>CM077001.1:42785337-43985337 GCA_039090855.1 Macrothele yani
CCAGAGCATGAATTTACGCCCCTGGAATGACCATTCTGGGAGGGCAACAGCCCTCCCTGCCCAGAAGTCCTAGCGGTGCGGCGGAAACAGACCTGGGGATTGCTAAAAATAACTTTTTGCATAACACTTACACTTGCATTCAGGAGAAAAATCAAGTTTATTTAAAGCAGCTCTATAATTTATTTGCTTTTTATATTTTCATTGCACGGGACAGGATGGACAGGATTTACTTATTTCTCCTCAATCTCCAGATAGAGGAGAAGGATGCTATCGCCACACCAGCTTGACAGCTTTACTAGCTCACACCTTCAGATCTGGAGAACTCAGCAGCCCCATTGCACCTCAGTTTGGTAACAGCAAGGATCTTCTATCGTGTTCCGGTCATCTAAGATGTTTAGCAGTAAAGTTCCCCTTGTTTAAGTCATGGCGCTTTTTGTAGATTTAAAGACAAAAGTCTTTTCTCGAGATCTGATAGCTTAAAACACTACGAACTCTGTAGAAGTCATCACCAAAAATAAATAAATACCTATTTTGAAGATGACAATCCGATTTTTGGTGTAAATGTGACAAAGATGGTAAGTCAGATAATATCCTAAAAACTTGAAAATGTTATATTCAAATTAATCGGAAACTTGAGACTTGGTCGTTCTGGGTGGTGTAGTGGTTAGCATACCCGGGCGCTATCTGGGAGACGCGGATTCGAGTCCCGCTCCAGGTTGATGAAATTTTCAAGTTTTCTGATATTATCTGACCTTTGTCACATTTACACCAAAAATCGGATTGTCATCTTCAAAATTTGTATTATATGGTGTAATCCCGTATTTCTTTTATGATTTATCTGCTTCTCCGGGAAATCACGGGATAGGATTCTTAATCTCCAGATTCGCTAAACATGAACGCCGGTTGCTTCGACTAGCGAATCCTGTGATGGTTTATATTCAAATTAATCGGAAACTTGTGACTTGGTCGTTCTGGGTGGTGTAGGGGTAGCACACCCGGGCGCTATCTGGGAGATGCGGGTTCGAGCGCCGATATTATCTGACTTACCATCTTTGTCACATTTACACCAAAAATCGGATTGTCATCTTCAAAATTTGTATTATATGGTGTAATCCCGTATTTATTTCATGAAATAAATACCTGTTAATGAATTATTAATAAAATTACCTATTATTAATAAAGAAATGTAGATCGAGACAAGTTTAATCTGGCGATATGGTTAATCTTGGAATCAATCTGCCTAGTAGTCACTTAGACCCAAGTACAAGCATGAGGATAAGCGTAGTTATTCAGCGCCATGAGCTGGTATTGACACTTTCAGCGCCATTTGC
Source organism: Macrothele yani (assembly GCA_039090855.1). NCBI lineage: Eukaryota > Metazoa > Arthropoda > Arachnida > Araneae > Macrothelidae > Macrothele > Macrothele yani. The sequence continues at coordinate 42,786,669 of CM077001.1, forward strand.
TCACAACGGTTGAATGCCAAACTAATCGTAGCACTGCAGGAAAGAGTAGGCACCTATTCATGTGATTACTGCAGAAGTTTAACTTATTGCAATAAAACACACAAGGCAGCTCACCTTGGTGCACGATACGTCAAAAAAAATAAATAAATAAATAAAAAAACTTGAGGTGGAAGGTAAGCTGCCATTTCTGGACTTTATGCTTGAAAGGGATACAGTGGCAAATACTTTAAATTATTCTGTTATCGTAAGCCCAATTTAAGCTCATCCATCATTCCCTATAACTCGCATCATCCACATTCGTACAAATTGGCTTCTATTAAATTTTTATTCTGTAGGGCTTTTACCTATTCTTCAGACGATACTCGGCGACACCAAGAAATCAATAGGGTGTTTGAGATAACCAGGCAACATGGTTTTCCGGACCGTATTATGAGGTCGGTTTTAAAAAAGCTTTCTAATAATTCCGCTATCACCTTACAAAGTGTAAAGAGGAAACCTAGATACGTAGGTTCTATGGAATTCCGCCCTATCATCACTCCAGCCTTAAAAGAAACATCTGCAGGAGATTTTATATTAACTTTGAGAGTTACAATATTCTCTCTTTGGTCAAAAAAGATCGAGACAAAGTCCCGATGTTGAATAGAGGAGGTGCCTACTACATTCCGTTAATTTTTTTTGACGTGTCGTGAGGTGAGCTGCCTTGTGTTTTACTGTAATGTCTTTAGCTACACGAAAGCATTTATAGATAGAGTTTAACGGTTATCAAAAGCTTTCAAATTATGAAAGCACAAACGTTAATGCAAACAAATTTGAAAGTGAGTTCTGTTCCGAGAGTAGAAAATACAGAAAATTATAGGATTTCTTTCAACACATTTCCTTATTCAACTGCATGAGGGGGCTTCCCCCCCCCCTTTTCGAGCAGCCTGATAGGTGACGAAGCTTTTCCTAAATTCGATTTGAGTGGATTTCTGTTTCTTGAAGAAAGAAAGTTGTTGTGCAGTGTGTAAACTATCTTCTCCAGGCTGAAAGAAAGAGACTTTCTTAATAAAGTGGGGCTTGTTTCTGCTGCTTCTGTCCTTTTGAAACTTTTATATGGGAAAATAATTAATCAGAAGATTATTTAAAAATTTTTTCTTACATACAGTAAATACGAAGAATCTCATGAAAAAATTGCATCATTAGCCAGTGGCCGATCCGGAAGCTTACCTGGGGAGGGGAGGGAGGTTGGGTCGCACTGGTTTAAAAAAAGAGATTAATAGATTTTGTGAAAGGGTCACACACACACACACACACACACACACACACACACACACACACACACACAAATGGAAGCGCTTCCCATCCCTTCCCTCCTGGCATTGCAGGGCTTTTTAAAAACCTATTTCATCACAAAAAATAGTGATACATTTTTAAAGCACAAAGTACGAAAAACAATTGAAAATTCAGCACCACTTTCCTGTTAATTGAACATTGCTTACTTTGAGGGAAAAGGAGCTCCGTGCTTTTTAAATATCAAGTCCGGATACAATTTTTCAAAATAAATTTGAGTCCGTCTATTCGGACTGCTTCATTTAATAGAAAAAAATCAGGGCTTGAGTCATCGAATCATTCTTAAGTAATATGACCAGCAATTCTTCTTTAAAATATTCGTTTATTGTTTCATATTGCATGATTTCCACTTCTTTTGAAAGGAACTTCCGTTTACAAAGGGCACTCTGAAAGTAATACCTCGTTCCTCATCAGATTTTTACTTGTAGCAGCAACAATGTGAAACTTGGTGGCAAAATACTTGGACATATTGCTAATAATGTTAGCCTATTCAAAGTATTGTCGGTCACTTTCTATACATTTCCGCCATCTTTGAATCATTGGTAAAATCCATTTTGGAAAAATTCCTGAAGCTGTCGTTTCACCCTTGAGTTCACAGCCAGTTTAACGTCCGTCACCTCGTCGAAACATTCCCCATGAAGGGTGTCTTTTTCAAAGGTGCAAACAGGAAAAAGTCTGAGGGAGCCAAATCCGAATTTTGGCAAATATCCTGTGAAGTCTCCATTGAGGTGTGGGTACGTGCGTTATCATGGTGTAAAACAACACTATGAAGTGGAATGTCACGTCTTTTCCATCTGATAGCTTCCTTTAGCTTCTTCAATGTCTGCACATAGTGAGCACTGTTTATTGTTGCCCCCCGTTCAAGGAAATCAGTCAAAATGACACCACGTTTGTTCCAGAAAATTGCCAAAAAAATTGTCGGAACGAGTTCTTTTCACCTTTTTCAGTCGAGGTGAAGATGAGCAGTGCCATTCCATTGATCACAGCAGTAGATAACCCACCCCTCCTTTCATAACAGTCCAAGAGGTTCCAGCACATGACCACCCTTTGCGCACATTGTTCATGGGTTAGGTTTCTTGAGATCTACCTTGAACAAATTTTTTCTGCAGTCCAGATCCCTAATTAATGCTTCCATAGCACTATGGCCACAATGAATTGCACCCCGCAACTCCTGGATGGAGATACAACGATCAGCCGTGATGAGGTTTTTCACTCGTTGCCTGTTGGCATCTGCCACTGCAGTTGCGGGGCTTTCACTCCGTTGTTTTTCCGACACTGAACTTTCTCCCTCTCGAAAACCTCTTCATCCATCTTCGGACATTACTGACATTGAATGTGGCAGCTCCATACAGCGCCAGGAGTCTTTTGTGCATTTCTGAAGCTTTCATTACATCCCTCTTTTTCCAGGAATTCAATTACGGCTCGCTGCTTTTCTCTGTCATTCATGATCTTTATTTCCGATTCTGAATTCTTTTAACCTACATTGGTAACATATCGTAATACATGTCAGTACAATTTCATTAAAATCCCTTGAAAATTTCAAAAGTTATTAAGGAGGAGGCGTTACTTTCGGGATGCTCCTTGTACTTCACTTCACCAAGTCATTCCTGCGCCATTCATTGTCTTACTGGCTATTTTCTCTCGTAAGTTTGTGGAAATATTACGTTAAAAAAGCACACCCGTTGCTTTTCATAATCAGTCAAAATCTCTTTTCCCTTCCGTTCTCAGCCTCCTGTGTTTCTAAAGCTCTACTTTTTTCTCTTTATGTTCTCTTTCTCTCTGAAGCTAGGACAAAACGCTTAATCTCGAAATTCACAGAAAATTTTAATCGTTATGAAAATTTTCAGGAAAATCCGTGCATTTATTGCTGTAATTTTACAAAACTAAATACGTTAATGATTTACGATCTTGGCCATTTAAAGAGGAAAAGCATATTCGAGGTGGGAGGTCGCCCCACCTGGATCCATTACTGTCATCAGCTAGGGCACTTAGCAACTCGGACGAAATTCTACAATTCTACGGAAATAAGGAGATAATGATTTACGACCTTGGGCATTTAAAAAAGAAAAGTATATTTGAGGGGGTAGGTCGACCCCAGCTGGATCCATTACTGCCATCAGCTAGGGCACTTGGCAACTCGGACGAAATTCTACTGTCAGTTTTAAGCTACGGAAATAAGAAGAGAATGATTTACGATCTTGGCCATTTAAAGAGTAAAAACATATTCGGAGCGGGAGGTCGCCCCCACTGGATCCATTACTGTCATCAGATAGGGCACTTTGCAACTCGGGCGAAATTCTACTGTTAGTTTTAAGCTACTAAAATAAGAAGAGAATGATTTAGGATCCTGGCCATTTAAAAAGGAAAAGTTTATTCGAGGGGGAGGTCGCCCCCCCCCCGCTGGATCCATTACTGTCATCAGATAGGGCACTTTGCAACTCGGGCGAAATTCTACTGTTAGTTTTAAGCTACTAAAATAAGAAGAGAATGATTTAGGATCCTGGCCATTTAAAAAGGAAAAGTTTATTCGAGGGGAGGTCGCCCCCCCACTGGATCCATTACTGTCATCAGATAGGGCACTTTGCAACTCGGGCGAAATTCTACTGTTAGTTTTAAGCTACTAAAATAAGAAGAGAATGATTTAGGATCCTGGCCATTTAAAAAGGAAAAGTTTATTCGAGGGGAGGTCGCCCCCCCGCTGGATCCATTACTGTCATCAGATAGGGCACTTTGCAACTCGGGCGAAATTCTACTGTCAGTTTTAAGCCACGGAAATAAGAAGAGAATGATTTACGATCCTGGCCATTTAAAAAGGAAAAGTATATTCAAGCGGGGAGGTCACCCTTAGCTGGATACATTACTGTCATCAGCTAGGGCCTTTGCGACTCGGACGAAAATTTACGGTCAGTTTTAAGCTACGGAAATAAGAAGAGACAAGTAAGCAGGATTTACAATCATCATGATTACCGAAACAATAGGCACTTTCGAAAGCAAAGGTACACCATTTAAAGATATACTTCAGAAAACTAGAAGTTCCAATACGTAAATTTTTTGGTGTAAAAATATATGTAAGAGTTGTTTAATAAGTAGTGAGACTCTTTGGCTGGAGTGCGTTTGCGCTTCCTAATTTTGTCAATGGGTGGCGCTAGTGTACAGGCGACTTAAAGGCTATGCAATTGCATTGCAGCTTGTTTGTTAAGGAAGCCGTATAACGTGCTGGACTAATTATATTGTTCTCTCGTAGGAGACGGATACCTCCAAAGTTGCTCGACGTGCTGTAATTCTGGTTTTGAAAGTGGAGAAAACGCCACCAACCGAAATTCACAGACGAATGAAGGCGGTGTATGGGCCTGTTTGTCTTCCACGCAGTTCTGCAAAAATGCGGTGGTGCCAGCTGTTTAGTGGTGGACGAATAATTACTGCAGACCAGCCAAGATCAAGAGCACCACGTCGAGCTGTTTCAGTGACGACAATTGCACGTGCGGATGCTGCAGTAAAGGCCACTCGAAGAATCACAATCCGAGAACTGGCGAACAGTACGTATATGAGCATCAGAACTGTCAATACGATCATGCATTCGCACCTTGAGTATCGTAAGGTCTGCGTCACGTGGGTACCGAAACATCTGTCCGAAGAACAGATGAGTCAACGAATGGGACCATCGTTACAGCATCTGTTCCGCTACCATGAAGAAGGTGAAGATTTCTTGCTACGCATTATTGCTGGGGACGAATGCTGACGTCATCATTTAGAGCCAGAGTCGAAACGCCAGAGCATGATGAAGATTTCCTGCAACTCATTATTGCTGGGGACGAAAGCTGACGTCATCATTTAGAGCCAGGGTCGAAACGTCAGAGCATGATGAAGATTTCCTGCTACTCATTATTGCTGGGGACGAAAGCTGACGTCATCATTTAGAGCCAGAGTCGAAACACCAGAGCATGATGAAGATTTGCTGCTACGCATTATTGCTGGGGACGAAAGCTAACATCATCATTTAGAGCCAAAGTCAAAACGCCAGAGCATGATGAAGATTTCCTGCAACTCATTATTGCTGGGGACGAAAGCTGACGGCCGCCCCGGTGGCGCAGTGGTCTAAGCGATGGCCTCTGATCATTCGTCCGAACGGGGTCCGGGTTCGAATCCCGGTGTGGCATGGATGTTGTGTTTGTCTTACGGCACTGGTTCTCTCCCTTCCCTGGAACCAGTGACCCTAAATTAGGGACGGGCGACTGCTTATAGCCCATTGAGTTGCTCACGGTGGTCGTTAAACCTCCAATAAAAAAAAAAGAATCGAAACGCCAGAGCATTATGAAGATTTCCTTCTACGCATTTTTGCTGGGGACGAAAGCTGACGTGATCATTTAGAGCCTCAGTCGAAACGCCAGAACATGCAGTGGGAACATGAATCATAGCCACATCCGAGGAAATCACGGTACACCATTTCCGCAGGCAAGGTGATGTTAACTCTGTTCTTTGACCGTAGAGGACCATTGCTTCTTGAGTGGCTGCCAAACGGATCAACCATTAATGCCGAACGATATTTTCAAACTTTAATGAAGCTTCGACCAGCCATCAAAAAAAAAAAAAAAAACAAGAGACCTGGCAACCTCACTGAGGGTATTATGCATTTGTATGATAATGACGGCCGCATACGGCAGTCACCACGCAAAGGACATTGCGACGTTTTCGCCATAGAAGTCCTTCAGCATCAGGCTTACAGTCCTGACCAATCAACCTGCGATTTTCATATATTTGCACCTATGAAAATAATTCTCAAAGGCAAACGTTTTGCTTCGGATGGTCAGGTGCGTTAAGCAGTAGATAACTGGTTGCAACAGCTGCCTGCCTCTTGTTTAGCAGGAATACAAGGATTTGTGCAACGATGGGACTGCTGTCTAAATGCTGGCGGTGATTATTTTAAGGTATGTCATGTTTTGACTCTTTCAAGCAGAAAGTCTCACAATTTATTGAACAACTCTTATATATCATCATCATAATGATCATTGTCAACCATTATCAATCCACTGCTGCACGAAGGTCTCCCCAAGTTTCCTCCACAACGGTCTGTCTTGTGCCAGTCTCCTCCATGTCACTCCCGCATACTTTCGAATTTCATCCACCCATCTTCCACGTGGTCTTCTTCTGGGTCTTTTCCTGTCCAATCTAAAATTTCGGCTGTCCATCGATGGTCTGTTCTTCTGGCAGTATGTCCAGCCCATTGCCGTTTCAGGGATTTAACTCTGATCATGATGTCTTCCACTCTTGTCATTTTTCGGATCCACGTGTTCCTCTTCTTATCTCTCCTGGTTACACCAAGCATGCACCTCTCCATGCTGCTTTGAGTTGTCTGCAGCCTTTGTATGTCTCTTTTAGCTAAGGTCCACGTCTCTGCACCATACGTAAGCACTGGAAGGATGCATTGATCAAACACTTTTCTTTTAAGACATAATGGCATATTGCTCTTGAAAATTATGCTGCTTCTTCCAAAAGCTCTCCAGGCAAGTTTTGTACGCCGATTAATTTCTTCACCAATGTGACCCTCACTTGATATCTGCTGTACAAGATAAACGTACGTGTCTGTTATCTCCAGCTTTTCTCCATTAATCGATAAATCTTCATTTCTTGTAAAAGCATTGTACATCACTTTTGTCTTCTGAAAGTTCATTTTTAATCCCACTTCTTTACTCTTGTCAGCAAGTTCCTGGATCATACTCTGCAGCTCTGATGGGGTAGTTGCAAAAATGACTATGTCATCAGCAAAACAAAAGTGGGTTAGATAATCTCCATTAATCTTTATCCCTTTGTTTTCCCAGTTCAGTGATTGAAAGACATTTTCCAATGTGGAATTAAAGAGCTTCGGAGATATGGTGTCACCGTTTCCAATTTTTATGTGTGTTGTATTTTCAAACAGCCGAATCTTTGCACTTGCATTTTCATAGATGTTATTAATAATATTAATCTATGCATCTTCAATACCGCAGGATTTCAGAGCCATTGCAACTGCTGATGGTTTCACCGAATCAAAGGCTTTTTCATAATCGATAAAAGCCATGCACAATGGAAGCTCATATTCCCTCGCTCTTTCAATTAGTTCTCTCAGTACGTGGATATGATCTATTGTGCTGTAGCCACTCCTGAATCCAGCTTGTTCTCTCGGTTGAGCCATGTCCAGTGTCACCTTCAAGCGGTGTGAAAGAACTTTAGTGAAGATTTTATAAACCACTGATAGGAGGCTGATAGGTCTGTAGTTCCTGAGATTCTCAATGTCACCTTTTTTATGTAGCAAGATCATTGTAGCGTTGTTCCAATCCTCAGGAATTTTCCCTTCATTAAGGCATCGAGTGAAAATTTGGGCGAGTACTGTTTCGATTTCTCCACTTGCTTCTTGTATGATGTCTACAGTAATTCCATCTTCTCCTGGAGCTTTTCCCCTATATATATATATATATATATACATACAACACCGAGCTTTCGCATATCTACCGAACGGCTTTCGCAAAGTTCATAACTGTACCCATGGGCGTATAAACTTAGTGGCCACTTTATTATGACCACCTGACAGTTTTAAGCAAATGAGCTATGGCTGCACGCTGTTGCCGCTAGAGGGCGAGGCTAGTATAAAAATGGAAAGCTTAGTGTTTGCGACAGAAGTAGAAGTAATGTTTGGGTGACGAGATGCGTAAAAAATGCAATTTGACGGACTTTAAACGTGGGATGATTGTAGGAGCTCGGAGCCATGGAGCGAGAATCACCGAAACCGCAGCATTCGTGAAATGTTCCAGAGCAGCTGTTGTTAAAGTGTTTAAAGACTGGACTGTCAGCCAAAAAACTATTTCTCTACGTGAAACGTGTGGTCGTCATCGACTAGTGACTGCTCGGGCGGAACGGAGAGTGTCCAGACTGGTAACAGACAACAAAAGAGCAACAGTGCAGCAAATTACAGACCATCCTAATCAAGGATCCCCTCAAATGATCTCTGCACGCACTGTTCGCCGTACACTGCATCGGATGGGATATGGCAGCCGAAGGCCTGTTCGAACACCTTTGCCGTCTGTAGTTAACAAGAGGAAACGCCTCCAGTTCGCACGAGGATTGGACAGTCGATAATTGGAAACTATGTGGTCCAATGAATCACGTTTTTAGTTGCACTATGCGGATGGCCGAGTGAGAATTTGGCGAAAATAGCACGAAAGCATGGACCCGAAATGCATTGCTACAACCCTTCAAGCTCGTGGAGGCTACGTTATGGTTTGGGGAATGTTTTCCTGGCATGCTTTGGGCCCTTTAATTCGTGTTGATCAACGTGTTACTGGCACATCATATCTAAACATCGTTGCGGACCAAGTGCATCCTGTCATGTGATTGGTTTATCCCAATGGCGATGGCTACTTTCAACAAGATAATGCGTCCTGCCATAGTGCTCGTATTGTACAGGATTGGTTTCAGGAACATGTCGGTGAGTTTACTTTGCTTAGGTGGCCCCCACAATCTCCAGACCTCAAACCCATTGAGAATTTGTGGGATGCAGTTGAACGAGCCATCAGACAGCTGGATCCACAAACCTGCAATCTCACACTCCTGGAAAGTGCTATTCATCAAGCATGGTCTCAGATTCCACAAACCACCTAGCAACATCTCGTGAAATCCATGCCACGAAGAATCGACGTAGTATTAAAGGCAAATTGCGGCCCAACGAAGTACTGAGGGGGTGGTCATAATAAAGTGGCCACTCAGTGTGTAACCTTCAGAAAGTCGTCCGGTAGACGTGGAAAGCTCGGCACTGTATGTATATTTATTTTTTACACTAATAAATTTACGGATCGAAACTTCTAGTTTTCCGAAACACGGACGTTTTGGGTGGAAAAATTTTTTGCATGGGGATTCGTATCTTTTATATAATTTTTCCATTGAAGTGTATGACAACTAACCATTCCTGAAAACTTCTTCTATATGCTATACCCATGGGCGTATTGTAGCAACAAAGCCAGGCGGGGAATTTTAGTCTTGTGGTCCATTACACGTATCTACAGATGAATTACCCATAAATTCCCTCATGAAAAAAAATTATGTTCGATCCTGGATGAAAGAGAACTGTTGGAATATGCATTGTAAAACGTATTCAGTCGTGAAATAATTTTACCAACAATTTAACTTTGAAATAAATTAGAAATCCGCCTAGTACCAAAACGTGCTCAAAATAAGGTGTTGTACCAGGTATAACGGATTTCTTTGTTTCTCCTTTTTATGAAGTATGAAGGACTTAATGTTCGCATCTTGACTACTTCTGTTCTCTGTTTGTCTCTTTCAACCATATCCATGTGTTACTTCCTTATTCAGCTGTCACTCCGTGTGAAGGTCATTCCCGAGCGTTTGGTCGACGGAAGCAGACGTGTAGATTGATCACTCGTCTCGGCACAAAGAGTTCAACCGTCATGGTGTTGACAGTTGAACAGAGAGTGCTTTTCGTAGAACATGTCTTTCGCCATGGCGACAAGTACACGGATGAAGTGCACAAACAGTTCGTGACCCTGTAAAAAATTGCAGGGTCAAATTACGGAAGATACACCGGCAGCTGAGTGGCCAGTCAATAAACCGTAAATTTGCAGTTCCTTATCGTAATGCTCATTAACAGTCTAATGACAAGGAAGTAAAAATGTGTTGCCCACAGAGGTGTTGCAGTCGACTGAAAAAATAGGTGTATAACCACTTTAAGAAGAACTCTTCCAGATTGTCAAGGATAAAATACAGTAACAGTTCAAACAGTTGAAACACCGTGAACATGTAGTTTATCTACCAAAAATTTATGGTTGACCGTCAAGTGGCTAGCTTACGATCTGTAAATCGTCTCAATCCGAGTGAAACACTGACTGTTCACGGCAATTTCTTACAGTGTAAGAAATTTCGTGATGCAGACGTCCCCCACCGTAATGTGGTACGTCAGCTCATAGCGAAGTTTCGGGAAACTGGCAGTGTTTTGGATGCCCCCCACCCCAATAGGCCATCCACGGCAGACGAGACTATACAGGATATCTAGGACAGGATACAGAGGAGTCCACACAAGTCCGTGACTCGGCTGTCACAACAAGCTAATGCACCAAAGAGTTCCCCCGCACCAATAAGCCCTCCACGGCAGACGAGACTATACAGGATATCCACAACATGATACAGAGGAGTCCACAAAAGTCCGTGACTCGGCTGTCACAACAAGCTAATGCACCAAAGAGTTTCCCCCGCACCAATAAGCCCACCATGGCAGACGAGACTATACAGGATATCCAGGACAGGATAAAAAGGAGTCCACACAAGTCCGTGACTCGGCTGTCACAACAAGCTAATGCACCAAAGAGTTCCCCCCGCACCAATAAGCCCTTCATGGCAGACGAGACTATACAGGATATCCAGGACAGGATACAGAATAGTCCACAGAAGTCCGTGATGCGGATGCCACAACAAGCTAATGCACCAAAGAGTTTCCCCCGCACCAATAAGCCCTCCACGGCAGACGAGACTATACAGGATACAGAGGATTCCACACAAGTCCGTGACTCGGCTGTCACAAAAGCTAATACACCAAAGAGTTTCCCCCGCACCAATAAGCCCTCCACGGCAGACGAGACTGGACAGGATACAGAGGAGTCCACACAAGTCCGTGACTCGGCTGTTACAACAAGCTAATGCACCAAAGAGTTTCCCCCGCACCAATAAGCCCTCCACGGCAGACGAGACTATACAGGATATCCAGGACAGGATACAGAGGAGTCCACACAAGTCCGTGACTCGGCTGTCACAAAAAGCTAATGCACCAAAGAGTTCCCCCGCACCAATAAGCCATCCACGGCAAACGAGACTATACAGGATATCCAGGACAGGATACAGAGGAATCCACACAAATCCGTGATGCGGCTGCCACAACAAGCTAATGTACCAAAAAGTATATCCCACGATATTCTAAAAAGGAAGTTGCGTTTCCATCCGTACAAGGTGTCTGCTGTGCATCAGCTGAAAGAAGCAGATCACGTGTTCGGTACTGCAGGTGGTTCCAGGAATTCCTGTCTGAAGAAGGTGAGGACATTCTGGACGTGACTTTATTTACAGAGGAGGTATAGTTCCACCTATCCAGGAACATCAACAGCCAAAATACTCGTCTATGGGGTACTGAAAATCGCCACGAATTTAAGGATGTGCCTCTCCACAACCAGAAAGTCGGTGTTTGGTGTGCCATGAGTCTTACGCGCATTATTGGTCCCATTTTCTTCAATGAAACCATTGATTCAGTATGGTACTGAGCCCAGATTATCTAACCATTCATATCCGAACTCACGGAACGGGAAATCAACGAAGGATGGTTACAGCAAGACAGTGAAAATGCTGACACTGCCGGCGCATCAATACAGCTTCTGAAGGAATTCTTTGGAAAAGGCATCATCTCCCTGGGACTGTGGCCTTCCCGGTCACCAGATCTGAAGCTTCCTGACTTTTTCTTGCGGGGAGCACTGAAGAGGAAAGTGTAGGCAGGTAATCCGCATACACTTCAAGAGCTACAGACGGCAATAACGACCCACATCCAACAAATCACACCACATACCCTGAGAAAGGTCTTCACCAACATGCAGAAGCGTGTGCAGACATGTCTGGACGTCGGTGGGACCCATTTTCAACACTTCCTGTAGGAACCAGTTCGACATGGTAAGTGTTACCTTCAGTGCACAGTTATTTTTTTTCGTACACCTTGTATAATTTATCGCATTGCCCAAATCGCAAAGCCTGTAAAATGAAACTTCTCTTTTGACGACTTTATCTGTCTATAAAAGTCCTGATTCTAGATTAAGTGATATCCTCGCAATTAAGAATCCGAGGAGTACTTCAGTATGGAACTCACGAATTAAAAACTTTTCTTTTATCCTGAGAGTTTCCATTTGAAACCAGATGTTGAATATTGATGATACATTTAGGATTCTATTCTAATACGCCACGACATAGTGGAGCCACAAATTATGTCTCAGAGATTTATCCACTTTTTAATGTGAGTATATCTGTGTGGCGTATTAGAATAGATGCGAAACCAAATTTTCATCCAAACCGAAAGTAAGCAACATAGCTTTCTCTGATGGGATCAAGGTTCGACTTTGACAGCACCAAGAAGGAACACAACAACGCTGTCTCAATTCTCTTAAAGTAAACAACATACCCTTCTCCGATGAGATCAAGGTTCAACTTTGGCTGCACCAAGAAGGAACACAACAACGCTGTCTCAATTCTCTTAAAGTAAACAACATACCCTTCTCCGATGGGATCAAGGTTCAACTTTGGCTGCACCAAGAAGGAACACAACAACGCTGTTTCAATTCTTTCAAAGTAAACAACATACCCTTCTCCGATGGGATCAAGGTTCAACTTTAGCTGCACCACGAAGGAACACAACAACGCTGTCTCAATTCTCTCAAAGTAAACAACATACCCTTCTCTGATGAGATCAAGGTTCAACTTTGGTTGCACCAAACAGGACCACAACAACGCTGTCTCAATTCTCTCAAAGTAAACCACGTACCTTTCTCTGATGGGTTCAGAGTTCAACTTTTGGCTGCACCAAGAAATAACACAACAACGCTGTCTCAATTCTCTCAAAGTAAACCACGTACCTTTCTCTGATGGGATCAAGGTTCAATTTTGGCTGCACCAAGAAGGAACACAGCAGTCCTGTCTCAATTTTCTCAAAGTAAACAACATACCCTTCTCTGATGGGATCAAGGTTCAATTTTGGCTGCACCAAGAAGGAACACAGCAGTCCTGTCTCAATTTTCTCAAAGTAAACAACACACTCTTCTCTGATGGGATCAAAAAATGGGGTAAACAGTGCTGTCTCAATTCTCTCAAAGCTGTAATACAGGGTCATTGTAAACTCGTTCAACAAAACAAGAGGGGTGATAGTACACATCAAGACGAACAATATTTGCAATGGCCGCATTCCACTCCTAGAGCCAAAAAAGAGCACGTTCGAAAAACGTCCAGCAGGTACACGGAGTTCCAACCAGTGTATGAGAAGCACAAGATGCAAATCAGGTGCGCTGAACACGTGCGTAGACGATGAGAACACGTTCAGTGATATTACCGTGCGAACATCACATGAGAATTGACGTATACGTCTGACCGGCGCAGCGTACCGTGTGTTCCTGGAACAAGTGCTTCCCGGTCTGTTGAAGGATGTTCCGCTAACCACACGGAGGAACATGTGGTTTATGCATGATGGGGCCCCAGCACACTTTGCTATCGAAGTCCGATACTTTCTAAATGTGACATATCCCGGGCAGTGGATTGGACGCGGTGGACCTGTGGCTTGGCCTCCACGCTCCTCGGACCTTAATCCACTGGACTTCTTATTCAGGAGGCACATGAAAACATTGGTGTACGAGACACATGTGGACTCCCTGGAAGATCTCGTCGCGTGAAGCGCTGTTGCTGCGCACAAGATCAACACCACACCAGGAGTCTACGAGAGGGTGTGACAGTCCTTCATTCGCCGGTGTGGGGCCCTTGGACGCCAGTTTGAGCAGCTCCTTTGAGTGTTTCCCTGATGCGACTGGAATTGCGCAATTCATAAATTAGGTACGTCTCCTAGGTTTCACTGTTAAAGGCTCAACGTGGATATGTAACTTTACTCTTTTCTGGCACTACTACTGGAATGCAGCCGTAGGTTCCATTGTAAATATTGTTCGTCTTGTAGTGCACTATTACCCCTCTAGTTTTGTTGAAGGAGTTTGCAATCACCCTGTATCCGGTATAAAAGAATCGAAGAACCGTGTGTTTCTGACAGCCTGAAATTCAAATTTTAACGTATGCATAATCTCAAAAAGCGTATTAATGAATTACCTACAACCGAGTTAAAAAAACGATAGACAGCACAGTAAAACATCAGGACCAATACAGAATTACGTATAGATGTAAAATATCTCAGTAGGACCACAATTTCGGGTCTTCGTTGATAAGTCACTCCGAAATTTCATAGTAACATAAATTATGCACTAATGGATTAAATACAATTACGCACCTTCAATCTTTAGTCCACTTGACGCACATTGTTGGTGTGTAATTTTTTTGTTTATGGAATTATTGACGTGATATTCCAAAAATAATTCCCTGGGAGATTAGTACTATAACTACAGAGAACATTGATGAAATAAGACAGTGTATCAACATGCATACACAGTGCGTCAAAGAATTTTTAAGACTGGCGCTAGATTTCAGCCTATGGTGGCGCCACCAGTGTAATCGCGAATGCGTTATAAACCGTGACCATCTGCTTGATTTCTGACAAAAGTACTGCGCAGTTGTTAAAGTAACTAAAACGAAACGGCCGTTCATTAGAGAAGTAACATACTTTTCATGTTGAATTACTAAGACGGAACAAAGGGCTGTTATTAAATTAAACGCAAAGCTTGGTAAAAATGCCTCGGAAACGTACCAAATGATGAAACAAGTTTACGGTGAGTTTTGTTTAAGTAGATCAAATGTTTTCCTGTGGCAGAAACGTTTTTTGGACGGAAGAGATACGCTAGAAGATGATAAGCATACCGGAAGACCAAGTTCATCTAGGACTCCTGAAATTATTGAAAAAGTGCGTGATTTCGTGGCAAACAATCGATGTGCGTCACTATGAATGATGGTAGAGTCTTTAAACATCAACAAAGAAACAATTCGAGCCATCCTGCATGAAGATTTGGGCAAAACAAAAGTCTGTGCTCAATTTGTTCCACACACGTTAACCAATGAACAAAATTCAAGGAGAAGTGCACATTGCAGAGACATCATTTCAGCCGCTGAAAATGATCCAAACTTCTTAAAATCGATTGTTACAGGTGATGAAACATGGTGTTTTCAATATGATTCTAAAACAAAGCGACAAAGTGCGGAATGGAAGTCAAAAAACTCGCCACAAGCCAAAAAAAAAAAAACAAGAAAAGTTCCATCGAAAATCAAAGCAATGCTCATTACATTCTTCCATAGTAAGGGTATTATCCACAAAGAATTTGTTCCAAGTGGACAAACAATTACTGGTGAGTTTTATTTAAATGTTTTGAGGCGTTTGATGGGCAGAATTCGTCGCATTCATCCAGAATATCGGGATGAAAACAGTTGGTGTTTGTTGCACGATAATGCACCCAGTCACACCTCACTTCTTGTTCGTAGATTTTTGGCGAAAAATAACGTCTGTGTGTGTGTTGAATCATCCACCGTATTCGCCTGATTTAGCACCCTGCGACTTTTCTTTCTTCCCAAAACTTAAAATGACGTTAAAAGGGTGTTATTTTGATGATATTTCGACCATACAAACAGCTTCGACGCGTGCTTTGGGGGCAATTCCGCAAAGTGAACTGGAACATGCATTCGAATCATTATTAAATCGCTGTAGCAAGTGTATTGAAGCCGGAGGGACCTATTTTGAATAACAAACCAAAACAAATGATAATTTCTTGTTTCTATTTCATTTTACAGACCCAGTCTTAAAAATTCTTTGCCACATTGTGTATAGTGATTTTTGCATTTAAACAGCTGAAACCAGAGTGTAATAGTGTTTATACAGAGTGTACATAAAAGAAAAGATTAAAAATCGAATATTTCATCTCCCAGGGAATTATTTTTGGAATATCACGACATGTATTAAGTGGTGTCAATAATTCCATAAACAAAGAAAAATTACGCACCAACAATGGGCATCAAGTGGACTAAAGATTTGTGACGTACCTGCCAGCAGGACGCACATGACATAAAGGCAGATAGGAATCAGAATACATGTCTGCGTAGCTCAGTTGGTAGAGCGACTTGTTCCGGAATAAGCGGCCTCGGGTTCGAATCCCGGCGTAGACTAAAAATGACGGAGAAATTTACTTCGTTATAATGGCGCCCGAACTATCCGGATGACCCGGCCGTTCAAAATCTCGCTATGGTGTGATGTTCTTTCCACACCGTGAGATAGGAAAAATCAGAGAATCCCTTCTCTAGCGCTTCGAAAAATAAATGTGTGTGACGTTGCATTCCACACACCAGATTGACTGGGAGTTCTCAAGTGCACGTTCTACCGTGGATGGCTGTCTGCAACGATTCATGGTCACGGCTGACCCGTGGGCCATGCCCCCGGCCCTCTTTGGGGGGGGGGGAGATGTGACGTACCTGCCAGCAGGCCGCACACGACATAAAGGCAAATAGCCATCAGAATAAACGTCGGCGTAGCTCAGTTGGTAGAGCGACTTGTTCCGGAATAAGCGGACTCGGGTTCGAATCCCGGCGTAGACCAAAGATGGCGGAGAAATTTACTTCGTTATAGATTGAAGGTACGTAATTGTATTTAATCCATTAGTGCATAATTTATGTTACGTATAGAAGTGAAAATGTATAGCTGAAAAACGTATAACTGACGTTCCACGGTATTTCTTTCTCCGAAAGGCTATTGTAGTTGTTTTGTCAATTGATATTTTCTATTATAGTTTTTAATGTTGTAAATATGACTTAGATGTACAGCGTGATTCAAAATTATTGCCGGGGTTTCCTTGGCCTGACAGTGTCAAACCGTAACCGATCAAATAAAACTGCCTACAGCATAAACAAGTTCACCGCGGAAAGTTTTATGTTGCAACACGGTACCCGCTGAATTGACGTCATACTTCAAAACGGTGACTGTTCAAGAAAAAGCAATGTGCGTACTCTGGTTCTTCAAAACAAAGTCAGTTATCACAAAGCAACGTTACCGAACGCAGTGTAGCAGAGCTCCACCTTCCGAGAATGCTATCCGACGTTGGTTAAAGCAGTTTCAAAAGTCTTGTAGTGTGCAGCATCAAGACCGAAATTGGTGCTGCGTTAGCAACAGTAACGCCGTAGATGCTGGTGAACCCTTGGCGGGAAATTGATTATCTCGCTTGCATATCTTACGTGGCACGAAAGGCGCGCATGTCGAGAGAGTAGTTTAGCAATCTGATGAATCGATTCTACAGGTAATAAAACTTTCAGTTGTCATTTCTCATATTCTGTTTGCGGTTTTAGTTTGTTGATTCCCGTTTTCCGATTATATGCCACTGAAACCACGACACTAATTATGAATCAACCTGTGTTTCTTTTATTAAAGTCGTCTTCCGACTTAGAGAGGAGAACTTGAGTATCTGCACATAACACAAGTACCAGAGTATTCCGTAAATATACTTTTGTAGCGTTCCGGAGCAATGGAAAAAATTATGCAAAATTTTATGCAATACAAATTAATTAGGATTGGTGAGAAGATCCTGTCCCAAAATAGTCCAATGCTTGCTTGCCTTCATTGCTCTTTACAGATTATAATTCAATTTGATAAAGTACGTTAATAGCCATAAATACAGTTTTCAATATAGAAACGTTTTGACACGGAAAAATAACTTTATCAGTAAGGAAGGGACGCAAATGGTATGTATGCTTTTCCTATTACGAATATAAGATTTTTTTCTGTTAAAAAGACCATTCGTTTTCAGTATTTTAAAACTTTCCATGCACTGAACGCCACATTCCCCCTACCTACAATCGTCATGGTTACAACTCATGCTTTCTTAAACGAAATTTTGCCGCCCCTGTGGCGTAGTGGTCAAAGCGATGGCCTCTGATCATTCGTCGAGATGGGTCCTGGTTCGAATCCCTGGAGGCATGAATGTTGTGTTTGTCTTACGGCACTGACTCTCTTTTTCCTTGGAGTCAGTGGCCTTGAATTAGGCGACGGACAACTGCTTATAGCCCTTTGAGTTGCTCACGGGTTCGAATCCCGGTGGGGCATGGATGTTGTGTTTGTCTTACGGCACTGACTCTCTCCCTTCCCTGGAGTCAGTGGCCATAAATTAGGGACGGGCGCCTGCATATATCCCATTGAGTTGCTTACGGTGGTCGTTAAACCCCGCAGAGCCGTCCCGGTGGCGAAGTGGTCTAAGCACTGGCTTATGATCATTCGTCTGCGAAGGGACCGAGCGCGAATCCCGGTGAGGCATGGATGTTGTGTTTGTCTTTCGGCGCTGGCTCTCTCTCTTCTATGGAACAAGTGGCCCTAAATTAGGGACAGACGACTGCTTATAGCCCATTGAGTTACTCACGGTGGTCATTAAAAAAAAGTAAATCCTAAGTAAAAAATTTCGATGTAACGAAAATGGGTAACGGAAGTAGTTGAAATCTGATGTGTCCCGTGAAGTGATGCAAAAATAGTTAATGTCATTCTTGTTCAGCAATATATTTTATTTATTTCGGTTGGAGGTTTAACGACTTCCGTGAGCAACTCAGTGGGCTATAAGCAGTCGCCCGTCCCCAATTTAGGGTGACTGGTCCCAGGGAAGGGAGAGAGCTAGTGCCGTAAGACAAACACAACATCCATGCCTCACCGGGATACGAACTGGGACCCATCTCGGACGAGCAGTCAGTAACCATCGCTTAGACCACTACGCCACCGGGGCGGCCAATATATTTTACTTAACTATCGTCGAACATTATTTCATCACGTTTTACATAAACGCAACAATTTCTCTTTGTAATCTGCGTGAATTACGAGAACCTCATGCTAAATATAATAAAAGCCACAACAAAAACGCATTTTAGATGCTATGAAAAAATGCATTGTAGCGAAACTTGGCTCCCTCTCGACCTCCCCCCCCCAAAAAAAAAGTGGTTATCGGGAGAGCTTTAAAATGATGATGAGGAGTAACCTGTAGATACCCTAGATTAAAAGTTACCAATCCCTTTCACTAACACACTTGCGATTCAGCTTTTCTTTCCATTTTGAAGTCAGATTTTAGTTTGTGCAGGCGCAGGTGGACTTCTGTAGTTACATCACATTGCATCGGTGTGAGGGACGTTTCTTACGTTAGTCTAAATCTGAAGAATATATAATACTAATAAAAATAAATACGAGGGTCATTTCAAAAGTTTTGCACACTGTGGGTTATCTCTTAAAAACCGAATTTATTTCACAACACACCTTTACAGGCCTTCGAAGTAATCTCCATGTTTCTTTATGACAGTGGCACAACTTTTGGATAAGTCTTGCATTCCAGTCAGGACACCTCCATTATTAAGCCGTTGGATTACTCGGATCACCTCGATTGAAACATCCTGAATCGTCCGAATCGTTTCCCGCCGAGTGTCTTCCTCAGTTTTGGGAACAAGTCATAGTCTGGCGGACTCATGTCAGGACTGTATGGCGCTTGAATAAGCAATTCTCATCCATATTTTTCCAAAATGTCTCTTACTGTACGGGCAATATGTGGCCCCGCGTTGTCATGCAAAACGATGACACCAGCTTTGAGCATGTCGGGCATTCTTTGGTGAATCTTTGGGGGCAAAACAGTTTGCAGAAACCTTCTGTAGTATTCTGCTGTTACAGTGGTCCTCTGGGGCATTCTGTCTGTTGCTAACACTCCAACCTTGTCATAGGCCATAATCATCATCAGCTTAACCTCCGATTGTTGGCGGCGGAATTTTTCTAACTAGGTGATTCTGGATGTTGCTATCACTCCAACCTTGTCATAGGACATAATCATCATCAGCTTAACCTCCGATTGTTGGCGGCGGAATTTTTTCTGGCTAGGTGATTCTGGATGTTGTTATCACTCCAACCTTGTCATAGGACATAATCATCATCAGCTTAACCTCCGATTGTTGGCGGCGGAATTTTTTCTGGCTAGGTGATTCTGGATGTTGCTATCACTCCAACCTTGTCATAGGACATAATCATCATCAGCTTAACCTCCGATTGTTGGCGGCGGAATTTTTTCTGGCTAGGTGATTCTGGATGTTGTTATCACTCCAACCTTGTCATAGGACATAATCATCATCAGCTTAACCTCCGATTGTTGGCGGCGGAATTTTTTCTGGCTAGGTGATTCTGGATGTTGCTATCACTCCAACCTTGTCATAGGACATAATCATCATCAGCTTAACCTCCGATTGTTGGCGGCGGAATTTTTTCTGGCTAGGTGATTCTGGATGTTGCTATCACTCCAACCTTGTCATAGGACATAATCATCATCAGCTTAACCTCCGATTGTTGGCGGCGGAATTTTTTCTGGCTAGGTGATTCTGGATGTTGTTATCACTCCAACCTTGTCATAGGACATAATCATCATCAGCTTAACCTCCGATTGTTGGCGGCGGAATTTTTTCTGGCTAGGTGATTCTGGATGTTGATATCACTCCAACCTTGTCATAGGACATAATCATCATCAGCTTAACCTCCGATTGTTGGCGGCGGAATTTTTTCTAATGAGGTGATTCTGGATGTTGCTATCACTCCAACCTTGTCATAGGACATAACCTCCGGTTGTTGGCGGCGGAATGTTTTCTGGCTAGGTGATTCTGGATAAGTAATAAAGTAAGTAATAAAAGACTTCGTGCCAAATGGTATGATGAAAAATCCGAGGCTGTCGTGTGCAGGATTGAAGAGTTAAAAACTTGAATTTAAAAAATGATATTTATTTATAAGGTAAAATCAGCTGCACTGGCAAGCTCTTTCGAGGCTACTTTAGCCACATTATCGGCCTCAATCGCGCGAGAGTTTTTTTTAATGTAGAGGATTTTAGGAAGGGAGTGTCTGATCCCAGTTCTTAAACAACCCTTAGAAAATAGGATGCTAGGAGATTTGGGCTAGAGTGCCCGATAGGAAGGTGACACGGAAGCAAAGCAATAAGGGGGAGGAAGACGCCCTTATTTATTACCGGGGGCCAGTACCCGGGGTCCGACGGCTTAATGTGCCCATCCGACGCACGGTGGATATTTAGTGGATCGAGCGTTCGCACCTTCTGGGATCGAACCTGAGGTCCTTTCCGCGGCAGTCACGAACGTTGCCCACTAGGCCATCCGCGGCCCCATTGTAAGAAAGGATGGCTACAGGCATTTATATACAATCATGGAATAACGAATGGTGTTGCCAAACTGGAAATGGCTTATTACAAATAATTATATGTAAATTTAACTTACGTATCTGGAGATCCAACAGGTGAAGCATTTAGCTGGTTCAACAGCAGAATCCAAGGGCGAGGTATAATTACAGGCAAATCGTCATTGCAGCACCTGGAGGCAAACCGTGTAATACACAAACTTTCAGCAAGCAATAAAGAATGTTTATTAGGTGCGGAGGCAATCAGTGTGGTACGACTCCTGTCTAGGCAATGTTGACCTTGCGCCACTGTGCAGTCTAAGGCAGAAGAGGTAGAGCCAACACGAACTGCATATTTGTGCTCTGCCACTCGTACTTGCACTGAACGTAGGGTAGAGCCTATATAGGAAGTGTCTTCAGAATTCGGTGAATAAGAAACGAGTGGGATATTATAAACACCAGATCGATGTAGTATGTGAATCGGTCCTTGCGCAGCAAATTGAATAAATTGAAGATGCGTATTCTAAAAGAAATATGGAACCTAGCGCAGGCATTCCCAAGGATGTTGACAATGGTTGGGTTGTAGTCAATTGTACCCACATATCGTACAGTTTCCGACTCCCGGTGCAATGCTGTGATTTTGGATGTTTCCACTGAGCGAATTGAGATTTCAGTTCTGATTCAAAATCTCGTATCCAGGTTTCGTCTATAGCAACAATTCTGTCCAAAAACTGCTTGCCTTCAATTCTGACTGTACCGCTGAAGCAATTTCTTCTGCGATCCCTTTGCGAACTGCTTGCTGCTCTTCACTCAGATTATGCGGAACTCATTTGGCAGCCACTTTTCTGTTCTGTAAATTTTCAGTTAGGATTCTGAAAACCGAAGCGGTAGACATGTTTGCTTCTTATGGAATGTCTTCACATGTTTTCTGTCGATCTTCTTCCAAAATGCTGTTGACGATAACCAAAGAAGTGTCGTCCGTTGCGTCTGCTGGCCGGCCGCTTCTTCGGTCGTCTTCGATGCTTTCCCGACCTTGGCGGAAAAGTGGAGCCCACCGTGACACTGTGCTAAGATCCACTACACTAACCCCACAAACTTCACACAAAGCTTTATGAATTTCGGTAGAGGATTTTCCACGCAAAATTTCAATTTTAATGTAGGATCGCTGGTCGCTAGGCGAGATCTGACCTGACTCACTTTCTTCCTCCATTTCTAGGCAGAATTTTTCGGAACAGCAACAAATTAGCCAGCAAACGTAGACACAAATTTATATACTGACTCAGAACGTGCGCAACGATTGGGGTGATTGCATCATCCAACGGGAAGCGCCTGCGCAAAGTGCAAAATCTGAAATGAATTACGTATTATTTTTGAAACACTGAACAGTCAAAATTATTACTATTGCTACCGCCATAGTTTAGTAATCATTATACACTGGCGTGCAAAAATTAAGGGCGAGACGGTTTTTCCAATGCAACGTAGTGCAGAAGTGCTCCACATCGACTCAAATCATACCATAAGATCCCCAAGATGTATAAATATGGGAAAAGTGAACAAAACCGTCCAAACAAGGAGTCCAAAGGATACAAAGGCACTTTATTGAAAAGGTAGCTTCGAGCACAACTGGACAGACGACAGAAACGTCCATGTGACAGGTGGCTTCCAAGAAAAATCCAGTCTTTACTAGGGGATATGATCACCCCTGACTGCGTTGCAGGATTTACAACGTCTGTCCATGCTGAGGACGAGGTTGTCAAGGAGCTGTTGAGGCATCGCGGCCCATTCCTCTTGTAGCACCAATCTCAGCTGCAGAATCGTTGCTGGCGGCTGGTTACGTGCTGCCAAGCATCTCCCGAAGAGCTCCCACACGTGTTCGATTGGATTTAGGTCCGGGAACCTTGCGGGCCAATCCATGCGTTGAATATCTTCACTCTCCAACAGCTCTGCGACAGCCACTGTACGATGAGGTGTAGCGTTGTCTTCCATGAAGAGAAACTCTGGACCCACAGCACCTCTAAACAGACGCACCTGAGGCAGGAGAACCTCGGTACAATAGCGGACACCTGTGACTGAACCTCCTTGGAAGATGTGGAGGTCAGTACGGCTACCAAGCATGATACCGCCCCAAACGAGAACTCCGCCACCTCCAAACCGGTCCCTTTCGATGATGTTGGAGGTGTGATTGCATGTTCCCTGCTATCTTCAGATGTGTACACACCCAGAATCGCTCGTCTGACTAAATCGGCTCTCATCCGTAAAGAGAACTCGACCCCATTGCTGATGTGTTCAGTTCTTGTGTTCCTGACACCACAGAAACCGCCTTCTCCGATGAGCAGGCGTTAATGGCACACACCATACTGGTCGCCGTGCAGTTAGACCACCTTTGTGCAGCCTCCTGGCCACGGTAAAACGCGATAACGGACGTCCAGTTGTCTGTTGCATGTGCGTTGCGATTTCTCCCGCTGTCTGCCGTCTGTCTCTTCTTGCCTGTAGGAAAATATACCGGTAGTCCGCCGCCGTGGTTACTTGTGGGCAAGCACTGCTAAACTCTTGGACAGCTGTTCCTGTCATTTGAAATGCTCTGAAAGCTCGTGAAACGATGCTGTGAGCGATCCCGAACTCCTCGGCCACACTAGTAACACTTCGACCTTCTTTCAACTTCCCAATGACGTGACCTCAGGTAAAGTTATCCAGATGTCGTCTACTGGATTGCCAGTTGGCCATATCACAGGGTGGCAGCAACTCGACGTCGTTCAAACCGATGCACACCGTGCAATAGCTTTCACCGAATTGCTGAGCGTACACCGCCCGTGTGCTTTATACACTTCCGACACTCCCCTTCCCCCTACATCATGATGCATATATGCACATGCCCTACCGTACCGGACCCCAGTCTATCTCCTGAGTGATCTTTCGGTCGGTTCTGCCTGCTCGTTCCACTGTTATGCTAATTTCTCCTCTTCGTCTTTAATTTTTGCACACCAGTGTAACATACCGAGCTTAACAATTTCAACGCTCGCCACCACTGCTGGGCGAGCTGAGCGAAAAAAGAACGGTATGTCAGCATAACCGTTTACTGTTCGAAAATCTTTTCAGCACAAGTCTACGAATCATTGTTTTTTTGTATTGGGGCAATAACATTTAGCAACATTTTACCCATTTTCCAGGACACACACTTCCGTTGCGGAGAAGCAACAGAAGGTTTCTGAGAGAGATTGCCGAAGACTTTATTCCATTCTTATGAATTTTGTTGTGATAACTGAATTTAGAATTAAAAATAATTTCTTCTCTTTTAGCTAAGACGAAAATCCAAATGTGTCAAAAAATTAATTTCTTTTTCAAGACAAAATATATTTCGAGAAAATTGAAAATGCCCAGAATTTCAAGAATTTCACTGCAAATTTATAAAGTGAGGGAAATTAAAGAATTCGAAAATTAATATTTATTTAATTATTTTATAAAGAAAAAAGCCATTTTGCTTCTTCTGAGACACACTTTTCAGAACTGCAGTTCAAGAATTCACATAATTGGAATCCCCAAGAAGGAAGTAGCCTAAATGAGAGGCAGATCTTGTACAATATATATATATATATATATATATATATATATACACTGCCGGACAATTGCTAAGGAAGGATGACAATAGAAACGATAGCAACCATAAAATGGAAGGCAGGAAAATGTGGAAATTAGCATAAGTGCGGGATACAGTAAGACGTGTTGTGCATATGCAAATTTTGGATTGCCGAACTTGTTCGTGACGTCATAGCGCTGATAAGAGATATAAAGGATTTGACGCGTATTGACCGTTGTTGTTCAAA
Source organism: Macrothele yani (assembly GCA_039090855.1). NCBI lineage: Eukaryota > Metazoa > Arthropoda > Arachnida > Araneae > Macrothelidae > Macrothele > Macrothele yani. Next base: position 42,811,689 of record CM077001.1, read on the forward strand.
CGCAAAGTGTAATGGAAAAGAATCAATTGACGAACTTGCAATTTTCAGTATGTCTTCCCAACATCACCTAGATGATTTTACGCGTGGCCGTATTATTGGCAAGATTGAAGAAGGGCGAAAAATAACAGATGTTGCCAGGGAGTTCGACGTCACCCACAGTGTTGTTTCAAGGCTTTGGAAATCATTTCAAACAAATGGAGAGTGTAGCAAACGTCACGGGGAAGGTCGTGTTCGCAGTACGACACCTGCAAAAGATCGGTACATAGTGCTATCAACAAAAAGACACCGGCGCAGCACAGCTAGTGAGGTAGCAAATCAGTTTACGGCTGCTACTGGCAAGCGGATCTCCCGAAAAACTGCCGCCAGACGTTTGCATGAAGGAGGACTATGCGCCCGCCGTCCTGTTGTGTGCATCCCATTGTCCAGACGTCACCGTACCGCCCGTTTGCAATGGTGCCATCAACATCGCAATTGGACTGATAACGACTGGTCTGCTGTCCTCTTCTCAGATGAGAGTAGATACAGTCTATCGTCTGATTGTCGACGACAACTGATCTGGCGTGATAGTGGTACTGCATATTGTCCAGCAAACATACAGGAAAGGGACCGATATCCGACATGTAGTGTCATGGTATGGGCTGGCATCATGATCAATGGCCGTACGTCCCTCTATGTGCTTCCAACTGGGACTATGACTGGCCAACGATACATTAATGATGTTCTGCTACCTCATGTTCGAATGTTCCGTGGTGCTGTCGGTGATAGATTCATTTTCGTGGACGACAACGCAACATGTAATCGAACAGTTGCTGTCCAGGAGTGTCTTGAGAGCGAGGATATTCAACGCCTCGTATGGCCAGCACGTTCTCCAGATCTGAATCCCATTGAAAATGTGTGGGATGCGTTGGGGAGGAATCTTTGCTGGTCGCCAATGCCCTCCAATAAACAAGGACACCCTCATCCGTGCACTGACAGAGGAATGGGATAAGTTACCCCAACAGCTGCTTGATAATGTTGTGCAAAGCATGACACGACGTGTGGAATCTTGCATCGCCCTCCATGGTGGCCATATCCCGTATTGACATCTTACGCCGGAACGCCTGCGGACGGTAATTGCATTTTTTTTCACGCTTACGTATTCTGCACAAAATGGCCTGTTTGTCCCTTAAACACGTTCCAAAGGCTTCTGGATTTCAGAGCACAATAAATTGTCTTTCTTGTAATGTCCTGGCATTCTGACATTATTTTATTTCACTTGGCATCCAACCACACTTACTTTTTTATGCGCTATATAGCCGCTTATGATCCGTCCTTAGCAATTGTCCAGCAGTGTATATATATATATATATATATGTACATGTGAAAAGCAGCAACCAAAAATTTTACCGTAGGTGAACCTCAATTCATTAACGTACGCAATGGATTTCGTGTTCCTACCCTAGACTTGATAGCATATTTGACTAGATTGTATTGATTATTCAACTGCAGCTGCCAAAAGCGGACCGAGGTAGAGGATATCAGGCCAAAGAGACCGGGCGGGGCTTAAATTAGGAATTCTGGAAAGAGGATGTACCAAAACAAGATTTTTGCTCATCAGAAACTAGGTGAGCTTTTTTTTTGTTTTTCGAAGCCATCCAAGTGGATATGGTGGCCCACCGGGAGTTCTCCCGGTATCCCAGTCCGCTCCTGCTGATCATTTGACTCCGTTAGATAATGGACGCTGACGAACAGACTGTAATTGCGAACCCAGCACGTCTTGAGATGTCACGGTAAGCTTGGGCGATCCGCAACTTTCTCTCCGCGTTGTTGAATCAGTCAGTTTCGTCTACGCTCTTCCGTTTTTCTGTCGTATATCGGGAAACAACTGATTCTTTCTTTCTTCCGTTGATTTTAGTTCGCACACCAGAGCTGGCAACTGCTTTTCCCCATGTACACTAGGACACAAGAACACTAGAAGTACTTAAAATGCATTAGTCGGCGCTTTAGTATTACAAACATATGAAAATTCCTTTTCCCAAACTTCCTTTGGATCCCACACGCAGCAAGCCCTTTTTCACTTTGGGGCTTCTCTTTACTTTGTTCAAAAACCCAATCTAATCAATTAATTAATCGTCCTGAATAGGCATGCCCATTATATTCAAAATGATGAAGGCAAATTTTTACAACAATATTTATTTTTATGACTCACATATCTTCTTTCATTGGTTTTACGACAATGACATTCATTAATATAACTACCTAACTACCACTCAATGTCAGGAACTAGGAAAACTTCCCATAGAAATGGTAATGCGAATTTTGTTGCTTCTACTAACTCCCCATTTCGAAATTTCGACTGGGAATGGGCCACCGTGACTTGGACAACAATGAAAAACGATCTGCCATACATTTTGAAGCGCATATTACAATTTTTTAAGAACTACAGCACACACGCTCTCTCTCTCTCTCTTAGTATTTATAAATTTAACTATTTAAAAGCAATTTTTGAAAATTATGGTATCCATTGCGAAACGGAAATGATTTGCAATATAATTTGCCTTTTTAAAAATCATTTGCTTTGCATGCGTACATCATGCTTCCTTATTATATAATTAATTATTGAATTTCGTAAAACAGAACTAAGGTAATCATGAGGAAGCCAGTAGTCAATAAAAAATGTACCTTGAACCTTATGCTTTTCTCCACACTTCATTATTCAAAACGGACAAGCACGCAATTTGCCTTGTTGAAATTTATCATTGATTGCCGAAGCGAAGCTTTGTCTGCGAAGTAAGGGGTGATTTATACAGTTGAAGTTTCGCAACGCATCCTTGGGAGAGCTCCAGAAAAATCGACGCGGTACGTGGCTTACATTTAATCGACAGAGAAAGCCGGTTGCGTTTCCGAGAGATCAACTTGGCGATTTGGTTGATGCCTCCTCCATATCCTCAGCAAGACGGTCTGACCCTTAACCGCACTTGACCCTAGCTTACCTGACAAGTTCGCTTCACGAAGTTCTGTTGCTATGGGAGCCGGCAGACTTATTCTCTCTTTCGCGGAAAGGTGATAAACGGTTTGACGACTACAGACAGCGTGTTTCAGAGAGCATGGTGTCAGGTTTACGATACGTCGTGTAAAATATGAAGCACCTTCAAGAACCATTCATTCTTCTTTCAATATTAATCATTTCTGCATATCTGCAGTAATAAAAGCACGTGTATGCCTACCTATTTATTCGATTTTTGTTGTTGTTATTAACTTTTCTGCAATCTGGGATTACATATTCCATAATTCATTTAACGACTGAAAATTTAAATTGCAAACGTAATGCATATTTGCATTAAAGATGAATCTGTCTTTTTTTGTCGCTTCCATTTCTTAGTAATTTTATTTTTCAAAGTTTGTTGGCCGCCCCGGTGGCGCAGTGGTCTAAGCGATGGCTTATGACCATTCGTCCGAGTTGGGTCCGGGTTCGAGTCCCGTGAGGCACGGATGTTGTGTTTGTCTTACGGCACTGGCTCTCCCTTCCCTGGAGTCAGTGGCCCTAAATTAGGGACGCCCGCCTGCTTTTTGCTCACGGTGGTCGTTAAATCTCCAATAATAAAAAAAAGTCTGTCGCCTTGTAAAAAACAAAGCATACGAAGTTTGAATTTTAAGTGTGCGGATATTTTATTTGTAGCTTATTATTATTATTATTTATTACGCTTTGTAGAGATAGTGCTAACGAATTCCCTTTCTCTGGTCCTGTACATGCAGTTTATTATGTTTGAGATTTCAAATATCTTTTAGGGGTTGATGGGACATGCATAAATGTTAGTGCGTGAAAAATTTGGCGTACTCAAATTTTAATGACTTTCTCTCTGAAGTCTTTGAGCCGGGTGGCGCAGTGGTCTAAGCGATGGCCTCTGAGCATTCGTCCAAAAGGGGTCCGGGTTCGAGTCCCGGTGAGGCATGGATGTTGTGTCTGTCTTACGGCACTGGCTCTCTCCATTCTCTGGAACCAGAGACCCTAAATCTGGGAGGGGCGACTGCTTGCAGCCCATTGAGTTGCTCACGGTGGTCGTTAAACCTCCAATAAAAAAAAAAAAAGAATTTGAAGGTACAAATTTTGAATTTTTTCCCCCGTAGTTAACACTTTTCATATAAGCTTGTACTCCGTGTTTTAAAACACTGACTCTAGCTAAAGCACGAGCGCGCGCATGTATGTGTGTGTGTGTGCGTGTGTGTAATTGTTTTTCTAATTCGATGAACACATAGAGAGAAAACGAACTATTTATTCACTCTTTTAACGAATTGTTTAAAATTCTGCAAGACGACTTCTTGCTTCTAATATTGGGTTTGAAAGAAAGTAATGTCTGCAAATGCAAAGCAACAGAGAAGTACCAATTACCTAGCGTGTATATACAACGGCCGTTCCATAAAAACTGAGAGTAAAATCACGCAAAATGAAGAAATATAGGTACAGCAAAATATATGCTATTCTTTCTCAAAGTATCTTCCCTCGGATGATACGCAACGGTCCCATCGTTCAGTCCACTTGTTTCAGAGTACGTGGCGAAGGCATTTTGTGGAAGCTGCTTTACCGACCCCTATACAGTTTGAATAACGTCAGCATCTGTGTTGAATGTTGCGCCACGGAACTTCTCTTTCTTTGTTGGAAACAACCAGAAATCGCACGGAGCGAGATCAGGACTGTAGGCAGGCCGTGGCATGTGTTCAATACTGCATTTCATAAGAAACTGTAAACACAAACAGCCACATGTGGGCGGGCGTTATTATTGTGTAGGGTTCATTTGCTTACCAGTTTCGGTCACTTAATCGATATGTGTCGTCGCAGACGCTTCAAGACTGAAATGTAATATTCAGCATTGACAGTAATTTGTGGAGGAACGGCATGCTGCTAGACTACACCTTTATGATAAAAGAAAATTCTCATCATCACCTTCCAGGCTGATTTGATTTGGCGGGCTTTTTTCGGAGGAGGCGAGCCTGTGTGTTCCAGACACTCGATGCGCGCTTCGTGAGAGGGTCGAAATAGTGGATCCACGTTTTATTGGCTGTTATTACTGTGTTTAGAAAGTTTGGACCCTTTGCAATTATTTGTTTCCACTCATGACACACCTGAACTCCGGCTAACAATTGTTCTCTCGTGAGGTAATGAGGTACCCATCTGGAACACATCCGATGCAGCAGTAATTTGTCGCGTAGAATGCGGAATACTGACGTTTTTGAAATGTTATTGACGCCGCTATGTCTTCACACGTCATTCGTCGATCGTTTTGCAGGATTTCCCAAACAGTGTTAACAATACGTTCCGTAACAACACTTTCATGTCGACCAGGCCTAGGAGCGAGTTCTGCCGACAAACGCCCTTTTTGAAATCATGGTGCTATCTAAAAATAGTTGACTCACCCAAAGATTTATCTTTATAAAAATTTTTCATTAAATCAACTGTTTCTGGAGCCGTCTTACCCAAACATTAGCAACATTTCATCGCACAACGCATTTCCCTTCTTAACTCTGAAACTCATCTCCATAGCTGTATGGCGAAATGCAGACGTACCTTAAACAACTGCGCAATAACAAAACCAGAATTGTCCGCCACGGCTGATAACTGTTGCCATATATACTTTCTTAATTCAGTTAGTTGTCTGTGTGGTTATTTTCTCCTTCGCACTGTTGGCAACTCAAAAAACACTATCAGGTTTTATGGAATGGTCTTTGTACAAGTACAAACCAGTTCAAAATGTTGTCACCATCGTTTGCCGCGACATGCTCCCATCGTCTGGGCAGCTGTTGGACACTGTCCCTTTAGAATTGAACGCAAAGAAGTGAATAAGTGCGGGTTCGACACCGTTTTGGTTGGTGAACCACTGTCCGTCCAGGAAATGCTGCAACGACCGGAAAAGGTGGTAGTCTCTCGGGGCAATATCCGGGTATTAGGCCCGGTGCGGCAGCAGCTTCCAGCCCAGGTCTCTGATCTTGTGACAGGTCACCCGTGCTGTGTGAGGTGTCGCTCCATCCTGTTCTAGGAGGACGGCCTTTAGGTTCAGCAGTGCTGGTCATTTCCACGTGAGCGATACGTGCAGATCGTGGAGCTGACGGCAGTACACATCGGCGATGATAGTGGTGCTGTTAGGCAGCTACTCAAACAACACGACACTTCGCATATCCCACCAAACAGACAACAGGACCTTTCGTGGGTTTCAGTCACAGCGATATACTCATCATTATTCATAAATTAAGGTTTAACGACTACCATGAGCAACTCAATGGGCTATAAGCAGTAGCCCATCCCTAATTTAGGGCCAGTGGTTCTAGGGAAGGGACAGAGCCAGTGTCGTAAGTCAAACACAACATGAATGCTTCACTGGGATTCAAAACCGGACACCTTCCGGACGAATGGTCAGAAGCCATCTCTTAGACCACTGCGCAACCGGAGCGGCTAACAATTGTTGGACCTTTGCTAATTCAGTTTGGTTCTACAAAATACTTCCGATCGTTTCAATGACACCCTGCCATTGGCGCACCCACGCAGGGGGCTTTGGGGGCTTAAGAACCCTTCAAGGAGATTAAGAACGACGTAAGTCACAAATTAAACGTTAAAAAATATTATTTTACGTGTTAAAAAAATTACATAGTGTCTAACTATGACATGGTGTCTTTTTCCCAAAGCCACAAAGAGATTAAGAGCAACGTACGTCACAAATTAAACATTCAAAAATATTATTTTACATGTTGAAAAAACTACAAAGTGTCTTCTATTGCACTGGGTCTTCTACCCAAAGTCCCACAGAGACTAAGAGCGACGTACGTCACAAATTAAACATTAAAAAATATTATTTTACATGTTAAAAAAATTTCATAGTGTCTTCTATTACATAGTTACAACGAAGTGAATTTCTCCGTCATTTTTGGTCTACGCCGGGAATCGAACCCGAGTCCGCTTATTCCGGAACAAGTCGCTCTACCAACTGAGCTACGCAGACGTTCATTCTGATTACTATGTGTCTTTATGTCGTGTGCGCCCTGCTGGCAGGTACGTCACATCTCCCCCCTCCCCCGAAAGAGGGCCTGGGGCATGGCCCACGGGTCAGCCGTGACCATGAATCGTTGCAGGCAGCCATCCAATGTAGAACGTGCACTTGAGAACTCCCTTTGTCCGGTGTGTGGAATGCAACGTCACACACATTTATTTTTCGAAGCGCTGTAGAAGAGATTCTCTGATTCTTCCTATCTCGCGGTGTGGAAGTAACATCACACCATTGCGAGATTTTGAACGGTCGGGTCATCCGGATAGTTCGGGCGCCATTATAACGAAGTGCCGTCATTTTTGGTCTACGCCGGGAATCGAACCCGAGTCCGCTTATTCCGGAACAAGTCGCTCTACCAACTGAGCTACGCAGACGTTCATTCTGATTACTATGTGCCTTTATGTCGTGTGCGTCCTGCTGGCAGGTACGTCACATAGTGTCTTCTTCCCAAAGCCATAAAGAGATTAAGAGCGACGTACATCACAAATTAAACATTCAAAAATATTATTTCACATGTTCAAAAAATTACAGTGTTTTCTTTCCAAAGCTCCAAAAAGATTAAGAGCGACGTACGTCACAACAGTTTATAAACTATAGGCGTATACTCTATTCCGTATATGTACACACATTGCGTACGTATACTATATACAGTATATGTACACACATTGTGTACGTATACTACATATATACTTATACAGCCCATCCAACAAGAATTCCTGGGTGCGCCACTGCACTATGCGGCAGCAGATACGAAAGGCGGAGTGAGAACAGTAGAAATATCTCAAGAGTTGAAAATAATTTGGACTATAATTTAAGATCAAAATGCAGTTTCCTTTTTTTTCAGTGTAATGTAATCCTCAGTGCAAAATTGACTCTCATTTGCATGTGAACTTCATTGAGGTATTAATTTCAGCACTTGTTATGTATTTTAAAACTGTTATAGAATACTTTTTTTAACGTAATAATTTAATATATTATGAGCATGTAAATCATGTTTTTGCATTTTGTATTACGAAACACTAAAAAGGCTTAAAGAACAATGCTCAAGAAATTGAATTGCTTTTTATTAGGTCCCTCTGTCTCCACACCATTTAAAACAATCTATGTTTAAAAGTTCCGGCACATTTATTTCCAGAAAAAAAAGCGCTGTCAAGGTAACCGAAATTTATATAAGAAAAAAAAACTGAAGGTAAAATAGGTAGCTTATGTCACATAAAGTGTAGTATAAGATGCGTGAAATGATTACAAAAATTTTGACCACAAAATCTTGATTCTTCACATTTTTCTGCAACTGACATTATTTTTTTCGCCCAAGATGCTTTCCCATGAGCAGATTAAATTTCGACGCTGCCAAAACTGTGACAGTTGAAAAAAAAAAAAACAATCCCGATTTAAGTAGAAATGTAGATTTTTTTTTTTTTTTTTTTTTTGCCATTTCGAAAAGTTTAAGTGGCGAGTTTAAACGGCGAATTTGGGCCAAAACAAAATTACTGACTCATAGATTACGGAAGTTTCTATCAAATTTTCTGGTGCCCTCTTGACTTAAGACCTTGAAAGTCTTAATTTCTCATTCTAAAAAATAAAAAATAGTTCGCTCACGTCCCCTTTTGACCTTGTTATTCTAAATTCTGAGACAAAGTTCAAAAACGGCGTTAGATCGGCGGAACCCCAGTTGTGATAAAAGCATTAATGGTTCAGAATATCAAATACTGAAAACTAAACATTAGAATTTTATCTGTTAAAAAAAAAAATGTATTCCAAAAAACTCAGACACCGAAGCGGCAAGTATCGTTCTTTCTCTGACGCATGGGTTAAGGTTATCAATCAGACGAAGTGGGCGTGAGAAGTTTACTTAAATGAAAAAATTATGTAGATTTAACATATCAATTGAAATATTTAGTCCATTTAGAAAACTAAGACAGAGAAAGATTTCATTTCGGATAATACGAAAGGGTAAAGATTTCCGGATTAGAAATTCTATTCTTTAAAAAAGCAGTACATTCACCTAAATGCCTAATTTTTGCGAGGAGACATCCATACTATGTGACGTACCTGCCAGCAGGACGCACACGACATAAAGGCAGATAGTAGTCAGAACAAACGTCCGCGTAGCTCAATTGGTAGAGTGACTTATTCCGGAATGAGGGGATCCGGGTTCGAATCCTGCGTGGACAGAGAAATGACAGAGAAATTTACTTCGTTATAATGGCGCCCGAACTATCCGGATGACCCGACCGTTCAAAATCTCGCAATGGTGTGATGTTATTTCCACACCGCGAGATAGGAAAAATCAGAGAATCCCTTCTCCAGCGCTTCGAAAAATAAATGTGTGTGACGTTGCATTCCACACACCAGATTGACTGGGAGTTCTCAAGTGCACGTTCTACAGTGGATGGCTGCCTGCAACGATTCATGGTCACGGCTGACCCGTGGGCCATGCCCCCGGCCCTCTTTTTGGGGGGGAAGATGTGACGTACCTGCCAGCAGGACGCACAGGACATAAAGGCAGATAGTAGTCAGAACAAACGTCCACGTATCTCAATTGGTAGACTGACTTATTCCGGAATGAGGGGATCCGGGTTCGAATCCTGGCGTGGACAGAGAAAGGACGGAGAAATTTACTTCGTTATAACTAATATATCTGATTTTATTTTATTTTACTAAATTCTGAGGGATATTTCTCGGAAACTGCCCACTAACGATTTTAATTCTATCGCATTTTACACTATAGGCATACTATAGGCATACTATACTATAGGCATTTTACACTATATAACTTGATGGGAGGGGAGGGCAGCTTCCTTTCAATATTTTTCACTTTCTCGGGTAATTATATTTTTATAGCTTTTAAATGATACGCATAAAAAGAAACCTCAGAAGTTACAACTTCATTAAGTAAAATTTCATCAAGAATCTGTATGACACTGTTGAATGCTAAAAAATGAGGGCTAAATGTTTTTGAAATGTTACATTTTTAAATTTGGTAATTCTCCCCTCCCCTAAGTTGCGCTAATGTTTTACACTTATCAGAATTCGAAAAACAAATCAATCTCACAAAACCCCAATCAAGCATACACTTTCCCTCATTCTATACGCCCTATTTCTACTTTTTTTTTGTGTGTGTGTTATACGGGGTTCAACGACCATCGTGAGTAATTCAATGGGCTATAAGCAGTCGGCTGTCCCTAATTAAAGGCCACTGGCTCCAGAGAAGGGACAGAGCCAGTGCCGTAAGACAAACTCAACATCTTTGCCGCACCGGGATTCGAACCCGGACCCATCTTGTACGGATGGTCAAAAGCGAGCGGTCAGATCTCTGAGCCTTTGGGGTGACTTCCACGTTTTCAAAATAATTTCAGTGTATCGTTTATAAAATTTTTATGGGTTTCAAATCAAAATAGAAAAAAGGACACAGTTTGCTTTTCCATTTAAGCAAATTTAAGCAATCCAATAAATTTCGGAATAAACGGTAACCCAGTGATCAGATGTATAAGCTCTAGCTACTACGGAAGATGGGTGCTTTTCTGTCAATCAATTCCCACTCTCTCTTGTCAGCTGTAATTGAAGCGACATGAGAGCATTCTTGTTCTTATGAAAAAGAACTGGCTTTTTATCGACCTCAATTTTGTTGCATTGCAGCTCAAAACTTGAAGCTGCTAGCAATAAACACCTCACTTGACCATTTTATTTCTCATTTCATGACAGGTTGAGCAACGCTCACGGCGTAGTATAAATCAGTTTATTTAGTGGTGTAATATGGAACATATAATGCAATTTGTATCCGTGTAGTGTCTGGTTCGAATCCTGAAAGGGGCATGGGTGGTGTGTTGGGGTACTGGGTCCAAGCAAGGGGGAAGAGTACAAGATCGTTCCCTTGCTTGGACCCAGTGGCCCTAAATTAGGGATGAACGACTGCTTATAGTCCTTAAAGTTGCTCACGATGGCTAAAAAAAAATAATTGCCAAGCTTTTTTTTCCTCCACTCAAGGCATAAATGCCTTAAATTAAAGTTACAGCAGTCTCGCTATTTAATAGCCATCCTTCCCTCGTATTCTCACATAATCTGGTTTTTCTTAAACATTTTTTCATTTATAAATCCTTCTTTGAACAATTTATTTTTTTACTAGGCGATGACTTCGAATATTTGCTCTATGTTATTTCAAAGTCTATTGTATTAATTAATTAAATCTGCAGTTCAGCTACAAACGCCAACATCATAAAGCCATCTAGTCAGAGAAGAAAAGTTATTTTTTAAAATAATTTAGAATCGGATTACAGAAATATTCCTCACAAATACATGGGAAATTCACAAGCAAGTATACATTATTCACATTAATCATGCTTAAGTGCTTGTATAATTCACTGTTCATAATCTGCTCAGAAAACGTGAATCGTCCTGGAGCAGGAATCGAACCCGCATCTCCCGAATTTCTGTCGGAAGAGTAGGATTGCTTCTCGACTAGCGAAATCTGAAGGTGAATAGACTCCTAAGCAACAACTTCTCAGTTTCACTTGCGTGGAACTTCATTGTTCTAGGTACTATAACGGCAGCATGCTCGAATTTAAAACGTAAGATACTGGTATTTCAGGGGGACGATAAAATTTCAAATTTTATCGAAAGATACCGGTATTTCAGGGTGATGAAATTTTTAAGTTTTCTGAGAAGACATGCGGCGTGGAGAACAATGAATCTCAAGCAATTCAGTATCACAATCTGATTGCTAAGAATTATATTAATTTAGAATCCCTTGGTTTTTTTTTCTTTATTTCTGACTTTAACAACCACCACGAGCAACCCTAAGAGCTACAAGTTGTGGACCTTCCCTAATTCGGGGTCCCTGGTTAGAGGGAGGGGAGTCAGCGCCGTAAGACAAAAGCTATATCACTCCTTATCCGGGAGTCGAACGATTAGATAGAAACATGCTGCTCTAACCATTCGACCACCGGGATGGAGCTGGTTACTTTCCCATTTAATCCAACATAGCCTCTATCGTAATGCTTTCTCATCTGTAAGTTCTGTATTATAGAGTTCTTTTTTAAGGACCATCTTGAGAAAATTTAAGAGTTGTACGTAGCCACCCGTCCATAATTTAAAGCCACTGGTTCCGATGAAAGGACAGAGCCAGACCCGTAAGAAAACGCACTACCCATGCCTCATTTGGTATCCGAAACCAGACCCATCTCAGGCGAATGGTCAGAACAGGTGACTCTCGTTGCTCATCCACAGGTGCGGCTTATATTCCTCATTCGCGATTTACGCTATGATCAAACATATCTGAACAATCCTTTTGAGTAACGTATATGCCCATACACGTCACATTAATGGACCTGTGACGTACCTGCCAGCAGGACGCACACGACATAAAGGCAGATAGGAATCAGAACAAATGTCTGCGTAGCTCAGTTGGTAGAGCGACTTGTTCCGGAATAAGCGGCCTCGGGTTCGAATCCCGGCGTAGACCAAAAATGACGGAGAAATTTACTTCGTTATAGACCATACAGGTAAACATCATAGACAAGCATGAACAGTAGAATTAATGTCCATACAGGTGGCCAACATCATAGACAAGCATGAAGAGTAGAATGGATTTCTACATAGCGAGGTATGAGCAAGAATGGTTTGATGAGATGGGTGTGGAAGAACTTGACTTTCCTCCATACAGCCCCGATCTCAACCCCATGGAACACATTTGTGATGAACTGGAAAGCTGATTGCGTTCCATGCTCAATCTCCCGACATCGGTGACCAACCTGACTCATGCTCTTATGGAAGAATGGAAGGCAATTACCGCAGCAATGAGCCGAAAGCTAGTGGAAAACCTTCCCAGCGCAGTGGAAGCTGTGATAGCCGAAAGGGTGGACCAACTCGATATTAATTCCTTTCCTATTACAGGAAATTTGTAGACAAACGAGAGTCCGGATACTTTTGATCAGATAGTGTAGCATATCTAGGCCTTTCCAGCAGAGCGGAAGCTCTGATAGCAACAAAAAAAGGTGGACCAACTCGATATTAATTCCCTTCCTATTACAGGGAGTTTGAGGACAAGTGAATGTCCGGATACTTTTGACCAGATTATGTAAGTCAGTGCTTTTACTGGAACAACTACTACCACGTATATGCAAAGATTTGACGGTTACTTCAATAAGCAATCATTCACATTGCTTAGATCAGATGGAAGGCCATAATCGCTCCTGTTTTGGTGCATTGATAACGCCCTAAAAGCGAATTACAAATATTACGCAGTGCTAATTTCAACGTGGAATGGCAGGAAATGTACATACACTCACGGACAATGATATTTGCGCACCAAGTTGGAAGCATTGGATTGAACAATGAAATTTACGCACCAAGAAGGAAGCATTGGATTGAAGCATCGGATTGAAATTTTATGGACGTAATGATACAGATGAATGATACACATGATGGCAAAAACAGAGCTGCAGGACAATTACAGAGGGATCTGTGGCACATATTCCGGTCATCTGCAATAGCGCTTTGCACCGCCTTGTGCGACGATACATGCTGCAATACTGTCCGGCATGGAGGCGAACAGACGCCTGATGTTGTCCTGCGGCAGACTGGCCCACACGTGTTGGACGGTGTGCTCCAAATCCCGGATAGTGCGGCACGGCGGGAGCCGGCGTTTCAACTGGTCCCACACATGCTCGATGGGGGACATGTCCCGGGAGCGGGAAGGCCATGGAAGTGTCTGAACATGACGTAGCAGTCCTGGGCAACCCGAGCCGTGTGCGAGCGGGCATTATCTTGCTGGTATAGTGCACTTGGAATCCAGGCCAGGAATGGGAGCATATGGGGTCGCCGGATCTCATCTACATACCACTGGCCCGTCAATGATCCACGTGCCACTATTAGAACTGATCGGCTATGGTAGGCTATGGCTCTCCAGACTATAATGCCTGAAGTGGGGGAGGTGTGGCGATCGATAACTAGGTTGGGATTGTGCCGTTGACCCGCGTACCTCCACACCCGGAAACGATGCTCATCTGTCCCCAAAACGAAGTGGCACTCATCGCTAAACACCACACATCGCCAGTCTGTGGCACTCCACATCGCTCTGGCCTGGCACCACTGCAAACGGAGCAGGTGATGTTCCGGTGCTAATGGCAGCAAACGTAAGGGGCGCTGGGATCGTAGATTCGCTTCCGCGAGGCGCCAGGAAATGGTTCGTGGGTACACAGGGGCCGCTACATCTACATGTATAGTGGACCGGTTTCCCGTGGTATCCGTTTGTGCCAGGCGCACGATAAGTCGATTCTCTCTACCAGTGGTCCTTCTGGTCCGCGTGGAGCTGCTCTGTCGTGTGGCAGTGCCGTCACGTATCTACTGCTTCCAACACAGTCAGACGGTATGGTCAGAACGATCCACGTGGCAGACTATACGGCGCGCCGATCACCCTTCGGTTTTCAGCCCGATGATCAGGCCTCTCTCAAAGTCCATAAGTTGCGTAAATCGACGTCTATGGCGTCTACCAGGTATTCTTGTCACTCTATAGTGTTGCTTGCGTAGGCCGGTGCTTTTCGCTTCCATGGGGCATCGACTACACGCCGGTTTATAAGGTTGCCGTTTCGTGCTTGAAGAGCTACCACAGGATGTGCGGTCATGCGCACGCGCACCAAACGTGGATCATTTGTATACCAGCACGTACTCTAGCTATTTGCAAAGTTTCACGGTTGTAGCATGTTTTCTTCTAAGTGCGCAAATTTCATTGTCCGTGAGTGTATATTACTACTGTTCCATTCAGTCAACTGCTCATTTTGTCAGAAGCAGGGAATATTACAACATAACGAGAGAGATGGAAAAAAGTCTGTTGTTAATCAGCATGAATTTTTATTCTGTTTTTCAACAGTTCTAATTTCCTGTTTTCATTTCTAATCTGGTGCCTCATTAACTTGAACACCCACTTTTGATCATACAGGTTTGATATATAGCAACCGAATATCAGTTGCAACAGATGCTTTGAAGTTCATTGATTTATTACTTAACTGATTTTGATGGTTGGCATAATCTGTTACACCCTCAAGCATTCCGAATACAATGTTGATTGAAGGTCTTCCATAGTCTCTGCCTTGCGAATTTCCCTTTCAGGTCACTACGGCATGCCTTCAAATTTCATCTACCCATCCCCCTAAGTGGTCATCTTCTGGGTCTTTTCCTGTCTTTTGAATCCAGTCCACTATTTCACTTGTCCAACGGTGGTCAGTTCTTACAATCAATACAGACACTTGACGTGGACCAGGAACATCAAACAGAGGCCATCGCTCTTTCTACGTTTATAAGTGAGTCATGGAAATATTCTCATTGGCCGCCACCGGGAATCGAACCCAGGTCTTCCAGTTACGCGCCGGATATGGAAAGAGCGATGGCCTCTGTTTGATGTTCCTGGTTCACGTCAAGTGTCTGTATTGATTATTCATTCGCCTTCTAGTTATTTGTTCTGCTGCTGCTTGCCATCTTTGGCGAATCCCCAGCATTGTGCGGGGCTCCAAGAAGTAACCTGTCAAATTGGCTTGGCAGTTAGTGTGTGTGTGAGTCTGGAGGAATGCGAGGCCGCTGTGGTGCAGTGGAAGCATATCCGCCACATAACTGGAAGACTGGGTTCGATTCCCGGTGGCGGCCAATGAGAATATTTCCATGACTCACTTATAAACGTTGAAAGAATGATGACCTCTGTTTGATGATCCTGGTCCACGTCAAGTGCCTGTATTGATTATTTTTTAATTTGATTAATTGTTCATAATTTTCGTATTACTAATTTTCATATGAATGAACTACAGGGTGATTTATAAAGAAGTATACAGTTTCAACGCACTATAAAACAAGAACAATGTAAGATATTTTATGTTACCTGTAACAGAATTGTAGGGGAATGTTTCAAGTTGTTTTAGAAACAGTCACAGATGTTCTATGTGTGCACCCTTAGTCACACGACACACATCGAGCCGGTAATCCATTTCCGCTCAAACCCGTGGTAAGATACCTGAATCAAGTGCAGTGATAGTGGTTGTGATACGCTGTTTCAGCTCCGCTAGATCAACAGGAAGGGGAGGGGCGATTACCTTGTCCTTTACGTACTCTCACAGGAAAAAGTCACAAGGTGTTAAGTCAGGACCTCTGGGTGTCCATTGGGTCAGTGGCATGTTGTAGTCCGCGGCTTGTCCTATCCATCGGTGAGGAAGATGTTCATCGAGATAATCTCGCACGTCGCCTAATTAGTGCGGTGGTGCACCATCCAATTGGAGAATAAAGTTGTCACCGTCATCCTGCAACTGTGGCATCAACCAAAGACTTAACATATCAAGAAAAGAGCCTCCCGTGACAGTTTTCTCGGGAAAAAGAAGGGGCCGTACATTTTCTTTTTGGACACAGCACAGAACACATTTAGCTTAAGGGAATCTCTCACGTGTTGCACTGTAAATCTAGGATTCTCCGTTCCCCAAAAGCGAACATTGTGCTTGTTTACCTGACCACTCACGTGAAATGTAGCTTCATTGGTGAAAACGAAGTGATCGGCAAAATCGTCATTTTCAAAACGGTGCTGCATTTCGGCAAAAAAAAATTCAAAGCGCTTTGTCTTGTCAAGGTCAGTGAGATTTTGCAACATCTGCACTTTGAATGGAATCATTTTCAGCTTCTTTCTCAAAATTCTCCAGACAGTGGGCTGTGAAATCTGCGCTTCACGATTCATCCTCTTCGTTGATTTTCCCGGACTTCGTTAAGTGGCGGTGCAAACACTATCGACGACTTCTTCCGATACACGCGGTCGTCCAGGACGCTTTAGTTTGCACAAACAGCCCGTAGTTTCAAATTTTTTATGCCAATCGTAGATTGATTTTCTGGTTGGAGGTTCTTTTCCGAATCGTGATCGAAAATGCCGTTGCACAACAGTTACAGATTCCGTTTTGCTCAATTCAAGAATACAAAACGCCTTCTCCACTGAAGACGCTGCCATTTTGACTGACTAGTCACGTGACACGCGCGCTATCGCCTACGTCACTTTCCTCAGTAGCGGGACACAAACTTAATGAGTACATCTACCTAATGGTTAGCAGTTGTGGTCCGTGTCTTCAACTGCTACTGTTTTACAGCATCTGGAAACTGTATACTTCTTCATGAATCAGGGTATATAATGCTATCTATATGTGTCCTAGCTTCAGTATTTAACGTGATAAAAAAATCCATAAAAGTATAATGGTGAAAAAAGCTTAGATTGATATTTACTGTTAATTTGCTGTGTGAGAGAAGGAAAATAGAGACTTTGTACGTACGAGGGAACGCTGATAAGTTCTCGACCTCACCAAGAAGGAAATGGGATAGAGCCACTGACAGACTATTCCACATATTCACCATGAAGTTTCAACACACTTGGCACAGAGTTACTGGAGTTTCATTAACCCTTCCAAAAAATTCTGATATCTGGTCACTCAAATACTGCTTTGCTGCTGATATCCCATCCGAATCATTCGAAAAATGCTTCCTTTTCAAACTTTTTTAAGGTTTAGGAACAGGAAATAGTCCGATGGAGCTAGACCTCGTGAGTAGGGTGGATAGTCCATGAGCTTAAACCCCAGATCTTTCAAAACATCCATTGTCTTGCCAGCCTTGTGAGCCGGCGCATTGTTCCACAAAAGGAGAACACCTCTCCGCAGTTTTCCACGACTTTTTTTTCTTCAACGCCTCCTTTAATCGGCACAGCAAGTTGAAATAGTATTCAACTTGCAGTAAAACGCCTTTCGAATCCCCCCAAAAACCGTTGTCGTGACCCTTCCTGCGCAGACGTTTTGGTCTTGAATTTCTTTGACCGAGGAGAACCCGAGTGCCGCCACTGCAGGGACTGTTGTTTCGTCTCTGGATCGTAGTGACTTAACCAAGTTTCATCAACAGTGACAAGTTGCTGCAAAGAATTATCACCAGATCGCTCAAAATGCTATAAAACCGATTTGGAAGTGTCCATTCGTTTTCATTTCGCATTGGCGTTCAAACATTTGGGCACCCACTTTGCTGACATCTTCTGCATATCCAAGTGCACTATGAACAAGTTAGTAAAATCATGCAATGCATTGATTATGATACGCTTTCCAACATACCAGAAATCATTACTCAAGTTATGAGGAGCTGTGGAATAAATCTCGGTCCTATGCCCTGACCTTTGACCCCATTTCGTCCATTTTCAATAAGGTTCGTTCCCAGGTGGTCCTCTACCACCTACTAAAATTTCATCGCAATTGAACCATTTTTACGCACGTTACGACGCATAAGAGCAATGGATTGCATCCCGCTCCTATGTCCTGACCTTTGACCTCACTTCACCCATTTTCAAGAGGGTTCATTCCCAGGTGATCCCCTACAATATACTAAAATGTCATGGACATCGAACCATATTTACGCAAGTTATGACGCATAAGGGCAATGGAATGGATCCCGCTTCTATGCTGTGACCTTTGACCCCATTTCGTCCATTTTCAATAGGGTTCGTCCCCAGGTAGTCCCCTACCACATACTAAAATTTGATCGAAATCGAACGATTTTTACGCGAGTTATCATGCCGACAGACGGACGGACAGACAGACAGACAGACGGACGGACAAAGCTGGAGCATATACGTTTCTTCAACCTACTGTTAGAAAGCGTAAAAAATGCATTACAGATACAGAAAGGAAATATGTGGAGTTCAATGGAAAAAACTAAAAAAGAATGTTTTTTTTTAGAATCCACACTCGCAAATGCATTGATCGGGTATCATCCTGTAAAAATTGATGTTGCAAATGTCTTCTAATTCATAGCCAAATATGATTTCTGAATTTATTTTCTTGGTGCGTCCACTCAACTTTCAGCTGTTTCTGCTGCTTCGCCGTCCCATAATCTCAATGATAATTCCTGCCGATTTCTGAATCTTTGAAGCCAAACTATTACTGCATCAGAATTCTCGAATTTGTTTTTTTCCCCAAACTGTTTCTCTTTTCCAAGAATGACTTTATCGGTAACAACTTTATGCTAGGCATTTACCTGTCCTGTCCAAGAGCTTTCTCTAAATTACATGCTTGCCACTTTTAAATTAATTTTTTATCCGTGTGCAGTTAGTTGTTCTTCAGATCCCATTCGTTTATGTTTATCGCTTAATATGTCTCCTATTGTTAATTTGCTAGTTGACTTGTCAGAAAGGTTGGAAAAGTGATTCCCTAATGCCTGATGGCTAGATCCAAGATCACGATATTTGAATTCGCATATCAAAATTTTCTCAAGAACATGCTTTACTCTTTAGTAAACAAAAAGTGGTGAATGAAAAAAGCCCACAAAACAAGCAGCCTCCTGCGAGAAACAGTGACTACTGAAAGCAGGGGCGCCGACTTCCCCATCCAAATTATTGGGGGGCGGTGGGGCAGGTGTGAAGAGATAAGATGCGGGAGCGCTCTATCGTTGTCATGCGCAAAATAAAAAACTGGGGCAAGAGGATAAACTATGAGATTCGACGTGTCCTTTAAAACGCAATTGTAATTGCTCATTAGCAAATGAACAAGAAAACAGAAATATTCTTTTTCTGAATATTAATATTTCTAAAAATAAAATTCAGCCTGTGATTTTATAAAAATATCCAGAGAAATTTTATTTCCAAAGTTTGGTAAAAAATATGAAAAATAAGCTCGGTTACTCAAGCAAAGAACAAGAAGCTCAAAAAGTAAATAAATGAATAAAGGCGCTAGAGTTTATACGTTTCTGTATTTTTATTTATTTTATTTTTGATAATTGTTTTAGACATTTAGCACGTATCACGAGAACATGCCAAACATAATACGGGGCTGACAATCCAGTTTCTTATCAAATGAGCAATGTGGAGAATGGTAAAAAAGTTTTTATTTATTTTGTTATTTATTAATTTTTTTGGAAATAAATCGTTTTGGCCTCATAAGGTGGAGCTTGGCCCACCTTATGAGGCTAAAGTCGTTATTTAATTAAACAGGATGAAAAATATTGGGCGGGAACTGCCCCTCCCCATCCAGTAAAATTATTGAAGGGGCAAGATTCACCTTGTCCCCCTATAGTCGGTGCCTATGACTGAAGGAGTTGGATAACAAGATGTTTTAGAATCCAAAATGTGAAATGTGAGATAGGAAATGTAATTTTCTGAGGGAGTATGGCCTCTATGGAAATCTAAGACGCAGAAGTTAAGCTATTGTCATTTGGCCATATCGTATGGGGACCCATATGAACAGTGTGATTAGTCCGTATCTCTACGTTTATACGTTTAGTAAACTTCTATATTTGACCGAACACACAGACACACACAACAGTAGCCTCACTTCTGTCAGAGGAAATAAGTCACAAAAGATCTGCTCTTGATTTTCGGCAGCTGACCACACTTCGCTAATTCTTTCAGGGGAGCGGGCATGGCGGTGGCTGTTATCTCATCCATTCCTCAGAACTTCTTTGAGGAGATCCATCTGACATACTTTCGGGGCACACTTCACAATACGGTGGATTCAGAGTGTTCGTTGCAAGGGAATATTTTGAGAGGTGATTCAACGAGAAATTCTCTAGTGAGAAACACGAAAACGTCACTACAACGTCATGGGGGATGGTGATCAGCAAGGTGATGGTTTAAAGAGGGAAATTTCCATTTAATAGAACAGAATAAGACCTGTAACCCGTGGGAAGTGGGCGGAAGGCGAAATGACAGTTAAAAGGTTATGTGTGTATGTGTGTGTGTGTGTGTGTGTGTGTGTGTGTGTGTGTGTGTGTTGAGGTTCGACTGTGGCTGCACAAACCCACTAACGCCTTGAAATGTATGTCACGAGAAATCCTAAATTCTGCACAAAATGTTTTCCATAGCGAAAGATACCTTTCAAATGACACAATTAGAAAATGTGGAGGAACACGTGATATGACTATACATCACCAAGCGGGAAAGCTGTGCGTTACTTAAAAAAAAAAATTCTGCAAAATACTCTTCGTAATGAAGAGAGAGTATACTGCCAAGAAAAGATTTGTTTTCAAATTATTTTCGGAATAGCAGATACTGTTTCATAAAAAAGAAATTGAAGCTGATCCCTGGCGTAAAACAATCTGAATAATCAAAAAGTAGGAAATATGCCAAAAACAACCTTACAGCAAACGTTTTGCGAAGGAAAAATAATTCTTTAAGTACGACGTTTAGAAGCAGCTAACTAAATTTTATTTTTCTTACACGTGCAGCATTTGACGAAGAAAATATTCCCAGTCTTTACGGTACGGAATGTCATGTAGTACAAAAAAGAATGATTCACTAGGACTTTTAGAAACAGAGATACTATTGCAAACACAAACACACAATAGCGCCACCAACCGTTAGAACTATGCACTACAAAAATCCAAAAGCACATGCAAAATGTTCTATAAAGTAAATGATATCTGGTGTTATACCGATTTTCCAAATCGGAGGCTCAGAAGTGGAAACATCGAGAAAAATAGCTTATGTAATTGCGCCTGCTAGCGGTAAAATTGTGTATTTATTTGGGAAGGATATGTGGAAAAAAACCTTTTCGTAGTCCGTGGCGTCTGACTGAAAAATAATTTTTTCAATCCGGCTTTGAGACGCACAGATATTACTGCAAATCTTATATACTGTATAAAACACAAAACGTCTGTTTGTCTAAAGCAGCAAAATCTCTCGAACGCCGAACTGTGTCATCGTAAAATTTGCATAGCTTATTAATACTGGAATTTCTAGGTCAACGCAACTATTTTAAGATCTCTACGTTGTTCCGTTCGCGAGTTATGAATTATTTAATAAGCTAATCAATAAAGTCAGCGTCGTTTGCTACGTCACGTTATCTTGTTCCAAATATGAAAGAACGTGACTGCAGTCAACTCCGCGGCACTTCCACAGGTGTTTCTATTCTTTGAGAACTGTGCATAAAAGATGCAAAAACGAACTTTGCGAAATCTTAAAAAAACGGGCTGAAATTCTTATCAACACCATGAATTGGTAATAAGAGGAGTCCCTCAAAATTTTACCGGAATCCGGTCAAAACTTTTAAAAATAGGCATGGAATTTTTAATTCATCGGTAAACAGAAACATATACGGAGAAACGGTTAATAAAATGTTGACGGCTAATTTAAAAAGTTATTTACCGATTCAGGCGAAATTTGGAGGTCATATTCTTATTAACGATTTATGATGTTCATTAAAATTTCTGCTAGTTTCATAAAATATTCGCAAAGATAGGTTTTTCACTTTTTTATCCCAGATATTCGCCCCTCAAAGACGTCTGAATCTGAAAGCACGTGATGCATTTGATCGTCGATAACAAATTGTTAACGAATTTTGTTCAGTCAGTGTTCTAATGCTGTGTCTCCTGGACGCGTGTTAAATAATTCGTAACGCTTTTGGTCTGTTTGATTCTACAGATTCCATACATTCTGTACATTTCGTTGCTTTAATTCTCGACAAATATTTGTGACAGAAATGTCCAAAAGGAAGGGACCAATTTTTATTCAAACACGAATCAACACAAAACGCCAAAAGATATCAGGAACCAAGCAATCGGAAGAGGAAAGATCACAAGCACGTGAAGCGGACAAAACTCAACAAGGTGTTCGACGAAGCAATGAAACTGCTGACGAAACAGAGGCGCGATTTGCTGAACAACGATTTCGAAATGCTACAAGACGAAGAGACTGCTGAAGAGACGAACGAGCGCCGAACGTCCGATCGCCAACGACCGTCGAACGTCCGATCGCCAACGAGCTTCAAACTCGAGAGCTGCTGTTGCTCACCAATTTCGAATTTGATGACCGAATTTGTGAAATCAGCTTTTTTCTTTTTTGCAAGCATCAATTTTTTTCGCGATTTTTTTAGTGACATATAAGGGAATATGAAATTTATAAGCCTAATCCCGGGCAAAGCCGGGTAGTAAAGCTAGTATGTTATAAACAGAAATAAGCACTTACGTCTTCTAGTGGCAAAAAGGCAATAACAACAACAACAGCATACCTACATGCCAAATACTTCTCACCAAGAATGCTATCCGACAAAGAAAGAAATTTTCAAATCGGACTGTTAGAAGCAGTGATACCGAAATAAACCACGATGAATATTTAGGCCTCCTGTTGGAAAAACTGCTCATTAGTTTGAGCCGAACATATGCGCAAAAGGTTTTCCAGGATGAAAGGTAGTTGACTGAAGAAGAATATTTTCAATCGAATTTTTAGGATCGTATAATGCACCAAAAAACAGAAATACTATACACTAGTGGCAGACCGGTTAGTTACAAAAGACCAGGAATTATGTTCGAAGCTTTTCCACGCTGACTCTATCCGACGTTAAAAATATTTTTTTAAACTGATTGCTAGAGGCAGAGAGATAGAATTTTTTGAATTGAATTGGATGAAGCAGTTTTAGGAAGGGAGTGTCTAATCCCAGGTCTCTTAGAAATTGGTAGCTCGGAGATATGAGTAAGTGAACTCGATAGGAAATAAAAACAAGAATTTAGAGACGAGGGCGGGTAGAGCAGATCTCCGAAGCAACTGCCCCACCAGTTGCAGGGGGAGGAGAAGGACGGGGAGGGGAACAATAACCACAGGGGACACGTCCACTACACCACAACCCCAGACAACCGCCACCCACACCCCCGGAGAGGATGGGGACGAAGATCACGAAACCACATCCAGAAGCCGGAGCAGCAATCAGCACTCACCGTCTCATGCCAACCTGAAAAACAGGGATGGTGGTAGTTTATCTAACATCCACCTAATGTTCGCATCCTACGCTCCGTCCGACCCAATCCTCCAAATAATCCAAAGCCTCCAGCCCAGGAAACAGTGCTCAACGGTGCTGCCCTCCCACATGTCCCGGTCTGGAGGGAGGGGCAACGATCGCCGCCTTAGTTCTGGGATATCTAAGGAATTCGCCGGGATCGTAGTCAACCGCACCCCTAACAGAGATATAGAATATAAAGCGAATTATATTTATGCCCTCGCCCCCCAGAGGGAAAACTGAACACTACTTGAAAAACGAACTGTACTCGTAATAGTCTTCTTTCTTTGATTGGAGGTTTAACGGCCACCGTGAGCAACTCATTAGGCTATAAGCAGTCGCCCGTCCCTAATTTAGGGTCACTGGTTCCAGGGAAGGGAGAGAGCCAGTGCCGTAAGACAAACACAACATCCATGCCTCACCGGGCGGGATTCGAACCCGGACCCCGTTCGGACGAATGATCAGAGGCCATCGCTTAGACCACTGCGCCACCAGGGCGGCAATAATAGTCTTCATGGTAAGTGGTAAAGAAGGAAGGGAATTATTTTTTTCAATCGTATATTTAACAAGTTAATAAAATCATGCAATGAATTGATTATGATACGCTTTCCAACATACCCGGAATCATTACTCAACTTATTACTTAAGTTATGAGGATAATGGCTGTGGAATAAATCTCGCTCCTGTGCCCTGACCATTGAAACCATTTCGATGATATTAAATAGAATTGGTTCAGTATACCTCCGGAACAACATACTAAAGTTTTGTCGCAATAGAAGCATATTTAGTCAAGTTATGAGGATAATGGCCGTGGAATAAATCACGCTCCTGTGCCCTGACCTTTGACCCCATTTCGATGATATTAGACAGAATTGGTTCAGTATGCCTCCGGAACAACATACTAAAGTTTTGTTGTAATAGAAGATGAGGATAATGGCTGTGGAATAAATCTCGCTCCTGTGCCCTGACCTTTGACCCCATTTCGATGATATTCAACATGACCAGTTCAGTATACCTGAACAACATGATAAAGTTTTGTCGCAATCGAATCATTCTTATCTAAGTTATGACGCATAAGGGCGATGGAATGGATCCAGCTCCTATGTCCTGACCGTTGACCTCTTTCGCCCATTTACAATAGGGTTCGTTCCCAGGTTGTCCCCTATCACATACTAAAATTTCATCGAAATCGAACCCTTTTTATGCGAGTTATAGTGCGGACGGACGGACGGACGGACGGACAGACGGACAAAGCTGGAGCATATACGCTTCTTCAACCTAAGGTTGGAAACCGTAAAAAACAATGTTATGAAATGAAATGCATTTTGAATTCCATAATATCTACATTTATGCCCTCTAGCGGCGAACTTAGGCATCGTAATACAAGTTAGTAAAATCACGCAATGCATTGATTATGATACGCTTTTCAACATACCAGAAATCATTACTGAAGTTATTACTCAAGTTATGAGGATAATGGCTGTGGAATAAATCTAGCTATTGTGCCCTGACCTTTGACCTCATTTCGATGATATTCAACATAACCAGTTCAGTATACCTCCAGAACAACATGATAAAGTTTTGCCGCAATCGAATCATTCTTATCTAAGTTATGACGCATAAGGGCGATGGAATGGATCTAGCTCCTATGTCCTGACTTTTGACCTCATTTCGCCCATTTTCAATAGCGTTCGTCCCCAGGTGGCCCCTACCACATACTGAAATTTCATCGAAATCGAACTATTTTTACGCGAGTTATCGTGCGGACGGTCGGTAGGACAGACAGACAGACGGACGGACAAACTAGAGCATATGCGCTTCTTCATACTATGGTTGGAAAGCATAAAAAAACCCGGAAAGCAAGGATCAACGTTTTCACATTGCAGGCTTCCCAATGAAAAACGAATATGTCAAATAGAATAAATACACTGGCGGAAAGTGAAAAAAGAACACCAAGAAGGAATGGGCGGACGATCATGAAATTTACATATGTTAATGGGGTCGATTTTACGTAGGTGTGATGTTTATTTCGGGACCAACCGGTGAGCGCTTACGCCACAGCACGGCATAATATGAAATTATCGTCGGTGGTATTTAAGGAGTACGGCGAAGTGAATGTACTCAGTCGTCAGCGTACGGACACGTGCGAAGACCACGAGGAAGCTGCAATGCCTGGACATGGAAGACGTGTACGATTTCAGCTGTCATCGGACTTCGAGCGAGGTCGTCTAGTCGGACTCCGTGAGGCCGGGTGGTCGTATCGTCGTATTGCGGAGCGAATTGGACGGGAAATATCGGTGGTGGTACGATGGTGGCGTAGATGGTCCGAGGAACATTCCCGAACGAGAAGACGTGGAACAGGGAGTCACAGACGGACTGATGAGCGGACCGATCGATGCATAAGAAGAGTGGCGTTGTCAAGCAGAACATCCACTGCGACGCAAATCCGAGCTGCCGTTGCACCTGAGGTGACTGTGCGAACAATCCGCAACCGTCTACTGGATGCAGGACTACGTGCACGTGTGCCTCTGGCATGTGTACCTCTGACTCCTGCCCACCGTCAGGAACGGCTGCAGTGGTGTCGCCAACGTCTACACTGGAGAACGCAATGGCGATCTGTCGAGTTCAGCGATGAAAGCAGATTCTGCTTGGGAGCCTCCGATGGCCGCATGCGTGTTCGCAGACGCACAGGGGAGCGTCTCCACCCTTCTTGCATCCTCCAGCGACACACAGGGCCTACACCTGGTCTCCTGGTGTGGGGAGCGATCAGCTATCACTCCCGTACACAACTAGTGTTTGTACCGGGTGCGTTAAACAGCACGTCCTACATCAACAACATCATTCAGCCCGTTGTTGTGCCATTTGTAAGGTCGGTTCATCGTGCTGTTTTCTAGCAAGATAACGCACGCCCACACACGGCACGTGCAACGCAACATGCACTTCAGGGTGTGAGACAACTTCCATTGCCTGCACGTTCACCGGATTTGTTCCCCATTGAGCACTTATGGGATTTTATGGGACAAAGACTTATCCGGTCTCCGCGGCCAGCCACGACCATTCCCGATTTACGCGTCCATGTTGAGGATGCTTGGAACTCAATACCCCAAACTTACATCCAACATGTGTACGACAGACTCCATGCCAGAATTGCACAGTGTGACGCAGTTCATGGCGGTTCAACCTCGTACTAACCATGTTACATGGAAATGTTATTTTTCAGTTTACCAGCAAATACAGCTGTGTTTTGCCATAATGTTTCGATCACGTTATCCTCTGTATTCCGTTATTATGCTGTATAAATTTCGTTGATATCAGACGTCTCCTTCTTGGTGTTCTTTTTTCACTTTCCGGCAGTGTAAGTGCAGAGATATGGTGTCCATAGATGGACAGACATAGTGATAACATAAGCGCGTCCTCTTTTGTTTTTCAAGAGGCATGCTAAAAAGCTGTGCTGGAATTGATTGGACCATATGCATGCCAAATCAGACATCAAAGCTGATACAGTATGATCTTCTGCATGGTTAATATTAGTAGAAACTACCATTTAGACTTAATTGACAATGCAGCTACATAATCGTGGACATGTAAAGACCTAATCTATCATTATCAAAATTTGTTTTTTAATGAACTTGTAATCAAGCAATATTGTTTGGTAATTTAACACCAAAAAGAGTAACCATTTATTTTTCAATAACAACGAGAAAACCTGGGACTTTGTTTTGTGTAGTCCGTTGTCTTTTGTCGGCCTTTTACACCGACCGTTTCATGTTGCGCTTCTCTTTTGTGATATATTTTTGTTATGTTTTGATTTTGGTTTCTTTACTGTTATAGACATTGGTACTTGGCATTCTTTGGTCCATCGGGGCCCTTTCGCCAATGAACACCAATGAACCAACCCGTGGGATTAGAATCCTGGCTTGACGACAGAAATTGGAATTCCTATCTAGTTTGGTGACTGGTGGGAAATGATTACCGCATTTACTCGAATTTATTGCGCACTTTTTTCACCAAAATCGAACCTGTTTATCCTAGTGCGCGTTAGAATCGGTGACAAATACCTACATCGTGAGTCTCGTAAATGTCTGACTGTCTAGGATATCGTCGTTGCGGCGCGCCAGCGGATGGAATTTCCTCTGAGCGTCTGACTGTTGCTATGGCCACCGACAATCTCCAACTTTCCCCATTCTTCTACATTCGTTGAGAAGCTACGACGCAAGATAAAAAATACGGACAGTCGCTTGCCTCATAGTATTGTTTCCTGAAAAAAATACACTGCATTTTGTTACTTGAACACGGGGTATACTGTCCAGAGATATGTTCTAAACGGCAACATTATCCAGCAAAGCTTAAACGGCAGGTGGTTGCCTATGCAGAGAAAAATGGCAATCGCGCTTGTTTTAGGTAGTATGGAGTTTAAGAAGTGAATGCAAGGCTTTGGAGGAAGCAAAAGGAAAAGCTGAATCAGTGCTCCTTAACAAGAAAGACGTTCTCGGGACCTAAGATGGGTAGATTTCCCGAGATTGACCATCGTCTAGATCATTTTGTGAAGCGGCAGCATGCATCAGGTATTCCTGTTACTTTAGAAATTCTTCGGGCAAAAGCACGAGAAATTTATCATGAAATTGGATCCAGTGTAAGGTTCACTGCTTCAAGAGGATGGATTTGCCGTTTTATGAAAAGAAAAGGATTTTCTCTGAGGCGGCGTACTTCAATATGTCAGAGATTGCCATCAGACTTTGAAGAAAAGCCATACAGTTTTCTCAAGTACATCATATCAGTAAGAAAGCAAGGGCACCATGTTTTATACTAGATTGGGAAGGCTGACCCAAACACCATTGTATTTTAAAAGATATAAAATCAAATTACGCTGTAGAAAGTATTGGTGCAAAGCAAGTTAAAATGCTAAGAACAGGAAACGAGAAGGTCCGAATGATGGCCGTGCTTTCCATTACTGCTGATGGGAACAAGCTACCACCGTATGTTATTTTCAAGCGAAAAACATTTCCGAATAAAGAGACTTTTCCTCAGAAAATTCATGTCAGAGTTCAAGAAACTGGCCGCATGACCGAAGAACTGGTAAAGGACTGGCTTCAAAAAGTGTGGTTTCGACGACCAGGAGAGGGGCGACTGCGGTCCATGCTTTTATTGGATTCATTCAAGGGGCATGTAACTAACTCGGTGAAAACAGAACTGGTCTAGTTGTTGTGACTGGAGGAATGACTTCCCAACTTCAGTCCCTTGATGTCTGCATTAATAAGCCTTTTAAAGCAGCAATTTCACCACGCTATAATGCGTGGCTTATATCGGTAGACCCAGAACTGACAAAAACTGGATGTGTTAAAAAACCTTCACTGTCTGTAGGTAGCACAGTGGCTTGTAGATGGCTGGGAGTTCATTCCTAATGACTTAGTTAAACTGCCTTTTCTGAAGTGCGGCATTGCCAATACGATGGATGGCGCTGAAGACGACGCTATCTTAGAACAATCCAACAGTGAAACCACAGCCGACAGAAGAAAGGAAGATTCGTGCAGTGAAATGTCTGGGGATGTAGATGGAGAGATATATGTGAGTAATGCATAATTTGGAATAATGTGGAATTTAAATAAATTCAAGAATTGCCACATTTCGTAAGTTTCATAAATTTGTATTTCTTTCAAGGTTTCTTGCGTCTTAGTATACGAGTATTAAGAAAAAAATACGCATTTTCGTAGCTGAGAAGTAAGGTGCGCGTTAGATTTGAGTAAATACGGTATGTTTCGATCTAAGGCTGCCGCTCAATTTAGTGAGCTTTGTTCCAATGATACCTGTAGTGCTCTCTTATACGGAAGGATGAATGTCAGTGAAGTCCCCGATTAATTTAAGCATCCAACAAGACATAAAAGGTTATTTAAAACGCTAGTAAAATGTAATAATATAATGCAAGAAATTAAAGAATATTAAATGCAATCAAACGGTTACACAGAATAACATATCTGAAGTTTATGTTGAAAATTGTCTGAATAAAGCTTTTGAATGAGATTTTTCTGTTTTCGAACTACGATTTTAATCTACTCTCAGATTATAATTAATATTTTACATCATCATTAGCAAACTGCAAGAGAATTTTCTAAATTTCAATGAAAAATTGTGAGAGAATTTCATAAATTTCAATAAAAAATTGTGAGAGAATTTCCTAAATTTCTTAAGCGTTCTGATGAAAGTTTTCCTGGAAAAAGCTCTTTCTGACATTTTTTGCTTTAGCTAACAAGCTGATCAGCAACTTTGAACTGCGGAATAATTTTGTAGCCGATACCTTTCCCTTCTCCACTATAGCCGCACCGATTTGAGTTAATTCAAATATGGATTACGCAAAATCCTATGTAGTATAATTTGTGTGGCATCCAAGAAAGATGTGAAACCGCGGCAAAACTTCGGCTTATAAATGTTGTTTTTAAAATGAAGTATACCTTCTTGCTTTAACAGTGACAAAATCATCTATGAGTTCATCATACTGCAGTTCTTCGACGGTTTCTCATTTTGTAATTTACCATATATACTGTTGAAAACGCGGGGCCTAGGTCACTCCAGCCTATGGAACTCTCTTCGCGACTCACGTTTTGCTCTCATGCAAGGCCAGATGGAATCAATTAAGCCAAATTACGGGCGATTTCTAAACCCTTTAAGCGGCAGACGTACCTGCAACAAATAGTGTTCAAAATTTTCTTCTCTCCCCAAACATGAATGGTGCCCAAACTTTCCTACTCTCCTCAAACATAAATCGTAGCCAAAATTTTGTGCTCTCCATAAACATAAATGGCGCCCAAACTTTCCTACTCTCCTCAAACATAAATCGTAGCCAAAATTTTGTGCTCTCCATAAACACAAGTGATGCCCAAAATTTACTGCTCTCTCCAAACACAAATGGGACCCCAAATTTTTTGCTCTCTCCAAACACAAATGGGACCCCACATTTTCTGCTCTCTCCAAACACAAATGGGACCCCACATTTTCTGCTCTCTCCAAACACAAATGGAACCCCACATTTTCTGTTCTATCCAAACACAAATGGGACCCCACATTTTCTGCTCTCTCCAAAAACAAATGGGACCCCACATTTTCTGCTCTCTCCAAACACAAATGGGACCCCACATTTTCTGCTCTCTCTAAACACAAATGGGACCTCAAATTTTCTGCTCTCTCCAAACACAAATGATAACCATTTTTTTCTGTTCCCCGAAAACACACATGGTGCCCATTTCTTCTGCTCTCCCCAAACACAAATGGTGCCCATTTCTTCTGCTATCCCCAAACACAAATGGTGCCCATTTCTTCTGCTCTCTCCAAACACAAATGGGACCCCACATTTTCTGCTCTCTCCAAACACAAATGGGACCCCAAATTTTCTGCTCTCTCCAAACACAAATGGACCCCACATTTTCTGCTCTCTCCAAACACAAATGGGACCCCAAATTTTCTGCTTTCTCCAAACACAAATGGGTCCCCACATTTTCTGCTCTCTCCGAACACAAATGGGACCCCAAATTTTCTGCTCTCTCCAAACACAAATGATAACCATTTTTTTCTGTTCCCCGAAAACACACATGGTGCCCATTTCTTCTGCTCTCTTCAAACACAAATGGTGCCCATTTCTTCTGCTCTCCCCAAACACAAATGGTGCCCATTTCTTCTGCTCTCCCCAAACACAAATGGTGCCCCCAATATTGTGCTGTCTCCAAACACAAATGTTCACACAGCTGCCAGCTTTTAAGAAAACTTCGGCAAAACAATTCCTTCCCCCCCCCCTTTTTTTTTTTTGATTGGAGGTTTAACGACCACCGGGAGCAACTCAATGGGCTATAAGCAGTCGCCCATGCCTAATTTAGGGGCACTGGTTCCAGAGAAGGGAGAGAGCCTGTACCGTAAGACAAACAGAATATGCAAGCCTCACCGGGATTCGAACCCAGGGCCCTTTCTGACGAATGATCGGAAGCCATCTCTTAGACCACTGCGCTACCGCGGCGGCCTTCCCCCATCTCATCATGGCAGTACCGTCTACAAATGCTACTTTCTAGTCCTTTATTATGTGCTCCATGACCCAAGGCATGATGGTTAAGGGAGAGTCTCCCCGACACGGACATCGCACTACTGGATTCTCTCTCTCCTTTTTTTAGGTTCTATTGCACTGTTATAGTTCTTTTAGCCAGTAATCAGCCAGAAAGGATTAATGTAAAGCATCATTCTATATGGCAACTATTAATAAGAAAGTTAAGGGGAAAGCAACGTTTTCTGATGCGCAGGTTCACTGGTGTCAGCCGCGCTCGGTTAACTTCTTAGACAGCAAATATATTCGTTCGAGCTGATTTCAGCCAATTTTGGTAATTCCTGAGTTAATTCGTTCCAACCGGTAAAAGGGTTCAAGAGAAGAGTAAGAAAATCAGAGCCGAAGAATGAACGAAAAACCTGCATTTCTTCAGTATTGGAATTCAGGTTACAAGCAAAAAAACATCTAAGCACAAGTATATCAGTCCTGATTCAAAGTGATAGTTTTCGAAGAAAGGGGTGCCTTTCCGATGAGTGAT
Source organism: Macrothele yani (assembly GCA_039090855.1). Lineage (NCBI taxonomy): Eukaryota > Metazoa > Arthropoda > Arachnida > Araneae > Macrothelidae > Macrothele > Macrothele yani. Next base: position 42,844,011 of record CM077001.1, read on the forward strand.
CTAAGCACTGGCTTTTGATCTGGGATCGAATTCCCGATCCCAGTTTGTCCGTCCCTAATTAAGCCATTGGCCCTAAATTAGGGACTGCCAAATTGCTTATAGTCCTCAGAGTTGCACATGCATATCACTAAGCTCCCCTCTGAGATTCAGAGGTTAGCTCCTCAAAGGAAGTGCATCGGCTGGATTAAAGTTTAAAACTCATGGAACTAGATTTTACTCACTGTTGATGTATCAAAAGTTTCTATTTACAGCGATCTCGGCACACATCTCGAGCTTCACTGACATCCATCATGCATCTCACACAAGACCTTTTTTTACTTCATACTCATTGTCTTTTTCTCATGTAGACCTTCTTGAATCTGGTCCTCACATGATTAACTTTGTCTTCCTACCTTTCTTCTTCTTTTTTTTTATTAGGGGTTTAACGATTACCATGAGCAACTCAATGGGTTGTAAGCAGTCGCCCGTCCCTAATTTAGAGCCACTGGTTCTAGGGAAGGGAGTTAGAGAGTGCCGTAAGACAAACACAACATCCATGACACACCGGGATTTGAATCCGGACCCATCTCAGACGAATGGTCAAAAACCATCACTTAGACCTTTACTCTACCGTCTCCTACCTTTCTAACAAAAGTTATGGTTTTTCCGGCCAATTGGGCTCAATAAATTCTCTTAGGAAGCATCTAACCACTCAGTTTTTCAACATGGCTTTCAACATAATACCTCAGAATATTTGTCTTTACCTTACTAACAGCATTTTTCTAACTTCGTTTCTCACATGATGAGAACGTGTCTAGCTACAAACCAACCGTAAGTAACGCATTTCTCTAGCACACAAACGACTCTTATGTCTTTTCTGTAGTACCCAAGTTTCACTACCATACATTAGAGTGGGAACAATTATACTTTCATACTCAGCCATTCGGGATCTTTTCAAGAACCCATCGTCTTGTGAAATCCTCGCAAGGCAGGAATGACTCAAAAAACGAATTCACTCGCCTACTCTATTCTGTTTTCTCTGTCAAACATTCTTCCTAAATATACAAATTCATTCACCTGGCCTACCTCTGTACCATTTAGACTGATCTTATATCTAACACTGCTTCGCTCAGAAACCATAACTTTGGTTTTAATCTTATTTATACCCAGTTTGAAATTCACATAAACTTCGTACATCACGGACAACGTACTCTGCAACTCATTTTTGCTCTGTGCCAGGACGACTGTGTCATCAATATACATCAATCTGCACACACAGATACAGAGGATGAGTCGAAAGTTTTGCAATATTTGGATCACTTTAAGTCTTCATACGCACCTTGACGACGAAAGCTGACTAGCATTCAAAGTCCAGGCCATCGTGTTGTACCGTCTTTAGCCATCTGTCAGCCAGTTCTTCGATTCCGCGGCGGTACCAGTTCTTGTCCTTCGAGGCGAAGAACTCCTTTACCCCAGCTGCCACCTCCTCCTGGTTGTTGAAGTGCCGCCCGCGAAGGAAGTGGTCCATGGAACGTGACAAGTCATAATCCGACAGGACAAGGTTCTGACTATATGCTGGGTTTGGCATCAGTTCCATGCCCTCAAGTTTCTGGAGTTTTGCCCTGGTCGTTTACGCGGTATGAGGCCGAGCGTTGTCCTGCTGTAGGAGAGCGCGCTTTCTGTTCACCACAGCAGTGTACTTTTCCTCCTCTAAAACGGCATACATCCGCTCCATCTGTTCAGAGTAGATGTTGGCGCTGATGGTCCGACCGTCTGGAACAAATTCACAATGGATTGTTCCCTCGCAATTCCACCAGACGCAGAACATCACCTTGTGCTCGAAGCGCCCAGGTTTGGCAACAGGTTCTGGAGCTGACCTGGGCTGAACCACTGCCGTTGTGTGTTAGGATTAAGGAAATAGACCCACTTTTCATCGCACGTAACAATTCTCTTGATGAAACGTACATCGTGCGGGGTTTCTAGGAGTTTCGTGCACACTTCCACTCGGCGGTTTGCTTCAGCTGGCGTTAGTTCGTGAGGGACAATACAGCAGCTCCTGTAGACCTTGCCGAGGTCCTGAAGGTGACGTACCACGGTGGTCTGTGATATGCCCAGCTCGCCTGATAATCTCCGAGTGCTGGTTGTCGGATTTGCCTCTACGGCCTGGCGCACGGCCTCCGAATCCATGGTTCGCGGCCTACCTGACCTTGGTTGATCGTCGAGGTTTCTGTCACCTGAGCGGAATTTCTTGAACCATCTGGTTGCGGTGCCGTGGTCCACGGAACCTTCCCCTTTCGCATGACAAATGTTTCGTGTTGCTTGAGCAGCGTTATGGCCGAGTTCAAACTCGTAAAGCAGAAGTTCCCTAATTAGCCTATGGCTGCTCATCTTTTAGGCGTCCCAACCACTGATAGAACGACAACAGGCAATGCTTTTCACAGCAACGAGTACCACTTTATATCCCTTTCGACTGACTACAGTGCGCGACTTGAACCGGTTTAAACAGGTGACATACACACCACAGCATATGGGTTTATGCAAATATTGCAAAACGTTCGATTCACTCTCTGTACTATGAAGCCATTATCCAGTATTGTATGTTTCGACAACACGCACGCACCCACAAATATAAACAGCTATGGCGACGTTACACAAATGGTCGTTAAACTCCGAAACAGAAAAAAATGAGAGGTTTTCTGTTACATTCGTTAGGCAACAACAAAGGGCTAGAAATTGCGTCTTACTTCAGATTCGTGTTCGAATATGTACTTCAATTCAAAGTAACACGCAACTGGGAAACAAAGAAAAACCCCACTCACATTTTTTTCTATTTTTATGTGATTGAAGTTACTGCTGTTCATCTCTTAAAGGCCACGTTTTAGTTTTGACGAATTATCTAAAAGTTAGCATTTTAGTTAAGTTTATTTTATAAGTTAGAACGTCCGAAGCGGAGGAAAAAACGGCGAGCACGAATTTTTAACAAGATGTTTATTGATACTACACATTGTGAGGTCAGGTTTATTTTCGTTCCCGAGCGTAGGCTCTTAAGGCCTTGTTAACACGCGATGATTCTTTCGCGAAGGTGTTAATGATTCACGGCATCCCAGACAAGAATGATAGATTTGATCTGAATGAATGCGTTTTTGACCCAGCGACCTTGGCGGAAGAAGTCTGCAGTACAAATGCACTTCATTGGCAATTTTCCAGACTTTGCTTCTTAATCAAAGGAATCGAATTTGTTTTTCCTTTTGTTCATTACGTCCATCAGCGCGTTTTATTGAAAAAAAAAAAAAAAAAAAGGCAGACCGATATGAGCAGCCATATTTTACCGGTTGTTTTCTTCAGGAACCGTGGACAAATATGTCTGCTTGGAAAAGCGTGAAAAGCAACCTTTCATTTGCCATTTGTACTAAATTTTAGCTGTGAATCCAGCAGTTATTTTTTTAGCTATCAACAAGTAATATTACCAGGGCCGGATTAAGGGGGGTATACAGGGGCTATATATAGCCTTGGGGCCCACCATGACCAAGGGCCCAGGAGACATATCTGGGCAAATAATAGGCAGATACCTACAGAGAAAGGAAGCGGTTTGTAAACGAGTTTTGCTTTTGTCTCCTATGATTTCCAATTGGTCAGAAACAGGGGATGGTAGACGAACACATTTCAAGGCAATGACTTACAAAGGGGCTGTCGTGTCGCTGTGTACAGCGAGGTCGGCGAAACTGTTTCAGCAAATGATCAAATGATCATATGCAGAGGATTTTAGGAAGGGAGTGTCTGACCCCAGGTCCTAAACAACCCTTAGAAATAGGATGCTAGGAGATTTGGGCTAGAGTGTCCAATAGGAAAGTGACACGGAAGCGAATTAGAAAGGGGGAGGAAGACGCCCATATTTATTACCGGGGGCCAGTACCCGGGGAAACTGTTTCAGCTTCTTCACCAGTGGCGTAAATAGAACAACGTGCGCCCCCCCCCCCCGGCAAGATTTACTTCAGCACCCCTAAGCACAATAATTTTTCCAGTGTGAAAGCACAAGTTTGTCCGCGAAGGACATCGAATCTGTGTCTCCTTACTCCGGAGTAAGTCGCTCTCCCAACTGAGCTACGACGACAGAATGTCTGGCTGCAGATTTGTCGTCTTGACACATGTCTTCACCTATGTAGTACGTCACACCAGGATTTCGAACACGAGGGACGATGCATTTTTCGCGGTGTGTGTGTATGCCCTGGTAGCACATTACGTCGATTCGACGTCGAATTTTTGATCGATATTTGGTCGATATGAAACGTCGAATATAGCTATCTATATCCACTTTTGTTACGTCTTTTTGACGTCGAATTTTAAACCTGTTAAGTCGACGAAGATTCGGCCTTTCGAGAGAAACATATACATCGTTGCTAGGTAGTGTAGACGTCGATTCTACGTTGATATTACGCAGTTTAGTCATCGATTCTAGTACAGTTGTAATGACGAATCTACGTTTACTCTACAATTTAGATGTTGAAACATGAAATTACAAATTTTTAATCGGCATAAAATGAATATATTCGTATTTATAGAACGATTCTATGACGCTGTCTACGATTAAATGATCATATAATTTTTTTTTATTGTTTCAATATCCAAGTCTTTTCGGACGCATTTGAAAAGATACATGATTCTCAAAAATTTCACAGAAGTTTTGGTGATCTGTCAGCATCGCGCTAGACCTATCCCCAATTGGTATATGCGTACGTACAAATTATATATCTTAAAAAGTAATTCTGCTTAAAGGAACGACGAGACTCAACTTCTTATAAACATACTTAAGCAAAAAAAAAAAAAAAACAAGAAAAAAAAACTTTTAACTTACAGGCGAAAAAGGAAAAAGGTAAGAATCTCGTCTTACAACATAAATGATACAACCGACCAACAAACACCCCAACGACCAAAAAGTTTGTTTGGCGTAATGGCGAAGGAATTGCAAAGGCGCAACTGCGCGATGCTTACAGATCGCATAAAAAACATTGTTATTCGACCTAATGGAACTAAAGGGATAAACTGCGTCTACATGTATAAATGAAATTCAATGTAATTATTTTTCTGCTATGCCTCGAGGTAGCATCGACCTGGTAACCAAAATTCGATGTCGATTCGACATTACTGTGCTACCGGGGTGGTGGTTGGGGAGGGGGGGTGGTATTAGGAAGTCACTTAGAGTGTCTGCAAAAGTAATGATGGTACCTAGAACCCTGTAACTTTTTAAGTAATAGATTTGACAATACGTGTAATTGCTTTGTCCAAATTTTAAATAAATCACTTGAAGAAATCACCCTCTTACACATTGTAGATCTGCGGCTACTGTGAATAAATATTGACACCTGTCGTGCACGTAATCCCAGGTAACTGACGGTTTTCCCATTTCCTCCACGGGGACTCCCACTGTGTCCTCGCACTTTTCTTTAGAGTAGAGAGAGGGCGATTGGAGAGCGATCGTAATATTTACAACCCATTGCAGAGCAATCGTATTACAACCCGAAGTTACAACCCGAAGACTCCCACTGTGGCCTCGCACTTTTCTTTAGAGCAGAGATAGGGCGATTGGAGAGCGATCGTAATATTTACAACCCATTGCAGAGCAATCGTATTACAACCCGAAGTCAAAGAGCCGAACACTTTCAATCTGTAGGACATTCGGTGTTTTAAAAGTGAAACTAGGCATTTATTTAGGTAAAGCTAAATATATTTTAAATCAAAATATGAATCTTTGGGTGTGTTCGAATTTTTTTCATATAACTGTAGCTGGAAGCTGCGGTACGCCCCTTCGTTACCTGCGCCCATCCCCGCAGCTGCGGCGGCGCGGCTGCGGGGTGGTGGTTACGCCACTGTTCTGCACTGCCATCCACCCACACCTACCAATTTGCACTTGGAACAGTTGATGGTTGAAGACCCCTGTAGCTTCACATTGCATAACAAAAATGATGCACCAAAAATATACCGTGGTAAACCATTAAAAAAAGTTCAAGACAAAATCTGGGAATCTTAAGCTTTTAACTCATATTCTTATGAGAAGAATAGAAAATGCAGTGACGTATTATGAAAACTCTGCAGATAATTTATCAGTTTGAAGAATGCACTAAGTATTAATTATCACAAGTATATTGCTACAGTTTCGTGTTTTAGCGGGTTTCATAATGATTCCCCGTCGTAATTTTTTGAGGGTCCACTCAGATATCTTAGCCTTGGGGCCCATTTAAATGTCTCAGCCTTGGGGCCAATTTAAATATCTTAGCCTAGGGACCACCAAGGCCTTAATCCAGCCCTGAATATCACAATGAATGAAAGACAACTGCTCTGAATAATCTTCGAACAGCGCAGACAGTATAACAACATTAAAGCAACAACAACAACAAAAGAAAAACAAATATAGGCATAAACTCAGAAAAGTAGGATTTTTCTGAGCACATATCCCAGGTAGCAATATTATGTTAGACCAACTGTGGGCTTTCAACGGTTGGCCCAGCCACGAGGCGACTCGGCGGCCAACAATTGGATATGTGTTGTTTCAACGGTTGGACACACATTGGAAAACGGTTGCAAACAGTTTTCCAATGTGATCATGTGTTGTTGGACAACCATGGTTGGTCATGTGTTGTTGGACAACCATTGGGCAACCATAGGACAACCGTTAAGTGGTCATTTGATGATAAATGGTTGGTCCTGTGTGGTTGGAAAAACCGTTGGCCAATCTTCGATAAACAACCAACCTTCGCCCAACGCTGCCGACGCAAAAATATCACTGGGCCAACCGTTGGCCAATGTCAGTGTGCTACTTGAGATGCTGCTTCGAAATAAGTATAAGGGCAGTGAACGTAACAGATGAACTAAATATTGAACCCTTATATTACAGTACGAGCACATCAACATGTTCAAATGGATATGTAGTTGCAAATAAAACATGTCATGTTCCAATGGATACGGTTGCAAATAAACATGTCTTTCCGACAGGAAGAGGTTTTCTCAAGGAAAACTTTTATAAAAAGAAAAAAATTCAGCGAAAATCAAAATGCGTTTACATTCCTCTAGTGGAAAACGGCGCATTATTTAAAATACAGGCAGCCCCCGGGTTACGAACGAGTTCCGTTCCTAAGTCAGTCTTTAAGTCAAATTTGTACGTAATAAAGTTAGATACGGTTCGATTCTCACGTCAGGTAGTCGAATGTTTGCTTAGTGCATAGTATAACCTTTTTATGAATAAAAAATAAAGAAACATTTCCAACACCTGCTCGTAAAAAATTCTTCACATTCACTTGCTGCACGTGCGGCTTTTAAATTACTGAAAAGACTTGGAGCCTTTTCTTGCCCTAAAGCAAGGCTAATAGGTATATTACGTTGATCCTTTAACCAAATTATCAATGGCTTTTCCATTTCAATAATTAAATCACTGCGTTGCTTAGTGATAATTGTAAATTTCATCGAGACAGAGCCTTTCACAGGCACAATTGTTTTCGCTTTGTCCCTTAAAATTGTCCCTATTGTTGACGGATTGGCCTACCGCTGTTCCAATGTGTTCGTTGGCATTTCACCTTTCCCCGATAGCTTTGTTATTTCCACTCTGGTTTGAATCGTGATCGTTTTTCTTTTCATTGATGCATCACCATCACTTGCATCACATTTACGCTTTGGTACCATGGTTATGAGGGTAAAACAGAACAAAAAAATTAAATCCAAATACAGTAACGCACAGGAGATACTGTTAAGGTGGACGTCAAGTGATTTTGCACCCTTTACTTCCAATGGAAAAAATTTCGACTCTTTTTCCTCAGCGAATAAATATTTACCATACATCAAAATTGTCCCACTGATAAAAAAATCATCCTAACTCAAATTGTACAATCGCCGTTTTTGGCAAAAAACTTTCCTGAACTATATTAAAAATCAATAACTTTACTTCGATGTACTGGTAAGGAAGAGTGGCACCGCCTGTAAACCAGTATCACAACTACATCGAAGTAAAGTTATTGAATTTTAATATACAGGGTGATTGTAAACTCCTTCAACAAAACAAAAGGGGTGAAAGTACACATCAAGACGAACAATATTTGCAATGGAACCTAAGGCCGCATTCCACTCCTACTGCCAGAAAAGAGCACGTTCGAAAAACGTCCAGCAGGTACACGGAATTCCAACGAGTGTATGAGAAGCACAAGATGCAAATCAGGAGCGCTGAACATGTGCGTAGACGATGAGAACACGTTCAGTGATATTACCGTGCGAACATCACATGAGAATTGACGTATACGTTTGACCGGCGCAGCGTACCGTGTGTTCCTGGAGCAAGTGCTTCCCGGTCTGTTGAAGGATGTTCCGCTCACCACACGGAGGGACATGTGGTTTATGCATGATGGGGCCCCAGCACACTTTGCCAACGAGGTCCTATACTTCCTAAATGCGACATATCCCGGGTGGTGGATTGGACGCGATGGACCTGTGGCTTGGCCTTCACGCCCCCAGACCTTAATCTACTGGACTTCTTCTTCTGGGAGCACATGAAAACATTGGTGTCCGAGACACCTGTGGACTCCCTGGAAGATCTCGTCGCGCAAATCGCTGTTGCTGCGGACAAGATCAACACCACGTCGGGAGTCTACGAGAGAGTGCGACCGTCCTTCATTCGCCGGTGTGGACTGTGCAACGACGCCCTTAGACGCCAGTTTGATCAGCTCCTTTGAGTCTTTCTGTGATGCGATTGGAATTGTGCAACTCATAAATTAGGTATGTCTCTTTGTTTTCACTGTTGAAGGCTCAACGTGGACATGAAACTTTACCCTTTTCTGGCACTAGGAGTCGAATGCGGCCATAGGTTCAATTGCAAATATTGTTCGTCTTGATGTGTACTATCACCCTTCTTGTTTTGTGGAAGGAGTTTACAATCACCCTGAAGTTCAGGAAAGTCTTTTGATAAAAAACAAAAAAAAACACTGTTTGTACAATCTAAGTTAGGATGTTTTTTATTAGAGGGTTAATTTTGATTTATGGAAAGCCAATTATTCGCTGAAGAAATAGGGTCGAAATTTTTTCCATTGGAGGTATAGGGAGCAAATCACTAAACGTCCATCTTAACATCAACGTGGTCCGACTGAAAAGAACGAAGTCTCTATCGTACGACGAGCTGACGAATTGGCAATGTTTTGATGCGCATCGTAAAATAGCCCCCGTTTGTTATTACGAACCATTGTATGTAAATCGAAATTTTAATATAATTGCCTTACGGGGATTGGTTCGTAACTACGGGTTATATGTAAGTAGGACGTTCGTAACCCGGAGATTGCCTGTACACAATGCGAGTAGTGTTTTTCATAGCGAATGGAACCACGTTAAAAAAACAAAACAAAAAAACTATCCTTATTTCCACTATCGGAAAAACATTCACAAATAGGAATACGTGTCTACTTACGTCCACTAGCGGCAGAAATGTGTGTTACACAAAATGATAAATTGTACCAAAATGTTCTTCACACCGGAAAATATCAAAGTGCTGAAAGTATTTATCAAATCAAACAATTAGAAGAAATACGGAGAAAAACGTGATATAAATACTCAAGAAACGCACATAGCGCATCAAATCTGTTTATTTCTTATGGTGTAATAATCACAGAGATTCGCCAAGCTTTCGCACTCCACTGGGAGGTTTTTTCAAGGTAACGGTAGACATAAAAATGCAGGGAATTGGATCATATAAGGAACAAAGATGATTTTTGAAAAATAACGTGGGTGACATCACGAGCATATTTCGTGAAATGTTTTAGCACGTAAAATATATATATCGGAATGACAAAGCGATCCTTGGACACTAGATGTAAAGAACACGTGCGAAGTGTCAACCAGGACATGCAGAATACTGCCTTCGCCAGAGAAGTCATGCATTCATCGGCCACTCCAGTATGGAATAATATTAGAAGAATTGGCCCTTACACGAACTTTAAAGAGACTGCCATCAGGGAAATTGTCGAAATAATCTCCAGCAAAGAAGCATGCAATGACATGATCTCTACTGAACTACCAATAGTTTGGCATGCGTTATTAAAAGACGGGAACACGTCGCCGCGTGCCATGTAATTACGTGCTAAGATTTTTTTCACGAAATATGCTCGTGATGTCACCCACGTTGTTTTCAAAAATCATCTTTGTTCCTTATGTGTTCCAATTCCCTGTATTTTTATTTCTACCGTTGCCTTGGAAAAGCCTCCCAGTGTGAGTGCAAAAGCTTGGCGAATCTTTGTGATTATTACACCATAAGAAATATACGGATTTAATACCCTATATGCGTTTCTTGAGTATTCACATTGTGGTGTATTAAAAAAAACGTAACGTGATATAAATTTATTACCCCCTAGCGACAAACCTGTGCTTTATATGGTGAAGAAAATGAGGACGGGCGTTGCTAGACTATTTTACGAGGGGGTGAAGCCCCATCGGTCGATAATGATCCCTTCCCCAAAAAAACATTATCTTACAATAATCACCAAATGAGTTTTTTGTGTAAGTTAAAAATATAAATTTCTGAACCGCTACTAAGTTCGGAATATTATTATTTATCTTAAATCAATTATAAATTACAAAAAAAAATGAAGCAGACAAATTCACATTTGATTATTATATGCTACCGAATGACGCGAAATAACAACCTCTTGCTTAAGTTTAAAGTTTTAGCTTTTTTCAACTTATCCCTCGGCCTTTTGATTTCAACTATAATCAATGAACGACTTCCGTTTCACTTGGTAGTCTGCGTCACTCCTATACCTGCTTAGAGGTAATTAAATGAAAACGTAACGATCACACAGTGACAACACAACTTCATTCCAACATTTCAGAGCTCAGTTTTTCAACTGGATCGGAACAGTGGCATGGGTGATAATAATAGAGAAGAGGATGACTGTAAGACAGCATTTCCGTTTAAAAATCTTCCAAATGTTTCTAAAAATATACGCGTTTTGGCGAAATAAACCTTCTAGTGCAAATTAAATTTCTTTATTTCTTTTAAGGAATCAAATCTGGTTTAATTTTATTTGCTAATTTGAATCAGTAGTATGGGAAGGTAAGATAAGGAACAATTGATTATGTTATACGTCATTCCTATTTTCCAGCGGTGATATTCTTCCCTTTAATCCTCCAGAAAAATGCTAAATCTTTTACCCGAGACCGTGCACAGATTCTTTTAACTTTTAAGGTGGTTCCACTTAAAATCTCTGCCTTATGTTTCCAATGCAATGGTAAAATTTTTTTACGTATTTTCTTCGCAATTAATGTATTCCCAAGGATGAAAATTTGCACATCGATAAAATTAACTTTAAGTTGATAGCTTAAAGTTAATTTACTTAATACTTGCTAAAACATAGCCATAATTATATTAAAAATCAATCATTTTTCTGCGCGACTTGTACATTGATGACTTCAGTAGACAAGCAAAATGTTGGATTGCTTAATTATGGTTATGTTTTTTTTCTGAGATTTTTCCTCAGCTAAAGGTTTGTGTGTATGTCGGGGGAGGGGGGGGGGGCACGACCACTGTGATCATCTCAACTGGCTATAAGCAGTCGCTGTTCCCTAATTTAGGGCCACTGCTTCAGGGAAGGGAGAAAGCTAGTGCCGTAAGACGAACACAACCTGCCTCACAGGGATTCGAATCCGAACAAATGATCAGAAGCCAGGGCTTAGACCACTGCTCCACCGGGAGGACGGGTGGGGGGGGGGGCACCAAAAACGTTTGCCACTGAAAATTATGAAAATAATGTTACCGTCGACGATGAAGCTGTGTTGTCATCATGTTTTCTCAGATTAGATATAAGGAAGTCGACAAAGATAAAGATAATGATGACATAACGCTGGAAAAATACAGAACTATTCGAGGAGAAAAAGCTTTCTACTAGCTAAGTAAAAAATTAAGAAATACACCAGATGGGAACTGAAGTTCTGAGAACTTAATAGCGCCGAAACGCCTCGCGATGGAACTCGTACTTCAATTGTTGAAAATGATCTTTTTTTTTTTTTTATATATACACTATCTGCCAACAACTAATTGGACACCTGTGATAGCAAAGGAAAACGAATTTTATTCACCTTCAATAGTTGGTGGAGCATCCACGAGCGGCGATTACAGCTGCGACCCTCCGGGACATACTCTCAACCAGCCGTTGTACGACGGCTAGCGGTATTTTCTTCCACTCGGCTTGGAGAAGACAGGTCAGTTCCTTCACCGATTTCAGACGGTGGGGGCACCCCTTAAGTCGACGCTCCAACTCGTCCCAGAGGTGCTCGAAAAAGTTAAGGTCCGGGCTCTGCGCAGGCCAGTCCATTTGATTAACCCCATTGTCACCATACCAAGCCATGGTTGACCTCGCAACATGACAGGTGGCCTTGTCATCCTGAAAGTAACATGGGTCCAACCCGTAAAACTGCCACAACGTAGGAAGCGCATGGTCATCCAAAATGGTGCAGTAGGTCTCGGCGTTGAGTCTACCAGGAATTGCGACCAAGGGTCCCGTGCCATATCAGGAGAAACACCCCCATAACATAATTCCACCGCCGCCGAACTTCACAGTTGGCACAATACCTTCCGGCAGGAGGCGTTCTCCAGGCAGACGCCAAATCCAGACCCTGCCATCCGAACGGTAGAGGGTGAACCTTGATTCGTCGCTCCAGAGAACCTGTTTCCACTGTTCAACGGTCCACTGTCGACGTTCTTTGCACCACGTTAGCCGAGCAGCGCTATTGGACTTGGTGATCAAAGGCTTGTGGGACGCAGCACGTCCATGATAACCGAGCAGATGGGCTTCCTTACGAATGGTATTCATCGAAAGAACACTCCCGGATGCCTGTTGAAACTCCTCGCGGATGTAGCCCATCGAGTTGGTGCGGTTCTTCCGAATTTCTCTGGTCAGCACCCGTCGGTCTCTAACTCCCAGTTTTGTGGGTCTGCCGGGTCGGGGCACATTCCGACAGTCACCTCTCATCTTCCACTTGCCCATCACGTAGGCCACTGTCGATTTTGGGTACTTGAACTCGCTGGATATGTCACGTATGGATCTGCCATTTCTGTGATACCCGACGATTACACCTTTCTCGAAATCAGAGAGCTCCGAACTGCGTGACATCTTGCATGCGATTGGTTGCGTTGTACACGATATTTAATGGCGGCGGCCGTGTCGTGTATCAGGACTGCAGATATTGTCGATTGCAGGGGTGTCTGATTACTTGTTGGTAGATAGTGTATAAGCAGTCGCCCGTCTCTAATTTATGGTCACTGGTTTCAGGGAAGGGAGAGAGAGCCAGTTACCGTAAGACAAACACAACATCCATGCCTGTCGGGATTCGAACTCAGACCCTTTCCGGACGAATGGTCATAAGCCAGCGATTAGACCACTGCGCCACCGAGGCGGCGAAAACGATCTTTACCTCAATTAATTTTGAATAATTAGTTCAGTTCTGTTTGCAGTTGAAATTCACCAATTTTGAATTCACATTGCTATTTTAGTATTTTGAATTATTTTACGTTTTCGCTATGACTCATGACTTGTGGCGTATCTACACCAATGAGCTATTACATTATGACCACCCCCAGCCTAGAGAAATGAGCACGACGGAGAACGAACGGTGGCGCAGGTAAAGTTCACAGAGCAGTATATATTCAACCCGAGGACCGGCTTTCGGTTAGTAGAGTGTTCGGAGGACGAATGGAAAGAAGCGCCCGATTTATCAGAGTTTGATAAAGGACAAATTGTGATGGCTCGGCGACTCGGAGCTACGATCTCAGAAACTGTGCGGCTTGTGGGTTGTTCATGTGCCGCTGTAGTGAGTACGTATCAAAAGTGGTGCACAGATGGCCAAACGGCGAACCATCGTCCAACCGTGAGTCGTCCGTAGCTCATTTATGCCAGATGGGAGCGGAGACTGTCGTGCGTTGTTCACAGCGACCGCAGGGCCACAGTGCGACAAGTCACCCGCAGCTGCAATAGTGGTGATCAGGGCACTGCGTCACAGCACACAGTTCAACGTAGCCTTTTGCGCATGGGCCTGCATAGCCGAAGACCCAGCAGAGTCCCCATGCTCACTGACCGTCATCGGCAACAACGCATGAAATGGGCCCAAGATAATCGAGATTGGACCGTGGATGATTAGAAGAAAGTGGCCTGGTCTGACGAATCAAGATTCCTGGTGTATCACGCAGACGACTGAGCGCGGATACGCCGGTTGCCAACGGAGGCTATGGCACCTGGATGCACTGTTGGGCGGAAACAGGCCGACGGCGGCGGTGTTATGCTGTGGGCGACGTTTTCTTGGGACACTTTAGGCTCCATTTTCCCAATAGCACAATCTCTGACAGCTGTCGGGTATCTGAACATAATTGTGGACCAATTTCACCCATTCATGGCAACTGTGGTCCCTGCTGGTGATGGCCATTACCAACAGGATACTGTAATACTCTATGCCAGACTGCCAGAATCGTCAAGGATTGGTTCGAGGAACATGCTGGTGACTTTTCGTTAATTCTCTGGCCTCCAAATTCACCTGACATGAACCCAATCGAACATTTGTGGTTTGACTTGGAAAAGCGGGTTCGTGCTAAATCCCCACCACCCCGAAATGTACGGGAACTGGAGGACCTGCTGTTGACATTATGGTACCAGATACCCCAGGATACCTATCGCCACCTGATCGAATCGATGCCTCGCCGAGTGGCCGCTGTTTTGCGGGCTAAAGGGGGTCCTACAGCTTATCAGGTAGGTGGTCATAATGTAATGGTTCATCGGTATACTTCAGAGGTGACGCATATGTCAAAACGACAAGTTGCAGCGATAAGCTTTCGTCGGTGTAGTTCAAGCAGTAGAAAAGTCGACTCCGGAGAAGGTAGATGTGGGTTAGTGACGTACTACAGAGCAGAAGCCCATGTGAAGACGGCAAAATTGCAGCGATAAATTCCGTCGGTGTATCTTAATTGGGAAAGCATTCGGCGACTCCGGAGCAGAAAGTTGCTGGTTTGATGATTCGCCACCGGCAAGTCTGTGTATCTCTATATTGGCGCCAGAACGTAAAAACGGATCTACTGGCAGTTGGGTTCTTCAAAAAATGTACGGTGTTCCTTCCACACATCGTCTGGAATCAATGAAAATTTATTCTTCGCTTCGAAAAATGTGTGATGCTTCCAGAGGAGTAATTAGGTATTTCTGCGCCCGGGGCAAACGACAAGATATTGCGCCCTCCATATTTCTTTATTTCCGGATTTCACGCCACCATGAGTAAATCTAAGGTCTACAAGCAGTTCACCATCCCAAATTCGGGGATACGGGGTTCCCTGGATTGGGGGATAGCCATTGCCATAAGGCAGGCGCACCACCAATGCTTCATCTGGGACTCAAACTCAGGCCTACTCGAACCAAAGGTCAGAGGCCAGCGCTTGGACCACTACATCACCGGGTCATGTGTGCACCTGACCCGGTGACATGACCCCTGAAGTCATGCCTACAAATGACCACATGCACCATACACTACACTACCGGGTAATGTCTTTCTGCCTTCTGTGTATATGGTTTTGTTTGCGGGTTGATCACCGTGAGGAACTCAATAGGCTATAAGCAGTTGCCCGTCTTAAATTAGGAATACTGGTTCCAGGGAAGGGAAAGAGACAGGACTTAGACCACTGATTCACCTGGGCGTCAATAAATATACACTGCTCGTCAAAACCAAATTAATGCCACACTTCCCAATGTTATTTGTTATTTTGTGAATACACAAATTTGTCAGTGACGAAGATTGAATCGCGCCCCCTCACTCCGGAGTAAGTTGCTCTCCCAACTAAGCTACACGGACCGAATGTATCGCTGCAGATTTGTCTTCTTGACACGTACTTTACCTCTTTAGTACGTCACAATCTCTACACGAGAGGCACAATCAAACTGTGACTGCTCTTTTCCAAGTATTTTGGGGTTCGGAATTACGGTGCCACATCAGTCGAACTGAATGCATCTGGCTGTCGTGGCTCGCAGTTGCAGTAATGATCGAATAGCCCCCCAGAGAATCTTCAAAAAGGTGTACGACATCCTTTTCTTGCAACATACGTACAGCCGCGCATTCATTTTTGAATGTGAGCAACAAATATCCCCTGAATAGTTTGAGGAAGAAATGAGAATTTTAAATTGCCGGGACTACCGAAACGGGCGAAATGTTGTTTGTAAACTTCAGTAAATGAAGAAATGACAAAGTATAGCGCAATAAAACTGTATCAGAAACTGGTACAAAAGTTTAATTTCTAGTTTTAATCAAATTGTAGGTAGTGATTTTTGCGCCTTTTCTTGACCTGCGCCCGGGGAAGCCGCCCGCCTGCCCCACAGGACGCACATTAAATAAAGGCAGATAGCAGTGAGAGTACCTGCCAGTGTAGTATAGTGGATAGCACTTGGAGCTCCTGAGCCGAGAGTTGTGGGTTCGAATCCCGCCCCTGGCATAAAAATGATGGAGAAATTTACTTCGTCAAACCCACCCTAGTTATGCCCCTGGATGCTTCTTGCAAACATCGTCTGGAATTAGTGAGAATTTCTTCTTCTACAGAGAGTTATTTCACGCATGGTTTGAGTGGGGACCCGAAATCCTGGGTTTGATGCCTCCACCTTTCTCAAGGAATAATATACAGTATGTGACGTACTACAGAGATGAAGCACATGTCAATACGGCAAAGTTGCAGCGCTAAATTTCATCGGTGTAGCTTAATTGGGAAATAATTCGGCTCCGGAGCAAGAACGATGCAGTTTCGATTCCTGACACCATGAAATTTGTGTTTTCACAGGCTCGAATCCCATCACCGGTAAATGGACTTATTTTCACACTGACAGCCGAACGAAAAATAAATCTCCTGGACATGAGATTCGAGAAAAAAGTGTTATGCTTCTCCGACACGTCGTTCGGAATTACTCAGAATTCTTTCTTCTACAGAGAGTTCCTTTGCATATGGCTAGTCAGTTGACCGGAAATAACTTGAGATTACATGCACCCGCCTTTATCAAAGAGAATATACAGTAATTTGCAAAAGTTTAAGACCACCTGTCACTTTATTGAAAATTAAGATTTTCAAAGAAACAACTAATTACTAGTCAGAGAGATTTGAAACAAGAAAGATGACACCGAGTTTTTGGGTGTAATAAGCACGTCTTTTGAATCCGTTCTGACGCAAATTAAATTTATCAAAGCTATTCGAAGTCAATGGAACCTGTATGGAAAACTATAGTATCTGACGGAAGAAAGAAGTTTTTCAATCGGTTTTTTAATCCCTCAGATATTGCTGTAAATGGAATCGTGAGCTTACACCCTCTGTTGTAGATAATTTTTCAAATCGGACTCTTAGAAACAGAGATATCGACAAAAATAAGATGTGACTTTACGTCCCCTGGTGGGAAAACCATGCATTATTTTAGGAAGAAAGTATTCTCAAAAGTTTTTCAATATGAGCGGTATCGGTCAAAGAAAAGTAAATAAATTTAGTCAAGTTTTCAGGAGCCCAGATTTTGCGGAAAATACATTAGAAGCAGAAATTACCCCTTATGCCCCCTGGTGGCCAAACCATTCTTTACCAAACATTAGAAATTATGTGAAAAATATTTTCCATCAGGTCTTGTATGCGATACAGGAAGAAGTTTTCAAATCGGAGTTTTAGAAGCAGAAATAACGCAGAAAACGCAATCAACCTTTGTGCCCCCTAGCGGAAAGTCTATGATTTACTTGAAAATTTTGAATTTATAGGAAAACATTTCGCATCGGAAACACTATCCAACAAACAAGGAATTTTTTAAATCGGACTCCTAGAAGTAGAGATATTGACAAAAATAAGATATACGTCTACGCCCCCGGGCGTAGAAACCATGAATTATTTTAAGAAAAAATGTTTCTAAAAGGTTTGTCGACATGAGTAATATCGGTCTACAAACGACGTATTTTTCAATCGAGAATCTAGAAGCTCATATTTTGCTGCAAATACATCAGAAGGGGAAATTAAAATTTACGCCCCCTGGTGGCTAAACCATTTTTTAAAACAGGAATTAGAAATTATGTTGAAACGATTTCCCCTCAGGACCTGTATCCGGTGCCGAAAGAATTTTTCAAATGGGAGATTTGGAAGCAGAGATATAGGGGGAACACAATTTACCACTACGCCTCTTAGCGGGAAGTCTATGAATTACTTGAAAATTTTGTAGTTATATGAAAAACATGTCACACTGAAAACAATATCCAACAAAGAAGAGATTTTTCAAATCGGACTCCTAGAAGTAGAGATATTGACAAAAATAAGACATAATTATACGCCCCCTGGCGAAGAAACTGTGGAATATTTTAAGAAGAAAATATTTCGAAAAGGTTTATCGCTGTGAGTGGCAACAGTAAACGAAATAATTTTTTCAATTGATATTTTAGATGCTCAGATTTTATGGCAAATATATCAGAAGCAAAAAATAACACTTACGCCCCCTGTTGGCCAAATTATTCTTTACCCAAAATTTGAAATTATATAATTATATGCAAAAGATTTTCCATCAGGAGGTGTATCCGCTGAAGAAAAAATTTTCAAATCGGAGTTTTAGAAAAAGAGTTATCGGGAAACATGTATAACGAAGTAAATTTCTCCGTCAGTTCTGTCCACGCCAGAATTCGAATCCGGGTCCCCTCATCCCGGAATAAGTCACTCTACCAATTGAGCTACGCGGACGTTTTATTCTGATTCCTATCTGCCTTTATGTCGTGTGCGTCCTTCTGGCAGGTACGTCACATCTCCTGGTACGTTACATCATCTCCCCCTTATTTTTTTTTTTTTTCGAAGTGCTGGAGAAAGGATACTCTTATTTTTCCTATCTCGCGGTGTGGAAATAACATCACACCATTGCGAGATTGTGAACGGTCGGGTCATCCGGATAGTTCGGGCGCCATTATAACGAAGTAAATTTCTCCGTCATTTCTGTCCACGCCAGGATTCGAACCCGGGTCCCCTCATTCCGGAATAAGTCACTCTACCAATTGAGCTACACGGACGTTTTATTCTGATTCCTATCTGCCTTTATGTCGTGTGCGTCCTTCTGGCAGGTACGTCACATCTCCTGGTACGTTACACATGTAATTTACTTTTACGCCCTCTAGCGGAAGAAAAGTAACTATATCTAAAATACTCTTCGACATAAATGGAATCGAAAGATAAAAGGATTTTTTCAATCGGATGTTTAGAAGCAAATATGTGGAATAAAACGTAATTTTGAATTCGACATCATCTGCATTTACGCCCTCTAGCGGCGAAATTGTACATCGTAAAAAAACGAAATAACGGATCATCATTCGCATATTTCAAGCTTCCCAATGCAAAAAGAATTTTTCAAATCGGACAAATAGTTGCAGAGATATCGTGGGTACAGACGGACGGACGGACAAACCGGTAACATAAGCACGATCTTTTTTTACAAAAGACGTGCAAAAAATGACACCACAAATGAATACTTACATTCTTTAGAGCACAAAAAGACCGAAATCAGTACTCTGTGTGGTCACCTTGGTTTCTTATAACAGATAGAATACGATGTGGCATGTCTCAATGAGGGATTTGCAGTAGTCACTTGAAATATATTTGCACCCCATGTACTTTATTCAAAATCAATGGAAACGGTTTGGAAAACAATCAATGGAACCGGTTTGGAAAACAATCGCGTCAATCAAAGCTTGGGGATTTGATGGCTTTTTTCTGATACCTTGTCTTTTAAAATGGTCCACAGATTTTTGATGGGGTTAAGCTCGGAACTATTACCGGGCCAGTCAAGCACAGTTATGTTTTCCCACTGCAAGTAGTTATTTACTGTCTTTGATCTGTGGCATGGGGCAGTCGGGAAACAGTGCTGATACTAATATCAACAAGAAAGATGATACTGAATTTTCGGATGTAATAAGCACGTCTTTTGAATCCATTCTCACCCGAATAAAATTTATCAAAGCTATTCAAAATCAATGGAACCGGTTTGGAAAACAATCAACTGGTTCCAACAATCGATAAAACATCCAGAAATAGAAACATCTACTTAGTTCCACCAGCGGCTAAAAAGCATGTTACGAAAATTAACAAATTGTGAACAAAAAGCTTCTCTTACTACAAGGAAGGTACCAGAGACAAAGAGATTTTCAAATCGAACAGTTAAAAGAAGAAATATAAAAAAGGAAACATTATATTTGTTTACGTCTGGTAGCGGAAGAATTTTGCATAGCGAAAAAGTTGAAAATAGGCGAAAATTATTCTTCATGGAAAAAGCATTCGACCTTTACGCAGGTAGTGAGCAATCTTTGCGTTACTTAAAGAGGATAATGCTCCACATCTGTGTTGTAGAGAATGGCATACAGTGAAGAAGAAATTTCTCAATAGCGTTTTTAGAAGTGACGATACAGCTGCAAACTGAAGTACAGAAACACCACCTACCGACAGAACTGTGAACTACAAAAGTCCTCATATACTAGCCTTAAGTGTTCTACAAGGTAAATGGCATCCGGTGTTTTAAATCGCACATGTAAAAGCAGTGATATTGAAAAAAACAGAAACAGCATATGCGCCCCTAGCGGCGAAATTATGCACTATTTTGGAAAAAAATACACACACAGTTTGCATAGTTAATAGTATCTGACCGAAGAAAAAAATTTTTCAATCGGGTTTTTAGTCCCGCAGATATTGCTGTAAACGGAAACATGAAATTACGCCCTCTGGTGGCAGAATTTTGCGCTACTAAAAATTTGAAATTATATGAGAAACATTTCCTCACAAAAACGCTCTCCGACACAGAAAGAATGTTTCAAATTGGACTCTTAGAAGCATAGATATCGACAAAAACAAGATATGCCTTTTCGCCCCCTGGCGGAAAAGCCATGCATTATTTTAAGAAGAAAGTATTTTCAAAAGGTCTTTCGATGTGAGCGGTATCGGTCAACGAAATAATTTTTTCAATCGAGTTTTCAGGAGCACAGATTTTACTGCAAATACATCAGACGCAGAAATTCACACTTACGCCCTCTGGTGGCTAAACCATTGTGTATCAAATATTAGAAATTATAGGAAAAACATTTCCTGTCAGCAGCTGTAAGCGGTGAAGAAAGAAGTTTTCTAATTGAAATTTAGAAGCAGAGATATCGGGAAAACGCAGTTTACGTTAACGGCCCTTGGCGGAAAGTCTATGTATTAATTGAAAACTTTGAAATTATATGAAAGAATTTTACACCGAAAACGCTATCTTACAAAGAAGGAATTTTTCAAATCTGACTCTTAGAAGCAGAGATATTGACAGAAATAAGATATATATATATATATATATATATATATATATATATATATATATGGGATGTAAGGTCAGGTGATGCGTAACATCACAGCCTCTCCTTGACAAATGTCAACCCCGCCTTCTCGTGGTGCATCCTGTTCCCACTAAAGGGGCTCTGACGACCGCCCATAGCGGTATAACTATACCATCGGGATTAGAGGAAATTCTATCCCACACTCACCAACCTCTCCAAAATGATTCCACAACTTAAATCTTGGCCCTCAGTCTCCGGCAGCTGGAATGTACCTGGCCAAGGCAGCGGCCAGTGCGACATGAAGGCAGAGGGTGCTAAGAATCCCCGGAGGACCGGACTAGGCTGCCATCTGATGCTGACCTTGGCTACTTACAATGGACGCTCCCTATCTTCTGATTCAAGGCTTCTTGAATTGGAAGAGGAACTACAAAGGATCAAGTGGGACATCGTGGGGCTAAGTGAGGTAAGGAGAAAAGGAGAAGATCTCATTGAACTGAAAAGTGGACATCTCTTCTACTATCGTGGGACAGATACTGGCAGAACTAGTGGTGTTGGATTTATAATAAACAAGAAACTGAAGGATAAAGTTGTAGAAGTTGAAAGTTCCTCTGACAGAGCTGCACGACTTGTTATCCAACTCTCGAAAAGATACCAGGCTCAGATTATTCAAACTTATGCACCCACCACAAGTCATCCTGAAGAAGAAATTGAAGAATTTTATGAGGAAATTTGTCATCTAAATAATAAAGTTAAGCAGCACTTGAAAATAATTATGGGAGATTTCAATGCAAAAATAGGGCAACGGCAACAGAATGAAACATCAGTAGGTAAATTCGGTCATGGCAACAGAAACCAGCGTGGAAATACTCTCGTTGAGTTTGCAGAGGCAGAAGGGTTTTTCATCTTGAACTCCTTCTTCAAGAACAAGCCACACAGGAAATGGACATGGAGACATCCAAATGGGACGACAAGTGAAATTGATTTTATTATGTGTAACAAAAAATTCGTCATAGAAGACTGCAGTGTGCTAAACAAGTTCAACACAGGCAGTGACCATAGATTGGTGAGATGTAAGATGCGCCTCAACACTAAACTTGTACGTGGCAAGCTCATAAGACAAACAAAATCTATTGACATAACCAACCTTAAAAACACCATAATACCTTCAAGTTAGAACTGAAGAACAGGTTCTCTGCTTTAGAAGGCCTAACATCGGAAGAAGTGGACATCTCTGAAGTTAACAGAAAAGTAACCAAAGCTCTTATGGAAACAGCAACAAAATTAGCTGGGTCTAAGAACAAGTTGCATGTGAACAAATTATCAGGAAAAACCAAAATGTTGATGCAAAAAAGAAGAGAGATGAGGACAACTAAAGAAGATGTGACTTCCAAAGTGGAATATATAGAGCTATGCAAAACAGTAAGAAAAAGTATCACTGAAGACGTAAGGAAATTCAACTGTGAACTAGTGAGGAAAGCAATTGAAAACAACCAAAGCCTAAAGATAGCAAAGGGACATCTCAGTAAGGGAAGAAAACAGATTATGGCACTGAGAAAAGAAGATGGTTCTGTAACAAGAAATAGAGGCGAAATTTTGACAAGAGTGAAAGATTTCTACTCCAAATTATATGAAAATGATGATATATGCACTCCAGACATCATGAAAGATACCAGTACCAGAGTTCCTCCAGTCCTTCCAGCAGAAGTTGCACATGCAATCAAGAACATGAAGCAAGGAAAAGCTGCAGGAGAAGATGGAATTACTGTAGACATCATACAAGAAGCAAGTGGAGAAATCGAAACAGTACTCGCCCAAATTTTCACTCGATGCCTTAATGAAGGAAAGATTCCTGAGGATTGGAACACCGCTACAATGATCCTGCTACATAAGAAAGGTGACATTGAGGATCTCGGAAACTACAGACCTATCAGCTTCCTATCAGTAGTTTATAAAATCTTCACTAAAGTTCTTTCACACCGCTTGAAGGTAACACTGGACATGGCTCAACCGAGAGAACAAGCTGGATTCAGGAGTGGCTACAGCACAATAGATCATATCCACGTGCTGAGAGAACTAATTGAAAGAGCGAGGGAATATGAACTTCCATTGTGCATGGCTTTTATCGATTATGAAAAAGCCTTTGATTCGGTGAAACCATCAGCAGTTACAATGGCTCTGAAAACCTGCGGTATTGAAGATGCATACATTAATATTATTAATAACATCTATAAAAATGCAAGTGCAAAGATTAGGCTGTTTGAAAATACAACACACGTAAAAATTGGAAAGGGAGTGAGACAAGGTGACACCATATCTCCGAAGCTCTTTAATGCCACATTGGAAGGTGTTTTTCAGTCGCTGAGCTGGGAAAACAAGGGGATAAAGATTAATGGAGATTATCTAACCCACCTTCGTTTTGCTGATGACGTAGTCATTTTTGCAACTACCCCATCAGAGCTGCAGAGTATGATCCAGGAACTTGCTGACAAGAGTAAAGAAGTGGGATTAAAAATGAACTTTCAGAAGACAAAAGTGATGTTCTTTTACAAGAAATGAAGATTTATCGATTGATGGAGAAAAGCTGGAGATAACAGACACGTACGTTTATCTTGGACAGCAGATATCAAGTGAGGGTCACATTGATGAAGAAATTAATCGGCGTACAAAACTTGCCTGGAGTGCTTTTGGAAAAAACAGCATAATTTTCAAGAGCAATATGCCATTATGTCTTAAAAGAAAAGTGTTTGATCAATGCATCCTTCCAGTGCTTACGTATGGTGCAGAGACGTGGACCTTAACTAAAAGAGACATACAAAGGCTGCAGACAACTCAAAAAGCATGGAGAGGTGCATGCTTGGTATAACCAGGAGAGATAAGAAGAGGAACTCGTGGATCCGAAAAATGACAAGAGTGGAAGACATAATGATCAGAGTTAAATCCCTGAAATGGCAATGGGCTGCACATACTGCCAGAAGGACAGATCATCGATGGACAGCCGAAATTTTAGATTGGATTCCAAGGGACAGAAAAAGACCCAGAAGAAGACCACATGGGAGATGGGTGGATGAAATTCGAAAGTATGCAGGGGTGACATGGAGGAGACTGGCACAAGACAGACCGTTGTGGAGGAAAGTTGGGAAGACCTTCGTCCAGCAGTGGATTGATAATGGTTGACAATGATGATGATGATGATGACATATATATATATACACCTCCAAAATGACTCTACAACTTAAATCTTGGCCCTCAGTCTCCGGCAGCTGGAATGTACCTGGCCAAGGCAGCGGCCAGTGCGACATGAAGGCAGAGGGTGCTAAGAATCCCCGGAGGACCGGACTAGGCTGCCATTTGATGCTGACCTTGGCTACCTACAACGGACGCTCCCTATCTTCTGATTCAAGGCTTCTTGAATTGGAAGAGGAACTACAAAGGATCAAGTGGGACATCGTCGGGCTAAGTGAGGTAAGGAGAAAAGGAGAAGATCTCATTGAACTGAAAAGTGGACATCTCTTCTATTATCGTGGGACAGATACTGGCAGAACTAGTGGTGTTGGATTTATAATAAACAAGAAACTGAAGGATAAAGTGGTAGAAGTTGAAAGTTCCTCTGACAGAGCTGCACGACTCGTTATCCAACTATCGAGAAGATACCAGGCTCAGATTATTCAAACTTATGCACCCACCACAAGTCATCCTGAAGAAGAAATTGAAGAATTTTATGAGGAAATTCGTCATCTAAATAATAAAGGTAAGCAGCACTTGAAGATAATTATGGGAGATTTCAATGCAAAAATAGGGCACCGGCAACAGAATGAAACTTCAGTAGGTAAATTCGGTCACGGCAACAGAAACCAGCGTGGAAATACTCTCGTTGAGTTTGCAGAGGCAGAAGGATTTTTCATCTTGAATTCCTTTTTCAAGAAAAAGCCACACAGGAAATGGACATGGAGACATCCAATTGGGACGACAAGTGAAATTGATTTTATTATGTGTAACAAAAAATTTGTCATCGAAGACTGCAGTGTGCTGAACAAGTTCAACACAGGTAGTGACCATAGATTGGTGAGATGTAAGATGCACCTCAACACTAAACTGGAACGTGGCAAGCTCATAAGACAAACAAAATGTATTGACATAACCAACCTTAAAAAACACCATGATACTTTCAAGTTGGAACTGAAGAACAGATTCTCTGCTTTAGAAGGCCTAACATCGGAAGAAGTGGATATTTCGGAAGTTAACAGAAAAGTAACCAAAGCTCTTATGGAAACAGCAACAAAATTAGCTGGGTCTAAGAACAAGTTGCATGTAAACAAATTATCAGGAAAAACCAAAATGTTGATGCAAAAAAGAAGAGAGATGAGGACAACTAAAGAAGATGTGACTTCCAAAGTGGAATATATAGAGCTATGCAAGACAGCACGAAAAAGTATCACTGAAGACGTAAGGAAATTCAACTGTGAGCTAGTGAGGAAAGCAATTGAAAACAACCAAAGCCTAAAGATAGCAAAGGGACATCTCAGTAAGGGAAGAAAACAGATTATGGCTCTGAGAAAAGAAGATGGTTCTATAACAAGAAATAGAGGCGAAATTTTGACAAGAGTGAAAGATTTCTACTCCAAATTATATGAAAGGGATGATACATGTACTCCAGACATCATGAAAGGTACCAGAGTTCTTCCAGTCCTCCCAGCAGAAGTTGCTCATGCAATCAAGAACATGAAGCGGGGGAAAGCTCCAGGAGAAGATGGAGTTACTATAGACATCATACAAGAAGCAAGTGGAGAAATTGAAACAGTACTCGCCCAAATTTTCACTCGATGCCTTAATGAAGGGAAGATTCCTGAGGATTGGAACAATGCTACAATGATCCTGCTACATAAAAAAGGTGACATTGAGGATCTCAGGAACTACAGACCTATCAGCCTCCTATCAGTGGTTTATAAAATCTTCACTAAAGTTCTTTCACACCGCTTGAAGGTAACACTGGACATGGCTCAACCGAGAGAACAAGCTGGATTCAGGAGTGGCTACAGCACAATAGATCATATCCACGTACTGAGAGAACTAATTGAAAGAGCGAGGGAATATGAACTTCCATTGTGCATGGCTTTTATCGATTATGAAAAAGCCTTTGATTCGGTGAAACCATCAGCAGTTACCACGGCTCTGAAATCCTGCGGTATTGAAGATGCATACATTAATATTATTAATAACATCTATGAAAATGCAAGTGCAAAGATTCGGCTGTTTGAAAATACAACACACATAAAAATTGGAAAGGGAGTGAGACAAGGTGACACCATATCTCCGAAGCTCTTTAATGCCACATTGGAAAATGTCTTTCAATCACTGAACTGGGAAAACAAAGGGATAAAGATTAATGGAGATTATCTAACCCACCTTCGTTTTGCTGATGACATAGTCATTTTTGCAACTATCCCATCAGAGCTGCAGAGTATGATCCAGGAACTTGCTGACAAGAGTAAAGAAGTGGGATTAAAAATGAACTTTCAGAAGACAAAAGTGATGTTCAATGCTTTTACAAGGAATGAAGATTTATCGATTGATGGAGAAAAACTGGAGATAACAGATACGTATGTTTATCTTGGACAGCAGATATCAAGTGAGGGTCACATTGATGAAGAAATTAATCGGCGTACAAAACTTGCTTGGAGAGCTTTTGGAAGAAACAGCATAATTTTCAAGAGCAATATGCCATTATGTCTTAAAAGAAAAGTGTTTGATCAATGCATCCTTCCAGTGCTTACGTATGGTGCAGAGACGTGGACCTTAACTAAAAGAGACATACAAAGGCTGCAGACAACTCAAAAAGCATGGAGAGGTGCATGCTTGGTATAACCAGGAGAGATAAGAAGAGGAACTCGTGGATCCGAAAAATGACGAGAGTGGAAGACATCATGATCAGAGTTAAATCCCTGAAATGGCAATGGGCTGGACATACTGCCAGAAGGACAGACCATAGATGGACAGCCGAAATTTTAGATTGGATTCCAAGGGACAGGAAAAGACCCAGAAAAAGACCACATGGGAGATGGGTGGATGAAATTCGTAAATATGCGGGTGTGACATGGAGGAGACTGGCACAAGACAGACCGTTGTGGAGGAAACTTGGGGAGACCTTCGTCCAGCAGTGGATTGATAATGGTTGACGATGATGATGATGATGATATATATATATATATATATATATATATATATATATATATACGCCCCCTGGAGGGGAAACCATACATGGGTTTAAGAAGAAAATATTCTCAAATGTTTATCGACATGAGCGGTATCGGTCCACGAAAGAATTTTCTCAATCGAAATTTTAGAAACTCAGATTTTGATGGAAATGCGTACGAAGCAGAAATTAACGCTTACGCCCCCTGGATGGCAAACCATATTTTATAAAAGGTTAGAAATTACAATCAAAACCTTTTCCACCGGGAGCTGTATCTGGTGCAGGAAGAATTTTTCAAATCGGAGTTTTAGAAGCAGATATCAGGGAAAGCGTCATTTACCTTTACTCCCCCTAGCGGAAAGTCAGTGAGTTATTAGAAAATTTTGAAATTATATGAAAAACATGTCGCACCGGAAACTTTATCCAACAAAGAAGAAATTTTTCAAATTGGGCCATAAGAAGCAAAGATATTGACAAAAAATAAGATGTATATATCTACGCCCCCTATCGGAGAAACCATACATTATTTTAAGAAAGAAATATTCCGAAATGGTTTGTCGACGTCAGTAGTATCGGTCCAAGAAATAATTTTTCAATCGAGATTTTAGAAGCTAAAATTTTGTTGCAAATACATCAGAAGCAGAAATTAACCATTACGCCCCCTGGTGGCCAAACGGTTTTATACAAAAAAATTAGAAATTATATGCGAAAGATTTCGCATCCGGAGCTGTATCCGCTGCAGAAATAATTTTTTTAAATCGGAGTTTTAGAAGCAGAGATATCGGGGGAAACGCAATTTACTTTTACTCCCCCTAGCGGAAAATCTATGCGTGAAAACGTGACTATACCTAAAATACTCTTCGACACAAATGGAATCGAAAGGCAAAATAATTTTTTGAATTGGATATTTAGAAGCAAATTTATGGAATAAAATGTATTTTGAATTCGATATCATCTGCATTTACGCCCTCTAGCGGCGAAATTGTGCATCGTAAAAAATCAAAATAGAGGGTAATCATTCGCACATATCAAGCTTTCTAATGCAAAAAGAATGTTTCAAATCGGATTATTAGTTGTAGAGTGTTGGACGGACGGACAAACTGATAACATAAGCACGATCCTTTTTTACAAAAGACGTGCTAAAAATATCGAAAGCATTTGATTTTCTTGCATGAACTCCTCGGCGAACGCGTAACTATTCGCCTTATGGCATTGCCATCACGTGGGGTTGTTTCGCTTGGACATCCACTTCTCTTTTGGTCGCTAAATTCACCTGTACCTCGATATTTCATGATCGTATTATGAATAGCAGTCTTGCTCACATTCAACTTTCTGGTTATGTCACGTTCGGAGTGTCCTTCATGATATAAAGTCATTATTTGTGTCCTCTGAGTAACACTTAATGACGTTTTTTGCCTATTTTTCGCTATGTAGAAAATAAGTACAAAACCTCTCAGCACGAATACCAGAAGCAAACTGACGCTCGGACGCTTCCTCCAACTCTATCAACAGCTGTCTCTGTAGGATGATGCAACACCGACAGGAAGTTGAGTAATACAGACAGTAGCTGATGCAAGTGGCAGAAATCTCTTAATACGAACAGGTGGTCTTAAACTTTTGCAAATGACTGTATATCTGACGTAACTACCTTAGAGGTGAGGCACATGTCAAAACGGCAAGTTGCAGCGATACGCTTTCTTTTTTTACTTTTTTTTTTTGATTGGAGGTTTAACGACCACCGTGAGCAACTCAATGGGCTATAAGCAGTCGCCCGTCCCTAATTTAGGGTCACTGGTTCCAGGGAAGGGAGAGAGCTAGTGCCGTAAGACAAACACAACATCCATGCCTCACCGGGATTCGAACCCGGACCCCTTTCGGACGAATGATCAGAGGCCATCGCTTAGACCACTGCGCCACCGGGGCGGCAGCGATACGCTTTCGTCCGTGTAGTTCAAGCGGTAGAATATCTGACTCCGGAGAAAAAAGATGTGAGTTAGAATCCCATCACCGGTAAATCTAACATATGGATCGCTAAATCTGGGCTTTCACGCTGTAGACCAGGGGTTCTTAACCTATTGGTCGCTGGAGCTTCCGAAATGGGTCGCAACAGCTTCTCAGAAAAAATAAAAAATAAACAAAGTGTTAATTTTTTTTTAAATTTTAAAATTTAAACCTTCTTCCTGTTTAACACGTGTAAAGGTCCCGGGAATTGACAGTATTTAAAGGAAAGTGGAAACTGTGGAAAAAGAAAATAGAAGAAAATAAAGTGGCTTCTTTCCCGACTTTAAATCTGCTTCTGGAAGACGAAAACACTGATCTAGCAGAGGATGAAAATGTAATAATTGAGCACCTGCAGAAATTAAGTCTTGAGTTCGATCGCTGCATTCCAGAAGATATGGCCTAATATAGTTGGGGGCGCAATCTATTTGATATTGATGTTGAAGACTTCCCTGAGCACTTTTCAGACATTGTAGGTCTCCAGGAAGAGCTCATTGAAGTCCAAAGTGATGAAGTTTTAAGTCAAAGTTTCCAGAAACAAACACTGTGTTCATTTTGAAAAAAAGAATGAAAAAAAGGAAAACTCATCGATGAGTGAAATGCGGGATTACACCATTAGTGCAATACAAATTTGGAAGATTTGAATCCGTTTATTGCTGTAAATACGATATGGATGTTAAGTCGGATTATAATATAATAATCGGAAACTTGAAACTTGGTCGTTCTGGGTGGTGTAGTGGTTAGCGTACTCGGGCGCTATCCGGGAGACGCGGATTCGATTCCCGCTCCAGGACGACGAAATTTTCAAGTTTTCGGATATTATCTGACTTAACATCCATGTAATATTTACACCAGTAAATGGATTCACATTTTCCAAATTTGTAAAAGAAAAACTCATTCTTGTTATGCAAGTGCTACTTCTGTTTTCGACTACCTACCTATGTGAAGACACTTTCTGTCATGAAAATTAAGATTAGAAGCCGACTACAACCAGAGCATGACTTGAGCTTTTGCCTTGCAAAGACACGACCACGGTTTGAAGAACGTTCAGCAGTACTGCAAGGCCAAGGATCGCACTGAACTGTTGTGAGTAATTATTTTTGAAATCCGTTTTATAAAAGGTTTCAATTTTCAATGATTCATATTATTTGTCTCACAATATGTTATTACTCATACCTTCCCACTATATAAATAACTCTAACCTCCTCCCTCTCCCACAGGGAGCGCCACTGGTTTGACTGTAATTTCAAAACCAAACATTTTGTTACACTCTGTGTAATAATGAATAATTACTGCACCTATTTATATTATTACATTAGCATTTTTAATTTCAAAATAAGCCATGAGTCGCAAAGTTGATCGTCTTGTTGGTTTTGGGTCGTGAACGAAAAAGTTTAAGAATCCCTGCTATAGACTAAACTTAAATAAGCCGGAAAAAGCAGGTATGTTAACGATTCCTTTTATTTCGGGTCGGATACAATACTATCGGCTTGTGTTAAAAGTCTTTCCGCATTTTGGGTGACAGAGGTCGTTGGTACCAGTGTTAAAGGTTAAAAGGTTAATTTACATCGCAGGCGCATGATGTTTACGTACTCTGAAAGGTGAGTTTCCGACAGATCTATATAAAACGAGTTCTGAATGATCGGTTTAGCTGTGTTCATTTGGCGTAGGTCTAAAAATGGGAAACAGTAAGATTCATTTTCGTCATTTAACCTTTAAGTGGCAGATGCACCTGAACCAAATGGCGCCCAAAATTTTATACACTCCCCGAACAAGTTTATAAAAGGATTAGAGGGAGGTTCACATAGCGGCCGGGTTTTACGAAAGCTAAGCCAAAACAATTCTTTCACCCCCTCTCAGCTTAGCAGAACCAATCATAAACCTGACAATTTGATAAGTGCTCCTTGTAGTCCTTTATTCTCTGTGACAAGAGGACTAGCCCTGGAAGGGCTAGTCCTCTTGTCACAGACATCATGCCACAGGGAGAGAAAAGCGACTCAAATATCTTATCTTTCTTTTCTTACGTTAGTCGCCATTGTGATACCCCTTTAAGCACATAATCAATCAGAAAGGATTGGTGTCAATCATCCTCTAAGTGCGCCACCACCTTGAATAACGAAACTAAGAGGAAAGCAACGACGCCTTCTGATAAGTTCGGTCAGTCGTTCCGGCCGAGTTAGTCCACTTCTCAAGGAGACCACAAACACACACGTTTGAATGACACGTTTGAGTGTTACTTCACCAAATTGGGAAGTTTTGTGCATTATAACGAAGTAAATTTCTCCGTCATTTTTATCCGCGCCAGGATTCGAACCCGGGTCCCCTCATTCCGGAATAAGTTGCTCTACCAATTGAGCTACGCGGACGTTTTATTCTGATTCCTATCTGCCTTTACGTCGTGTGCGTCCTTCTGGCAGGTACGTCACATCTCCTGGTACGTTACATCATCTCCCCCTTATTATTATTTTTTTTTTTTTTTTTTGAAGTGCTGGAGAAGGAATTCTCTTATTTTTCCTATCTCGCGGTGTGGAAATAACATCACACCAATGCGAGGTTTTGAACGGTCGGGTCATCCGAATAGTTCGGGCGCCATTATAACGAAGTAAATTTCTCCGTCATTTTTATCCGCGCCAGGATTCGAACCCGGGTCCCCTCATTCCGAAATAAGTTGCTCTACCAATTGAGCTACGCGGACGTTTTGTTCTGATTCCTATCTGCCTTTACGTCGTGTGCGTCCTTCTGGCAGGTACGTCACATCTCCTGGTACGTTACAGCATGAGGCGGCATGTAGAATGGAGTGAAACAGGAGGGAAGCTCTTCAACGCGCCTGCCTGAAATCCTCTTCACTCCACGCTACATGCCGCCTCAGGCACAAAACTCCCCCATTTGCTGGCGTGACACTCAAACGTGTCACTCGAACGTGTATGTCTGTGGCCGCTTTTAGACAGCAAAAATATTCTGTCAAGCTTAATCCCGAATTACTTCGTTCCAGCTGGTTAAAGAGTTAATGCTATTTTTGTATCTCAGGAATAAAACTGCGACGCAAACTTACACAAAAAAGATATGTATGATGATGGTGTAAGCATTCGATTGTACCAGTATTAGTTTGCAAAGTTTCGTCGTGGAGCTTACTCACTTGCGATGAATCACACTCTGGAAGACTTACGGAAGTTGACAACGACCAAATAAAGGTATTAATCGGAGGCAACCTCCACACCACTAATAGAATAATGGCGCAGACACTGAAGACATCCAACCGCACCGTGACATTGATTTAGCAAATCTTGCACATGTGAATACCGTTGGTATTGTCGTACAGCACCGTTTGAGTAAGAAAAATGTTGTCGATCTCACACCCGTTTGTGACGCGCTGCTCGAAGGGAATCAAAACGACCAATTTCTGCAACGAATGGTGACAGCAAATGAGAAATGACTGGTGGGCACTAACTGGGAGCGGAAAATATCTCGGAGCAAACAGGGTGAGTCGCTATTAACCAATGCAAAGGCCAGTCTCTGTCCCAAGAAGGTAATACTCTGCGTGTGGTGGGACTGGAAGGGGCAATTGTATTACCAGCTTCTGCCGAGCAACGAAATGATCAGTTCTGATAGGTACTGTTCCCAACTGGACCAGCCAAAGTCAGCAAGCACGTCATGACAAACGTCCAGAAATGGTCAGCAGGAAGGGCATTGTCTTCTACTAGGAAAATGCTAGCCGTCAAATTTCTATGGTCACCAGGAAAAAATTGTTGCAGATGTACTGCGATTTCTTGTATCGCGCGACATACACATACAAAATTGATCTTTTATATTTCCATTTATTCCGGTCTCTGCAGAACTCGCTCAACAGACAGAACTTTGCTTCTTTGTAGGTCTGAAAAAATCATCTTGAGCAGTTCTTTTCCCTAAAACCCGCAAATAGATGGAATCCCCAAAGTACCTGACAGATTGTGGATGGAATCCAATAATTTGGTGGATGGAATACACAAAGTACCTGATAGATTATGGATGGAATCCAATAATTTAGTGGATGGAATATACAAAGTACCTGATGGATTGTGGATGGAATCTACAAAGTACTTGATAGGTTGTCGATGGAATTTGCTACATGGAATCCACAAAATTCCTGACAGATTGTGGATGGAATCCAATAATTTGGTGGATGGAATCCACAAAGTACCTGATAGATTATGGATGGAATCCACAAAGTACCTGATAGATTATGGATGGAATCCAATAATTTAGTGGATGTAATATACAAAGTACCTGATGGATTGCGGATGGAATATACAAAGTACTGGATAGGTTGTCGATGGAACTTGCTACATGGAATCCACAAAGTACCTGATAGATTGTGGATGGAATACACAAAGTACATGATGGATTATGGATGGAATCTACAAAGTACTTGATAGGTTGTCGATGGAATTTGCTACATGGAATCTACAAAGTACCTGATAGATTATGGATGGAATCCAATAATTTAGTGGATGGAATATACAAAGTACCCGATGGATTGTGGATGGAATATACAAAGTACTTGATAGGTTCTCGATGGAATTTGCTACATGGAATCCACAAAGTACCTGATAGATTGTGGATGGAATCCAATAATTTAGTGGATGGTATACACAAAGTACCTGATGGATTGTGGATGGAATCCAATAATTTGGTAGATGGAATCCATAAAGTACCTGATAGATCGTGAGAGGTAGTGGAAAATATTGGTGAATACATTACTAAATAAATTGGCAATGGTACGTGAAAGCCTTTTTTTCTTTGTTTTTTTTTGTTGTCCTTCACTTTTGTCTGCAAGTGAGTAAAGACTTTTTACGCTACCCAGTGTAATTATTATATTTTGCTGGATTACCATTTTGCGCTGGCTCAGTGTATGTGGAGATTTCCAGAAATAAAACTCTTTGTATAACCAGAGCCAACCACCTTTTTTTCTTATTCGTTATCTCACCTTGGTTGCATTTAACGTGAATTCCTCATTCTTAAAAGTACTGTTACTTGAAATCTGGCAAATGGTTTGCACTTATCACACTTGTGGCTTTTTTAAAATCCTGTAATTGCTACCAACTTAATTTACACATTAATAATTATAATGCTGTTCACTGTTTTCTACCAATAAAGATTTCCTATCATTGTGGTAGCTAATACAATAATGAACGGAGCAAAATCTCAAAATATGCTGCAATCAATCTTAAGATTTTTGAAATGGTTCCAAGGTACATGCATCCAATTGTTCTCTTCAGATATTAGAAAACTAAACATGAAAACTAACCATATCTGCTGTGACGTCTTATCTAAAAACTGCTTCAAGGACGTCTCCCTGACATTGAACAGCAGCCACTTTATGCTCACGCACTTAGTTTATGGAATAACGCTCGTGAAATTTCCTCCTACGTTTGCATGATTAATGGAATTATTTTTCAAAAAGAAACTGCTAAGGGGGTGATACTCAATATTTTACCAGTATTCTACAGTCTTTCTAATTGGTCTTCAATTTATTATTCTTCACAAAGAATCAGCAGCATTCTAATGAGGGAAGATCAGCAAACAACCGAGTTATTTTAAGGAATGATTTATAATAACAGAAAAAACAAATGGAATTTTCAATGAAATAAATCCTTTCAACACTCTTTACATGATTTAAATTTCAGGCACGCATAATCGTAAATTTTTTCCGTTGTCAAAAATTTTATGGAATTATTATGGCAAGTTCCGAATATGAGCTTCTTAACCGCTTCAACTTTCAACTTTTTATGTACCTGTTACCTGAGAACAGAAAAGTTCGAACACTCTAACAGCTCAAAAATGCCGGTTCCAGAGAATTTAGGAGCCACGAGCATACCCCGTATAACGGGGCCTTTGTTCTCCTTAACCAGCTTCTTCTGCAGCACGATTAATCAATTCCACGTCTAGACTGAGACGCTGTTGTAGATATAATTTCTCCACCTTTTCTACCTTGTGTCAAGTCGCATTTCAGATTCTTCTTCTTCATCCCATTTTTACTCAATTTCTCCAGCTCACCTTAGGTTTTCGTTCAGTTTGCTTTTCAGGAAGTTCATGTAGTTGTTGACACAGTCTTTCCATTTCTCCTTAAGTCTTCCTCTAGTTTGCTTTCCAGGGAGCTCACGTCATAGTTGGACACAGTCCTTCCATATCACTTTAGGTGTTCCTCTAGTTTTTTTTTCCAGGAAGCTCATGTCATAGTTTGACACAGCCCTTCCATCTCATCTTCCATATTCTTCTAGTTTGCTTTCCAGGAAGCTCATGTCATTGTTTGACGCAGTTCTTCCATTGCACCTTAGGTCTTCTTCTAGTTTTCTTTCCAGGAAGCTTATGTCAAAATTTGACACAGTCCTTCCATCTCACTTTCGGTATTCTTCTAGTTTGCTTTCCAGGAAGATCATGTCATTGTTTGACGAGTTCCTCCATTGCACCTTAAGTATTCTTCTAATTTATTTTTCCAGGAAGTTCATGTCATTGTTTAACGCAGTCCTTCCATCTCACCTTAAGTATTCTTCTAATTTATTTTTCCAGGAAGTTCATTAACGCAGTCCTTCCATCTCACCTTGGATCTTCCTCTAGTTTTCTTTCCAGGAAGTCAATGTCATTGTTTAACACATTCCTTTTGTCTCACCTTAGGTCTTCCTCTAGTTTTCTTTCCAAGAAGCTGGTTGTCTGACAAAGTCCTTCCATCTCGCCTTAGGTTTCCCTGTAGCTTGCTTTCCAGGAAGCTCAATTTTCATAATCCTGAGAGCTACTCATTCTCAAAACGTGACCGAAGCAATGCAGTTTTCCTTCTTGAGTGTTCTTTGAAACCTCTGCCAATTTGACTGTTACCCTTATCCTTTCATTTCTAATTCTTCCCTTTCCGGTGACACCACACACCTGCTTCAGCATCTTCATTTTTGGTGACATTTAGTGTTTTCTCCAACTTGTAACTGGCCAAATCGCAGCATTGTAAAGCATTACTTGTCTTACTACAGCCTTAAACAACATATTATTGGCATCTTTCTATCATACAATTCAATTTTCGTTTTTCTCTGGGTATTCCATTCTGATTGCACTGTGTGTTCACTTTCCTTTTCTGATCTCCATATTACTCCAACATCGATCCAAGGTATTTGAATCTTGATCGTCTCAGTCAGGAATCCAGAAAATAATTCTCTGTACCTTCAGAAAAGCATAGGGACCATTTATGTCCACATCCCCATCAATTTAAGAAAAAAAATTGGGGTTTAAATACTATGACTGTTTAACGCTGGAGCAAATTAGTTAACATTTTTTAAAACTTTTTCAGGAGTCACTTTTTCTCTATGTGTCCCTTGCAATACTGACGGAACAATAGCTCGAAAGTACCTTTCAACAGGGAAAGAAAAGTACTGTAATGTTCTTTGGTGTTTATCATATAAATATACGTGAAAAGTCAACGCGCTGCCACAGTGGCGCAGTATACTTCTAGCACATATCATGAGGTCTACGCGCTGGCTTATGACCATTCGTCCTTGAAGGGGTCCGGGTTTGAATTCCGGTGAGGCATGGATGTTGTGTTTGTCTTACGGCACTGGTTCTCTCTCTTCCCCGGAACCACTGACCCTAAGTTAGGGACGGGCGACTGCTTATAGCCCATTGAGTTGCTCACGGTGGTTGTTAAACCTTCAACTAAGAAAAAAAAGTCCGTGCTTCACCAGAACACTAACATTACGTGAATATGATTACTGCAATGTTCCATAAGATATGTCGTGCACCGGATAGCTTACATAAAATAGAAATCCTTGATTAAGCTTACTGGCTTTAATGGCCAGTAAAGCAACAAGTCTTGTATTTACAGCTCTAACGTCTTTATCACATTCCTTCAGGCATTTTAAATGCCATTAGACAGCAATGAATCATCCAGTACTATGACTCTGGATACAACTAATTCTCGAATACACTGAACACTTTTCAGTAACTTTCAAGCATTCAACAAGGCAAAATTTATCAGTTACAGGTAGGTTAAACTAACTTAATTACAAATACACCACACTGTGAATATGCAAAAGACGCATATAGCGTATTCAATCCGTTTATTTTTGTGGCGTAGTAAGTACAAGCTTTCACCCTCCATTGGAAGGCTTTCTCAAGGCAATGGTAGACATAAAAATGCATTTTATGTCTACCATTTTATTTTTATGTCTACCATTGCCTTGAGAAAGCCTTTCAGTGGAGTGCGAAAGTTTGGCGAATCTTTGTACTTACTACGCCACAAAAGTAAACGGATTTAATACGCTATATGCGTCTCTTGAGTGTAAACTTTAACTTTTATCTCCAAAACGGTATTACAAATTAATCGACTTCAAACAAAAGCAAGCTTCTTAACGTGAGTTTCAAAACATCAAACGTGATCGTAAATAAATCTGACGATACACAGCAGAATGTGTCTGACAAGAAGTAGTCAGTTAGCAAAACGCATCTGACAAAATCAGCTATCCGACAGAAAGCCAGTCTCATACAGCTGTAAACATTCTTATATCTGTTAAACACACACGTCATTCTACTCTTGACCTCAATTCAGGTTGCCGCAAAACATTCAGCGAGAGAAAACACAGCGCCACGTTAGAAACTGCTTAAGGAGAAATGAGCCAAAAATTTACACGACACAGGAACCAGAAAAGGATAGTTGATTTAGAGTATACTTCCAGCACATATCATGAGTTTTATTTAATACAGTTTAAATCTAAGGAAAGTTTCGCAAAATGCAATATTTTCACTACAGTCGGGCTCCTTTCGCTGAATTAGAAGTAAACACATACTTTCGTCATTGTTCACTCTCTTGAGATTTACTTTCTGTGTGCCAGAAAAATAGCTCTTTTCATTTTATCTTTGAACTACATCTTCTAGGAAACATTTGCGTCTTAATTCTCACTACAACAAATAGTGCACACAGACTACAAATACTAAAAACTGAATCCACCAGTTTTCCTTTACAAATTAAACACAAAATACTTACACATCCAAATGTTAGATATGTGAGATGACCACGAGAACTGTTTTAACCTTTCACGCACCCGAAATAAAGAGTGAGGAAAGTCTTCTTTTCACGACCGTTGACCAATGAATTTGTGTACAGCCGGGACAGCAAATCATTACCTTAAATAATTTATTTCTCCGCTTCGCGAGTCTATCATTGCCAGCGATGGGTAAGTGAAGTTGCGATTTCTCACAAATTACTATGCATTTACGCATCGGATTTGATTTGACATTACGGATATTCTAATATATGTACATGGGAAGGGGGAGTGCCTTTCACGCCATCTGCCCGGTCGCTCATACCTGTATCTGTCTGATAGCCTATAGATATAGCTTGTCTGGTTAGAGACCAGACAAGCTATATCTATAGGCTATCCTCCAGAAGAGACTTCTACACAGAAACAGAGATCTCCAGTTAGCGTGGGAACTGAATTAATGTACTCGTATGAAGATCTGAACTGCTTACAAAGGCAAAATAACTCATTCAATGGAGATTTCACTCTTCGACTTGTCAACAGTGATCAACTGCTCTGGCGCGACGCTACGGGTAGACCATCCAACTTTTCTTTCAGCCTACCCTTTAGCCCCACCCCAAATATTTAGGCAATTATGACACATGGCAAGTGAAACCACCTAAAAGTTTAGAGAACTTTGATAAATGCACCCAGTCTTACCATAAATACTGTTACAAAAGTATTCAGCGAAATAACAAAAGGAATTTAAAGATATTTTAATATGCCTGTGATATGACGTAAACAGCACACTTGTGAATACATGGCACCAATCACTTTTCAGAATGGCATCCTTTTGCCTTCACACAGTCCTTCAGACCATGTGGCCACCCATCAATAATAAACACTCTTTTACTGTCCGCACCAAAGAGCGTTTGAGATTGTCAATACTGGGGTGTCTCTTTCTGCAGGCTATGCTGTCTAGTGTGGCCCACAACTTGTAGTCCCATGGGTTGAGGTCTGCGCTGCTTGAAAGCCAATCAGCTGGAGAAATGAAGTCTGGCAAATTTGCCTGAAGCGACTGCTGAGTTGACTTGGCCTTGAGGGCAGGTGCGGAATTCTGCTGAAAGCTCCAATGTCGGTTTTGGAAGAGGGTGTGGCTCACATTTTTGACCACTGGCTCCAAAACCCTGTCCTGGTAGACTTTGGCGGATGTTTTCAATCCTTTCTCACAGAAATGGAGTTCCATGGTACCCTCGTAGGAGACTCCCCACCGAGCCATGACAAAAGCAGGATGATGGCGCCTCATGATCCTTGGAGTTTTCTCCTGAGCTTCTTGTGAGGTTGACGCATACACCCTGTTATTTTGGCGGTTTAAAACCTCTTTAAGAGGAAAAATGTTTTCATTAGGGAAAAGGATCTGTCTGTGGTGATTGTCTGCGCAACGCTGCAGCAAACGTTTCGCTTTTAGCACCCTCTGCTGCTTCAGTTGTGGGGGAAGGAAAGTGCCCTGTACGCCGCCGGTAAGCCCTCACCCTTAGGTCACTCCGCAGCACGCGTGACATCGACATCCTTGAAATGTTCAGCTCATGAACCATCACTGATTGTTTTCTGACAGGATTTCATCGAATACAGGCTGCTACTGCTTTCACTGGGCGAACAGTTTTCACGGTAAGCGGAAGACCTTTTCTGGGGCGGTCAGCGACGGTCCCAATCTCAAGAAACCTTTTATGGTCCGGTAGACAAAATTTCGGCTGATCTTCAGCTTCTTCAGCATGTTGAAAATCTCGGAAGCTGATTTTCCAACTTTGTACAGAAACGTGATTCTCATAAGCGCCCCACTCCATGGCAAGTACTTCACGAAACACGTTATTTCCTCTGTGACTGAACGCACAAGGATTCACTAGCTGCTTTATGCCTCCTGGTTGGTCGGTGACGTTCAACACCGGTTGCGCGCCACCTGTCGAACTTTTGTAACAGTATTTATACTAGGACTGGGTATGTAAATTCTGTACTATTTGTGGAGTGGAGGGAGTTCTCTGAGAAAATGCCAGAAAGAGCAGTGGAAAGACACCATTCTCGTAATTATAGTTTATAAAGATCGGAATGAGAGAGAGAGAGAGAGAGAGTTCTTGTCAGATTGCAAACACAAAATTCATAAACAGCCTTATGATGGCAAATACTAAAATCTGATTGAAAAAGAAATGACGTAAGTAAGTCAAAACACTAGGGATATCATCATCAGGGTCGGGTAAAATCAAGGAGGTTAGAATAAGATATCATGGAGATGACCTTGTTAATGGAGCTGTACCACTTTGCTTGTAGCCTATAACCGAAAGCGACGGCCGTCAAAGTGTGGGAAAGCTGATGGTTTTCATGGTATTGCAATGCATCTTGTGTTGGCCGAATCGCCTTCTTTCGTCGCAAATGCTTCCAATTTCGCATCGTAACTTACTACCGATGTGTAAGAAAATGCTGAATTTATAAAATTCTCAATTCTTTTGAGGTTCTTTCCCATTTTTATTTTCAATTGAAATACGCGAACGTTAGTGCGAATTCTAAACAAAACATAACGTTAAATTGAAAACTTTATTAGTGAAAGAAGTATGATTCATTCCGGTTTGATATTATTACGGTCTCTGCAACCAAAAGCTGCGCAATTCCAAAATACACACAATTGAAATTACATGGGTGTCATGTAAACAACGTCAAATTCCCACACCTTGTGGCTTCCCGGTTAAGAGACTCTGGGCATCTCCAGAAGTATTATTCTAACATCCTTGGGTAAAATCAACATAAATTTGCTAAATTTCAGCGATGCGTTTCAAAACGTGTGCCCCCGTACGAGATTTAGCCCCCTAATAGCCACCCCCGTTCTGAATTACTCGTTGCCACTGCAACTGCTCCACAGTCTCCACACTGCTGATTGTGTAGCGCAAAAACTCAAATTTTTCTGTGATGGAATTGGAAATCATATTTTCCGTCTGCGGAGTTGGGTACTACTCCGACGAAGGCTTATAGCTGCAACTTGCCGTTTTGACATGTGCGTCACCTCTGGAGTAGATGCATCATATATATCCCCGCCCCCTTTGATAAAGGCGGGTGCAGGAAATGGCAAGTTATTTCATGTCAGCCGACTAACCATGCTTGAAGGAACTTTCTGCGGGAGAAGGAATTCTCGTTAATTATAGACGACGTGTGGAAGAAGCATCAGACATTTTTCGAAGCGCTGAAGAAGGAATTCTTATTAATTTCACAAAATGTGTGGAAGTAGCGTCAGAAATTTAGAAATTTTTCTCGAACCTCATGACCAGGAGATTCTTTTTTTTTTTTTTTTTTTTTTTTTGATTGGAGATTTAACGACCACCGTGAGCAACTCAATGGGCTATAAGCAGTCGCCCGTCCCTAATTTAGGGTCACTGGTTCCAGGGAAGGGAGAGAGCCAGTGCCGTAAGATAAACACAACATCCATGCCTCACCGGGAGTCGAACCCGGACCTCTTCGGACGAATGATCAGAGGCCAACGCCTTAGACCACTGCGCCACCGGGGCGGCACCAGGAGATTCATTTTATGATACCGGAAAAAGTACAAAAAATGGAACCACCATCAGTGCTATCGCATAATAAAAAAATGGAACCACCATCAGTGCTATCGCATAATAAAAAAATGGAACCACCATCAGTGCTATCGCATAATAAAAAAATGGAACCACCATCAGTGCTATCGCATAATAAAAAAATGGAACCACCATCAGTGCTATCGCATAATAAAAAAATGGAACCACCATCTATAAATGGAATCACCATCTATAATAACAAAAATGGCTTGGTCAGTGGGGAAAATAACACGATATTGGCGACGACATCCCTTGCAGTTTCGTAAAGCTGCACCACTATCGCATAATAAAAAACTGGAACCACCATCTATAAATGGAACTACTATCAGTTAATTTTACGCATAAATTTTTCAGTCGGACTCCTAGAAGTAGAGATATTGACAAAAATAAACGTAAGACCGTGGAGATTCATTTTACGTTCGGGCGCCAATACAGCGTAAAAGCCCAAATTTGCCGAAAGCTTATCGTTGAACTTGTCGTTTTGGCATGTGCGTCACTTCTGAAGTAGGTACGTCACAACTGGAACAACTATTTCCTATTGGTTGATCAATCTCCTCTTTCAGTTTCAAATACCTATCTATTTACCTACAGTATATCAGGAGAGCTACTATGGACGACCAGGTGGCGCAGTGGCCTAAGCGCTGGCCCCTGACTATTCGTCCGAAGTGGGTCCTGGTCCGAATCCCGGTGAGGCATGGATGTTGCGTTTGTCTTACGGCACTGCTTCTCTTTCTTCCACAGAAGAAGTGACCCTAAATTAAGGAAGGGAGACTAAACATCGAGTTTCTCACGGCGGTCGTTAAACCCCCGATAAAAAAAAAACAATACTACACCACTAACCGAAAAAAAGAAAATGACTTTCATTGACCCTATTTTCACGAGTGACTACCAGTTTCAATAGCTTTCTACTGCTTTAGTATTAAAGTATTAAAGTCTCTAACCTGTACGTTTTGCAACACAACCGGTGTTGTTCCCCTGGTCTGCCTCTATAATGCTTTAGCCCGTATTCATATCAACTTTTCGTTTAATCTCAACGATATGCTCTATCACACACATCTAAATATGGGGTATGTGTCAAACACTACTGTTTCTTCCGCGACTTCATCAGCAGCCACGAACTCTTTTGTTATCTCTTCGCCCTCATCAAAAATATGATCTATACTCTTTATCTGACACATTCAGTGACTCGAATGGGCAGGAGACTTCATTTTGCACAAGGAGCTATAAACGCTGTTCTAGTGTTCGAAGTCGGTTGGGATGAGGTGGGATGCCATCCCGATTACGATAAAATATGCACAAAACCGTTTTGGTAGTTCAAAAGATAGAAACAAGCATTCCAGTAGTCCAAAAGATAGAAACAAGCATCCCAGTAGTCCAAAAGATAGAAACAAGCATTACGGCAGTCCAAAACATATAAACAAGCATTACGGCAGTCCAGAAGATATAAACAAGCATTACGGCAGTTCAGAAGATAGAAACAAGTATCCCGGAAGTCCAAACGATAAAAACAAGAATCCCGGCAGTTCAGAAGGTAGAAACAAGCATCCCGGAAGTCCGAAAGATAGAAACAAGCATCCAGTCAGACCAAAAGATAGAAATAAGCATTACGGCAGTCCTGAAGATAGAAACAAACATTACGGCAGTTCAGAAGATAGAAACAAGCATTCCGGAAGTCCAAACG
Source organism: Macrothele yani (assembly GCA_039090855.1). Lineage (NCBI taxonomy): Eukaryota > Metazoa > Arthropoda > Arachnida > Araneae > Macrothelidae > Macrothele > Macrothele yani. The sequence continues at coordinate 42,887,778 of CM077001.1, forward strand.
ATAAAAACAAGCATCCCGGCAGTGCAGAAGATAGAAACATGCTTTTCGGCAGTTCAAAAAATAGAAACAAGCATTACGGCAGTCCAAACGATAGAAACAAGCATTACGGCAGTACAGAAGATATAAACAAGCATTACCGCAGTCCAGAAGATATAAACAAGCATTACGGCAGTTCAGAAGATAGAAACAAGTATCCCGGAAGTCCAAACGATAAAAACAAGAATCCCGGCAGTTCAGAAGGTAGAAACAAGCATCCCGGAAGTCCGAAAGATAGAAACAAGCATCCAGTCAGACCAAAAGATAGAAATAAGCATTACGGCAGTCCTGAAGATAGAAACAAACATTACGGCAGTTCAGAAGATAGAAACAAGCATTCCGGAAGTCCAAACGATAAAAACAAGCATCCCGGCAGTGCAGAAGATAGAAACATGCTTTTCGGCAGTTCAAAAAACTGAAAAAGCATTACGGCAGTCCAAAAGATAGAAACAAGCATACCGGCAGGAGATATAAACAAGCATTACGGCAGTTCAGAAGATAAAAACAAGTATCCCGGAAGTACAAATGATAAAAACAAGAATCCCGACGGTTCGGAAGGGAGAAACAATCATCCCGGAAGTCCGAAAGACAGAAACAAGCATCCAGGCTGGCCAAAAGATAGAAACAAGCATCCAGGCTGGCCAAAAGATAGAAACAAGCATTACTGCAGTCCGGAAGATAAAAACAAACATTACGGCAGTTCAGAAGATAGAAACAGACATTCCGGAAGTCCAAACGATAAAAACAAGCATCCCGGCAGTGCAGAAGACAGAAACATGCTTTTCGACAGTTCAAAAAACAGAAACAAGCATTACGGCAGTCCAAAAGATAGAAACACGCATTTCGGCAGTCCCGAAGATAGAAACAAGCATTACGGCAGTTCAGAAGATAGAAACAAGCATCGCGGAAATCCAAAAGATATAAACAAGCATTGCGGCAGTTCAAAAGATATAAACAAGCATCCCGGTAGGCCAAAAGATAGAAACAAGCATTACGGCAGTCCAAAAGATATAAACAAGCATTACCGCAGTCCAGAAGATATAAACAAGCATTACGGCAGTTCAGAAGATAGAAACAAGCATCCCGGAAGTCCAAACGATAAAAACAAGAATCCCGGCAGTTCAGAAGGTAGAAACAAGCATCCCGGAAGTCCGAAAGATAGAAACAAGCATCCAGGCAGGCCAAAAGATAGAAACAAGCATTACGGCAGTCCTGAAGATAGAAACAAACATTACGGCAGTTCAGAAGATAGAAACAAGCATTCCGGAAGTCCAAACGATAAAAACAAGCATCCCGGCAGTGCAGAAGATAGAAACATGCTTTTCGGCAGTTCAAAAAACAGAAACAAGCATTACGGCAGTCCAAACGATAGAAACAAGCATTACGGCAGTACAGAAGATAGAAACAAGTATCCCGGAAGTCCAAACGATAAAAACAAGCATCCAGGCAGTTCAGAAGGTAGAAACAAGCATCCAGGCAGTTCAGAAGGTAGAAACAAGCATCCAGGCAGTTCAGAAGATAGAAACAAGCTTTCCGGCAGTTCAAAAGACAGAAACAAGCATTACGGTAGTTCAAAAGATAGGAAATAGCATCTCAGCAGTCCAAAAGACAGAAACAAGCATTACGGCAGTTCAGAAGATAGAAACAAGCTATACGGCAGTTCAAAAGATACAAACAAACATCCCGGTAGTCAAGCCTCGTTTTCCAGTAAGTAAAAATATAGTTTAACTCTACATAAAAATATGCGTGCTGCGAATATTAAAATTAACGACTTCCGCCTAGTTGCACGATAAATAAGTTAAAACTACATTAGTTAAAACTTTATTAAAAGCATTGACACACATTAGGCCTTTTGGGCATTACAATATGCCCATCTTCAGATGACAAAATTAGACTGTACATCCAAGTATATATGTATAAGTAACCTTTTGGTTCTGGACTCCCTCCTATGTTACTTATATATACTTGGATGTACGGTCTAATCTGGAGATGAGCGTACAGTAATACCCAAAAGACCTAATGTGTGCCAATTCTTTTAATAAAGTTTTGACAAATGTAATTTTAACTTATTTATCGTGCAACTAGACGAAAGTCGTTAATTTTAATATAGTTTTAAATGGAAAATTATGAGGTGCGATTTATTTAGCTTATTCTATTACTTCTGAAAAAGGGTTATTAAAAGAAGTACTGGAACAATATTTAAAGAAAAAAAAATACTGAGAAAGAAATGTCTCATTTCTAAAGAAAAAGTTAAAGAAGAGGAAAAGGAGAATGTCAAATTTCTGAAATTAGAAATTTAAGCGAACATACGTATATTTTATGCGTAGCACTGGGGTACTCCGTATGGTAGAGAAGCATCGCTCCGTCACAATTAAACGTAAGCTCCGCACAAAATCTATTCTAGCAATGTTTGAAAAAAACAAAAACTAGAACTGCAGGGAAGATCAGGGATAAGAATGGAAATAAATGTAGTTTTCATTCATTAGTGGATGAATACTTTCGCTTTTTGTTAGTGTAAAAATGAAACGCCGAGACATTCAAATAGCTTTTTATTAAAATTTTTATGTTATTAAAAATTCTCTGCATATTTTAAGCATCCATCAGAGACTTTCAGGACACAAATTACATAATACGAAAAAAATAAAAATAAAAGGTTAGAGACAAAAAGACTGGACTGTACAGTGCTCGCGCGGGGGTGCTTCATCAGTCTGAGTGCTTCACTTTTCATGTAAAATACTTTCGTTCGACCCTCGACTAACATTAATGCTCCACTTAAAATAGCATAACTGTACTAGTGATCCAAATTTCTTGGCGTAGAATACAAATCAAAGTTTCCAAGCTTTCGCACACTAACCAGATGACTTTTTCAAGGAAGGCAGACAGCAAACTGCAAATAAGAAAAACAGAACGCTTAAACAATTTGAACGCGGTGACTGGACTTAACAGTAAACGAACAGATGCGAATGTAATTATTCATTCATTCAAAGGCACGAGGCGTCATATTCGTTGAGCACGCGGAATCGGGAAGGAAAACAAAAGGCATTTACTATTTGAAGAACTGGTTCCAAATTCGTGGCAACTCTAGCGAGACGCTATCATTGCAGGACTCACAGCTGGTAATGATCTCCAAAGTTCCTCGAATAGCAGTAGAATTAAAGGTGGAGTAGGAAGCTAATTTTTTTATGTCATACCACATAGGAGCAGCCGACTTGAACTTGACTTCTCTGGGTAGGGTCGTGGTAACTTTACCATTCTCCGTGTCCTATTGACTCTAATCCTAAATGAACGTTTGATCATTCCAATGTAGTAACTCTTGGAGTCGTCCGGATATAGTTCGTTTATTGTCAAGTCAAGTCACCGCGTTCAAGTTACTAAAGCGTTCTATTATTCAGTTTGCAGTTTGAAGTCTACCTTCCTTGAAAACAAACATCTGGTTGATGCGTGAAAGCTTAGAAACTTTGATTTCTGTTCTGCGTCAATAAATTCGGATCACTAGTATAGTTATACAATGTTAAGAACAGCTGGTATACAGTTCCTTGTTATTAATTTGTTATTAATCAATGTACCATCCCGACTGTTGTTTTGTGCCACTGTGTCGTGCCTGCCCAGCAGGACGCACGCGACATAAAGGCAGATAGCAGTCAGAACGAACGTCCGCGTAGCTCAATTGGTAGAGTGACTTATTCCGGAGTGAGGGGACCCGGTTTCGAGGTCCGGTGTGGATAAAAATGACGGAGAAATTTACTTCGTTATAAAGTATAAATAAGAAAAAACAACAAAGTTATGGTTTTTGAGAGAGGAACTGGTAGCACTGAACGTAATGTAAGTGTAAATGGCACAGTGATTCACCAGGTGAATGAGTTTGTGTATTTAGGAAGCATGTTTGACAGAAAAAACAAATTGGATGGTGAAATTAGTAGGCGAGTGAATTCTTCATTGAAAGTCATGGCCGCTTTGGGAGGTTTTCACAGAAATGATGGGTTCTCAAGAGAGTCCCGCATGGCTGTGTATGAGAGTGTAATTGTTCCTACTCTGATGTATGGCAGTGAAACCTGGGTAGCCTACTTCAGAAGAAACATGGGAGTCGTTTGTGTGCTGGAGAAATGCGTTACTTACTTTGTGGCAAGACACGTTCTGATTGTGTGCGGAATGAAGATGTGTTGCAGTTGTGTGGTGTGAAGCAAAATGCTGTTAGCAAGGTGGAGACTGATATGCTTCGGTGGTTTGGCCGTTGAAAGAATGAGTGATGGGATGCTTACTAAGAAAATCTTTTTAGCCCAAGTGGCAGGAAGGAAAGGCAGAGGAAGGCCAAGGAAGTCATGGGAGGATCAGATTCAGGAGTGTCTGCATGAGAAACAAATTATGAGCATGAAGTATAGAAGATCTTGTGTACGGAGTGTAATGAATGTCAGTGAAGCCCGAGTTGTATGTCAAGATCGCTGTAAATAAAGAAGTTTGATACGGCAACAGTAAGTAAAAACTACCTGGTAGTTTATATTTCTTTTGGAGCTAACCTCTGAATCTCAGAGAACAGCTTTGTGATATGTATGTATGTACAGTATGTAGAATGGGCCTTACGGCAGAATTCAGTGACCTTGAACGTCGCACAGTCATAGGATGCTATTTTAGCAACAAGTCAGGTCAGGAAATTTTTGCTTCTTTGCAGCTGCCCCGATGAACTGTAAGGGATGATATAGTTAAGTGGAAACGCCTCAACAACAGCGCAGTCGCGACCTGGTAGGCCCAGCGGTGTAGCTGTGCCGAAACGGTGTTTCGGGGCTTTTCTTTTTCCTAGCCAGCACGGCACGCCTTCTGGAAAATCCTACAGAGCATAATTTGTTTTCTTTTTAAAATGCCAATATTGTATAATTTTTTTGCAATAAAAAAAATGCAACAGAAAAACTAGCATCCCATGAATAACGTCCATGATTTTCAGAAGGTAGAGTTAGTTTTTAAATGCATTCTCACTTGGCAGTCCCTTAAAACTCCTTTTTCTGCTGTCGTTAAGAACGTTGAGGGCGGAATATTACAGTGGGGAAAATATTGTAATTGGTAATTGAATTCAGCTAGTCATTATTAAAGAGTCTAGTTGTGTGTCTCAGTGAATATAGTCCAGTTACGAGTGCTCCTTAATTAGGCTGGAAGCAGAGGAGATTATTTTTCTCTCCGGAGCTTTAGGCCCGTTTCACACAGGCGGAAAAAATCCGTCGAAGCAATAAATCTCCAGGCTGTTCTACCCCTTGTTTTCAGGCGGATTATAGAATTGTTCGTGCTGTACCCAAATTGCCCCTATCCAAATATCTGGACAACTAAGACTCCCAGTAATAAACGTCTTTCACCATTGAACTCTAAATTGGTTTCTGCTTCCAACGAAATCTTACTCGATAATATTAGGATGATTTAAGTCCCCCCCCCCCAAAAAAGGCCCCAATTTGGGCCCCCAACATTTCAGTGTTTTGTTTACCAAAATGATGAAATCTTGTTCCTTGAATGCCAAAAGGTGAAAATCCGGAAATCTGGTTTGGACCGATCATTATACTTTGTTATACTATATAAATATAAGAAAGGAAAAAATAGAGGCGGAATGGGAGGGGGGGGGTTAGAGGGTAAGAAGGGAAAGGTAGTGAAGACGTAAAGGTACCGTGCGTTCCTGCGCTTTTTTGATTAGCACTAACCACTTGGTAGGCCACATGAAATGACAAAGCGGGACCGCCGAATGCTGAAACTGTTGGTGCGACAAAATCTTTTGTCCCCGTTTTCAGCACTCACCACCGAGCTCAAAAATGCCTCTGGAGGCAACCAGAGCAAATTTAAGGAGACAGGGGTCCGGGAGTTGGACGGTATTTTGGGATCCCAGTATTAGTTGCACATCTAGGATTTCACTATGGGTGGATAAATAAAAATATCCAGGAGAAAACATTCCCAAAATATGATGAGGAAGCCATAAAAATATCCGCGCCGTGTTGAAGTGTGTATCCCATGATGGATGTGAAGGAATCAGTGGTAGCAAGAAAATGTAAAAATTCATGATTGAAAAATGGATTTTGAACATAACAATCCATTTTTTGGTGTAAACATGACAAGGATGGTAAGTCAGATAATATCCGAAAACTTGAAAATTTCGTCGTCCTGGCAGAGGAATCGAACCCGTGTCTCCATAGATGAGTCGAACCCGCGTCTCCTTAGATGAATCGAATCCGCATCTCCCAGATGGAGCCGTGCCAGGACGACGAAAATTTCAAGTTTTCGGATATTATGTGACTTACCATCCTTGTCATGTTTACACCAAAAAACGGATTGCGATCTTCAAAATGTGTATTGTACGGTGTAATCCCGAATTCCATTCATGAAAAATGGCAGTTCAGTTCTGCTTTAATCCCCACCACCACAACCACCACCAGGGTTGGGTTCATCTTGATGAAATTAAATCGTAATTAATACAGACATTTAACATGGACCAGTGAAGGAATCAGTGGTAGCAAGAAAATGTAAAAATTCATGATTGAAAATCCCGGTGGCGGCCAATGAGAATTTTTCCATGACTCACGTATAAACGTGGAAAGAGCGAAGAAATTAAATCGGAATAGTAGACAAAATAATATGATTCAAATATCATGATTCAAACGAATTCTCAAAATTTCCCCCAGTTACAGATGTGTACCAAAAAAACATCTGTAGTGCTTTCGAAAGATTTGAGGATGGACTGGTGTGTGTGTGGGGGGGGATGCCCCGCTGACGCAGTGACCTAAGCGCTGGCTTATGGCCATTCGTGGAGAAGGGGTCCGAGTTCGAGTCCCGGTGGGGCATAGATGTTGTGTTTGTCTTATGGCACTGGCTCTCTCCATTTCCCTGGAACCAGTGGTCCTAAATTAGGGAAGGGCGACTTCCTATAGCTCATTGAGTTGCTCACCATGGTCGTTAAACCTTGAATGAAAACAATGGACTGGGGGTGACTAAATTTTTTGCGAACTCCTAAAAAAGAAATAATTTTTTTTTCACAAGGCAGTTTTTATAGCTTTTGCTGTGCTATCTGCGAAAAGATAAAAGAAAAACCCTGCAGCACTCTGTCAATTCTTTTTTTTTTATTGATTGTAGGTTTAACGACCACCATGAGCAACTCAATGGGCTATAAGCAGTAGCCTGTCTCTAATTTAAGGCCACTGGTTCCAGGGAAGGGAGAGTAAGACAAGCACAACATCCATGCCTTCCCGGAATTCGAACCCGGACCCCTCCCGGACGAATGGTCATAAGCCATCGCTTAGACCACTGCGCCAGCCTCTGTCAATTCTTCAATCATCTTGCGTAATTCTGGGGTCGCAGAAAATGTAAGGCCCAGGGCTGCAGACCCCTGAGCCCCCTCTTAAATAGGTTCTGGAAGCAACCCTTAATGTTTCATCGAGAACTGAAGGGAATGGGTTCTTTGGTCGAGCAGCTGCACTCCAGAGGCATAACTAGACTAGTACAACGTACGTTCCTCCGCAAGATTTACTTCAGCGCCTCCTAAGCACAGTAACGTTCCCAGAATTTCAAACACGAGGCAAATGTGTTTTCCGCGGTGTGTGTGTGTATGTGTGTGTGTATTGGAAGGTATAGGAGGGGGGGTCAGGGAGAGTGTCTGGAAAAGTAAGGAGGTACCTAGAGCCTTGTAGTTTTAAATTTTTAAGTAATTTTTGGAACATAAATACATAAAGCATGGTTATTAATCAGCCAATCAGGATTAACATGGTGCGTGGACCGATGCAAGAACGGCAATATACATTTTATCGCAAGAAACGAATTCGGTAAAATACATTTAAATGGTTAAGTTTAATAACTGTAAGATTTCATCATCACCCATTTTACTTTCACTTGTTTCTGAAGTGTTTGTTTTTTATAAAATGCTGGGCCGGTTGGAGCATAAGGGTAACCGGAGCAGTCGACCCGGGCCCTGCGCCTTCAAGGGGCCCCGATATTTATTAGAGTTTTTTTTACCAATCCCCCATTTTTAAATAGGTTATCGCCCTTCACGTGTACGTACTGAAATTTTCATATTTCAAATGATTATTATAACCGCCTTAATTTTTTCCGCATTCATGAAATAGCAAATTAAATTTCACCATTTTGTGGCTCTTACTTTTATTTATTCGACAATTTGTATGCAAACCAGACACTTGAATTTAAAGAAATAAACAAAAAAATTCTCCGTCATTTTTGTCCACGCAGGGGCTCGAACCCGGGTCCCCTCATTCCGGAATAAGTCACTCTAACAATTGAGCTACGCGGACGTTCGTTCGGACTGCTATCTGCCTTTATGTCGTGTGCATCGTGCTGGGCAGGTACGCTACAACTCAGTTTGAATTTCATGTAAACTTCGAACATCCGGGACAACATACTCTGCAACTCACTTTTGCTCTATGCCAACAAGACAGTGTCATCAGAATACAGCAATTTGTACACACGGATATCACTAAGACATAAACCAGTATTATCTATTTTGGCATCATGCATGTACGCATCCATAAATATATTAAACAGCCATGGAGACATTACACAACCTTGCGTGGCTCCTGCACCAATAGAAAACCATTTTTGATAAAACACCATTCACTCGTACACAGGCTTTACTGTCAGCATACATGGATTTTACACTATTAAGTAGATTCCCAGTAACACCATATTCATTCAATACCTTCTACAAACGTGTCCCATTTACTCGTTCATATGGTTTCTCTAAATCTATGAAGGCAGCAAAAAGTTTCTTACCAACAGCCAGTTACTTTTCAATCATCATGCGTAATGCAAAAATTTGGTTAGTGTAGAACTTACCAGGTATAAAACCACTCTGAACATCCCACACTTTTTCTCTGATGTAAGACCCCGAATTTTTAAAAAACGACCTTGCCAAGCACTTTCCTTGGCACACTTAATAGGCTAATACTACGATAGTTCTTGCAGTCAGTCTGATCACCTTTTCCCTTATACAAGGGAGCAATGATAGCATCCCTACAATTCCGAGGGACCATTCCTAACTCCCAGCACAACTGACAAATTTCAGTTAACCAATCAATTACAGATTCACCACCATATTTCAACATCTCGGCAGTTATGTCATCAACTCCCGAAGCCTTACCATTCTGAAGAGATTTTAGAGCTTTACACACTTCTTATCTTGATATCCCTCCTGTGCTTTCATCCTTCACTGTGCCATCAGCTGCATCTGTCTCAGAATCATCTTTGCTTTCCTGATCTAATAATAATTCACAGAAATATTCACTACATTTTTTACTTAACTCATTGGGCTCCCATATCATTTCCCCAACCATATTCTTCATACAACTGAACACTTTGTTTCCCCTAGACTTCCTATCTTTCCAAAAAGCCAATTCATGCCTTTCCACCTTCTCCTTTCTATCTTTTGCCTTACTGTGGCAAACCAGCTTAGCAGCTTCACGCTTCTTACAGAGATATTCATCCACAGAAACTCTACCTTGCAACATCCCCAAATAGGCTTCCTTCTTTCTCTTTGCTGCTTCTTCAATCTCACTATTCCACCAAGCATTACCTCTGTTGTTACCCACTATTGTGGTGCCACAGACTTCTTTAGCAGCAGTGACAACACAGTTCTTAAAACATTTCCACTTCTTTTCTACATCCCTCTCACAAGATTTCAGCTCCTTCAGTCGTTCTTTGAGTGAGTCAGAATAACGCTGATGATAATCATGGAGCTTTTCAACCTTCATTCTTTCCATCCTGGGCCTCTTCCTATTCCTTTTTCTCCAACCAACACACAGTTTCACTCGTGACACTACCAAGTAATGATCAGAACCAACATCCGCACCTCTCATCACACGGGTGTCAACAACTAAGTGATTCAGATGTTGATCGTAGACAACAAATTCTATCACACTCTTTTGACCAAGAGTATGATTTTCCCAAGTATATGTGTGGATATACTTGAGGTTGAAAAATGTATTAGATACATACAAACCATTCTCAATACAGAGTTCAATTAATCTTTCACCATTATCATTTACACAAGGATCATTAAACTTACCCAGAACATTGTCAGAAATTGCATTCTGCACACCTACTCTACCATTGAAATCCCCTGCTATTATAACTTTCTCTTTAGCACCAAACTGGCTAAAAGCTGTTTTGAGCCAGTTTGGTGCTAAAGAGAAAGTTATAATGCAGGGGATTTCAATGGTAGAGTAGGTGTGCAGAATGCAATTTTTGACAATGTCCTTCCTCCCCTCCCCCTCAAATACTTAACAAAATCCCATAAAGATGATAGAAGATTAAATTTTAAAATGAGCGGGCTCAAGAGGGGAGCTAGCGAGTTCGCATCCTTGTCTATAATGTTTGTGCACCCACCTGTATGGGCCAAAGTTGTGACGTCATTAGCAAATCCACTACTTAAAAGAGATGTCCGTATATTTTTGATCATATAGTATATATCAAGATACCTTGAGGGCTGAGTGTCCAGTGGCGCGAGCCAGTTGTTCTAGGGCCAATTGTGCTGCCGCTTTCCTTTCCCGAGAGCAGCAGCCCAAAATTAGGGACTGGAAACGGTACTCCCGGTCACCATTGCCCGACACACACACAAAAAAAAATGTTTTTATTGAGGTGGTTTAGAGGGCGGGCGAAAAAAATTGCAAATTCTCTTCGCATCAGCTCTGTTTTTTGTACAAAATGACGGCTTCGTCTTCAAAACGCAGAGTGTCGCCAAGGTGAAATTTTAACGGTATCACCACGGAGTTGGGATATAATTTGTGATTTGTATAGCATATCTTTCCAATGCAAGTTTTAAAGCTACAATGGCGTGGGCAATGTTTTTAAAATAACGCGCATTTTTTATAGCGTATATTTGACTGCTGATCAAAGATAGTGTGAAGATTATTGAATTCGATTTTTCAGTCGGGCGACGGTAGGTTAAAAAAAAAAAGAAAGAAAGAAAAGGGGAAAAATGAACAGGCCAGCCTCGCCCTTAATCATCAACATCTTAAAATTATTTCCTACCTCAAAAGCAAAACTAGAAAGAGCATCGTCAATAATGAGCCGTGAGAAAACTTCGAATTAAGTGATTTTCTTCGAATTAATTTGGAGGCTTCAGAACTCGAAAACTTTAACTCGCAGTCAGCATGTGATTTAGTTTTAAGCAAGGAACATTCAAATGTAAATCTATTTGGAAGTAAACGTTCACGTGAATCAGAGAGTGATACTCAATGATATCACTTTTCACCAATGCCTTTTGTCCTGCTTTTTGTTACCTTTGCAAGCAAACAGTTTCTTTTCCACGAATATTTGATATATATGACATTTTCATCTCAAAATAATTGTTATTTCTGATGTATGCAATTTTTTTAATGTGCCTCTTGGGGAAGTGGGGCCTCCAGGAAATCAGTGTGGAAAACTTGAAAATATGAATAATATTGAAAAGATACCCCAGGTCACCACCATGGGGTAACAATATATGTACTTACTGTCATACAGTAAAACCCGCATATAACGTGATTTTCGGAACCGACGTAAATCCTTGTTAAATCCGGGCGCTCGCTAAATCCGTTTTGGGGTAAAACATTGAACTATGTAAAAATATGCATACGAGACAACATGCATATACCTTTATATTATACCATCATCATCATTATCAACAACCATTATCAATGCACTGCTGGATGAAGTTCTTCCCAAGTTACTTCCACAACGGTCTGTATTGGACCAGTCTCCTTCATGTCATTCCTGCATGATTTCGAATTTCATCCATCCATCTCACATGTAGTCTTTTTCTGGGTCTTTTCCTGTCCATTGGAATCTAGTCTAAAATTTCGGTTGTCTATCGGTGGTGCGTTCATCTGGCAACATGTCCAGCCCATTGCCATTTCAGGTATTTTACTCTGATCATCATGTTTTCCACTCTTGTCCTTTTTCTTATCCACGAATTCTTCTTCCTATCTTTTCTGATTACACCAAGCATGCATCTCTCCTTGCTTTTGTCAATTGTCTGTGGTATTTTTTTAATGTTTTTTTCAGTTAAGGTCCATGTTTTCGCTCCATATGTAAGCACTGGAAGGATGAACAAATTAAACAATTTTCTTTTAAGACATAATGCCTTATTGCTTTTAAAAACTGTACTGTTCCAAAAGTTCTCCAACCAGGTTTTACAATCCAAATTATTTCTTCCTCAATGTGACCTTTGCTTGATATCTGCTGTCCAAGGTAAATGTAGGTATCGGTTATCTCCAGCTTTTCCCCATCAATCGATAAATCTCCATTTCTTGCAAAAGCATTTGTAACGTATACTCTTATACATTGTACAACAGTTTTTTCTTCTGAAAGTTCATTTTTAACCCCACTTCTTTACTCTTGTCAGCAAGTTCCTGAATCACACTCTGCAGTTCTGCAGGGGTAGTTGCAAAAATGACGACGTCATCAGCAAAACGAAGGTGAGTTAAATAATCTCCATTAATCTTTATCCCTTTGTTTTCAATGTGCCATTAAAGAGCTTGAGAGATATGGTGTCGCCTTGTCTCACTGCCTTTCCAATGTTTATGTGTGCTGTATTCTCAAATATCCAAACCTTTACACGTGCATTTTCATAAATTTTACTAATAATACTACTGTATGCATCTTCAATACCACAAAATTTCAAAGCCATTGTAACTGCTGATGATTTCGCGGAATCAAAAGCCTTTTTGTAATCGATAAAAGCCGTGCATAATGGGAGTGCATATTCCCTGGTTCTTTCAGTTAGTTCTCAAAATACATGGATATGATCTACAGTGCTGTAGCTACTCCTGAATTCAGCTTGTTCTCTCGGTCGAGCCACGTCTATTGTTTCCTTCAAGCGATGAGAATGAACCGTAGTGAAGATTTTAAAAACAAATTGCTATATATTATGACATATATATATATATATATATATATAAACACTATATTGACTAAAGTCACCGGACATCTAGAAGAGAAACACAACATTTCATTTATTGACATATATCAGTACGGAGCGCCTTAATGCATGCACTGACCCTTCGAGACATGCTTTCGACAAAGTTTTGGAACACAGCGAAAGATATGCGCTTCCATTCAGTACATAATGCTGCCGCTGGCAGTTGCTTAGTAGTAAGCCTTGGTTCCAAACTTCTTATGCAGCGCTCTAATTCATCCCATAGGTGCTCTATGGGATTAAGATCAGCGCTCTGTGCTGGCTAGTCCACACACGATACGGAATTATTGTCAAACCACGCCGTAATAGTCCTTGCTTTATGGCTCGCTGCATTGTCCTGCTGGTACCAACAAGGCTCCGCTCCATAGTATTGCCATAGAGTTGGCAGGGCATAATTGTCTAGAATATCGAGGTAAACGTGCTGGTTAACAGGTTTGTCCACAATAACCAATGGGCTGCGACCATACTACGAAAAACACCCCCACATGAGTACACTGCCAGCTCCAAATTTGACCGTAGGAAATGTACACTGTGGTGAATAGCGTTCCCCCGGCTGCCAGCATACCCACACACGCCTATCAGACTGATGAATCGTGTATATGGATTCATCAGTCCATAGGACCTGTTCCATTGACCTACGGTCCAGGATAAATGTTCTTTACACCATGCTAAATGACGAGTGGAATTCTGAGTGGAGATGAAAGGCTTATGAGCAGCCGCACGACCACGGTAACCCATGGAATGAAGTTCTCTGCGGATGGTACGTGTACATACCAAGGTTAAAGCATTTTTACGCACCTGTAAATTGAGGTCTTGTACAGTACTCCGTCGATTAGCTGTAGCGACTCTCCCGAGGCTTCGATATCCTCTATCGCTGATTTTCTTTGGTCTGCCGGTACGTTTTGCTGCTTCAGGCACGCCATGTGTCTTCCACTTATTCTGTACATTCAATACAGTTGACTTGGGTATGTTAAAACGCCTCTCGGTATCTCTTATGGACAACCCACTAATATAACACCCAACAATCTTTCCTTTTTCAAAGTCAGTTCTTTCCCTCCGCGACATTTTCACTCAACCTCACAGTGCGATATGATCGCGGTCAGCTCCAGGCATGTTTTCACACGGTTTGCAGCTGTACCGCGCATCGTAACAACGCAGCGGATCCGTTCATTTGCTTTTGAAGGGATGTCCGGTGACTTTTGTGAATGTAGTGTATCTATATCTATGTATCCGTATATGTATCATAATATACATATAGCAATATATTTTCACCAGTTTCTAGCTCTCTAATGTTGGCTATGTTGTCATTTTCGGATAACCTACTTGAGGTTGTCTGCCGTGTAACGTCTCACACGAAGCAAAAGCAACACCGGTCCGCCCAATGCAACGCTCACTTGGAGGGCGAAAGGAGCAATGTACACAGTTCCAGGAATTGGTATCTCCTGTTTGCCCTCGGGCCACATCCCCATTACATTAATTACTCCTCTATTCCTCTCTGCAATCGTCGCCCAGAAATCCACTGAATACATGTGCGTGAACCCAACCCATCCTCTTTTTGCATATAAGTAGGGTGCCTGTTTTCAACTCTGTTGACGCGATATTCCAAGGCATAGGAGTGGGTGGCTGTATGAAAGTCTAATTGTTCATACTGTGATGTACAGCAGTGAAACCTGGATACTGCAGAAAAGACATAGGAGTCGTTTGTGCTCTGGAATGATGAGTTACTTATGGGCGGTTTATGGCAAGACACATTCTGATCATGTGAGGAACGAAGATGTGCTGCAGATGTGTAATGTGATGCAAAATGTTGTTAGTAAGGTGACGACAAATATTCTCAGGTGGTTTGGCCATGTTGAAAAAATGTGTGATGAGATGCTTGCTAAGAGAATTTTTTCAGCCCAAGTGAAGTGGCAGGTAAGTAAAGTCGGGGAAGGCCAAGGAAATCATGGGAGGATCAGATTCAGGAATGTCTTCATGAGAAAAAGGTAATGAGTTTGAAGCACAAAAGGTCTTATGTGCGACGTGTGATGGATGCTAGTGAACCTCAAGCTGTGTGCCAAGATCGCTGTAAATAGAGACGTTTGATACATCAACAGGAAGTAAAATCCAGTTCCATCAGTTTTAAACTTTAATCCAGCAGATGAGCTTTCTTTCAGGAGCTAACTTCTGATTCTGAGAGAACAGCTTGGACGCGTATGCGTGCATTTCGCCTATTCGTTGCTATTTTATTTTTTCTGGTACCCTAATACTCACTTTTTTGTAAACACTTTCTTAAAAGGAAGTGTTTCGTGATGCTTGCGTAACTTTTCCAACTAATTTCGTTTCTGATAAGAGTATACGAACTAAGTTTAGATTTTCTCTCTCTCTCTTTCTCTCACTTTTTTAAGCTGAATTTTAAAATGTTCCTTTTATATTAATAAAAAAGCAATCAGAAAAAATTGGCACACATTTGGGATAGCTATTATTTTCTAGAGTAACGTATTACCTAAATACTCTCCCAGCCGAATTGACTTCAGAAGAAATCTCCCACTTCTACTCAGTTTTGTTGGATGTTAAAGATTCAGTGAATTTTCTAATCGTGAAATAATTTTAATCAGAAAGCTATGATACCAAGATGGAGAATAGAATACCGTATTTTTGTAATTTAAAGAGCCCCATTTGCGTCGATTCACTCAACATTGTATTGTATATAAAACGGAGAGATTCAAAAGCAAAGAACAAATACACTGGTGCCCAAACTTAAAGGATAATAGATAATATACCAAAAAATATATATCTACCGATGTATAGCAATTAATGTAGTGAAAATTGGTGAACATGCTAATTTCGCTACGGGGAAGACTATCCCGCGTTCGCTGTTGCCGCAGGCAAACCGGGATATTCATATTAGGATTGCGTTAACAGAAGCGCGGGTATACGCACATCTTGTAGCCGTTCTGAGAACTCTTGCTTTCACTTCAGTCGCACGTTGAGCAGATAATGTCACGAAGACATCGTATGGAGAATTTTTGGCGGTGAAGAGCAATTAGTAGGATGGAAGCTTGTCAGTCCCGGACGGAAGTTTCCAGAACATTGAATGTTCCACAAAGTGTCCTGTTGGCTGTTTGGAGACTGTTTTAACAAACATGCTCGTCTTCGACCAGGACATTGTCGTTTTAGAGCCAAAACGGCTGCAGACGAACACTAGTACCTAGATTTCCTAGATGGATCTGTTTTAATCATTTAGGATTTTTCCATGAATGCAGGTTGCAAAGTTTCCAGCCAGGGCGATCCTGAACCAGTCAGTCTTCACTAGTTGCTTCCTATCGCTCTGGTTAAAGAGTCTTCCCATCTAGCTGGAGGTCTGTCAGGTTTTCTCTTGGTTGATCTTGGATACCAGTTTGTGACACGGTATGTCCACCTGTTGGTGAGTCTGGCGAAATGACTTGTCCATCGTGCTTTATTGCCATATATCGTTTTCACTACTTCTTTTACTCCAGTTAAATTTCTGATAGTTGTGTTTGTGATGTGATAGTTTTTACATACCCCTAGGATTCTTCTTTCTCTGGAATGCAGGGTAGTTTGAAGACTAAGTTCCTCCTTTTAAATGGTGCTCCATGTTTCAGAACTATGTGTTAGAGATGGGAGGATACAGCTGTTGAACATGTCAGCTCTTATTTTGATATCTAGCTTTGGATCTGTGATTGTGGTTTTGATACGACTAAAGGAGGTCCATGCTGTTCTTTTTCTTTTAGATATTTCTTCAGAGATGTCATTGTCCATACTAATTGTCTATACGTTTTCTATGGTGAAATTATTTAGTTGGATGATGTGATTTGTACAGTATTTATTTCTCATCCATGTGGTTTTATCAGGGAGGATTTCTAGATCTACATATTTTGTTACAGGCGTCATTTATTTGGTAAAAGCATTTTTTCCAAGCTGTAGAGGATCTTGAGCTATAAGTATTACACCATCTGCAAACATTAGTGTTTGGAGCAACCCTCCATCAATATTTATGCCACCTTGTAAGTCAATTTTCCTTAAAATGTTTTCCAGAGTGTATGTAAAAAGGTTAGACGATACAACATCTCTTTGTCGTACACCTCAGTTTATAGAGATTGTTATAGGATCATCGAAACGAACGCTATATGATACTCAAATACACGTTACTGACAGATGGATGCTATATTAATCATACATTTAAACAAGCTTTGGAAAACTGAAAATTTCGCCGTCCTGAAACTGCAATCGAACCCGCATCTCCCGATTTACGTTCGAGTACGCTACCGTTACACCACCTAGAACGACAAACCTACAAGCAACTGAGGATGTATTTGGGACTCATACTGAAAGGCAAATCGGGAGATGCGGATTCGATTTCCGTCCCAGGACGACGTAGATTTTAAGTTTTCTGGATTATGTCTTCATGTATGAACACTACATGAGTCCGCCTGCCAGACGGGACAGAGTGATGTCCGTTAGTCAACCTCCTTTAACCTTTCGGGTGGCAAGCATGTATATATACTTTTGGCGGTTTCTGTGCTAAAAGCGCCGACCACGCAATAATTCGTTCATCGAAAACCTGTTCAAATCCCGCGAGAACGCAATATTGCGTCTAAAATGTTTTCAGACTTATAGGGACGAGAACGCATATTTGCGCATCTTAACGACGACGAATACTACAGAAAGGAGAGTCTTCTGCTATTACAGAAAGGAGAGTTTTCTGCTACTACAGAAAGGAGAGTCTTCTGCTATTACAGAAAGGAGAGTTTTCTGCTACTACAGAAAGGAGAGTCTTCTGTTACACATGCTACACAAAAAGGAGAGTCTTCTGCTACGCATGCTACTACAGAAAGGAGAGGCTTCTGCTACACATGCTACTACAGAAAGGAGAGTCTTCTGCTATTACAGAAAGGAGAGTTTTCTGCTACTACAGAAAGGAGAGGCTTCTGCTACACATGCTACTACAGAAAGGAGAGTCTTCTGCTACTACAGAAAGTAGAGTCTTCTGCTACATATGCTACTACAGAAAGGAGAGTCTTCTGCTACTACAGAAAGTAGAGTCTTCTGCTACATATGCTACTACAGAAAGAAGTCTTCTGCTACACATGCTACTACAGAAAGAAGAGTCTTCTGCTACACATGCTACACAGAAAGGAGAGTCTTCTGCTACAACAGAAAGAAGAGTCACATGCTACACAGAAAGGAGTCTTCTACTACACATGCTGCACAGAAGGGAGAGTCTTCTGCTACACATGCTACACAGAAGGGAGAGTCTTCTGCTACACATGCTACACAGAAGGGAGAGTCTTCTGCTACTACAGAAAGGAGTCTTCCGCTACACATGCTACACAGAAGGGAGAGTTTTCTGCTACTACAGAAAGGAGAGTCACATGCTACGCAGAAACGAGAGTTTTCTGCTGCTACAGAAAGGAGAGCCTTCTGCTTGACATGTAAAAAAAAATGGCATTTCCTCTTCCAAAGTTCCTGCCACCTGGAGGGTTAAAGCTTTTAGCAATTACAGGAAGGAGAGTTTCAAGGCATATCGTTTTTAGAAGAGTTCGGGAGTAATGCCTTTATGCAAGAAGGCCAGTTATTTGTGTTCCTCTAACTTCCGCAGCCCAAGGAGCTCGTTTAACGTGGATTCGCCAACATCATACTTGGAGTCCAGATCAGTGGGCGAATGTTTTGAAGCTATGTAACTTTCCTGACAGTAGTAAAGTAAATCCCAAGTAAAAAATTTGGATGTAATGAAAATGGGTAACGGAAGAAATCAAAGCCTTTGTTGAAATGTGATTTTTGAATGTTGTCCCATGAAGTGACGCAACAATGTTTAATTTCATTGTTACTCAACAATATATTTTGCTGAACTATCGCCGAAAATTATTTCAACAAGTTTTACATAAACGTAATAATATCTCATTGCAATATGCATAAATTACGAGAACTTGATGTTAAATGGGATAAGAGCCATTACAAAAATGCATTTTTGATGCTTGGAAAGCGGCGCGTCGTAGCAAAATTTGGCTTTCTCAAGACTCGCTACCCCCAAGGGGGGGGGGGTAACCTGCTATCGACGAGAGTGTTACAACACGATGGGTTGTAACCTGTAGATATCCTAGACCAAAAGTTACTAATCCCCTCACTAACACACTTGCAATTCAGCTTTTCTTTCTGTCTTGAGGTCAGATTTTAGTCTGATTCTGAATAATACGTATACAGGGTGCATAGGAAAGTCCCTTTAGCCTGGAATAATTTGCGAACGGAGAGAGGTACAGTTATGCGAGTGGGATAACGGTACAGTAAAGTGACTATGTCCGATCGAATGCAACCAATAGCGGCGCCCCTAGTAGCAAAATGCGGAAGTTAGCCATTGCAAATCGAAAACGAAAAGAGATAGAGCAAAATTTCCAATTGCAAAGTTATAGAGCATCAATTAATTAGTACAAAACGACATTTGTTTTACACAGATAAGATAAATTGTTGCCCATATACCTTAAAATGTCCGAAATCGATGTGCGACGATTCGAATCTGCAAATTCACATTTCACAAATGTAGCCGTATGCAAACGCAGATTGTGACGTTGTACCGTACCTACGATATAAAAACCAGTAGCAGGATGTGCCCTGATCAGAAGTTTAGGTCTACGCAGGGGCGGGTTTAAGCATTACAGCGCCATGGGCCAAGAAAATCAGACGCCCCTAAGTAAACTTATTGTAAGAAATTTGGGACCGATTAGAATTTCATATTTAAATTACATAATACATATAGATTTTTTATCACGCAAAGAATCAGCATATTCTCAAGAACAACCCAAACCTGTAAAATGTTTAGCACATGTATTATTTAAAACTGGGCATTGAATAAAAAAATATAAATGTCGTTTTCTCACAAGTTTAATTCGCATAATGTTAAATAATTTGACAGTAAATTTTTATATTTACAAATGAAATTGTTTTTTTAACACACTTCTGAAACTATTTGCTTTCAAAATTTTGGATTTAAATTTACAACGTATGCAATATTCATTTTAGAATTTTTTAAAAAATATAATGATAGTGCTGCTACCAATGTTTATTGCATATTGATTAAGTGACTGAGAGATAGAAGAAATGAATGAACATAACTTATAAATAGTAAAATTACGCACCGCTAAAAGAATTTTTTTCTCTATTTCTTTGTGGCAAAATCCCCTACTATATCATCAAATATTAATGTTTCTACAATGTTCGAATTAAGTGACAAAGTTTCCAATGCACTCGTTCTTTCTTGAGAACTAGATGTCCTCAAATAATTGTGGATGATTTTCAAAAGAGAAAAACTTCTTTCTCCAGAGGCATTGGTGATGGGTATGCATAGGTAAATCCTTAGGATAACATCAATGTTCGGAAAAGTTGAATCAATTCCTTTTTCCCTAATGAGTTTCAACATATCCTCACAACAGGAACACTAACACTTGAATCTGCCACTGTTTGTCTATCTAAATCACTCCAAAATTTCTGGAAATGAAGGCATTCTTGTTCCAATTCTGGGCCTGAATCCTGAGAGTAAACTGTCAGTAGGTTTCTTGTTTTTTGAGATACTGCTGTCTCATCAACATCTGATAATTGCGTTGGAAACCCAAACATAAGCTCTCCACATCGGAATACGCATCTCGTTGACGTTTCGACTGCTGCACCAAATTATCAATGATCGTATGGAAAACGCATATTCGCATATGTTCCTTTCCAGTGAAAACAGTGTCTTTATTGCCATTAATCTCTTGAAATTGTAGTTTTCTCCGACGGATTCTAGCAACATTTTTCTTATATTTGTCGCACCGAGACAAAAGTTTTCCATCTTCCTCATACTTATCAAATTTATTCCGGAGATCACTTAAATATTTAATAAGTGAATCGTACAGTTCTACAGCAACTGAAAGGTCAATATTCACTTTCTGCAGTGTTTTATTGCAACTATCAATTCTTTGTAAAATATCACTCCAAAGCTCTAGGAGAATGCCCATTTCTAACAAATTCATCTTATTTAATAATCTCTCTGTTTCTACTCTTGCTTCTAATTTTTCACCGGTGTTTTCTGCGAAGTCTTGAAGTGCATCTTTAATGCAGGAATAACTAGAGCGTAAGGCCTTGCATGCATCAACCCTTGCTGACCATCGCGTTTCACATAACGTTCTGGGTACAAGAAGTGGCGATTGCGTTCCAGATTCGCTGTGGAGCTTAGAACTATCTTGAAGACTTGTCTTCAAGATTCGCCACCTACGTGATGAAGATGACCAAAAGTTGTATATTTCCTGTACGAACATAAAAAAAAGATGTAGCTTCAAGGCAGCATCCCGCTGCGGATTTCCCAACCAAATTAAGAGAGTGTGCTGCGCATGGAATATAGTAGGCTAAACTGTTATGACTTTTTAATAGAGCTTGAAGACCTGAATATTCACCAGAAATATTTCTCGCATTGTCATAACTTTGGCCTCTGCAGTCATTAACATCTATTTTTAAATATTGTGTCTTCTGCTTTATGACCTCTCTATGTCTTCTGCTTTATGACCAGTGTTGGGCAAGAAACAAATAAATCGTTCCACTGGTTGTCCATTTTTCAGAACGTAACGAAAAATAACAGTCAACTGGTCAACTTTTGACAAATCTGGAGTGGTCTATAATAATAGAAAAATATTTGCTCGACTTCAACTCTTTAACTATTGCGTCAGTGACTGATAAGGCCATTAATGAAATGAATTCCTTACATACATCCTTCGAAAGGTATGAAACATTTCCACTTCCCTTATTTCCAAAATTTTTCAAATGTTGCTCCAAAAAAGGGCCACATTTTCCTAACAGTTCAAGGATACCTAGATAATTGCCATTATTATTATTCCCTCATTTGTCGTTCGCTCCATTTCCACGAAATGCTAATCTACGGGAAGACAGAAATTTAATGACTTCGATAATCCGTAAAAGTACTGCTATCCAATAATTTTTCTCATTCATCAGTTGCACAATTACAGCAGAATCAATTTTTCCACTATACTCTGCACGTGTTATGAAACACTTTACAGAATCTACATGCTCAAATGAAGCACTATGTGCTCGTATAAGGTTTTCGTGTTTCCAATAATTAAAACCTATACTTGAGAAAGAACTCTCTCGCTTTGCAAACAGTTTACATGGTAAACAAAAAACACGTCCAGTTGACTCAGAATACAAGAGCCATTCTCTTCTTTTAATTTCACCATTTTGAAGATGGTTATAAAATAAGCCTTTTAAGGCAGATCTGAATCGATCACTATAAGATCTTTTTGAAACTGTAAAATCTATTTCGCTTAAATTTTGATTCGGAGGAATTTTTGTAATATAATCAACAAATGAATCGTCTACTTTCCATTTAGCAAGATCTAATATCATATGATGTAACAAAAGTCCATTTCCTTCAACATCTTGAAAATTTCCTCCAAGATTTATGTTAGACTTATCTTCTTCATCCTCACCATCGGAAGACTCACAAATTTGATCTTCGCCCTGAGCCCTTAGTTCTTGTTCAGTTGGCTCCTTTACTTCTTCATCGGTAGATCTTGCGACCAAACACTGTATTTTCTTTTCACTTAGTGTGTCATCTTATGCCGGTTTAAAAAAGTTTTTCAGTTTTGGTATTTTTTTTAACAGTTGCCCTTCTTTTTCAATCTTTTTAAGCTTTCTTTTAGTCGACGTTTTCGCTGACGGTGATTAATAGTAATGATTTCCCCCAAAAGAACACAGCGAGAATGAAAACACACATGTAAATTGACGGGACGGTGGAGGAAGAATGAATCCCAAAGCAGGCAGCTGGTGTAATAAGCTGGATTGGAATGCATTCTAACCAGTACTCTGTCCTCTCTTGTCACCCACAATACCCTGGAGCCTTGACCTTGAATTCATGGAGTCCGATTTCGATCTTTCAACCCACATCCCAAGGCTGTCCTCACGCTCAGATTTTATAATGCCTTGTAAAAATTATGCGCCAGTGCAGCGCCCCTCCCCTAGCCTCCCACTCTTGTTCCCCGTTGCCTGCGAGCTCTCTAAAAGAAAGGCTCCCCCTCTTCGCCCTCTTCTAAGTTTCGACCTTGCCAGGAAGCAGGAAGAAATAACTTCCTCGGGGGCTCATGAGTCTTACTGAACTCACTTTCAGAATGAGCTAATATTTTTAATAATTAAACACATCGAATGTACTAACACCATTTAACATTTTCTTAAGTATGAAAGGTATTATACTACTCAGTTTATGATTTGTAGAAATGAAAAATCCCATTTCATTCTTTTTTTTTTGGAGGGGGGGAGGGGGGATGGGATAAAACGTCTTGTGCCACATGTATTCTCAAAAATTTGGCGCCCCTTTATGTGCAGCGCCCTGGGCCATGGCCAATGTTGGCCCAATGGTAAACCCGCCCCTGGGTCTACGTACGCTGTGTGAGAATGGCGAACTTTGATTTCTGGGGTTACGTAAAAAATCAGGTGTATGCAACAGCGCCTACAAGTCTGCTTCGTCGTGTTACAGATGCTTGCAATAGTGTGACACCTTCCATGCTGAGGAATGTGCATGCAGAGTTACTTTCACGAACACGAATGTGTATCGTAGGCAATGGCGAACTCTTCGAACATACTCGACATGAAATTTCTATCACTGTGCGCCAGTTTGCCTTTTTTGTTTTTGTTTTGTCTGACATCATCAAACTGTATTGACATAAGTACGCATTTATGCAATAAATTGTGTGTATTTGCTCATACCTATTCCTGTTCCCTTCAAACGTTCACACAAAAGGTCGCGCATCGATTTCGGACATTTTAGGGTATTCAGGCGACAATTTATCTTATCCGTGTAAAAAAAATGTCGTTTTGTACTAATTAATTGATGATCTACAGCTTTGTAATTGGAAATTTTGCTCTATCTTTTTTCGTTTTTGATTTGCAATAGCTAACTTCCGCATTTCGCCACTAGGGGCGCTGCTATTGGTTGTATTCGATTGGGCGTAGTTGCTTTACTATACCGTTATCTCACTTGCATAACTCTACCACTCTCCGTTCGCAAGTTATTCCAGGCCAAAGGGACTTTCCTATGCAGACTGTATAATAATAATAATTTAAAAATTAATATTTGCTTTTGAAAAACTAAACAATCGAAATACTTACTATTGCAGACGCCATAGTTTGTAAAGTAAATATTTACTTTTATGACTCACATATCTTCTGTCACTGGTTTTACGAAAATAACATTCATTAATCTAATAACCTAAGTGCCGCTCAGTGTCAGTAATAAGTGAACCTCATTGTTCCTCGTAATGATTTAATTCCGTTTATCATGTACTAGACTGTGGCACGGTGTGATTGTGAGTTATGCGAATAAATGTAATGTGTTGTACACACTTAAATGTATACTCTCGAATCACTCTCTTTATTTCATATCCATGAAGATCTTAGCGTGCGAAAGATGCATAGCATAAATTACAGTATCTACAAAGAGTACAGTGGTACTCCGTCGATTTTTTTCTACAGATGAATCGCTATTGAGCTTAAGTACTGATTCCCGACATATTCTCATTTGGAGAGAGAGAACGATGGACCCGCAACAGTCTCCGTAACCAGAGATGTAAATGCGTCAAAGATTTTGGACCCGGACGTCACATAATTGGACTTCACCCAGATAAATCTACTTTTAATACATATCATCATCATCATCATTGTCAACCATTATCAATCCACTGCTGGACGAAGGTCTCCCCAAGTTTCCTCCACAACGGTCTGTCTTGTGCCAGTCTCCTCCATGTCACCCCTGCATACTTTCGAATTTCATCCACCCATCTCCCATGTGGTCTTCTTCTGGGTCTTTTCCTGTCCCGTGGAATCCAATCTAAAATTTCGGCTGTCCATCGATGATCTGTCCTTCTGGCAGTATGTCCAGCCCATTGCCATTTCAGGGATTTAACTCTGATCATGATGTCTTCCACTCTTGTCATTTTTCGGATCCACGAGTTCCTCTTCTTATCTCTCCTGGTTACACCAAGCATGCACCTCTCCATGCTGCTTTGAGTTGTCTGCAGCCTTTGTATGTCTCTTTTAGTTAAGGTCCACGTCTCTGCACCATACGTAAGCACTGGAAGGATGCATTGATCAAACACTTTTCTTTTAAGACATAATGGCATATTGCTCTTGAAAATTATGCTGTTTCTTCCAAAAGCTCTCCAGGCAAGTTTTGTACGCCGATTAATTTCTTCATCAATGTGACCCTCACTTGATATCTGCTGTCCAAGATAAACGTACGTGTCTGTTATCTCCAGCTTTTCTCCATCAATCGATAAATCTTCATTTCTTGTAAAAGCATTGAACATCACTTTTGTCTTCTGAAAGTTCATTTTTAATCCCACTTCTTTACTCTTGTCAGCAAGTTCCTGGATCATACTCTGCAGCTCTGATGGGGTAGTTGCAAAAATGACTACGTCATCAGCAAAACGAAGGTGGGTTAGATAATCTCCATTAATTTTTATCCCCGTGTTTTCCCAGCTCAGCGACTGAAAAACACCCTCCAGTGTGGCATTAAAGAGCTTCGGAGATATGGTGTCACCTTGTCTCACTCCCTTTCCAATTTTTACGTGTGTTGTATTTTCAAACAGCCGAATCTTTGCACTTGCATTTTCATAGATGTTATTAATAATATTAATGTATGCATCTTCAATACCGCAGGTTTTCAGAGCCATTGTAACTGCTGATGGTTTCACCGAATCAAAGGCTTTTTCATAATCGATAAAAGCCATGCACAATGGAAGTTCATATTCCCTCGCTCTTTCAATTAGTTCTCTCAGCACGTGGATATGATCTATTGTGCTGTAGCCACTCCTGAATCCAGCTTGTTCTCTCGGTTGAGCCATGTCCAGTGTTACCTTCAAGCGGTGTGAAAGAACTTTAGTGAAGATTTTATAAACTACTGATAGGAGGCTGATAGGTCTGTAGTTTCCGAGATCCTCAATGTCACCTTTCTTATGTAGCAGGATCATTGTAGCAGTGTTCCAATCCTCAGGAATCTTTCCTTCATTAAGGCATCGAGTGAAAATTTGGGCGAGTACTGTTTCGATTTCTCCACTTGCTTCTTGTATGATGTCTACAGTAATTCCATCTTCTCCTGGAGCTTTTCCTCGCTTCATGTTCTTGATTGCATGTGCAACTTCTGCTGGAAGGACTGGAGGAACTCTGGTACTGGTATCTTTCATGATGTCTGGAGTGCATATATCATCCCTTTCATATAATTTGGAGTAGAAATCTTTCACTCTTGTCAAAATTTCGCCTCTATTTCTTGTTACAGAACCATCTTCTTTTCTCAGTGCCATAATCTGTTTTCTTCCCTTACTGAGATGTCCCTTTGCTATCTTTAGGCTTTGGTTGTTTTCAATTGCTTTCCTCACTAGTTCACAGTTGAATTTCCTTACGTCTTCAGTGATACTTTTTCTTACTGTCTTGCATAGCTCTATATATTCCACTTTGGAAGTCACATCTTCTTTAGTTGTCCTCATCTCTCTTCTTTTTTGCATCAACATTTTGGTTTTTCCTGATAATTTGTTCACATGCAACTTGTTCTTAGACCCAGCTAATTTTGTTGCTGTTTCCATAAGAGCTTTGGTTACTTTTCTGTTAACTTCAGAGATGTCCACTTCTTCCGATGTTAGGATTTCTAAAGCAGAGAACCTGTTCTTCAGTTCTAACTTGAAGGTATTATGGTGTTTTTTAAGGTTGGTTATGTCAATACATTTTGTTTGTGTTATGAGCTTGCCACGTTCGAGTTTAGTGTTGAAGTGCATCTTACATCTCACCAATCTATGGTCACTACCTGTGTTGAACTTGTTTAGCACACTGCAGTCTTCTATGACGAATTTTTTGTTACACATAATAAAATCAATTTCACTTGTCGTCCCACTTGGATGTCTATATGTCCATTTCCTGTGTCGCTTTTTCTTGAAGAAGGAGTTCAAGATGAAAAACCCTTCTGCCTCTGCAAACTCAACGAGAGTATTTCCACCCTGGTTTCTGTTGCCATGACCGAATTTACCTACTGAAGTTTCATTCTGTTGCCGTTGCCCTATTTTTGCATTGAAATCTCCCATAATTATTTTCAAGTGCTGCTTACCTTTATTATTTAGACGACAAATTTCCTCATAAAATTCTTCAATTTCTTCTTCAGGATGACTTGTGGTGGGTGCATAAGTTTGAATAATCTGAGCCTGGTATCTTTTCGAGAGTTGGATAACAAGTCGTGCAGCTCTGTCAGAGGAACTTTCAACTTCTACAACTTTATCCTTCAGTTTCTTGTTTATTATAAATCCAACACCACTAGTTCTGCCAGTATCTGTCCCACGATAATAGAAGAGATGTCCACTTTTCAGTTCGATGAGATCTTCTCCTTTTCTCTTTACCTCACTTAGCCCCACGATGTCCCACTTGATCCTTTGTAGTTCCTCTTCCAATTCAAGAAGTCTTGAATCAGAAGATAGGGAGCGTCCATTGTAAGTAGCCAAGGTCAGCATCAGATGGCAGCCTAGTCCGGTCCTCCGGGGATTCTTAGCACCCTCTGCCTTCATGTCGCACTGGCCTCTGCCTTGGCCAGGTACATTCCAGCTGCCGGAGACTGAGGGCCAAGATTTAAGTTGTGGAATCATTTTGGAGGGGTTTGGCCATAACTCACCACGCTGGCCAAGCGGGTTGGTGAGTGTGGGATAGAATTTCCTCTAACCCCAATGGTATAGTTATACCGCTATGGGCGGTCGTCAGAGCCCCTTTAGTGGGAACAGGATGCACCACGAGAAGGCGGGGTTGACATTTGTCAAGGAGAGGCTGTGATGTTACGCATCACCTGACCTTACATCCCTTAATACATATATATATATACATATATATATATATATACTATATTGACAAAAGTCACCGAACACCTAGAAGAAAAACACAACATAGCATTTATTGACATACAGTACATTAGTACGGTAGTAGTATAAAATGACCGATTCAGCGTCAAGGAGCAGCTCCTTCTACAGAAGGAGCAAGGGGCGTGGCCTGCGCAGAAGGATGGGGGCGTGACATGTGCCCGAAGGATGTGGGGCGTGGCAGATGACGCTAGTGTGTTGGATCGATGTGCTGCCCCCTAGCGGTGCTTTTTGGAACTTTCGATGGACCTTTGAGAGATGGCAACGACCGAGTCGGGGAAAGGAGATGTGCTTCCCCCTAGCGGTGCTTCTTGGAACTTTTAATGGACCTTTGAGAGATGGCAACGACCGAGTGGGAGAAAGGGGGTGGATATAGGGGGATGTCAACTCGATGTGCTGCCCCCTAGCTGTGCTTTTTGGAACTTTTAATGGATCTTTGAGAGATGGCAACGACCGAGTGGGGGCAAGGCGGGGGGTATACGTTGCCCCCTAGCAGTGCTTTTTCGAACTTTTCTCGGGAGATTTATTGGACGTTGACAAATTTTTAAGAAGTCTTTCCAATATTTATTTTTTTAATTTTCTCTGGAGATTTACTGGACTTTGTCAAATTTTTTGAAGGAAGTTTTTTTGTCGTTTCCAATTTTTTTTTACTCGTATTTTTTTTGTCCTATTTTTTCTCTCTAATTTATTTTATTAAATTTATATTTTCTGGAATTCCGTGAGGTGTTAGGAATTTTTATAGACGTTGCATTATTTTTTTAATTTTCTCGGGATATTTATTAGACTTTGTCAAATTTTTGAAGGAAGTTTTTTAGTCGTTTCCAATTTTTTTTATTAAATTTATATTTTCAGGACTTCCGTGAGGTGTTATAATTTTTATAGACGTTGCATTATTTTTTAATTCTTATATTTGTCCTCCCTACAATTTTAATTTAGGTGAGGAAAGGCTTTGTTTGAAAAGATTTCGTTCCCGTTGATTCATGTTCCGCCATTTTAGTTTCACCACGTTGTCATTTTGTGAGCCATGTGTTTTGGGATGAGTCACAATTTTCTCTTTGACTCAGAAAATTTTGTATGACACGTGTTTTGGGATGAGTCATTATGATGAGTGACGCATTCGTGATAGCAGACATGACATCAGCCAACGTCGTTTTCTCGTCAGCGGGGTCGGCTTTATTTATTTTTTTTATTTTCTCGGGAGATTTACTGGACTTTGTCAAATTTTTGAAGGAAGTTTTTTCAATCGAAGCATTTCCTCAAATTTGTTTTATTAAATTTATATTTTTAGAACTCCGTGAGGTGTTATAATTTTTATAGACGTTGCATTATTTTTTTAATTCTTATATTTTTCTTCCCTACAATTTTAATTTAGACGAAGAAAGGCTTTGTTTGAAAAGATTTCGTTCCTGTTGATTCATGTTCCGCTATCTTTTGTGAGCCATGTGTTTTGGGATGAGTCATCATTTTCTCTTTGACTCAGAAAATTTTGTATGACACGTGTTTTGGCATGAGTGACTATGCCGGGTGACGCATGTCGTGATAGCAGACATGACATCAGCCAACGCCATTTCCTCCGCGGGGTCGGCGGTTGACGTCATTTGAGATTCTGTAGCCACATTAAGTTCCAAGACTGATTTTTTTTTCAATAACTTGATCATTTTGCAACGAATTTATTCCTTATTTTTTCCTCATAATTTCCCATTTTATATTCATAATTTTTCAACGTAACGATTTTTTTATTTTCTTTGAGGAGACTTCACGCATTTTCAACGGACGTTCCAACATAAAAACGTTTTCCAAAGTTTTGTGCTGCAGACATAATCTTAAAACACGATTGTTTATTAACGTATTTACGTGTTCATGGCATTTTCTGTTACATTTTATAACGTTGTACCGTTTTCCACCGTACAAAGCCACAATTTTTTATGCATAGTTAAAATGTTTTTTTTTATTTCTTCATGATTATTCAGTGAAATGTACCCTTTAATGCATTATATTAATCTTTTTTACTAAATGCTTGCATACTCGTTAAACTTCTCGATGTACCAACATTATTTTATTTTCAAACTAACAACTACTTTTATCGAGCCTGTATTTTTTCTGTCTATGAAGAATTTTTTAGTTTATTCTCTGAAGATATGAAAATTAATTATAACGAAATCCTATTACTTTTCTATCGCTAAGAATTTACCTTAAAATAAGTCCTGAGCTATTGTTCGCTTTGTCTGGTTAGAGGTGATTCATCAATAGCATGTTTGTGACCAGATAAGGTTCCGTGCAGTTACTGCCTGAAGCGATGACGCATGGGTGACGGGTACGTCGTGATGTCATCCTTGTGAACTTGGAATGTCATCATACTGCTTAAAGCGATGACGCACGGTGACGGGTTTTTCGTGATGTCATCCTTGCGAACAGATGCCAGAAGAATTTCAGAAACTGTTTCAACTTCGAACCAATGACGTTTCTTCCAATGTCGGGGGTCAAAAAGGCATCCTGTTTGCTATAAAACTGGCGTTGTTCATTCCTCCTCCTCAGTTTTTCTCCTGCTTTGGTTTAGTACGTACGTTTAGTTTTCAACTGTCTTGCTGTCTGAATATTGTGGCGTGTTTTGCAATGGCATCTAAAAACATTTTTTCATCAGTTTCTGCAATGGAAGAGGTAAGCGTTCGTTTATTAGCATGCAATGTTTTTATTTATTGTTAGGTCCCCAAAGTTGTTTGAATTAGAATGTTGCTAGAATTTCGTGAGAGGATTCCCTTAAGGAAAAAATATACTAGTGTATTAGGAACAGTATGTGAGTTCTTTTGCGTACGATTTAAGTTAGATTTTCAGGAAGGAAAATTCATGTTAGTGGAATCGTTTAAAATAATTTTTTTTAAGTATTTTAGGAATTCATGTTTTTACGATAGCTCTCATAAAAATTTATTCTCAACGTAGGAATTTTCCATTTTAATTTCCATGAAGATGCGTTGATAGGGGTTTAAAACATGTTAGCGGTATGTGAGTTCTTTTGCATACGATTAAAGTTAAATTTTCAGGAAGGAAAATTCACGTCAGTGGAATCGTTTAAAACATAATTCTTTTTTTCAAATATTTTAGGAATTCATGTTTTTACGATAGCTCCCATAAAAATTTATTCTCAACGTAGGAACTTTCCATTTTGATGTTTATTCCATGAAAATGCGTTGATATAGGTTTAAAATATGTTAGCGGTATTTGAATTATTTTGTATACGATTTAAGTTAGATTTTCAGGAAGGAAAATTCATGTTAGCGGAATCGTTTAAAACATAGTTCTTTTTTTCAAATATTTTAGGAATTCATATTTTTACGATACCGCCCATAAAAATGTATTCTCAACGTAGGAATATCCCATTTTAATGTTTATTTCATTAAAAATGCTTTGATAGGGGAGAAGGTTAATTTTTTTATTATTCTTTCACAGAAAGAATGGTGGCTGGAAGATGAACAGCTATTTTTGCAAAATTCAGAAGTGTTTCAGGCATTAGAGGAAATTCCAATGTCGCAAGACCTACTTTCCTCATTTGTGTCTGACGTACCCCCTTCCCCTTTCACTTGTAAGATCTGTCAGAAGGTCTTCACTTTGAAAAAAATTTTACAGAGACATGTCGAAATTCATTCAGGGGCACTTATTCCGTGTATGTTGTGTAGGAAGAGTTTTTCTAGAAATGCGTACTTGCAGATACATATTCTTAAATGTCATTCGAGAATGCAGGTGGGGGAACTCGTTAAATGCGTCTTCGGCAGGCCCCTCCAATGCAGCGGGCCCTTCCAATGCTGTAGACCCTTCAAATACAGCAGGCCCCAGTCATGATGAAGTTGTTGCAGGCCCTTCAAATACAGCAGGCCCTAGTCATGAAGTTGTTGCTGGCCCCAGCCACGTTGTTGAGGACCCCAGTTCCGAAGCTCCCATTGTTCCTCCATTGAATATGGGGGCTTACATCCAAGTGCAGTCGGTGGCTCAGAACCGTCTACAAACATTTAAGATTGTTTCGGAAGGGGAAACAGCGGTCTGTCTCTCCACATTTTTGAATGGCATCCAAAATTCTTCTGAAAGCATTCTAGAACATGCACTGGCAGCCCACCCATCCATTAAAGTAAATGCATTTATGCAGGCAGCTTTTAAAAAGCCTAAACCCGATGACCCGGAGGAATTTGATATATGTTCTCGGAATTTAAAAACAACTAATAAGCCAGTGTATCGGTCGACAAATCTCGGGGAATTTTTCGATATCATGTCCAGGAAACTACTCACTGAATGTTCGGAATGTGAACTGAAAGGATCAGGCTGGATGTTTTCTCACGTGGAGTGGTTCAAACTCCGGGTTAATCGGTTTAGGCTATTGAGAGGAGGTTCCTTTATTATGCTTCCCAGCCATATTCAGACGAAAAAAGCTGTTGTGAACGTTACAAATTCAGACGTCTTCTGTTTCAAATATGCCGTGTGGACCCCACGTCTTCAAGACGAAAATAATAATCATCATAGGGTAGCCTCTTATCTAAACGATCCTTACTTTGAAGGCGGCTACAAGTGGGATTGCGTGGACTATCCCGTCAAAATTTCCGACATTCCAAAATTTGAGAAGTCTAACAACATCAGCATCAACATTTACGGGATAGATGAAGCTGGTAAAATATTTCCCATTAAAGTATGTGAAGAAGAGCTGGCGGACCACAGAGATTTGTTGTATTTAGAAAACGGAGGTTGCAACCACTTTGCTTACATTACAAATTTTGAGCGGCTTATTTCCAGTCAATTGTCAACATTAGGAAAAAAAGTACACATCTGCCAAAAATGTTTTAAAACTTATGATACGAGGTGCAATGGAGAGCAAAAATTAAATGAGCACAAGAAATTATGCAATAAAACAAGACTGTCCTCATCAAGATGCCAGAAGACAAGAAATTAACTTTTAAAGATTTCAAATTCAGTCAGCGGGTTCCTTTCGTTGTGTACGCTGATTTTGAGAGCGTCTTAAAATCAGTTCAAGGTCCGATCCCGAATCCAAGCGAGTCCTTCACCACGCCAACCCAATCTCATGAAGTTATATCATATGCTTATTTCATAAAAGATGTGGAAGGTCGTTATGATGTTTTCCGAACTCATAGAGCAGAGCAGGGAGTTGTGAGTCATTTCCTTCACACTCTCAAAGAAGATGTGGAAGTTATTGAAAAAAATTATAAAATAAATATCCCTATGATTGCATTGACGGAGGCTGAAAAAGATGTCTATCGGAAAGCAAGCATATGTCATATTTGTGGTGAAGGTGGATATAATTCATGCAGCAAATCCAAAAAGAAAGTGGCGGACCACGATCATCGTACTGGGAAATTCAGAGGACCCGCACATGCTTCCTGCAATATCAATTTCAAAAATCCTTCCTTTGTTCCAGTTCTGATGCACAACCTTTCGGGATACGACTCGCATTTTATCATCAAGGAATTAGATTGCCTTCCAGGAGAAATTAGCGTGATCCCCGAGTCGACCGAGAAATTTATTTCTTTTTCTAAAAAGATGGGTGGGCTTGAAGTTCGTTTCCTGGACAGTTTTCGATTCATGCCAAGCAGTTTATCGAAATTAGCAAATAATCTTCCGAGAACGCATTTTAAAATTACACGACAGCTTATTCCTCATGATGAAGAATTCAGTCTCCTCACGCAGAAAGGCATCTTTCCCTATGACTACATTTCGTCGTATAACAAGTTAGAAGAAACTTCTTTACCTCCCCAAAAGGATTTCTTCAACAAATTAACGAATTGTCATATAACAGATGAAGAATATGAGCAAGCCAAAAAAGTATGGGCGGTCATGAAGATTCAGAATTTAGGCCAGTATGCAGATGTGTACTTAAAAACAGATGTGCTCATTTTGGCCGACGTGTTTGAAAATTTCCGAAATATTTGTCAGGACACTTATACTTTAGATCCTGCCTGGTTTTTCAGTTGTCCTGGCTTAAGTTGGTCCGCCATGCTCAAATGTACTAAAGTTTCTCTCCAGCTTTTAAGTGACTATGATATGCTACTTTTTCTGGAGAGCGGAAAGCGGGGTGGCTTGTGTATGTGTGTGAAGCGGCATGCTCAGGCCAATAATAAGTATCTGAAAAATTTTGATGCCTCCAAAGAAACCAGCTTCATCTCTTATCTCGATTGTACGAACCTTTATGGTTTTGGAATGCATGAGTCACTTCCGGTGAATAACTTCCGGTGGCTTTCCGATGAAGAACTGAAGCAGTTGGATGTCACGTATATAGCGGACGATGCTGGCACGGGATACTTTCTCGATGTTGACATCAGCTATCCTGACTCCCTTCACGATCTTCATTCGGATTTGCCTTTCTGTCTGGAAACGGAGGTAGTACCTGGAACCAGGCAGGTCAAATTATTAACTACTTTAAATAAAAAATCCAGGTACGTGGCTCATTATCGTCTTCTCAAACAGGCAGTCAAAGCGGGTCTCGTCATAACAAAAGTGCATCGAGGAATAAGCTTTGATCAAAGCAAGTGGTTGCAACCTTATATTCAGCTTAATACTGAAATGAGAAAGAGGGCAAAAAATGAGTTTGAGAAAGATTTTTTCAAATTGATGAACAATTCCGTTTTTGGCAAAACAATGGAAAATATTCGCAACCGAACCAAAGTTGAGCTGGTGTGCGAAGACAATCGACTGGAAAAGCTGCTCAGTAAGCCCAATTTTAAAGACCGCTCCATACTAAAAGATGAAGCTGATGGAAATTTTCTTGTGTCTATGCATTTTAATGTCACTCACCTCACCTTCAACAAACCTATTTATTTGGGAGTCGCCATTTTAGACATCTCTAAAACTATAATGTACGACTTCCATTATGAAGTGATGAGGCCTTTATATCGTGACAACATTTCCATCCTTTATATGGATACTGATAGTTTCTTCTATCGCATCAAGGCAGAAGATCTATATAAAGATATGGAAACATTAAAGATGAATTAGATACGAGTGATTTTTGCACAAGCCACCCGCTCTATTGTCTGAAAAATAAAAAAGTAATTGGGAAATTTAAAGACGAGACCCAAGGAAGAGCCATAAAAGAATTTGTTGGTCTTAGACCGAAGATGTATGCTTTTGCTACAGAAGAAGAAGTCAA
The DNA here is from genome assembly GCA_039090855.1 of Macrothele yani. Classification (NCBI taxonomy): domain Eukaryota; kingdom Metazoa; phylum Arthropoda; class Arachnida; order Araneae; family Macrothelidae; genus Macrothele; species Macrothele yani. The sequence goes on from CM077001.1 coordinate 42,922,801, forward strand.
AAAAGCTAAAGGCGTGAGCAAAACAGTAGTTTCCCAACAGCTTCGTTTGAATGATTTCAAGTCTTCACTCATTCATATGCAAGAAAAGAAGAACATGAGCTATTGCATTCGAAGCATGAAACATTCGGTTTTCACTGTTGCCACAAACAAAACATCTCTTAGCCCATATGACAACAAGCGAGTCGTATCCCAGGACAATATTCATTCTCTTCCTTATGGGCATTATTCGTTAGAATCGGAAGAGCCTCCCCGGAAGAAATTTAAAACAAAATAGCTGCCTGTAATCGAACCACTCCATGTCGATAAACTGCTTGGCATGGGGGTCCACACGGCACACTTTGCCCAGGAAGAGAATGAATAATTCAAGTCTTCACTCATTATTCGAGAAAACTTCTCTCAAGAAAAATAATTCTCTGCTCTATGAAATGCCTCCGTCATTTTTGCTGCTGCTTTTTTGGATTCATAGAAAAAAATTTCGTCTCAAAATGTTTGTTTTGCTCACGTGAAGATATTTCATCTCAGTTGCTTATATATTTCGTCTCAAAATGTTTACTCTGCTCATGCGAAGATATTTCGTCTCAAAATTTTTACTCTGCTCATGCGAAGATATTTCGTCACACTTTTCTCATGCGAAGATAATTCGTCTCAATTTGCTCATGCGAAGATATTTCGTCTCGATTTGCTCACGCGAAGACTCAAAATTTGTACTCTGCTCGCATACATTCTTTTCCTGTTGGAAGAAATTTGTCATGAAAAACCTCCTCTCAAATGACGTCATTTTAAAAATGTGTGGAGACAGTCCAATGTTTTTTTTTTCAAATTTGTTGCTGATCATAGTTTTAACTGTCTGTACAGAAATAACGAGTGATCACGTTGCTTTGAATCTGCATTCCTCAGGGAGTGAACCCCTTTCGGAACAAATCATTTTGAAAAGAACAGAAGTTCAGCTTTCGGGGTTGTCAAAGATGCATTTAGCGAGAAAAAAATTACAAGAGAAGGAACTTTAAATCCAGTAGAGGTTTTTTTTTTAATATAAATTGAGGAATGTTGTTACTTTAATATTGTGTCTTCATGTACGCATTTCTAGAAAATTTCTTTGTCAACGTAATTGGGGGGGGAGTAATTTTTCCCCAACATTTCAAAAGGGTAGAACCTTCTGACAGAACAAGCAGGTGGGGAAAGGGGGAAAAGCTGCTTACTCATCTCTCGGAAACCTGACGTCATACGCCTTATCGCAAGCCTGCCTGCCTGCCTGCCTGCCTGCCTGACTCATTATCGCTTCGGTGCTTGGTGTGAGTGTGTTGACCTGAAAAAAATGTCTCTTCGTCATAACAAGGAAAATCTGAATTTTCGTTACTTTCAGCTCTTCTCCCCTGCTCAAACGATTCATTACTATTCTCGTTTGGAAGATGAAGTGCAATATTTGAGTGGTGAATTCTCAAAAATAAAAATTTTCGGAAAGTGTTATAACATTCCTAGACAGCATGTTGCCTTCGGGGACCCCAATCTGAAATACAATTTTAGCGGTTTGACTTTAGAACCTCACCCTTGGACCCCATTGCTTCAAGAAATCAAGCTCGCTGTTGAGAAAGAATGCGAGGAGACTTTCAACTTTGTTTTAATAAACAAATACCGAACTGGAAAAGATAGCATCGGATTTCACATGGACAATGAATCAGATTTAGAACCTTTGTCGTGCATTGCTCTCGGGCAAGAAAGAGATTTTGTTTTGAAGAGAAACGGGTTCAAACCAGTTTCATTAACTCTGAGATCAGGATCTGTACTCCAGATGCTTCCGCCAACAAATTCTTATTGGAGTCATGGTCTACCGTGGCAAAAGAACGCTCAGCCCACTGTTTCAATGTCCGGAATGTCTCTTGCCTTATCGTGAATTGCCTAACATCATGGAGCATGCCTGCTCTGATTCCATGAATATTAAGTTTAGCACTCACTTTGCCTGCGCCGTTGCTATGCTACAGCCTGTGGTTGTAGCGGAATCTTTCGTTGCTGCCTCGAAGGGACTCATCTCCAAAGAATTTTTAGAATCTCTGGACATTACGAACTTGTTGAAAACGGTTGACGACATGCATGTAGCCCAATACGACTTGTATTGAGTTGGAGGAAACAGCAGCTGTTAAAAAAGTCCTTTTTAGGGCTCCTAAAAATTTGGGTAAGGGAAGGGGGGAGGGAGGGAGGTAAATTACTGAAAAAAAAAGTGAGAATTCAAGTTTTTTAAAAAAGTAAATATTTTTTTGGAAATGTTTAAAGTAATTTTTTTCCATTTCTAGAGCCTAAATTTAAGTGTAAGTATTTTATTCATTCTAAGATATAAATTTTGTGAAATTATTTTTTTTATTAACCTAAATTTAAGTGAAATTATGTTTTTTTATTGAAATGAGTCAAAATAATAAGCTTTCAAGAATTTTAAAAGTAAAAGAAATTTCTTTTTTAAAATAGTAACAGAATGAATTGATTTAATGGGGAACTAGTATTTTTTGCTAAAGACTTTTCTTAAGGATATTTGGGTATTTATTAAGGGAAATGGGCCTGATGTTTTCCATCAGGCGGCCAATCGGGGGATTTCCGACTGGTCTGAGAGCAATGCTTTACAGTATTGAGCCGAAACCAGAGTACACGGCTTATTTTCGGGGAGTTTGAAATGTTTCAAACTGACTCGCTTCATTCTTTGTGTTGAAAAAGAAGAAGCGCTCTCACTGAAGACCCCTCTAGCCTGGGAAAACTAAAACAGTTGTGTTTTATAAAAAATTATTTCCTTAGACATTTTTAGTACATCCAATTTTCAACTTTCAGGAACTTGCTGTGACTGTTTTTACTACATTCTATTTCCAACTTTTTCGAAAACGAACTTCAACAGATTTTTACTCGTTTCGAAACAGTCTTTTTATGTATACTAGTTTTCCCATGTTATTCTATGGGAATTTCCCTGCTTTTAATGAAATGTGTTTTCTCAAAGCTGTCCACTAAGAAAAATGAAGTGTTCCATTTTTAACTCTAAGAAAGAATGAATTGTTCCGAAAATGACTACATTTAAAAAAGAGAAAAAAATGACACTTTTGTTCAACTAAATTTTTTTTATATGGAATCCAACGAACACTTTTACATATTTTCTTAGAATTTGTATTTTTTCGTTTAGAAGTTACAACAGAATTTCCTTCTTGTACAGGAACTTTCAACATTTGTTTATTTTTAATGTACTTTTTGGGTAAATTAATGTCTTTTAATGCTTTTACAAATTCAGGAGGTATGTACAGCTTAGATCCCTTGCTTCGAAACATAGAGTCTATGAGGTCTACTATATTCGTGTTTTTTACAATGCGTCCATTATATTTAAATTCGGCCTTGGGACTCCAGTCAATAATATCAGAGTTCGTTTTAAAGACGTCCAGCACATTTCTTGCATTTCGTTTCAAGTTAGAAGGAACGGACTGAACGATAAGGTCTTCCACAACATCTTTTACTTTCTCGTCTTTGACATGTTCTTCTTTCACTGGTTCTTCAGTTCTCGATGGGGTTTCGTGAGATGCAACTGGAGGATTAAAACTGGAAACATGAATGCGCTTATTCAAGACTTGATTATATAATTTCACTTTTACTTCGTCAGACTCTTTGCTTAGGAGAATTTTTTTCATTTCTTTGTCCAAGTCCGTTAGCGTTTCGTCTGTGGGCATATGACGGGAAATCCGTTCTTCGGGAATCAGAACCATTTTCTGGGCAAATTCCATTATTTCGTAAGCAGAGTCGTTAATACACTGAGAGCAGCGGGAATCAACACACCTAAAAATCCCCCTTTTTGAATAAGGAGTTTCCTCTTTTTATACAGAGGTGTCTTTTTTCGAGAGCTCGCTCGCAAGGTGTGCTTATGCCGTTGCAATGAATGTTTCTGGGTGGGAGTAAGCGGAACATTTCCTTTTAACGTATTCATACAAACTTCACATAGTGCTTTAATTCCACTTTTTCTACACTTCGATATTAGGTCTTTTAATACTTTTTTTGGACAGTGTTGAATCATACATAAAAGTTGGACCTGCTGCTTAGACAGCGTCATGATGAAAACTGAGACTTATTTTATTTCACCGAGGTTGATATATTACTTGAATGTCTCCCGGAAGTATCTGGGAGCGTAATCTTAATTCTTCCTTTGTCTCAGGTTTTAGATCAATCAATAAATAGCTGTAAGGGGATTTTGTGGCATCCATATACACTTCTTGAAAAAATTTAAGTTTGCTAGGGTACAACTGCCTCCCTAAATGAGTGATTTGATTCATATCTCTTCGTGATTTAAACAGAAACAAGTAATGAGCATTCAGGGAAATTTCTCGCATTTCTTTACCCTTATGAACAATATTTTGAGTAATGAATATCACGGACACATTGAAATGATGACTCCCTCTAGTGAACAAGTGAGTCAATTTTTTATCACTTCCGCATTCAGTCATGAGATCGTCAATGACAAACAGCGTTCTTCCTTTCACATAGTCACGGAAATTAGAGGGGGTGCCTTCCACAAATGTCACGTTTTCTATTTCATCATACAATGTTTGGTGAACCCCATAGAACCACACCACGTCTTCGGGAGGGGGAGAGATGACTTCCCCTTGATGCTGAAGTAAGCGCTTTACAAACTGGGTCTTTCCACTTCCCGTAGGACCCGCTATCAGAGCTGTGAAAGGATGTTGTAGTCTGGGCACTTCCATGTTGTCAACTAAGGTCAATCAAGAACTTACAAAATAATTTAAAGACACATAAATTAGAGTTGAAATCAATTTTTATTTTAAATTCTAAATTTTGTTACAATTCCAAATTTATTTCGAACAAAATAATAGACACGCACGTCGTTTGTTTCAGATTTCCATCGAAAATTTCTTACAATGGAGTACAAGTTTTTTCCGCGACATCTAGAATAAAGGAAGAAAAATACAAAATTGACCACATACGGCCGTAAACAAACTTTGAAGAGGTACATCATTAAAATTCATAGTTTCAACCTTGGAGACAAATTGAGCAATAGGTCCTTGAAAATATTCTGGAGAATGTCCGAAAGAATAAAAAAATTCCATTGTTTTTGGGTTTGACATATACATAGCCAACCAGTGTTTTCCAGGATTTCCATGTCGGTCCGTATTCACAACAAGGCATGCTGGGAACTTGTCAATTCTCTTGGGAAGGCGATCACAGGCAAACACTCCGAGGAAGGAACGTCGGGTCACGTGATCTTGCTTTAAGGACTTGGTTATTTGTATACTGTTCATTTCTTCAATCGGAGAAATCACAAAGAATATTTCTGGACTTGGAAATTTCAATAATGTTCTGGAACTCTGCGTAGATTAACACAGAAATGGTTTTTACCAAAGCTTTTCCAAATTTGATTTCCACTCTTAAATTTCCTTGATGGATCAGGTTCAAATGTCCTCCATCGCATAGGTCCGGACTGAGATCGAATGCATAAAGAGTGTATCCCTCGGAAAATTCCGCACGATCGATAAATATTCCAAGGTCCTGACCCAGTTTCTCGGTGCCTTGAAATAGACTGTGGAAGGAACGAATTGTGCTTCCCTTTTCAAAATTGGGTTCTAGAGGTTTATGAGGAACTGGCTGTCCGTCAACGTACACGGCGATAAAGTTGACATCATAATGCTTGAATTCAAATGGGTTGGATTTATATGTACCATTAAAAGCGTCGTTGTCTACACATCCAATAACCAATCTTTTGGGCATTTGTCCGAGGAATACGTTGTCTTGCACGAAGGACACACTTCCTTGAGAGACGGAATACACTTTGCATAAGACTCGATCAATGGGATACTTGGCAGGAGATTTTTCTAATGTTTTTGCATGACCGATGGCAACTCCAGGATTGACTTTCACTTTTCTCACAAAAATGGATGCGTGTTCGATGAGAACTCTGTAACTGATGATCTCGGAGGAGGAAACAAGGCAGAAATCAGGTTTGCTTCGAACCAGTTTGATTTTTATATCCACTAAATTGAGCAGCAGTCTGTTTTGATAAAATAAATCGCAGTGCAAGGTTCCAATCATATCCATCGTCTTGCTTTCTTTTATGAGTTCGTAGCGTTGATGTAATCCCTTGTTTGTTGCATCATTTGTGGGATTAATTTCGTGTAGATGTCTATCTGTATCCTTGTAAAAACCTTCACATACTAAATAGGATTTCTTTGCTTCTTCTCCGTAATTCAGTAGAGTTTCGATATAAGCTCTGTAGGGATACGTGTTGCTTGATGAGGAAATCACTCTTTCGTTTAAACTGATGTCGACTTGAGAAAACAGAGAATGAAGAAAACAGTTAATGGGACCCACGGGCTCTTTTTCAGGTAGGGAAGAATTGTCAGCTTTCACAATTTTAATTTTCACATAGAGTTGGCTGGAAGACAAATCCATGTATTCTTCTCCACTCCCAGAAATATTAAATTCCAGAGGTCCTCCATCTCGAATGTTGGCCAAGGGGTGATATTCGATCCATTGTCCTTTTTATATGCTCGTTTGGGTAGGTGGTAAAGCAAATAAATCCAATTCCGACTTGAGACATACGGAAGAATGACTGTGAATCATAGCCATGGTTTACGGATCAAAAATATCGCGTGCGGTCCTCTTGACTTTCTTTGAACGAATGATACGTTTCTTCGTTTTTCTCTTTCTTTTAACGCTTCCCCCAAACATTTTCTTCACTTTAGAAGCTGCTTTATCAGTGAGAATTTGTCCTGCTTCTTTAGCGCGTTGTTTGGCTGCCGTTTTCACATCTTTACCGAGAATGACGTCATTGGCGAGATCCATACCCGTTCGTAAGACTTGTTTTCCGAGCGTTTTAGCACCTTGTTTAAATAAAGGTACCGCCGCTCTAAATAATGAACGAAAAAGTCCTCCAAGTCCATAACCTTTTTGTAGTGGCACTCCTTGATAGTAAACTATTCCTTTTCCAGTTTGACTGACGTAATAATCTTCGAAGGATTTCGTACAGCAGCGGTATGGTTCGTACATGATTAGAGATGCTTGAGACGAAAGTGAAGTTTCACGATCGCTGTTCCACGTTCAAATGGCACTAATTGGCCTATGTGATTCCTTAAAACGATTTCAATGGTTTGAAAAATTTTTCTTGCAAGAGACAAATAATGAGGTCGATCAAACAAAGCGCTCACCATCTCTCCATCCACACCACTCACTTTAACGATGCGAAGGAGAGGAGCAACCATGTCTCCTACCGGTTGCGGTTCCACAATATCACTGTACACATACAACAGAGAAAACCGACCGTTTAGATCTGCGATACATTCACCATTTACCGAGACAGCTCCACTCACGGCTGAAAGTTGCATGGGTTGGTATCCTAAGATTTCCGCAATCCCTGGGGAAAACCAAGCGCGTACCTTTAAGAAGAGTTGACTTGACCTTTTGAGTCGCTTTATTATAATTCAAAAAGATTTTATTGGCAAAATGATTGCTCATGGATTTAACAATGTCCGCTATAGACTCTTAATGACCTAGAGATATTCTTCCCGTCTTAAACTGACCTGTTCCCAAATCGTATTCGAAATGGTTGGAATTTTCCGTGATATTATACCACGAATGGGGGTAGATGAGCTCGACGAGTCCCACTTCCCAGTCTCCATTCAGTTCGATTGGGGAAGGAAGACGTGTTATAAAATGGGATATTTTGTTGTCCAAAAAGTATCCGAGAGAGCTGTCGCTCGGTAGTGTCAGATAGAAACTCATCTTGACGAATGACGTTTCATTTAAAAATAAGGCCGGTTTTATAGCGAGGTCAAGTCTTCCGCGGGGATCCACGCGGAAGACTTGACCTGGATAGAAACTCATCTTGACCTTGATAGAAACTCATCTTGACGAATGACGTTTCATTTAAAAATAAGGCCGGTTTTATAGCGAGGTCAAGTCTTCCGCGGGGATCCACGTGTTGAATTTATCGGAGTAGCCTTTAAATTTGACAAAGTATTCCATTTTTCCTTTTCTTTTGCGTTTCTTTAGAACACGCTCCACAGAAAATGTATCGGAAAGTGTCACTTTTTGAAGCTCTTCGGCGTAGAATGTCCCTTCCAGCTCTTCGTTCAATAAATCTTTTACTTTCTACACGGGAGGGGATCTTGGAATGAGGTCACTCACCACAAACACGTCTTCCGTCCAATTTGATTCGTATTCTTTTTCAAACGTTAATTTGGTTTTAGAAATCCTTACGTGATCGCCGACTTGGAATTTATAGGAGGGTTTTTCCCTCTTGAAACCACTATATAGATTGTCAAACACTTGCTTTTCATTGTTTTCGTTCACTTCCACAGGCTTCATTTTTATACTTCGATGGGGAGAATGATTGTAACTGTGGACTAAATCGTCAAGCACGTCGATGAATCTGAAGGTGTTTTGACTTGTAAAGTAGCGCCACATTCTAGTTTTCAACGTGCGATTGAATCTTTCCACAACACTTGCTTTTGTCTCGTTGTTCGTCGTAAAGAAATGCACCTCGTGCTGTTTTAAAAACTTTTGGAATTCTTTGTTCTTAAATTCAGTTCCTTTATCAGTTTGCAGTTTTAAAGGTTTTCTCTGTTCGAAAATCTTGGAAAACGCTTGAACGATATGGAACCCCGACTTTTGTTTTAGGGGAATCACCCACGCATATTTGGAAAATATATCAATACACGTCAACAAGTAACGAAATCCATTATTATGTCGACTCAAACTGGGAAGGTCAACCAGGTCTGCTTGAAACTGTTGATCTATTTTATTCACCAACACTCTGTTTCTCGGAAAATGACGTCTCGTCGGTTTGTGGAGGGTGTACGTTTTCTCCCCTTCAGCCATTTTCCACGTCTTTTTTCTTGACGCCTTCTTTCTTGACAACGCGGAATAAAGCATTCACCCGACCGAGACTTCCTTCTTTTACGGCTGTAAGATACGCCTGTTTCATTACATCCTTCATTACAACAATTCAACGAGAGATGTTCCACCGTAACAGAAAAATTCATGTTCACACCAACTCGTTCACAACTCAAATAACGTCCACTCCCTCACACTGCATTTTTAAATAAAATTCCAAGAATTTTATTAAAAATGCTTCCCCTTTCAAACATATTTTCTCAATGGTCTCGCTGGGACCACCAGATCATTTTTTATGAACCTGAGGGGAAAAAATACTGCAACGTGTATAAAAATTCCTAAGACCTCAGGGAATTCCTGAAAATATAAATTTAATAAAACAAAACATATTGGAAACGACAAAAAAACTTCCTTCAAAAATTTGACAAAGTCCAGGAAATCTCCCGAGAAAATTTAAAAAATAAATATTGGAAAGACTTCTTAAAAATTTGTCAACGTCCAATAAATCTCCCGAGAAAAGTTCGAAAAAGCACTGCTAGGGGGCAACGTACACCCCCCCTTTCCCCCACTCGGTCGTTGCCATCTCTCAAAGATCCATTAAAAGTTCCAAAAAGCACCGCTAGGGGGCAGCACATCGAGTTGACATCCCCCTATATCCACCCCCTTTCTCCCACTCGGTCGTTGCCATCACTCAAAAACAAAGATCTAACATAATAATAAAATTCCAAGAAGCACCGCTAGGGGGCAGCACATCTCCTTTCCCCGACTCGGTCGTTGCCATCTCTCAAAGGTCCATCGAAAGTTCCAAAAAGCACTGCTAGGGGCAGCACATCGACCCTACACACTAGCGTCATCTCGGTCATTTTATACTACTTACGGTGTCGGTCCACCTTTGTCCTTAATGCATGCACTGACCCTTCGAAGCTCGAAGTGGTTGGGCTTTGAGCTCCGTGATTTTCGTTGCTATAAGGTGTTTATTGAGTGCTTTAGTTTCTATAGTTGCGCTTATCTTCAAGTTGAAGTTCTACACTTTACGTTCGTGTATCTCCCAGGTTGGTGAGTGCCATATTTTTTCATTATTCACTGTTTTATTTTTCAACCAAGCTGGTCTTTTTTCGTTAAAGTCTCGCTATTGCTTCGATGGCGGAGGCAGACCAGGGTGACACCCACATCCTTATCTTGGCAGATCAGCCAGCTTCCTCTTCTTCTTCTACCGCGGTAGCTCCTGCTCAGCTTTATGAGGTGGCTCCCGAGCGTCATTGCGACGTCATGGACACCTCTTCTTCTCTAGCTATAACTCCCACCAAGTCTCCTATCTACATCTCAGCAGATGATGACGTCTCCGTTATCAGCAATACTGAGCTCATAGCTTCCACTTCTCATCAACTTTCTGATCCGCCCTCACTGCTAAGGGCCGCTCGATCGACTTCTCGACCCATGTCTGCCCAAGCGTCCTATGCTTCTGCAACTTCTGGGGTCCTCACACCCCCAGTTTCATCTGCTATGCCTTTTCCTGAATCCTATGTCACTGTCGTCGGTTCTACTGCTACAATTGACATACCAGAGGATTCCCGAGCTGGTCACCTTTTTCCCTCCACTATGGAACGGGGCGTCTATTTTGATGCGCTTCCCGACACTAAGCTGTGGCAATATAGCCGAGCCCTCAAAACTATCTTACCAAAGGATGCTATAGACTTTGTAGCTCGAAAACCCAGATCTGTCTTGGTCTATTTTAAGGATAAAGCGCATGCTGACCAGGTCCTTACGGAAGGTCTAACCATCAATGACGTGCATCTGTTAGCACAACCGGTTGCGCACCGCCCGGTGCAGGTGACCTTCTACCCCGTACCACCAGAAGTATCCGACGCTGCACTCTGCACCTTGCTCAGCAGATACGGCAGAGTTGTTGGCTCCATAACAACTCTCTCTGCGGCTCCCAGGGACCCTGAAGACAAATCAATTCGGGGTTTCCGCCGCACTGCTCGAGTTCTCTTTTCATCTGATGCTCAGCTGAAAGCGGTTCCGAATGTGTTGCACATCCACTGTGGACAGCAACGCCGAAGAGTTGAGATAATCACTTCACAGTATTGCACTATCTGTCAGAGCGAAAGTCACATAAGGGCTCAGTGCCCACGTGCCTCCCTGCAAATAGCTCCACACACTACATCTTCTTCTACTTTGTCCACTAATGCTTCACAGACTTCTTCCTATTCGAGGAAAGTCGCGGAATCAAGATCTTCCAAAAGTCAGCTTACTGCCATTGGTCAACAAACGACTTGATGCCTTCACCTCCTGCTGATCCTAAGATTTTTCCCAGGCTTCCAAAATCGACTCCCCTAGTACTTTTACAACCACTGCTGATGTACATGTTGACCACTCCTCAGCTTTTACCGTTGGCTCCATGACACGAGTCACAGGTAACGCTTCGGGTTCAGACTCTCCAGTCGATCATGAAGCTTTAGTGGTTGCTTGAAAACGCAGTGGTGCTTCTCGCCCCAAGACAAAGAAGTCAAAGACTCTGGCGTCCCGAAGATTATCTCGCTCTTCTACCCGCTCATCCACTCGCTCCGTCAGCTCTCGACGACCGTTCTCCAGGTCGCCTCTACACACTTCCTCTGAGACAGCATGTGAGGGTGCCTTTCCCTCACTAGATGAATTCACAACTTTTCTTGCTGAAAATGCTTTCCCTGCTGAGCCTCTGCCATACGAAGACGTGGTGGATTGCCTTTTAGGGTCCTCTAGCCCTTCCTCCGCACGCACTTCCATTCAGCAGTATGAAGCAGCTTTACCACAAGTGCTGGTTCAATTACACTCACTTGAAAACATTCTTCGGCGCACTGCGGACGAGGTCCCGTGGAGTGCTTGTTTTCTCCGTCGACTCCACTCCATCACTACATCCAGTCAATTCCTACTGCATCCCACAACTAACCTAGACATTCAGGGTGGTGTCACTTAATTGTCGCGGTTTTGCGACACCTCTTGCGAATGCGCTGGTACGAGAGGATCTTGCTCCGCTGAATGCTGATATATTACTTCTGCAGGAAACAAACTGTACTTCCACCACCCAATTTCATCAATGGCGTCAGTGGGATCATACTTTCCATCACGCCTACAGCCAACTGTCGCGTGGTGGCATGGCAGTTGGTGTTCACTCACGTTTTCGTTCAACTCTTTCCTCCTTCTCAGTGAAAAACTTATGTCGAGACTTATTGCAACGGGTCTCTTACACCGTCGCAGCTGAAAAATTTCATGTATTCAACATTTATGTTCCTTGCACTCCTACTCACGTGCCCGAGCTGTTTGCAAAACTTCGACGGGCTCTGTCACGTATTCCCATCACCGACCGGGTACTTATCGGAGGTGACTACAACTGCACTCTACATCCCCTAACTGATCGCTCTTCTGCTTCCAGAGAACACCGTACGGAAGTAGTACATCTTTTACAGTCTATCATTTCAGACCTCACTCGCCGACGTTCAACTCCATTTGTCCCCAACCCAGACTACAGATACATGGCGTGCACCAAGAGCCATTGATCCTCCTACAGCAAGATTGGATCGCTTTTATGCAACTTCTCTTCTTCTACCAGCAATAACAGATTCATGCTGTACACCCACAGCTTCCTCGGACCATTGCGCCATTGCCATTACAGTTTTTGCTACTTCAACACAGCCACGTACAATCCGGCCTTGGACTTTTGACGACACTCTTTTAGATGACCCAGCCTTCTGCTCATCGGTGCGAGATTTTCTCGCGGATTGGCGTCCAAGGCTTCAATCTGCACCGTGCTCCCTCAACTTTTGGTTGGAAGTAAAACGCCACCTCATACTACTGGTACGGAACCTGTCATACTCGATCATGACCCAACGGAGGATGCGACTTGATCATACTAGGCAAATGCTTTCTTTGCTCAATCTTGCTGATCCCCTATTTCAAGTCTACCAGGCAGAATTGCATTCACTTTTGGTGCCGCTTGCAAAACAAGCCCTTCAACGCCTTAAACTACAACACCTGAAACCTGATGCTTGTTCGTACGAATTTCTTACGTCACTTGAGTCAACTCGCCGAGCCTCTTCTGTTCTACAGCACCTTCGTCTTCCAACTGGAGTGGTATCATCCGAACCAGTTCAAATTTGTTCTATGGTACGGAACTACTACATTTCAAAATTTTGTGAAACTCCTCCTCCCTCCCCTACAGCTTCTGCTCTTCTGTTCTCTTCTTTGCCTCAGGTCCCTCATCATCTTTCAGCCAGCCTCCTCCATCCTCCCACTTTAACTGAGCTCTCTGACACTTTCTCCTCCCTCAACCCCCGGGCTTCACCTGGCCCGGACGGTCTCCCTGTTTCTTTCTATAAGGCTTTTCTTCCTGCCCTCCTTCCGTTTCTCCTCTGTGCTTTTTCTACTGCCATGCATCTTGCATCTCTTCCGAGGAGTTTCACGCTCGCACATGTTGTACTTTTCCCCAAGAAGGATGATCCGCTTGACTTGGGGAATTGGCGTCCCATCTCACTCTTTACTCTATACTAAATTTTTGTCCCACCGGCTTAACCCCATACTCCCTCATATTCTCTCCACTAATCAAACCTATACTGTACCCTGCCGCTCCATCTCCCATAATATTCAGCTTCTTAATGATCTAATTCACCTCGCCCGCTCTCGCTCAGAATCCCTTGCTCTTCTTTCCCTCGATCAACGCTCAGCATTCGATAATATTTCTCATGATTACCTTCTTGCTACATTACTAAATTTCGGCTTTCCTCCTTCCTTTGCTTCTCTTCTCATCTCCCTCTACCGGGACGCAGTTTTCCACGTCAAGCTGCTCAACCTTCTCACAGCTCCCATACCCTTTCGTCGCGGCGTACGTCAGGGTTGCCCCTTATCAGGGCAGCTCTTCGCCCTCGCAATAGAACCTTTTTTACGCGCAGTCCATCGATTCTTCTTTGCTTCACCACCACCTGTGGTAGCCAGCACACGTCATCATGTTGCTACCTATGTTGCCTACGCCGACGATGTTACATTCTGCATTCGGCAAGACTCACAATTTCACGATCTCCACAATCTCTACAATACCTACTTCTCATGTTCCGGAGCAGCGCTAAACACAACGAAAAGCACAGGCTTATGGACCGGTTCGTGGTCTAACCGCACTGACTCTCCTTGGGGAGCAGAGTGGTCCAACATCTCTCAACGATTCCTAGGAGTCCACCTTGGAAAACCAGCAACTGCTTCACTCGTCACCTGGACGACTCTCCGACCACGCCTACATCGCTCGGTCGCAATCTGGCGGTGCGCACAATTCTGCACCTCCGTCTTTCAAAGAGCACGTCTAACGCACACTTACCTGCTTTCAATGTGCACGTATTCCTGGTTGGCTTCAAAGCAACCAGCACTACGTCTTCTTGAACTCACCCGCTGTCAAACTCAGGTTATCTGGCCCGGCCATCACTGGGTCGGAGCACCTCAACTCAGCCTGTCTCCTTCCAACGGAGGCATTAGTCTACCCGACGTCAGATCCTATTACAAGGCTTATCGTGTGTCTACGTTTTTACGATCACTTGCGGCACCTGCTCCCTCTGCAGTTGCTGCTCGTGATGCCATTGTCTCTCCGCATAACCCACGCTTTACTCTCCTTTCGTTCTTACTCATGGACCACTGTCCCCTTCTCACACTTTTCCCTCCTGTCTACAAAGAGGCTATCTCCTTTCTTCGTTCCCTCCCTCTTTCTCGCTCTCTCCCTGCCTCCACAAATGACCTACTTTCCGAACCTCTTTTTTTTCTTCTCTGCTACACCCTCCCCATCTCCCATGTTTTGCTTTTCCTTCATGGCTCCGAGCTGGAGTCGTTACTGTCAGCGATCTTGTTAACACCGATCTTTCCTGGCTCCCCTTCTCTTCTCTACCCTCTGCTCTCCGTTTCAATGCCAACGCTCACTTTGTTCACAACTCTCTTATTTCTACTATAATCTCCCTGTTCCATAAGCTTGCTACTCCCTCAGGTCTCATTTCTGTCCACTCTGCCTCTCTCCCTCTCCCATTTTTTCTGTCGTCCAATGGTACACCTCTTCCTCTTGTCTCTTTCTCAACAGCTGATCTCTACCGTTTTCTCTCTCGCTCTTCCGCACCTCTTCCCATTTCTGGCATTCCACTTTCTTCTACCTCCGCAGTGTGGTCCGCTGCTCTTTCCCCACTTTCAGCACCCCTTGAAGTCAATTCACATTGGCTTTTCTTACACAACCGCCTCCCTGTGCCGTCGAGTTTACATCGCATGACCATTTTCCCTTCACCCTCCTGTCCGTATTGTGGCGAGGAGGCTGACGTCCAGCATGTCTTCATGTATTGCACAGTATTATTGCCAATATTCCATCTCGCTTTCACGCTAGCGCAACGATCCTGTGAGACCGTCCTCACCTTCAGCGCCTACCGAACACTACTTCTGAACTCTTCTCGCCCTATTCACCTTCCGGCAGTCTGCTCCTACATCTTCGTGCTTGTAAAACATATAATTCACGTGTATCATCTTCAGCGTCCCCCCGAAGCTTCTACTGACATAAATAAAGTCAGTACTGCGTTACTTTGTCATTTTCGTAATCGCCTGCTCTCCCGTCTTCGACTAGAACTTACCACTGCAGTTGCACGCTGCAGTGAACCACAGTTCCTATCAACTTGGTCACCAGCAACCTCTTGGTTTGCAGGGTCGCCTACAACGCTTCACCTTACAGTCGGAACTTTTGTGTCACCTACCTCCTGATTGATACAATTTTTGCCATGCTGTTTTGTTTTCAATCTCTGCTTCACCAGAGACTATTTTTTGTCTTTCCCGACAAATTATCATACATAAATTGTATTCTCTCATCACTGTATTGAGCTTTGTAAATAGGTCGTTGCGCCAGCTACAAGCACCTGTAAATCTTCTTTTCATATGTCATTTTGAGACGATTTTCCCATACACATTTCCTGTTTTTTCTTGCTTCGCAACTGAGTGTAATCTTGTTCCTCAACATTCACTGTACTATATTATTTGTACTCTCTATTTTATCAGATTCGTTTTGTTTGTCTCACTATTATACATCCTTTTTAGTAGATCAATTATTGTATAGAATCCTATGAATTGTTCGAAGCATGAGCTACTTATAATTGTCAATTTCTATTCACGTTTTTTTAAGACTCAATTCTCATCCTCTTCACATGTTTTTTTTTCGTGTATAACTCATGTGTAATTTTTTTTTGTTTTTCATTGCTCATCTTGCTGAATTTTGTATTCTCTCTGCGATGTCAGAGACTATTTTGTATCACCTCTGACAAACCAATATATATAAATTGTAACTTCTCATTGTACAGAATCATGTAAATAGGTCGTATCACGAACCACAGACATCTGTAAAGTTTCTCTTCTTTGTCGTTTTTACAGTATATTCTTATCTTCAATTCCTGATTCAACTGTGTAATTTTACTTATCAACTCTGTAAATTTGTGTTCTCCAATACTCACTGTGATGAGTTGTGTCTTCGCTCTGTATTTTCAGAGATTATTTTTTGATTTTTGTATTCTCAGGAAAATTATTGTATATAACTACTTTTCATATCACCGTTGTATGTAACATGTAGTACCGCGAGCCACATTCATCTGTAAATTTTTCATTATCTGTCTTTCGAACTTTTGATTTCATGTTTGTCCCCTTGATCATCTGCAACCTCCTGGTTTTCCAGGTCACCCACAACGTATCACCTTTCGGTCAGAACTTTTTTTCATCAATATTATGTAAAATTTATACTCATAGTGCTCATCATTCTGGACTGATTCTACTCTCTGTTTCACCAGAGATTCATATTGCCTCGCCAGATTTCTACTGCACTTAACTATTGCCTTGTCAACGTTGCACAGAATCCTGTAATTTATGTAGCGCAAGCTGCATACATCTGTTAATTTCTCATCACCTGTCTTTTGAATCTATGTCTGCAAGCTCAAATTCTGTATTGCCGCCCCGGTGGCGCAGTGGTCTAAGGCGTTGGCCTCTGATCATTCGTCCGTAAGGGGTCCGGGTTCGAATCCCGGTCAGGCATGGATGTTGTGTTTGTCTTACGGCACTGGCTCTCGCCCTTCCCTGGAACCAGTGACCCTAAATTAGGGACGGGCGACTGCTTATAGTCCATTGAGTTGCTCACGGTGGTCGTTAAACCTCCAATCAAAAAAAAAAAAAAAAAAAAAAATTCTGTATTATTCCTTGCATTAATACTGTGCAAAATTAATATTGTATAACGCTCTTCAAGCTGAATTGCTCCTATTCTCTGCTTTGTCAGAGACTTTTGTTGCTACACCAGACACTGTAGTGTAACTAACTGTTTTTTAATATCATCAATGTACAGAACCGTGTAAATAGGCAGTAGCGTAAGCTACAAGCATCTGTAAATATTTTTTTGTCATACATCATTTGAGATGATTTATTCAAGCACATCTCCTGTATCTTTCTTCTAATAAATACTGTGTGAAAACTGACCCATCGAGACATGCTTTCGACAAGGTTTTGGAACACAGCGAAAGGTATGCGTTTCCATTCAGTACATAATACTGCCGCTACCTGCTGCTTAGTAGTAGGCCTTGGTTCCAAACTTCTTATGCGGCGCTCTAATTCATTCCATAGGTACTCTATGGGATTAAGATCAGAGCGCAGTTCTAGCCAGTCCACACACGATACGGAATTATCGTCAAACCATGCGTTACAGTCCTTGCTTTATAGCTCGGTGCATTATTCTGCTGGTACCAACAAGGCTCTGTTCCATGGTATTGCCACAGAGTTGGTAGGACATAATTGTCCAGAATATCGAGGTAGACATGCTGGTTAACAGGTTTGCCCACGATAACCAATGGGCCGGGACCATACCACGAAAAACACCCCACCACGAGTACACTGCCAGCTCCAAACTTGACCGTAGGAACAGCACTCTGTGGTAAATAGCATTCCCCCGGCTGCCAGCATACCCACACACGGCCATCAGACTGATGGATCGTGTATCTGGATTAATCAGTCCATAGGACCCGTTTCCATTGATCTACGGTCCACGATAAATGTTCTTTACACCATGATGAACGACAAGTAGCATTCCGAGTGGAGATGAAAGGTTTATAAGCAGCCCCCCGACCACGGTAACCCATGGAATAAAGTTCTCTGCTGATGGTACGTGTACATACCCAGGTTAAAGTATTTTTACGCACCTGTAAATTGAGGTCTTATGCAGTACTCCGTCGATTAGCTGTAACGACTCTCCCGTGACTTCGACATCCTCTATCACTGATTTTCTTTGGTCTGTCGGTACATTTTGCTGCTTCGGGCACGTCATGTGTCTTCCACTTATTCAGTACATCCGAAACAGTTCACTTGGGTTTGTTTTAACGCCTCTCGGTTTCTGTTATGGACAACCTACTAATATAACACCCAACAATCTTTCCTTTCTCAAAGTCAGTTCTCTCCCACCGCAACATTTTCACTCAACCTCACAGTGCGATATGATCGCGGTCAGCTTCAGGATTGTTTTTATACTGTATGCAGCTGTACCGCGCATCTTAACAACGCAGCGGATCCATTCATTTGCTTTTGAAAGGGTGTCCGGCGACTTTTGTCAATATAGTGTACATACATATATATATATACATTTATATGGGCGTATGTTACCATACATATAAATGAAATACGAAAACGTATAATTTCCGTAATACATTTATATATAAAAATTTACAATTTAAACCTTACTTACAGAAAGTGTTGAAACTGTCGTTCTTCACACAACCCAACTGTTTTACACATGTTTTCAAACACGTCTGCAAGAGTCAAAAGGTCTCTCCGCAGTAATGTTAAGGGTGTTCCACTTAATTTTAATAATGTTAGAGACAAAATCTTTGAATTAAGGCTCTACGAGACCCGCCATCTTGTATTGTGCCTTCACTTGTTAACCAACGGGCAAGCGTATTTCACAAATTGCTCGGGCAGTTTTGCACATTTTGGAACACCGTTTGTGGCTAACGCAAGATATATGATAAATAAAGAGTTCCCTGGTTTCAGATTTTCATTTTGGACTCTTTAAGTATTTTTATTAATAATTAAAACTATGGAAGACGCCTTGGTACGACTTTTGCTGCAGGTAAAAAATGAAGGGAAAGGTCAATAAAAATTCTGAAACCAGGGAACTCTTTATTTATCATATATCTTGCGTTAGCTCCAAACGGTGTTACAAAATGTGCAAAATTGCCCGAGCAATTTTTGAAATACGCTTGCCCGTTGGTTATCAAGAGAAGGCAGCAATACAAGATGGCGGGTCTCTTAGTTTCACAGCAACACAGATTTTCACCAGGTTCTGATGAACTGAAAATTTCCAAAATGTGGATGTTGATTTCATCATCGCTTCTCAGAAGGAAGGGACTTTCATGAAATGAACATTCACATTTTGGATACTTTCAACCCATCACAAGCTTCTAAAAATTGGTGTTGCTGTGAAACATATTCTTGTTTCTTTATGAGACGAAACAACTTCAGCATTCGTTCTCTCCCCCCTCCCGTTTTTTTTTCAACGAGAAGGTATTTGTTGACCTCGACGTCTTTTTCAATCTTCTTAATATTAAATGCATCCATATTAGCAAATAAGGCATTCATTCCGACACGACATGCAATGGAAGAGGATGTTAGCTCGTCAAACGAAAATCTCGGAATGCTCAATGCAAAAGATTTGAGGTGAAAAGTAACTCTGAATCTTACAGTGTGACACGCTGGGAGTGAGAGAATGAATCACAAGAGAAACAGGCGACTGCCTGTATCTCGCTTCGGACAATCACAGTGAGTACAAACTCAAAGAGAGTATCGTTTTACCTTTACAATTTCGTCGGGCGGTGGAAATTTTCTTTGCTTTGAGAAAGAGACGGCAATATTTTTGTATGACAAATCAATTTTCACTCCGCTGGCACCAGCATCGAGCACAAAATTAAAAAATATATATTTCTTTGAAATATTTTGTTTTCCTTTCAAAAATAAAACGGAAATAAAACCGGGTCAATATCGGGTCAGGAACACCTTGAACCGACTCCTTTTGACCTACAAGAAATTGTCGACCCGTTCAATTTCTTTGAAATATTTCTTTTTTCTTCAAAAAATAAAACGGAAATAAAACCGAGTCAAAATCGGATCAGGAACACTTTCACCTGACCCGTTTGACCCGCAAGAAATTGTTGACCCGTTGAATTTCTTTGAAATATTTTTTTCTCTTTTCAAAAATAAAACGGAAATAAAACCGGATCGAAATCGGGTCAGGAACACCTTGACCCGGCCCCTTTTGACCCGCAAGAAATTGTCGACCTGTTGAATTTCTTTGAAATATTTTTTTTTCTCTTTTCAAAAATAAAACGGAAACAAAACCGGGTTGAAATCGGGTCAGGAAAACCTTGACCCGGCCCCTTTTGACCAGCAAGAAATTGTCGACCCGTTGAATTTTTTTGTAATATTTTTTTCTCTTTTCAAAAATAAAACGGAAATAAAACCGGGTCGAAATCGGGTCAGGAACACCTTGACCCAGCCCCTTTTGACCCGCAAGAAATTGTCGACTTGTTGAATTTCTTTTAAATATTTTTTACTCTTTTCAAAAATAAAACGGAAATAAAACCGGGTCGAAATCGGGTCAGGAACACCTTGACCCGGCCCCTTTTGACCCGCAAGAAATTGTCGACCCGTTGAATTTCTTTGAAATATTTTTTTCTCTTTTCAAATATAAAACGGAAATAAAACCGGGTCGAAATCGGGTCAGGAACACCTTGACCCGGCCCCTTTTGACCCACAAAAAATTGTCGACCCGTTGAATTTCTTTGAAATATTTTTTTCTCTTTTCAAAAATAAAACGGAAATAAAACCGGGTCGAAATCGGGTCAGGAACACCTTGACCCAACCCGTTTGACCCGCAAGAAATTGTCGACCCGTTGACCCGTGACCCGTTTCCATCTCTGTCCGTAACGTCAGAGAAAGTGAACAGTTTGGTGGAGGTGGCGTGATGGTCTAAGCAGGTATCATCACGAACGGGCACGCATCTTCCAGAGTCACTCCCGTTACAGCCCTGAGATGCAGAGACAAGATTCTGAACCTATATGTGAAGCCATTGACGGGGACCGTCAGTTCAGATTTTATTTTTAATAACGGTAATGGCTACCCTCATCGAGCGCATTTGCTCGACAATTTGCTCCAAGTTACCACTTAGATCTCCTGACCTCAACCCCATTGAGCAAGTATGGGATGCTCTAAGAAGACGCATTGAAGATCGACAGCCCGTTGTCAATGCAGTTGAATAATCCAAAACAGCCCTTGTTAGGGAATCGCCAGTATTCCCTCATCAATACCCTCAGAAACAGCATCAGAAGTTGTGAAATTCACAAATTTATCAGCGACGAAGCCTCCCCTCCTCCTTCCGGAGCCAATTCTTCTAACTGACTAAACTACACCGACGGAATGTATCGCTCCAGATTTGTCATCTTGACACGTGCTTCACCTCTGTAGTACGTCGTCTCTCTCTTAATTTTTTTTTTTTTTTTGAAGCGAAGAAGGAATTTTCCATTAATTTCAGACGATGTGTGAAACAAACATCACACATTTTTCGAAGAACCCAACGGCCAGTTGATCCATTTTCTACAATCGGGCACCAAATGTGAAATTCCCAAAGTTGTCCGAGACGGCATCGAATCCGCGTTTCCTCGCTCCGGAGCCAATTGTACTAACCGACTGAACTACACCGACGGAATGTATCGCTGACCATTTGTCGTCTTGACACATGCTTGACATGTGTAGTACGACACAAAGTCATTGCTTGAGCCGCATGAGGATCATACTTCTTATTAAAATACAACATGTCTTAAGCAAAATACTTCAAATAGTGTTCCACAAACTTCAAATAGAAGTCACCGCTCTTTCCACGTTTTCCACTTTTACCTTCTAGTTATTTGTTCAGTTGCTGTTGTTCATCTTTGGAGAATCCCCAGCATTGTGCGAGGCTCCAAAGAAAGCAACCTGCCAGGTGATTTGGCAGTTTGTCGTATGTGAGTCGGGAGAATTTCGAGGCCGCTATGGTGCAGTGGAAGCATGTCCGGCGCGTAACTGGAAGACCCTGGGTTCGATTCCCGGTGGCCGTCAATGAGAATTTTTCCGTGACTCACTTGTAAACGTGGAAATAGCGATGACTTCCATTTAATGTTCTTAATCCACGTCAACTGCGTATTTATTGTTCCATGAACTGCTCTTTCATATAAATTACAAGATTAGGTAGGATATTAACACATGCAAATTATAAGATTTAGGCGTAATAAAAATTTTTCAAATTTCATTGTATTTTCTCAGAAATATTTCAAGCTATGTGCTAATAAAGTTTAATTTTGAGCACCAATGTACCTTCCACAGAGTAGAACTCAGTCCATCAACTTTTGTGCCAATGATTGCATTTTGTGCTTGAATGAGAAAGAATAAGTTTACGACATGCGACGTTATAGAGGCGACACAAAGCAGCTGTTTTTCTGAGCTTGCACTTTCATAATTAACTATGTATTTTTTTTCAAGCGATAAAATTCGTGACTGCTCACCCGTAGATAATTTTTACCATACCAATCGATTAAAAAATTAGTAAAAAAAAAGCAAGCAAGAGAAATGTTAAAATAGAATGTTAAGAAACTTACTGTTATCTGGAAAAATGACGACTTCTTCTGCTCTTCCGTAAAAATCATCTCGTGAAAAGCCCGTGTCAACCTGATCGACGTCATCGTCTCTGCTGTCGAGCAGATGTTTCCTCAGTAGAACATCGGGGATTACAGGTTTCGTTACGTGAGGCGGTGCCGTCATTCTAAGTTTCTGTAGTATCTGCGTCTTGATGTGTTCAATCATCAGGTGCCGCAGTTCACCTGTTTGAATGAGGTCGTGGTCATCGATGTCCAAGCTGTTCGTGCCGCAGTCGGAGCAAGTCGAGCTGCTGGCCGCGACCAACACGCAGGCGCAGCTGAAGCAGACGATGCAGAGCATCCCGGTGAGAGACATGGCGAGCGACTTCCCTGTTTGCCGAGTTTTCGAACGCGTGGATTTATGTATATATACACGCAAGCACGTACGCACACGGCAAGACGCCCTCTCCCGGCTCTCATACACATATGATCTTTGTTCTTTTTCGCGGAACAAATTTCGTGGCGAGAATAGAGATTGGGAATGAAACAGTGCTAGTATTAAAGATACACACACACACACGCGAACACACGCACACGGAGAGAAGAGAATCCCAAGAAAGTTCGGAGCCAACTCTGTTTGTGCAGTCAACTGTGAAAGCACCGAGACAGCTCATATCCCAAAATCGAAGGCACAAGACGAGGCCGCAACACGTGCTCCAGTGTTTCGCCGGGTGGGAAGATTTTGTGGTTTTGTTTTTTCATCTGCACTGTTTGTTTTCAGGACGGCTATTTTGACACTAGACTGTCTGACAGGTCAGGTCAAAGACCCCCATACTTAGAACACTTTCGACATTGAGGGTACATATTCAACTGTAATTTAATTCACCCTTTCGTGCTGGAATAAACACATAGCATCCCTACGTGTTACATCGTTCACTTTATTTTATATCTAAATCGCTAACGGAGATGCCTTAGTGTGAATGTCTGACCTTATTACGCAAAAGGAAGCAATTTTCAGTAAAACGCATCTCAGACACAGTTGCAACCAGTGATAAATTTGTGAAGCATCGGAAATTAAAATTTTAATTTTTTGATTGCTTATTAAAATTTAGCGGGTGCGAATAGATTTTCGTGAATAACCCCCCCCCTTTTTTTTGTAGATTTGGTGCTTATAAAAAGTAAGGGTGAGTTCAACGTTTTTTTTTTTTTTTTTACCTTTCTGCATAAGTACGAGGATTAAGGTTCTTTATAGTCAGATCGACATCGGGGATGTAAATCGTACAAAATTGTAAATTATTTGGTACAGAAAAAAGAAAAATAGAAAAAGAATAGCCGCTCTGGTGGCACAGTTGTCTAAGCGATGGCTTCTGATCATTCGTCCGAAATGGGTCCGGGTTCAAATCCCGGTGAGGCATGGATGTTGTGTTTGTCTTACGGCGCTGGCTCTCTCGCTTCCCTGGAACCAGCGGCCCTAACTTAGGGACGGGCGACTGCTTAGAGCCCATTGTGTTGCTCACGGTGGTCGTTAAACCTTCAATAAAAAAAGAAGAAAAGAGAAAGAAAAATAATAATAATAATAGGAGAGACATTTGCTTTTGTCGAGTGAGACGTAAAATGATCTTGCTGAAAGATTATGCACCTCCCATCGTATATCACCACAGTCGGAAAACTTCTCATATCAAATTTAAAAACAGTATGCATACTACACACTGAAGAGCAATTGAATTACAGATACCTGTCCAGTAACGTGTAGCACCACCTTTCGCCCTGATGACGGCGGCGATTCGTCTCGGCATAGATTCGGCAAGACACCGGAAGCGCTGGGAAGCCATACGGATTCACGACCACTGAACAAGCTCCCACAGTTCACGAAGATTTGATGGAGGGGGTCAGAGCCTAGAACATTTCCCTTGATGGCATCCCAGATGTACTCGATGGGATTGAGGTCAGGTGACCCAGCTGGCCAAGGAAGCAAGGTCACGTCGGTGGAGTGTTCATCCAACCATTCGGATACAATTCGGGAGCCATCGCACGGTGCATTGGCTTGTTGCAGGATGAGGTCCCCAGTGGGATGTTGAAGACGCACAAACGGGAGCGAATGGTCATCCAGGATATCCCGGTAACGTTGACCTGTGAGGGACGATGTCACACGTACCAGGGGTCCCATTTCAGTCCACGTAAACAGTCCCCAGACGAGAATGCCACCCCCACCATCTTGAAGAGTACCCTGCTGGCAAGAAGGATCCATCGCTTCATGTGGTTTGCGCCGTACTCGTATCCTGCCATCCGCATGTACCAACGTGAATCTCGACTCATTAGTCCAGGCAACATTTTTCCACATGTCTACTGTCTCGTGGCGATGTTCCCGCGCCCATGCTAATCTTTGCACCCTGTGAAGTGCAGTCAGCAGCGGTACCCTCGTGGGACGATGGCTTCTGTACCCCATAGCAAGGAGGTGGTTCTGGATGGTGGGGCTGCTTACACGTTTTTGTGAACCAGCGTTAAATTGCCGAGTGATTTATTGCACATCCGCTGTTACAATGCTAGGTAGCCGACGATGACCCCGCTCATCCACACGCTGTTGTCCAGGGATGGTTTTACTGGATTCGATGAACTCACGGTGCACCCGTGACACAGTGGCTCGTGAAAATCCCAGTGCCTGCACGACTTCCGAGATGGAGTGACCCATTCGTCGGGCCCCGACAATTAGCCCACGATCAAATGCGCTTAGATCCTTCGTCTTACCCGTACTGCGTCTGACTCTTACTGATTCCCGTCGCATCACTCGTTATATTGTCGGATTGCAGCATACGTCATGTCGTTTCCGTTTACAGGGCCGCCCACAGCGCCACATTTGTATACCGCTAGCTGTCTCTAATTCAATTGCTCTTCAGTGTATAATACAGTATGCACACTATATTATCAAAAGTACTCGGACAACAGAATGTTTTGGGACAAATGGCTTTTTTATCGCAATTAGTAGTTAGTCGGTCCACCTTTGCTTGTGAGACATCGGCAACACGTCGAGGGACACTATCAACGAATTTTTGGTAGGTCTCGAAAAGGACTAGCTCGCCATTCTTCCTATAAATCTGCTGCCAGAGTGGAGAGCGAAGATGATCGTTGTGGTCGATTTCGTATCCGTCGCTCAAGTTCATCCCAGAGGTGTTCTACGGGATTAAGATCGGGACTATGGGCAGGCCAGTCTAACAATTCCATCTCATCTTCAAGAAACCAGTCCGGCACACGCCGTGCAGTGTGACAGGGCGCTTGATAATGTTGGAAGACACAATGGTCATTTCCATAATACTGCCCATGGGCGGCGAAAGGTAGGGGACGTGGAGGTCCGGACCCCTCTGGAATTACATGGTCCTCCTCACTGAGGGGGTCCACCCAGGAAACATCCTAAAAATATGTGGTTCACATGTAATTTATAGTTTATTATTATTATTATTTTTTTACGATTTCCTGGATACCGTAACCATGCTTTGCTTTGAAGTTTTCTGGAAAACTCTTTAAGTACACTTTTGAAAATTGATTTCGATCAGATATACTGAAAAGTTAATTCAACACTCTGTTTTTCTCCTCAAAAAGATCGTTAAAGAATTCTTTAAATTTCTTTAAAGCAATAACAGGGTGGAGAAGGGGTCTCACTACTTCCTTCTGTGCGTTCTTTTCTTTCTTTCTTTTTGTTTAATTCCAATTCCGAATTATCTTACTCGAGATTACAAAACCCATTAAATACGCCTCAGAAATAAATAACTGAACAACAGAACTCGAACTCAAATTAAGCGGTGAGTATGCTTCTTGTTGTGCAGAGAGCACAGATTTTTCTTCGTGTTTTATCACACAGGAAATAAACGATACTGGACGAATATGCGTGCTGTTTTTGCGAGAACAGCTATTGTGGAAATAAGGATATCGGGATCGCTTGCCTCTCACACTCTGTGGCGTTCTAGATGGTGTTTTTGCCGAGGGTAGAAACAATCTATGGGCATTTCTTTGATGTTTGTGCTTTCACCGGTCTTCTTCATGCACAATTCCTGTGTGTGGTAGAGAAAAACTCAAGAGATTTGTTTTGGCACTGACTTGATGTGAATTTCAGAGCGCCCGAGTAAGAACTGGCCCCTGCCATTTCACAACAGACTTACCCGTTTAACCCAAGAGATATGTAATTGCAATACTACGTAAATGGATGTTGTCATCCCAGGTATAGTTAGGCGTTCATATATAACTGTAGCTGATCAGATCTTGGCGTTTGTTAGCTGCAGTAAACATCACAAAATTCAGACACCGTTTTTAATTCATTTATGACCATTACTGACAGTCGGATGATGACAGGATTTCAGCGTGCTTTACTACTTTACACGTGTCCTATTTTACAGGGTGGAACAGGGAGGGGGGGGAGGCATTTCCCAATCGTCGCAACTCTTTAAGCCTTTAGCCTCCTATTGAGTCCGACGCCTGAAATTTAGCAGGAAGATGCTATAAGGCAACAAACTGGCTTTTGAATGCACTCCCTTCTGGATATCATCAGTTGAAGATGATAACACATTTTCAGTTGCCCCCAACATTTTCTAATATTTGTGTTTAGTCTAGCTGTTCAGGCTGGGTACAAATGTTTGTTAGAAAATGAATGATCTGCTCAGTGGCGCAACAGAAATGTCCTTATGGGGTTGCCCAAAATATTGAAGATGCAAATAAAATAACTTAACGAAAACGTCACCTAAAGCATTGAGGAGCGTTAAACAAAATTATCGCCGCTATTTAAAATGAGTTTCCAATGATTCGTAAAATATGTATTTGAAATAAATACAAATATATTTAAAAATAAGTAGCGAATGATAAACTGAGCACGAAAGAGCAAGCTTCACCTTATGGGAAAGCACCCCCCCCCCCCCCCAAACACACTGAGTGCGTTGCTGGGTCTGCTAGTATTTAAGACTTCTTTCCGAGAAAGGTACATCAACCTGGGAGTTATGAAACGGACGCTGACACTGCAAAATAGGTAAGGTTTGTAGATGTTAACTTATTCTCTATTTATGTAGTCTACTCTCATATTAGTGCATTTCCGCTTACGAGAAATGTACAGTTACTACATGTGTCTAAAGCCTGTGCTACAAAAATAAATACACAAATAAACGGAAAGAAGTACTGAAAGTTTTATGAAATAAATAATATGAAGTGATATTGAGATTCATTGTTTGATAAATATTTTCTGCGTAATTTCGTTAAATGTCGGAAAAAATAACTGAAGCCTGTAATCAGTGTTGTAGGTCTAATATAAAAAGTAAAGTACATGAGCCGTGAAGGGATTAGGTAAAAACACTTCAGGAAGAGTTCCTTTTTCAGCAGCGAGCTACTTCAGGTTTGGGGCGGATTCTAAACCTGCGATTTCATACCCCTGCCTTTCTCACGAAGGGGGGGGGGTTATAAGTATAAGACGTACCACTGAAGTAACGCAAGAGTCAGAATAGCAAGTTACAGCGATAAGCCAAGGTCGATGTAGTTCAATTGGGAGAAGATTTGTGGATTTGAATTCCACCACTGGCAAAAAAGGCTTATTTTCACAGCCTTCTGTATTTATCAGAAATGAACAGAATTGTGCTATCTACACTGATACTAATATACTAATATATGCGCTGCAGATAAAATGTTTAACCTTTCTTTTAATTTTGCTATTGCTTGTAAATAACTAGAGCAGTATGTGTCTTCATTTTGTCTTATCTAGCAGTGCCATGCAGATTTTTGCTATCAAAAAATTTTTAAGAGCTCCCTAGCTTTTTTCACTTTAATTTAATTGCTAGTTCTGAACTTAAATTTAAATTGCGAGCAATGAAACCTTTTGCCACTCGGGAATTTTTTTCTCTTGGTGAACTTTTCTTAAAGATAGACAAAAATCGCTTAAACGGTATAAAAGAAACCAGCATATAATATGCTACCATATATCACATTTTATTAAAACATTCAATTTACGGTACAACTTAATATTCTCAACTTATTGCAATTTTAAAAGCTCTTTAGTCTGTTCCTCAACTTGGTGCTAAAAAAATTGTCATACTTCTTTTCCTTAAAAATTCGAATTTGCTGGGGAAAATGATTTATTTTTTTATTTTTTTCTTCTCTGAGCTTGGTTGCAATATGTGTATTCTGTAAACACACATACACACACACACACACACACACACACACACATATATATATATATATACAGTATATACATACACTAAAGAGCAAAGCTGAATATACATATTGCAACTAATTGTTTATGTAACATAACCTTCACAAAGCATTTCTTTAGTTTATTATTGTCTTTATTTTATTCTCGTTTTTGTGTAGTCAGAAGTAGTGGAGTAGGGTTTTTTATAATCCAGTTTTCTTTCAAGAATCTGTGCTTTAAAAATGTTAAGAACTTGTAATACTTTTGTATTGATATTCAGGTTTGAATTCTCTCTCAGGCGAACTTGACTATTTGTTAATAACTGAACATTATTTCTAGTTCATTATGTCACTCTTACAATATGAGTTTTCTATAATCATCTTCTTTCTGTTTAATAGTAACAGATCAAGAGCATAGGTCAGGCCAGGAGAGTTATGGATGCAATCTAAATTGTTAACTAAAGCTGGGTCATACAACTCTGCAGAGGACATGACATATATATTTATATTTTTAGGTGGGTTAATTACTTGCATCCATGACTTTGCAGAAACCCATTTCCAAATAGGTCTTTGTGGAAGTGAGAAAATGCAGAGTTTTTGCTGGTCCTTGATAAAGCTAAGGCTCAGTGTTCTCGACACTTTCTGCATTCAGTTGTTCCTTTTTTTTCTTTTTACTCACACCGGTCAATACATAACCTTTTCTATGTTGTACTTAGTATGAGTTTAAAAAAATATTTTAGCTTCAGTTTCTTCTTAACAGTATATCATCATCATCATCATTGTCAACCATTATCAATCCACTGCTGGACGAAGGTCTCCCAAGTTTCCTCCACAACGGTCTGTCTTGTGCCAGTCTCCTCCATGTCACTCCCGCATATTTACGAATTTCATCCACCCATCTCCCATGTGGTCTTTTTCTGGGTCTTTTCCTGTCCCTTGGAATCCAATCTAAAATTTCGGCTGTCCATCTATGGTCTGTCCTTCTGGCAGTATGTCCAGCCCATTGCCATTTCAGGGATTTAACCCTGATCATGATGTCTTCCACTCTCGTCATTTTTCGGATCCACGAGTTTCTCTTCTTATCTCTCCTGGTTATACCAAGCATGCACCTCTCCATGCTTTTTTGAGTTGTCTGCAGCCTTTGTATGTCTCTTTTAGTTAAGGTCCACGTCTCTGCACCATACGTAAGCACTGGAAGGATGCATTGATCAAACACTTTTCTTTTAAGACATAATGGCATATTGCTCTTGAAAATTATGCTGCTTCTTCCAAAAGCTCTCCAGGCAAGTTTTGTACGCCGATTAATTTCTTCATCAATGTGACCCTCACTTGATATCTGCTGTCCAAGATAAACGTACGTATCTGTTATCTCCAGTTTTTCTCCATCAATTGATAAATCTTCATTTCTTGTAAAATTATTGAACATCACTTTTGTCTTCTGAAAGTTCATTTTTAATCCCACTTCTTTACTCTTGTCAGCAAGTTCCTGGATCATACTCTGCAGCTCTGATGGGGTAGTTGCAAAAATGACTACGTCATCAGCAAAACGAAGGTGGGTTAGATAATCTCCATTAATCTTTATCCCTTTGTTTTCCCAGTTCAGTGATTGAAAGACATTTTCCAATGTGGCATTAAAGAGCTTCGGAGATATGGTGTCACCTTGTCTCACTCCCTTTCCAATTTTTATGTGTGTTGTATTTTCAAACAGCCGAATCTTTGCACTTGCATTTTCATAGATGTTATTAATAATATTAATGTATGCATCTTCAATACCGCAGGATTTCAGAGCCGTGGTAACTGCTGATGGTTTCACCGAATCAAAGGCTTTTTCATAATCGATAAAAGCCATGCACAATGGAAGTTCATATTCCCTCGCTCTTTCAAACAGTATATACATACATATATATTTACAGGGGTTTATCTTTATCAAAATAATGGAAACTCCGACTACGACTGGAATACATCACGCAATGCGCTATATGGCGATCACGGGGACGACATCACCAGCGATGTGAGGTATGTAAAGGGGGCGCAGTACAATGTCGGCTATCACGAAGCGGTGCCATAGCTGCAGGTCAAACAGCTGTTATGTAGTAATTGTCGACAACGCAAAAAAAAGGCATGATTATTGGTGCGCTCCTTGCACGGGGCTTTGTTATCTATAACGTCAGAAACAGTAGTGCAACACGAGGAATTGTATCGAAGATTATGAATATCTATCAAAAAGAATATGGAGTTGCCTCCAAATGTGGCAAATTGGACGTCATACGAAGATGTCAGATAGGGATAGGCGAACGTTGGAACGGATTGTACAACAGAAGCACAAGACCACGGCACTGCAAATAGCAGCTCAGTTGAACACCAGTCGCAATGATCCTGTTTCCGTCATAACAGTTCGTCATCCTACCGGTATTTAAGGCCGTGTTGGCGTTGCAAATCACCAAGCTCTGATTACCAACATCAGTGCAACAAAACGTGTAATGCGGCGAAGTGCTCTATCGCTTATAAATAAAAATTTATCCGCAAATGGTAAGTGTTTCTATTATTTTGATAAACCCTTGTACACACACACACACACACACACACACACACACATATATATATATGAGCTCTTCCCCGTTTCATGAGCAATATGAGCCGGTAGGACCAGTCCTACCGGCTCATATCGCTCATGTCATTAAGAACACAGAACGGGGAAGAACTCCAGAAGAGGATAGAATTTCCATGAGTATTGTACATGAAAGTCAATGGAGACAAAAACTAACCTCGCCCAAATTTTCACTAAATGCCTCAAAGAAGGAAAGATTCCTGATGACTGGAACAATGCATCTTTTATTCTGCCACATAAAAAATTGGATCTTGATGACTTCAGGAACGGAAGACCCATCAGCCTCCTATTAGTTGTTCACTACATTTTCAGGAAGGCACCGTGGCATCACTTGAATAAAAAATTGGACTTGACTTAACTGAAAGAACAAGCTAGATTCAGAAGCGGCAATTGCACTATTAATCACATAAACTTACCGAGAGAACTAATTGAAAGGAAGAATGAATATGAAATCCTGGCTTTTACTGATTATGAAAAGGCTTTTGATTCTGTGAAATCATCGGTAATTTTGATGTGTTTGAAATCCTGCAGTATTGAAGATGAATACATAACCATCATTAATAACATCTATGAAAATGCAAGCGCAAAAGTTCGACTGTCTGAGGACTTAACACTTATAAAAATTTGAAAGGAAGTGAGACAAGGTGACAGCATATCTCACAAACTCTTCAATTCCATATTTGCAGAATGTGTTTCAATCATTGAACTGAGACAAGGGGAGATTAGTGCTGATTAATTAACGCATCCTCGCTTTGCTGCCGACACAGTCATTTTTAGGAGTACCCTCTCAGAGTGTGTGATCCAAGAACTTGCTGGCAAGAGCAAAGAAGCGGGTTTACAAATGAACTTACATTTGACAAATTCATGTACAATACTTTAACAAAGACTAAAGATTAGGAAGTTGATTGGGCAAATCTTGATGTGACCGATACATGCATTTACCTGGAACAGAAGATAGCAAGCAAAAGTCTACATAGAGAAGAAATCCGAAGGTGAGCCAAAAGTTCGTCCCGTTTGGCGCTAAAATGTTGAATGATGAAGGAAAGCCATGCACGTTCCCCTCATTCTGCAAAGTACAAGCTGCTGTTTCCTGCAGTTCTTTGCCAACTTTCCACCAGCGCCACATTCCCACGGCGGGGAACGTGGCTCTGGTGGTAATTTTTTTTAGCCGTGGGAACGTGGCTCTGGTGGTAATTATTTTTAGCCGTGGGAACGTGGCTCTGGCGGTAATTATTTTTAGCCGTGGGAACGTGGCTCTGGTGGTAATTATTTTTAGCCGTGTGGGAACGTGGCTCTGGTGGTAATTATTTTTAGCCGTGGGAACGTGGCTCTGGTGGTAATTATTTTTAGCCGTGGGAACGTGGCTCTGGTGGTAATTTTTTTTAGCCGTGGGAACGTGGCTCTGGAGGTAATTTTTTTTAGCCGTGGGAACGTGGCTCTGGAGGTAATTTTTTTTAGCCGTGGGAATGTGGCTCTGGTGGTAATTATTTTTAGCCGTGGGAACGTGGCTCTGGTGGTAATTTTTTTAGCCGTGGGAACATGGCTCTGGTGGAAAGTTGGCAAGAACTGTAGGAAAAAACGAACGACCTGTACTTTGCAGAACTCTAGGTGCCATTGAACCGCCACATTTGTTCACTCCTCAGGTGCCATTGAATGTTGCCCATACATTTACACTCCAGAAGGAAACACCTTGGTTCGCCTTCTGGGGTGTAAATGCACGGGGAACCATTCGATGACACCTGGAGGAGTAAACAAGCTTGTACAGGTGGCGAACAAAAATGGATTGAGAAGACATCACCTCAGTTACCATTTGCCGTGTATTGGCAACAGGGTTTGCTGTCACAACTTGTGCCATGGGGTCGGTGTTGGTGATCGATGGACTTCCTGACCTTGACTTGTGTTCGAGACTGATGTCCGCAGCATTGAAACGCAGGAACCATTTTCGCGCAGTGCTGCTGTCCACTGTCTTTT
This sequence comes from Macrothele yani, assembly GCA_039090855.1. Taxonomy (NCBI): domain Eukaryota; kingdom Metazoa; phylum Arthropoda; class Arachnida; order Araneae; family Macrothelidae; genus Macrothele; species Macrothele yani. The sequence continues at coordinate 42,956,065 of CM077001.1, forward strand.
CGCCTTCAAGTGCAGAAATTTGTCTCGCTGCCACCACGTTCAACCAATTTTTCTAGTGATGGCGTAGGAGCACTGAAACAGTTCGTTTATCGACCTCCATCTTTTGCTCACCTGATAACGCAATGTGGCTCGGTGCCAAACGCACGTCATTAGCCTTTTGTGTTCCACGTCGTCGCTGTACGCAGTATATATACGGTGTAGCGCGTTTCGCACAGGAATGGTGGCCCAACATTATGCGGAGCTCAAAATGGGACAAACTTTTAACTCTTCCAGGTAATTAGGCGCACAAAACGTAGTTGGAGAGCATTTCGAATTAACAGTAAATTTTTCAAGAGCAGTTTACCATTATGTCTTAAAAGAAAAGTGTTTAATCAATGCATCCTTTCAGTTCTTGCCTAGCCGCCCCGGTGGCGCAGTGGTCTAAAGCGCTGGCCTCTGATCATTCGTCCGTAAGGGGTCGGGTTCGAATCCCGGTCAGGCATGGATGTTGTGTTTGTCTTACGGCACTGGCTCTCTCCCTTCCCTGGAATCAGTGACCCTAAATTAGGGACGGGCGACTGCTTATAGCCCATTGAGTTGCTCACGGTGGTCGCTAAACCTCCAATCAAAAAAAAAAAAAAGTTCTTGCCTATGGAACAGAGACATATTTTTTTTTATTTTTTTGATTGGAGGTTTAACGACCGCCGTGAGCAACTCAATGGGCTATAAGCAGTCGCCCGTCCCTAATTTAGGATCACTGATTCCAGGGAAGGGAGAGAGCCAGTGCCGTAAGACAAACACAACATCCATGCCTCACCGGGATTCGAACCCGGACCCCGTTCGGACGAATGATCAGAGGCCATCGCTTAGACCACTGCGCCACCGGGGCGGCACAGAGACATTAACCGTAACTGAAAAAAGACATACGGAGGATGAAGACAATTCAGAAAAACATGGAAAGCTACATCATGCCTGGTGTAAACAAGAAATATAGGAAGAGGAACACATGGATTAGGGAAAAGAAAAAAGTTGATGACGTCATGATCAATGTGAAGACGCTCAAGTGACAATCGGCTGGGCATATTGCTAGAAAAGCTGGCCGCGCTTGAGCAACTGAAATATTAGATATAATACCAAGGGGCAGGAAAAGACCCAGAACAAAATCCCGAGGAAGATGGGTGGATAAAATACGAAAGCTGCTGGAGTGACTTGGAAGAGACAGGTTCAAGGCAGAAAGTTACGGAAGGTACTTGGAGAGGCCTTCATCCAGCAGTGGATTGACAATGGTTGATGATGATGATGATGATATGTACGAGTATGTACTCATCTACCCTGCATTGTTCTGTTTCGCTCTTTCTCTCTCTCCTTACTTTTTTTAAAATTGTTTTCCTCTCGGAGAAGTTGGACCCCCCTGAAAATATTAGGTTCCGCCGCCCATGATACCGCCACATTGTTGGTCAGGCAGAATTATCCAGAACGTCTTGGTATACGTCAGAGTTCATGGTTTATAGTACCATAACCAACGGAACGATTCACATCTACGAAAAACAACTCCATACCATGATTGAGCCTGCGCCGAACTTAACAGTTGGAAGAACACAGTCCGAACGAAAATGGTTCACCGGGCTGTGACCAAATCCAAACGCGTTCATTAGATTGGAAGAGTCGAAACGTGACTCATTACTCCACAGAACAGCTTTCCAGACGCCCGCAATCCAGGAACGAAGGGAGACACATCACTTTAAACGGGGTTTCGCATTCATTCACAGTAGTAATGGGTGGCTTGTAGCCTCTGCTCTACCATAATAACCTACACTGTACAACTCTCTGTGGATAGTTATGGTACTATCCGAGCCATTACAAGCATTTCCTACTTCAGCAGTAATGGAAAGGCAGAGGAAGAACGGGATTTCTTAACATTTCTTACCATGGCTCTTCTCTCAGAACTTCCTGAATGTTCGTTTGCTGTAGTTACAACGTCCTGCTTCCATCTCTTCACAACATTACTTACAGTCAATTTTGGTATGTTAAGTTTACCTGTAATGCTCCGCATCGAAACGTTACTCAAATGTTCAAGTCTATTACCACGACAAGCCCTGTTTGGGAACTTGCGGCCATAAATTTTGTTTATTAATTCCGATCGTCTAAAGTGGCAACAAATGACATTGGGTTTCTTAGAATAGGCGACCCCCAAGGAGGTTATATTACTGGAGACACTACTCCTATCCACGCAGTATTAGCCACCATAAGTCACCGTCCGTGCTGCAAATGACGTCATGTGCAGGCACGACGCAGCCGCAGAAAAGAAGCTGCTGCTTTGAAATCAATGGAACAAAAGCTTCTAAGCGTATAAACAGATAAAATGCGTAATTCAATAATCTTTATCAATGATAGACAAGCTTACTGTTTCATGAACGGTATAATTTAGTTCATTTTTGCCTGCTTGTGACGTCACACCACAGATTAGCTGTGACCTATGGCGGCAGAGCCAGTAGTGTCTCCAGTAATATAACCTCCTTGGGCGACCCAGTCTCATCGTTGGGGCGTGTACTCGTTGTGTTTCATACGAGCTCGTATGAGGTTGTCGCAAGAACTCATATGACGCAAAGAAATTAAGTTTGAAAACTAACATTTCTGCGCATCATGTTTAAAATCGTGGTACCTCCAAAAAGTAAGAAAACTGTTTACCTTAAAATAAACCAGAACCCCACACTCATACTCTTTTTTATTTGATTGGGGGTTTAACGACCACCGTGAGCAACTCAGTGGGCTATAAGCAGCCGCACGTCCCTAATTTAGGGCCACTGACTCCAGGAAAGGGAGAGAGCCAGTGCCGTAAGACAAACACAAAATTCATGCCTCACCGGAATTCGAACCCGGACCCATCTCGGACGAATGATCAGAATCCATCGATTACACCACTGCGCCACCGAGGGGGAGGCAGTACTCATTTGTAGAACAGCAGCGAAGAAAAACACGTTTGTTTAAAGAAAAAACTATAAAAATTATTTTGACATTTTTCTGAATTCATGTACAAGTTAATGGTGGGACCATATTATGTTATATTAAATCTTTACTTCAAAAACTGTTAAGGTTAAGCCTAAGGATTACAAGGCTTAACCTTAAGAGTTTTTATTACTCGGTATGCAAGGGATTGAATACTTGAAATGCTGTCTTACCCTGAATCCACTTCTATTCATCTCTTGTTCCTGGAGCTGATGATGAGGCTTCTCCTCCCATAGCGTTGCTACTTGCGTCCGTCATAATGTACTGGTATCCTCCGTGGATAAAACCGCATCCCGGGTTTACTTAAAGAGACGTCGGTGCTCGTACAACTTCTTCTTCTAACACTTCTGGGAACCTTTACCCCTGCGCCTCCTGATAATTTCGACAGTTGTGAGTCCGACTGACCACGTACGGACATCAACCTTTTGGTAACCAACTTCTCGATTTCTCCAAGCTTTCGCTTTTTTCCCCGTCGGTTTCGCTTTCTGCCGTGCTCCAAGGCATGTTTCTTACCTTTTGGAGATGTCACCTTCGCTTCATTGGTTACTGGGGGATGGGGGTGGGGTTCCCTCGTCCACTAGTGGTCCGCCGTTCGGTGGACGCCGATCAATGGCTACTTCGAACAGATGTTCTTCTGGCCAGCCGAGCTAAGCCCTTTAACAATTTATTTGGCCCAAACTGTAACCCTGTTTTGGAGTCTATTATGAGACTGTCTGAGAATACCTTTCTAAATCTAAATCTTTAAGTATGCTCGAATGCACTTCCGTCCGTCTGACACATGTTCCCTGACACAGAGACTGGGTGACAGTTATTACATGTTTTACCTTCTGACCAATAAATACAGACATTTGACGTGGACCAGGAACATCAAACAGAAGTCATCGCTCTTTCCACGTTTAAAAGTGAGTCGCAGAAAAATTCTCATTGGCCGCCGCCGGGAATCGAACCCAGGGTCTTCCAGTTACGCGCTGGATATGCTTCCACTGCACCACAGCGGCCTCGAATTCCTTCAGACTCATATACACTAACTGCCAAGCTAGTTGGCAGGTTGCTTCTTGGAGCCTTGCACAATGCCTGGGATTCACCAAAGATGGTAAGCAACAACTGAACAAATAATTAGAAGCAGAATGAATGATAAGTACAGACATTTGACGTGGACCAGGAACATCAAACAGAAGTCATCACTCTTCCCATGTTTAGAAGTGAGTCACGGAAAAATTCGCATTAGCCGCCACCGGGAATCGAACACAAGATCTTCCAGTTACGAAACTGGAAGACCCTGGGTTCGATTTGCAGTGGTGGCCAATGAGAATTTCGTAAGTGCAATGTGATTTTCAGTGCGGCCAATGAGAGTTGCGTAACTGGAAGACCCTGGGTTCGATTACCGTGGCGGCCAATGAGAATTTTTCAGTGACTCACTTCTAAACGTGGAAAGAGCGATGACTTATGTAAGAGGTAGAATTGTTGGCCTCAGAGAAGGTGGTTTATCAAACCGTGGTACTGCTGCACGCGTTAGACGCAACGCAACTATCGTTATGCGTACATGGCGTCAATAGGCAGCAGAAGGTTTTACGCATCGCCGTGCAGGGCCTGGAGCTCGAAATCGCACGACCGAGAAGGAAGATAGGCACTTGCACCGTATGGCAGTGATATCGCGCCCAACACCATTCACGACACTAGCGCAGCAATGGAGGATGGTCACATATCGTTCGATGTCGGCAAGCACTGTTCGTCACCGATTGCTGGAGACAGGCCTCGTTGCTCGTCGTCCATTGCTACGACTTCCTCGATTCTGAACCATAGGCGCCAGTGACTGCAGTGGAACCACGAACGTCAAAACTTGAGTGCTGAATGGGAGCATATTGTGTTTTCGGACGAGTCCACATTCAATCTAATGCGTCATGACGATATAATCCTTGTTCGCAGATACCGGAGTGAACGTCATCTGGAAAGCTGCATTGTGCACCGCCATACCGGTTCCACGCCGAGCGTGATGGTCTGGGGGCGCTATTGCGTTTCACTCACGCACTCGCCTGCTATGCATCACAGGCACATTGAACAGCCAATGCTACATCACGTAAGTGTTGGAAGCTGAACTTCTACCCTTCCTTCAGACGATCCCGCGAGCTGTCTTCCAACAGGACAATGCCCGACCCCATGTTGATCGTACTGTCCAAGACGTACGCATAAAGTCGCTGTCTTCCCTGGCCTGCTCGCTCGCCGGATTTGTCACTTACAGAAAAAGTCTGTGGTGTCATCTCTCAACGATTGGCTCGCATGGCCTCGCCACCTGTCAAGACCAACGAATTCAAAATGGGCGAAATAAGGTCCAAGGTCAGGACGTAGGAGCGGAATCCATTTCATTGCCTTTATACGTCATAACGTACGTAAAAATGCTTCGATTGCGACAAAACTTTATCATGTTGTTTAGGAGGTATACTGAACCAGTTCTGTTTAATATAATCGAAATGGGGTCAAAGGCCAAGACACAGGAGGGAGATTTATTCCCCAGCTGTTATCCTCATAACTGGACTAATGATTTCTGGTATGTTGGAAAGCGTATCATAATCAATGTGTAAAAGCAGAATGGAATGCAGTACCTCAGACGACCATCAAAACTCTTTCTTTCGATCCCACAGCGTGTGGTGTGTGTTATCACCGTTATAACGAAGTAAATTTCTCCGTCATTTTTGGTCTACGCCGGGATTCGAACCCGAGTCCGCTTATTCCAGAAGAAGTCGCTCTACCAACTGAGCTACGCAGACGTTCATTCTGATTGCTATCTGCCTTTATGTCGTGTGCGTCCTGCTGGCAGGTACGTCACAACTCCCCCCCCCCCCGAAAGAGGGCCGGGGGCATGGCCCACGGGTCAGCATTATAAGGAAGTAAATTTCTCCGTCATTTTTGGTCTACGCCGGGATTCGAACCCGAGTCCGCTTATTCCGGAATAAGTCGCTCTACCAGCTGAGCTACTCAGACGTTCATTCTGACTCCTATCTGCCTTTTATGTCGTGTGTGTCCTGCTGGCAGGTACGTCACACCGTCCAGGGTGGATTTACTTATGAATTTTTTAGCCTTCTTCATCAAGAACTGGTACGTAATTGTGATCGTTTCCAACTTGTACCATAACTAATCAGTCCAATACATTTCATTGTGATTGCTTGTTTCTTTCTTGGTGTTGCGATTTCTATTAACTGCAGTGTATTTGTCCACCTGTTTGTCAGGCATGAAGTGAAACTTGATGTTGTATAGTTTGTCTCCTATCTCACGCCGTACGTCTCTCTACACTGAATGAGTCAGTTTACTCAGAGCTTGCATGCCACGTCAGAAAGTAGTATCTCTGTCACTCCACAGTGCCTTCAATCAGTGTAGTCAGTGCTGAGAGTTCTCTGCATCTAACTAATAAGTTTAAAACCTGGCGATCTGCTATCGAAGTAGAATTCAAGTTTTTATTCTGGAAAGGGCCTTCACTGTTTCATGCATCTTCTTGATGGAGTAGTGGGTAAACTAAAATCGAAAGATTCATGTCCAGTATAAGGTTTTGTTACCTGAATGGTTTACAAAATGGTTTACTTACCTTAAATGGAGCGTGTGGCGTATATCAGAGATGGAAACGGGTCACGAGTTAACGGGTCGACAACTTCTTGCAGGTCCAACGAGTCAGGCCAAGGTGTTCCTGACCCGATTTTGGCCCGGTTTTATTCCCGTTTTATTATTGAAAACAGAAAAACATATTCCAAAGAAAAATGCGCGTTATGGAATTCTGTAGTCGATACTGGTGCCCACGGAGTGAATGATGATTTGCCATGCAAAAATATGGTCGTCTCTTTCTGAAAGCAACGAAGATTTTTTTTTTTTGATTGGAGGTTTAACGACCACCATGAGCAACTCAATGGGCTATAAGCAGTCGCCCGTCCCTAATTTAGGGTCACTGGTTCCAGGGAAGGGAGAGAGCCAGTGCCGTAAGACAAACACAACATCCATGCCTGACCGGGATTCGAACCCGCACCCCTTACGGACGAATGACCAGAGGCCAACGCCTTAGACCACTGCGCCACCGGGGCGGCAACGAAGATTTCCACCGACCTACGTCAGACACACCGAGACCATATCCTAAAAAGATACTTCCTTTGCAGTGCGATTGTCCAGGGCAAGATACAGGCAAACGCCATTCGCCTGCTTCTCAGCTGATTCACTCTCTCCGTGCGAAGATCACTGTATGACTAAGAGTTGCTTTTCACGTCGCATCTTTTACATTGAACATTCAGAGTTTTCGATTGATGTGCTAACATCCCGTTCCCATGACATGCCATGCCGAAATTAACTCCTTATTTGTTAATATGGATGGATTTAATATTAAGGAGGTTGAGAAAGGCGTCGAGGCCGACATATACGTGCTTGTTCAAAACCACAAGGGGAAGAGTGAATGCTGGAAATTGTTTCGTCTCATTAAGGAACCGGTGAATAATTCTGTTTTGTTTGGGCTTACTTGTTGTTCAAAATGTGGAAAGTGTATAATTACAAAGAAAGATGTCGTCGGTGTAATAAAACACTATGGAACCAAAAATCTAACGGGCCATATGAAAGTATGCGCACTTCCATTGGAAGGAATGAACAATCTAAATACATTAAAAAAATACATTTGTGCAATCGTAAATAATGATTCCCGTTTGTAATATACTCCATTGTCACGGTCATAGTCAGCCATTACTTCTGGATTACGCAAAATAGTGGCACTAAAAATGGCACTAAAATTTAACAAGTAACCAAATTGTATTATTAAAAAAGGATTTCAGTTATTAAATATCAAGCAGTTATTGAGATGATATATATATATATATATATATATATATATATATATATATTACGTTTATATGTATATATGTATAAATTGAGTTTCGAATTTATATTTCAAAGCAGATTTTTCCGGGTCAGTTACGGGTCCGGGTCCGAAATTTTGACCCGTTTCCAACTCTGGTGTATATCTCTAATTTACAGAATAGCAAGCAGTTTCTTCTCGTTAAAGATTTTCTAAAGCTCTACCATTAAGTTTCTCCTGATGAATTTGAAGTTGGCAATCTTGAAAGTAGGTCAAAGTGTAATCTAAGGTAACTAAAAACTGGCGAGATAAGAGCACAGGGAGAGTAGACGATACTCAATGTTTCGGGAGAGCAGAGAGAAATTCAGTGTTACGAGCGATTCATGATAAGATAAACGAATGCTATGTTCAGATGATAATACTGATGTGAGCGGGAGATACTTGTTCTTGTAAAAGCGGTTTATGTTGAATGAAGAGCTTTGGTGTCACGCACGTACATAGTGACTAATGTTTATCTAGTGCATCGTGTTACGACGATAATATTGGACATCGAACGTGCCTGATTTCTGAATGAAGGAAGTGGTTTGGAAACCGGTAAGTAGACTTCATCACTAAGTCCTGGCTGTATTATTGAAGTATATACAACTGCCGTTCCATAAAAACTCAGAGTAATATCACACAAAATAAAGAACTATAGGCACAGCAAAATATATGCTATTCTTTCTGAAAGTATCTTCCCTGGGATGATATGCAACGGTCTCATCAGTTCACTTTTCAAAGCATGTGGCGAAGGCATTTTGTGGAAGCTGCTTTAGCGACCCCTGAACAGCTTGAATAACGTCAACATCTGTGTTAAATGTTGCGCCACGGAACTTCTTCATTGTTGGAAACAACCAGAAATCGCACGGGGTGAGGTCAGGACTGTAGTCAGGCTGTGGTATGATTTCAGTACTGCATTTCGTAAGAAACTGTTGAACACAAGCAGCCACATGTGGACGGGCGTAATCACGGTGTGGGGTTGTGACGTACCTGCCAGCAGGAAGCACACGACATAAAGGCAGATAGGAATCAGAATAAACGTCTGCGTAGCTCAGTTGGTAGAGCGACTTGTTCCGGAATAAGCGGCCTCGGGTTCGAATCCCGGCGTAGACCAAAAACGACGGAGAAATTTACTTCGTTATAATGGCGCCGGAACTATCCGGATGACCCGACCGTTCAAAATCTCGCTTTGGTGTGATGTTATTTCCACACCGCGAGACAGGAAAAATCAGAGAATTCCTTCTCCAGCGCTTCGAAAAATAAAAATTTGTGATGTTGCATTCCACACAGCAGATTGACTGGGAGTTCTCAAGTGCACGTTCTACAGTGGATGGCTGCCTGCAACGATTCATGGTCACGGCTGACCCGTGGGCCATGCCCCCGGCCCTCTTTCGGGGGGGGGAGATGTGACGTACCTGCCAGCAGGACGCACGCGACATAAAGGCAGATAGGAATCAGAATAAACGTCTGCGTAGATCAGTTGGTAGAGCGACTTGTTCCGGAATAAGCGGCCTCGGGTTCGAATCCCGGCGTAGACCAAAAATGACGGAGAAATTTTATTCGTTATAGGGTCCATTTGTCCACCAGTTCCGGTCGCTTACTCGATATGTGTCGTTGCAGACGCTTCAAGACTGAAATGTAATACTCAGCATTGACAGTAATTTGTGGACGAACGGCAGACTGGTAGACTACACCTTTACTATCAAAGAAAAATATCATCATCTCCTTCCCAAATGATTTGGTTTGGCGGACGTTTTTCAGAGGAGGCGAGCATGTGTATTTCCAGAAACTCGTTGCGCGCTTCGTGAGGGGGGAATAGTGGACCCATGTTTCATTGGCAGTTAGTTATTACTGTGTTTAGAAAGTTTTGATCCTTTGCAATAATTTATTTCCACTCATAACACACCTGAATTGTGGCTAACAATTGTTCTCTCGTCAGATGATGAGGTACCCATCTGGAACACACACGATGCAGCAGTAATTTGTCGTGCAGAATGCGGAAAGCCGACGTTTTTGAAATATTAAATGACGACGCTATGCCTTTACACGTTATTCTTTGATCTTCTTTCAGGATTGCCTAACAGTGTTAATAATACGCTCCGTAATAACACTTTCAGGTCGACCAGGCCCAGGAGCGAGTTCTGCCGACAAACGCCCTTTTTTGAAATCATGGTGCCACCTAAAAATCGTTGACTCACACAAACGTTTATCTTTGTAAGCTTTTTTCATTAAATCAACTGTTTCTGGAGCCGTTTTACCCAAACGATAGAAAAATGTTATCCACAAAACATTTTTTTATTGGAAGTTTAACGACCACCGTGAGCAACTCAAAGGGCTATAAGCAGTCGCCCGTCCCTAATTTAGAGTCACTTCCAGGGAAGGGAGAGAGCCAGTGCCGTAAGACAAACACAACATCCATGCCTCACCGGGATTCGAACCCGGACCCCTTTCAGACGAATGATCAGAGGCCATCGCTTAGACTACTGCGCACAACACATTTCACTTCTTAACTCTGAATCACTCACCTCCATAGCTGTATGGCGAAATGCAGACGTACCTTAAACAATTGCCCAATAACAAAACCAGAATCGTCTGCCACGGCTAATAACTGTTGCCATAGATACTTCCTTAATTCAGTTAGCCGTGTGCGTAGCTATTTTTCCCCTTCGCACTGTTGCCAACTCAAAAAAAATTACTCTCAATTTTTATGGAACGGCATTTGTATATACACTGAAGTGCAACTGAATTAGATATATCACAGCTTATGCAAATGCTTGGTTTGTACTCCCGCATTTTCGCTGATGCTCAACCGAAAGAGTGGATAAATATAGCCATCGTCTACAGATTACCCAATAGTGATCGATTACAAACATGATGGGTAAGACGCGTGATTTCGATGCTTTTGACAGAGGGCACATTGTTGGTGCCTGCAGGATGGGTCAGTCCACCTCGGCAGTCATTAACATACTGGGGGTTTCCTTGCTACAGTCTCCAGATTGTTTCGGAAATACGAAAATTCTGGCAAAAGAAAAAGCTCTCGAATGAATTGCAGAGGAGTACTTGCCTTGAAAGCACATGATGTACGCCGTTTGGGCCACATTGTTCGAACGAATATGCGCATGACAATATCACAAGTCACCACCGATTTGAACCGTGGATCAAGTTGCCACGTCAGGGCAAGGACTGTGCAACGTACTGTTAAACGTCTGGGGTTCGGGAGCCGCGGGCCCACAAGAATCCCGCTGTTAACGGCACGACACCGGGCTCAACATCTTGCTTTGGCAAAAGCACACTGACCCTGGACCACAGAGAACTAGAAGCGGATAGCATGGAGTGATGCTCGAAGCGATGGGAGAGTGCGGAACTGGAGTCAACCCCATGAAGCCATCAACCCTTCATGTCAAGTTGGAATGGTGCAGGCTGGTGGTGGCTCAGTGGTGGTCTGAGTCTTCAGATAGAATGCTTTGGGACCTTTGGTACGTGGACATTCGACTTTTAGTGCCCCCAAACATATGAACATCCCAGCTAACCATTTACACCCATCACCATGCATCCTAGTGGTAATGGCGTATTTCAGAAAGATAATAGTCCATTTCACAGGTCGTTCTGGCTACTGCATGGGTACAAGTGTATTGTAGTGAATTTGAAACGCTTCAGTGGCCACATAAACGCCCGGATTTAAATATCGAAAATATTTGGGTATGTAACGATTGGACCACAAACGGTTGGACGACATAACGATTGGCCGACACACGATTGGCCGACAATAACGATTGTTCGGCATAACGATTGATCGACAGAAATGATTAGTCGACATAACGATTGGTCGACAGTAATGATTAGTCGATATAACGATTGTTCGACAGCACGTTTGATCGACATAACGATTGGTGGACAGTAACGACTGGTCGATATAATTATTAGTCGACATTGGTCGACATAAAATGGTTAACGGAACTTGAAAAAAAAAGCAAAATTTGAATAAGTGCAAACAGTTTGGCGGTAAATTGCCCCACCGGAAGATTGCCACACATCTTTCAGCAACCCGGAAAATTGCCACACACAAAAAATTGTCCCACTGGAAAATTTCCACGTAGTTTTCATTAAGGGGACGAGCACAAATCGCCGTTCGTCCGAGAAACGCTTTGAATGTGTGGCAATTTTCCGGTGGGACAATTTTCCGAGTTTCCGAATTATGTGTGGCAGTTTTCCCAAGGTGCCTATAACTAAAGTGTCCCGGGGCCCTTTCGAAAATAACATCGTTCAGAAGGCCCTCTATATAGATTTCACTTAGAGAACAAAAGATGACACGGGGGCCTATTTGGAAATAATATGTTATAATGATGTACATTCTGAGGACTACATTCTAAAAGATATTATTTCCAAAAAGGAACGTTACGTTTTGAGAGGTCAGAACGTTCTGCGAGGTACCGCTGCGAATGCAAACCATAATCCTCTGAAACAATGGTTATCTCGACCAATCGTTGTATCAACCAGTCGTTACTGTCGACTATTCGTTACTGTCGACTGATCGTGCTGTCGACCAATCGTTACTGTCGACCAATCGTTATGTCGACCAATCGTTATGTCGACCAATCGTTATTTGACCAATCATGCGACACCGAAATATTTGGGATACCGTCGAACAGGTTGTTCGGGCACTTGTCCCATCAGCTACAAACTTGACCGAATTATGGAGAGTTGAAGAAGGCATGGCTGGCAATACGTGCAGAACATTTTCGTAAGCTCGTGGAGTCCATGCCTCGTCGTTTGGCCGTCGTCATCAGTACAAGAGGTGGCCCAACACGTTAATAGACCGATATTTCTAATTGATCGGTTGGGTGATTGATTTTTATGGCGCAAGAGCCATGTTTGGCCAAAGAGCGCCCATTTTTAATTCAATGACACTTCAGAGTGTATGTTTAGTTAAAATTGTCGGCTGTCCAGAGGCGACTTTAAATCTTTTGAGGCCCTAGGCGCTAAAAGATTCAACCCCCATCCACTCATTCTTATCGCCTCAGAAATTTTCATCTATTAGATTAAAAAATAATAATAAAGTCAAGACAAAAGTTTTTACCTTTTTTAAAATGCCATTCCATCTTTCTATCATTTGAACGTTTTATAAGAAACACTGCTAATACTGTCCGTGTTCATCGAACAATAATAATTTCTTTCTTTCTATTATTTGAACGTTTTGTAAGAAACAGTGATGCTTTGTCTGTCCGTGCTCATTGAACATTTTTGTTTTTGGAGAAAATTCAAAAATTATTTTTACGGCTAATAGAAAATCAAAGCATATTAAATTTTGCTCTTTAAATATCCCATATATTTCATGAACTTACCCCTTAGGGCTATCAAAGTCGAAAATTCAAAAGACTGAGGTTCTGTTGTGAAGAAACTATTCAACTAAAAGGAAGGCTAAAAGGTTTTAACGGTTCCTTTCCTTTCAAAACAAGCACATCGATAACAACTCGAAAATTTTGAGTATCAACAACAGCCAAAAACAAGAAAGATGACACCGAATTTTTGGATGTAATAAGCACATCTTTTGAATCTGTTCTGACGCGAATTAAATTTATCAAAGCTATTCAAAATCAATGGAACCGGTTTGGAAAATAATCAACTGGTTCCAACAATCGATAAAACATCCAGAAATAGAAACATCTACTTAGTTCCACCAGCGGCTAAAAAGCATGTTACGAAAATTAACAAATGGTGAACAAAAAGTTTCTCATACTACAAGGAAGGTACCAGAAACAAAGAGATTTTCAAATCGAACAGTTAAAAGAAGAAATATAAAAAAAGGAAACAGTATATAAGTTTACTTCTGCTGGCGGAAGAATTCTGCACAGCGGAAAAGTTGAAAACAGGCGAAAATTATTCTTCATGGAAAAAACGTTCGACCTTTACTCAGCTAGTGAGAAATACTTGCGATACTTAATTAGGATAATGATCCACATCTCTGCTGTAGAGAATGGCATACAGTGAAGAAGAAATTTCTCAATAGCGTTTTTAGAAGTGGCGATACAACTACAAACTGAAGTACACAAACACCACCTACCGACAGAACTGTGAACTACAAAATTCCTCATATACTAGCCTTAAGTGTTCTACAAGGTAAATGGTATCCGGTGTTGAAAGAATTTTTTTAAATCGCACATGAAAAAGCAGCGATATTGAGAAAAACAGAATAAGCATATGCGCCCCCAGTGGCGAAATTGTGCACTATTTTGGAAAGAAAATGCACGCACAGTTTGCTAGTTAATAGCATCTGACCAAAGAAAGAAGTTTTTCAATCGGGTTTTTAGTTCCGCACATATTGTTGTAAACGGAAACGTGAACTTACGCCCTCTGGTGTCAGACTTCTGCGCTACGAAAAATTTGAAATTATATGAAAATCATTTTCCCACGGAAACGCTCTCCAACAACGAAAGACTTTTTCAAATCGAACTCTTAGAAACAGACATATAGACAAAAATAAGATATGACTTTACGCACCCCGGCGGAAAAAACATGCATTATTTTAAGAAGAAAGTATTCTCAAAAGGTCTTTCGATGTGAACGGTATCGGTCAAAGAAATAGTTTTTTTAAACGTGTTTTCAGGAGCTCAGATTTTGCTACAATTACATCAGACGCAGAAATTAACACTTATGTCCCCTGGTGGCTAAACTATTCTTTATAAAATATTAGAAATTATAGGCAAAGCATTTCCTATCAGCAGATGTATCCGGTGCAGAAAGAAGTTTTCTAATCAAAATTTTACAGGCAGAGATATCGGGGAAAACGCAATTTACTTGAACGCCCCCTAGCGGAAAGTGCATGTACTACTTGAAAAATTCAAAATTATATAAGAGCATTTTACACCGGAAACGCTATCTAACAAAGAAAGAATTTTTCAAATCTGATTCTTGGAAGCAGAGATATTGACAGAAATAGGATATACATCTACGCCCCCTGGCGGAGAAACCATACATGATTTTATGAAGAAAACATTCTCAAATGTTTATCGACATGAGTGGTATCGGTCCACGAAAGAATGTTCTCAATCGAGATTTTGGAAGGTCAGGTTTTGATAGAAATATCTACGGAGCAGAAATTAACGCTTACAACACCTGGTTGCTAAACCATATTTTATAAAACATTAGAAATCACAATAAAAACATTTCCCACCGGGAGCTGTATGTGGTGCAGGAAGAATTTTTAAAATCGGAGTTTTAGAAGCAGAGATATCGGGCAAAGCGCAATTTACCTTTACCCTCCCTAGCGGAAAGTCAATGAATTACTTGAAAATTTTAAATTATATGAAAAACATGTCGCACCGGAAGCTCTATCCAGCAAAGAAGAAATTTTTCAAATTGGACCATTAGAAGCAGAGATATTGAGAAAAATAAGATATACATCTACACCCCCAGGCGAAGAAACGATGTATTATTTTAAGAAAGAAATATTACGAAATGATTTATCGACGTGAGTAGTATCGGCCCACGAAAGATATTTTCAATCTAGATTTTAGAAGCTCAGATTTTGTTGCAAATACATCAGAAGCAAAAATTAACACTTACGCCCCCTGGTGGCCAAACCGTTTTAAACCGAAAATTAGAAATAATATGCCAAAGATTTCCCATCTGGAGCTGTATCCACTGCAGAAATAATTTTTCAAATCGGAGTTTTAGGAGCAGAGATAACGGGGAAAACGCAATTTAATTTCACTCCCTTTTGCGAAGAATCTATGTGTAACATGAAAAAGTGAATATACCTAAAATAATCTTGGCCATGAGTAGAATCGGAAGGCTAAAGAAGTTTTTGAATTGGATATTTAGAAGCAAGCGTATGAAATAAAATGTATTCTGAATTCGATATCATCTGCATTTACGCCCTCTAGCGGTGAAGCGGCGAAATTGTACATCGTAAAAAAATCAAAATAAAGGGTCCTCATTCGCACATTTCAAGCTTTCTAATGCAAAACGAATTTTTGTAATCGGACTATTAGTTGCAGAGATATTGTGTCTACAGACGGATGGACGTCTAGATTGACAGACGGAGGACGGACAGACAAACCGATAACATAATAACGATCTTTTTTACGCTTTCCCACCGTAGGTTGAAGGAGCGTATATGCTCCAGGTTTGTCATTCTGTCCGTCCGTCCGTCTGTCAGCCCGTCCGCACGATAACTCGCGTAAAAATGGTTCAATTTCGATGAAATTTTAGTATGTGGTAGAGCACCACTGGGGACGAACCCTATTGAAAATAGGACAAATGGGGTCAAAGGTCACGACATAGGAGCGGGATCCATTCCACTGCCCTTATGCGTCATAACATGCGTAAATATGGTTCGATTTCAATGAAATTTTAGTATGTGGTTGGGAACCACCCGGGGACAAACCCTATTGAAAATGTGCGAAACGGGGTCAAAGGTCAGGACATAGGAGCGGGATGCATTCCATCGCCCTTATGTGTTATAACTTACGCAAAAATGCTTTGATTGAGACAAAACTTCATCAAGTTGTTCCGGAAGTATACTTTACCGGTTCTGTTGAATATAATCGAAATGGGGTCAAAGGTCAGTTCATAGGAGCGAGATTTATTCTACAGCCATTATCCTCATAACTTGAGTAATGATTTCTGGTAAACGTATCATAATTATTGGAAAGCGTATCATAATTAATGCATTGCATGATTTTACTAACTTGTTTTACAAAAGACGTACTAAAAAAACCAAAAAACCAAAACAAAAAAACAACAGAATATGCTACTAATATGAGAAAGGAAAATATCAATTGATAATACAAATAAAGTGGACGCTTTAAGCATTGATTTGTTTCGGTCCGTGAAAACCAAAACAAAACTGTCAATCCAATTTTACGTTTCCAAGGTCCTAGGCGCGCTCCTGGTACGCCTACTTAAAAATCCACCCCTGCGGCTGCTACAAACAACTCAGAAGAATTCTGTGTTTAACGAAAAGCTCTAAGCTTCAAGTGAAGTTACGAGATTGAAGTTAAAAAAAGTTAAACATCAATTCAAGTAAACGCCAAAAATAACTTTTATATATTATAAGCTTTAAGCAAGAAAGCATTTATCCTTTTTTCCTCACCGAGATATGTCTTGTAAAACGTCCAGCGTTGTACGTAAGGAATATTTCGAAAGCATATTGCTCTGTGCTTTGACTTAAAAGACATTGTCTTCGAACCTGAATGTTTTGGCGGATTTCCTGTATATAGAAACTAACTGATAGTTGTTCTCTATATGCAGGAAATCCGTGGTTTTTTGTTTCATAACTGAACACACATCCTCTTCTTTCTTTTGTTCCGTATGGAATTTTAAGTCTCTCAGACCACAAGACGCAAGAATGCAGTTAAGAAAAAAGGCACTGGCTAAGGTGGCGTGATCGTCCTGAGCTGATGATACGCATGCAATTTCCAAAACAAAGCGTCTCAGTTCCATTTAAGAGAACAAAATATGTTCTAGCAGCTGAATTAAAACGCTCCTTGAACGCACGAATGTTTATGCGAAACAACGCAACAGAATCTTTATACCAACCTCAAATGTTTCGATAAGTGTTTTGTCGCTTGTTAAGAAATCGGGAACAATTGATTTGCGTGGGGCATCCTGAAAGTAATGCCTCCTCCTTAATAACATTTCACATTTTGAAGAGATTTTAATGAAACTGCGCTGACATGTACTATGATATGTTACCAATGCGAGAACAAATTTGTTTCAGAATCGGAAGTAAAGATCATGAATGACAGAGAAAAGCAGCGAGCCGTAATTGAATTCCTAGAAAAAGAGGGATGTGAGGCTCCAGAAATATACAGAAGACTCCTGGAGGTGTATGGAGCTACCCCAATCGATATCAGTAATGTTCGAAGATGGATGAAAGGTTTAGAGAGGGAGAAAATTCAGTGTGGGACAAACAACGGAGTGGAAGACACGCAACTGCAGTGACAGATGCCAACAGGCAATGAGTAAAAGACCTCATTACAGCTGATCACCGTGTCACTATCCAGGAGTTGCAACAATAAACAGTGCTCACTGTGTGCAGACATTGAAGACGCTAAAGGAAGCTATCAGAAGGAAAAGACGTGACATTCCACTTCATAGTGTTGTTTTAGACCATGATTACGCACGTCCCCTCACTTCAATGGAGGTTTCACAGGCTATTGCCAAAATGGGGTGGACGGTGATGCCTCAAACCCCATACAGTCCTTATGTGGCTCCCTCAGACTTTCCCTGCTTGCCCCATTGAAGAACACACTTCGTGGGGAACGTTTCGACGATGTGACAGCCGTTAAACTGGCTGTGAACTCATGGATGAAACGACAGCCTCAGGAATTTTTCCAAAATGGATTTTACCAATGTGTTCAAAGATGGCGGAATTATATAGAAAGTGATGGATAATACTTTGAAAAGGCCAGCATTATTAACAATACGTCCAAGTATTTTGCCATAAAGTTTCACATTTTGGTTGCGACAAATAAAAATCTTATGAGGGACGAGGCATTACTTTCAGGATGCCTTTTGTAATATTCTGAATTAAGATGAATTCATCCATTCTTAAAATAAAACATTCACGAATAAACAGTTCTCGAGAAATCTGAAATCAATGGGACTTGCCGAAAACAAATTAATTTGGTTCAAATTAACCCATAGTTTATTTTTGGATAACAAAGAGAGACAAAAACCAAAAAGGAAATTAAACATGGAACTCCGTTTATCATCTTTCCAACTCAAATTTGGTTCCTGAACTCGAACTTCTTTTTTCTTTCGGAGTTTAAGGTAGACGTCTAGTGATTTTGCTCCCTATATTTCCAATGGAAAACATTTCGAAACTTTGTCCTCAGCGAAGAAAGATTTCCTATACATCCGAACTGGCCCATCGATAAAAAACATCAAAGTCATCGCTCTTTCCACGTTTATAAGTGAGTCACGAAAAAATTCTCATCTGCCGCCACCGGGAATCGAACCGAGGGTCTTCCAGTTACCCATCGGACATACTACCACTGCACCACTGCGGCCTCGAATTCTATAGACTCACGTGTGATTAACTGCCAGACCACATGACAGGTTGCTTCATGGAGCCCCGCATAATGCTCGGGATTCACCAAAGATGTCAAGCAGCAACTGAACAAATAACTAGGAGGCGAATAAGTAATTAATTCATACACTCGACGTGGACCAGGAACACCAAACAGAAGTCATCGCTCTTTCCACGTTAACAAGTGAGTCACGGAAATATCTCATTGGACGCCACCGGGAATCGAACAGTGGTAACGTGTCCGGCGCGTTAACTGGAAGACCCTGGGTTCGATTCCCGGTGGCGGTCGATGAGATTTTTTCCGTGACTTACTTATTAACGTGGAAAGAGCAATGACTTCTGTTTGGTGTTCCTGGACCACGTCGAGTGTATAAATTAATTATTTATTCGCCTCCTAGTTATTTGTTCAGTTGCTGCTTTCCATCATTGGGAATCGCCAGCATTGTGCGAGGCTCCATGAAGCAACCTGTCATATGATTTGGCAGTTAATCTCATGCAAATCTGGAGAATTCGCGGCCGCTGTGGTGCAATGGTATCATGTCCGGCGCGTAACTGGAAGACTCTGGGTTCGATTCCCGGTGGCGGCCGATGAGAATTTTTCCGTGACTCACTTATTAACGTGGAAAGAGCGATAACTTTTGTTTAGTGATTCTGGTCCACGTGGAGTGCATGAATTAATTACTTATTCGATAAAAAAGCATCCTAACTTAGCACAATCGGTGTTTTTTGCAAAAAGAAAAAAACATCTAAAAAAATCCTGGACTATGTTTAAAATTAATAACTTTACTTCGATGTAGTTGTAAAGAAAAGTTACTAAGGAAAGTTCCCCTGATCTGAACTTTACGGATTATCACTTTTTCAAGCACTTGAAGACCTTTCTACAAGGCAATAATACATTTTCCAACCAAACATCTGTTCAAACCATATTCTATGAATTAAGAGAATACAACGTGGTTTGTCACAAATATATATTTTTTTCAAGTCGAATATGGTTTCGCTGGGTATTGACCTAGCTTCATCAGGACGAATGACACGTAAATATTCAAACTGTATATATCATAAATGATGTTTACAGTCACGGGTTTTGGTTAGTTGCTTCCACGCGCTTGATAGAAATGGGATGGATGCCATGTCATTAACAAGTTGCGAAGACTTCTGATACATATGGAAAGCTTCCAAAATTTCAAGTTTGGTGGTTGAATCTGGCTTGTCAATTAGTTTTGCTTCTTCAAAGAGAAATTTAGGGTCCTTTTCGTAACAGTGTTTAGCCATCGATGACTTCTTTAGGTCACAGTTCAGAATGTAGGTCTTGTGCTCTTTCAATCGAAAGCGCAAGCTTGTCCTATATACGAAGCACCACATTCACATGGAATTTGAAAAATGCCCCACAAGTTTTTGTCTTCAACATAGTCCTTTGATCCCAAAAAACGTTCATTTTGTTTATGGGGTTAAAAATTACTTTACAATTAAAGGCTTTGGGAATTTTTGAAATTTTGAAAGTAATGTCACGGGAAACTGGAAAATGGCTAAATTCTCTCGCAATGGGCGCATCACAGGAGTTAACGTGGAAATAGTCTTCGGTTTCCGGAATTTTGTTAGAGCCTTGTCTATAACGGAAGGATTGTATCTTCGTTGTACTGCAACACGTTTAAGGAAATAAAGTTCTTTTTCCAAACTGTCTTTACCTGAACATATACTGATGGAAAAAAAAATCCCAACAACACGAAAAAATAGTTGTAGAGGAATGATTAGGTGGCAATACATATGTATAGGTAACATATTTAATCGATTAAGGTTTCAAGATCACAGCTGAATGTAAGCGCGAGAATAGCCATTTTAAATGTGAAATGCTGGTACATTAATAACCGTTATAACCTCCAGAATGTTGAATGCAAGCACGCAAACGTTCATGCATTGTGCCGTACAGGTGCTGGATGTCAGTTTGTGGGATGGAGTTCCATACCTGTTGCACTTGGTCGGGCAATACAGGGACGGTTAATGCTGGTTGGGGGTGACGCTGGAGTTGTCGTCCAATGATGTCCCATACGTGCTCGATTGGAGAAAGATCTGGTGATCTAGCAGGCAACGGCAGCATGTCGACAGTCTGTAGAGCATGTTGGGTTACAACAGCGGTATGCGGGAGAGCGTTATCCTGTTGGAAAACACCCCCTGGAATGCTGTTCATGAATGGCAGCACAACAGGTTGAATCACCAGACCGACGTACAACTGCGCCGTCAGGGTGCGTGGGATAACCACGAGAGTGCTCCTGCTGTCATAGGAAATTGCTCCCCAGACCATAACTCCAGGTGTAGGTTCAGTGTGTCTTGGCCGCAGACAGGTTGGTTGCAGGCGCTCACCTGGCCTCCTTCTAACCAACACACGGCCATCACTGGCACCCAGGTAGAACCAGCTTTCATCAGAAAACACAACAGATCTCCACTCCGTCCTCCAATGAGCTCTAGCTTGACACCACTGACGTCGCAAACGGCAGTGGTTTGGAGTAAGTGGAATGCACGCTACAGGACGTCTGGCTCGAAGCTGTCCTTCAAGTAACCGATTTGTAACAGTTTGTTGTGTCACTGTGGTGGCAACTGCTGCTCGAATTACTGCCGCAGACGCAGTACGACGCGCCACGGCCATACGCCGTACACGGCGGTCTTCCCTCTCAGTAGTGCCACGTGGCCGGCCGGAACCCTGTCTTCTTGAGGCAGTACCTTCCCTTGACCACCGCTGCCAACAATCATGCACAGTGGCTACATTCCTGGGAAGTCGTTCTGCAATATTGCGGAAAGAAAATCCACCTTCTCGTAGCCCTATTACACGACCTCGTTCAAACTCCGTGAGCTGTTGATAATGGCTTCTTCGTCTTCTTAAAGGCATTCTTGACTGACATCTACACCCTACGTCGAATCTCAACGATAATTAACGCTCATTAACGTTACAGCGCGTATTTACAGCAAACCTGCTTTGCATGTTCCGAGGGGTGCTACTAGCGCCACACGTATGCGCCGAGCGCGAAATTTGCATAGACGTCATCTTACAGATGTACTCTCACCGCCTACCAACTGTAGTTTATCTAACACAACCCCTTCTTGGTGTTGGGATTTTTTTCTGTCAGTGTATATGTATCGCGCGATATATGCAACTGTAAAAGGCCCTGAGTTTTTGTTGCCAAGGGTGATTGGACTTGACATGTGGAAGTGAAAAAATAGCGAAAGGTTTCGGTTAAATTGTGGTTGCGAGAGATCCATTTGAGCGAGTAACCAGGACGTCAAGGAATCGTAGGCATCCGTTATTTGCAATTTCGTAGCTGAATTGAATGTGAGGCTCAATGGAATTTATATTAAGAGAATACAACGTATTCTCTTAATACGTATGATCGTCACAAGACAAGTCTATGAGATCATATTCAATTAGTTTGTTGCATCCCGAAGCCTGGCGTTTTTTCGCGATGGTACAAAGGAAGTTCCCATCTCGTTGAACAAGGAGTGTTGTTGCAGGCGGTGATTATTTTGATTGAAGTTTATTTTGCATCGTACTTTGAGTGCTTCAAGTTTCCATTAATATTCCGACATTTCATCTGTTACAACCTAATATTTCCTAATGTCAGTCCAAATTTTCCACACGGCTATGATATCTTTATTCGGAGTAGGATCCAAATGTTCGCGGACAGCGCCTACCCGTGACAACGCTTGCATATAGTTAAAGTTACGGCGTCTCCGTATAGTCAGAATGGTTTGGCCCATGGAAAGTGGTTGGAATGCGCGCGCAGACGTTTGCTGCTGTTTTTAGTCGTCTGTCTTCTGCGATGTGAGAAACATGGCTTTTGAAGAGCAACGTTGTAACATTAAAGTTTGTCAGCATTTGGGTAAAACAACTGCAGAGACCTTAGAAATGCTTTTGAAGGTGTACGGTCACTCTACGATGGCGAGATCGAAGGTGTACGAGTGGTATCGGCGTTTCAAAGAGGGCTGCGAATCCATCGCAAATAATGAGCTCTGTGGTCAACCTGTGCCTGCACAGAGTGAGGAAAACATTACGATGGTGGCGCAGTGTGTTCGTCAGGATCGTCGCCGAACCATTGAGGATATCGCTAACGCAACTGACTTATCGGAGACCACATGCCATCGCATTTCGACTGAAGGATCTTAACATGCACCGCGTGTGTCAGAACATTGTTCCTCGCCTTTTGACCTACGAACAAAAAGGATGAACGGATGCTGATATCGAGCAAATTAATCGACAAAGCCGATAGCGATCCTACGTTTTTGTATTACATCATCACAGGTGATGAAACGTGTTGCTGCTTGTTTGATATTCAGCCAAAGCGTGCTTCTTCAACATGGAAATCACCATCTTCACCGTGATAAAAAAATTCAGGTAGGATCGCAACAAAGGGAAAATCATGCTGGAGGTTGTGACGTACTTGCCAGCAGGACGCATACGACATAAAGGCAGATAGCAGTCAGAACGAACGTCCGCGTAGCTCGATTGGTAAATTGGTAGAGTGACTTATTCCGGAATGAGGGGATCCGGGTTCGAGCCCCGGCGTGGACAAAAATGACGGAGAAATTTACTTCGTTATAATGGCGCCCAAACTTTCCGGATGACGCGGCCGTTCAAAATCTCGCAATGGTGTGATGTTCTATCCACATCGCGAGATAGGAAATATAAGAGAATCCCTTCTCCAGCGCTTCGAAAAATAAATGTGTGAGACGTTGCATTCCACACACCAGATTGACTGGGAGTTCTCAAGTGCACGTTCTACAGCGGATGGCTGCCTGCAACGATTCATGGTCACGGCAGACCCGTGGGCCATGCCCCCGGCCCTCTTTCGGGGGTGGGGAGATGTGACGTACCTGCCAGCAGGACGCACACGACATAAAAACATATAGCAGTCAGAACGAACGTCCGCGTAGCTCAATTGGTAGAGTGACTTATTCCGGAATGAGGGGATTCGGGTTCGAGCCCCGGCGTGGACAAAAATGACGGAGAAATTTACTTCGTTATCAGGTGTTTTTTGATTCTCACGGCATTGTGCATTCCGAATTTATTCCTGAGAGCGCAATAGTTAAGAAGGAACGTTATCTGGACATTTTACGTCATTTACGGGAGTCAATCCGTCGTAAACGGCCGGAGATGTGGCGAAGTGGACAATGGTACTTTCTCCATGACAACGCGCCTGCACATCGGTCCCTACTGGTCACGGGGTTTCTCGCCAGAAATCGTGCTAATGTGCTCTCACATTCCGCCTATTCACCCGACTTAGCCCCATGCGATTTTTAACTCTTTCCATTGATGAAATAATATCTGCAGGGACGTCGTTTTGTGTCAACAAATGAGGTAAAAACAGCAGCGCAGGAGACATTACGAGGGGTTGCAAAACATGGGTTTCAGCAATGCTGCCAGAAGCTTTACGAGAGCACTGGCAAAAGTGCATTGTCGCCTAAGGGGATTATTTTGAAAATGGTTGTGCATCGGTGTTTTAAAGTATTCAAGGTAAGGAACTATACGCCAAGTCCCCGAACTTTTGGATCCCACCTTGTAATTCAAAAAGTTTTTACGTAGTCTAACATAGTGTCAACACAGGACAGGGCTGTGCTGTGGTTGATGCAAAGCTTGTTAGTTTCTTTCTCTTCACTTGTTCTCCTCCTTTCTTTCGAATTCATTCACAGCCTCGATAATAATATTTGAATCACTCATGTAATTGGAATTCTGGCTCATGCGAGCAGTTTGTAGCCGCTCATCGAAGCTTTCTTTGTCTGCCTTTTAAAATCTGTTCACATTATTATTTAATTATATTATCTGAGTTTTTACGCTTGGTTTCTTCTTTGCTAGAACTCCGTAAATCAGCTTTAACATTTGGAAGAATTTTCCTTCATGTTGGAGAAGTTTTACATTGGGCCACGCTTTAGGCACGCCATACGGGAGCGGGAGATACTAGGTTCCCAAGGAATATTGATCACCCTGAAATTGGGTGGATTATCCATGTAACTTACACAGGAACGTATTCCGTTTTACATTTACATTTTGAATATACAGTAAAGCCTCGTGTATCCAATCTAATTGGGACTATAGTACCGTCGGAAAATCGAAAATTCCGGATAATAGAGAACACTCTATATATGTAACCAGTCGTAGCTGATAAAAATTGAATTTAGCGTGATATAAATTTTTTTTTATTAATTTAACTTGCAAAATATGTATACGTAAACATGTGCACCTAATAATGTTAGGTTGTTGCACATAGTATGCCGAAAAACTGATGGAAATTTCAAACAATCAAAATAGAGTGCAAAGTAAACTTTGGTAATCAGAATAATTACTGTCAACAGCAACACACAGTTGCTAACGAGACCCAAGCTGTTGTATGCTGTGGTGAAAAAATGTCGAGCTTCAGGGTGCGACAAACTCGTGAAATGAGGTTTCAACTGTTTGATTGGGAAGCGATTTACCCTGTAGAGAGGTATCTACATGCCTGAAGAAATGATAATCTATACGGGACAGATCAGGTGAGTAAGGCGGATGGAGTAATGTCTCCCACTTCAACTGGCGCAGCTGATGAATCGTCTAGCGTGCAAAGTGGGGTCTGAAATCGTAATGGAGAAGTATGAGCCCATGGCGATTGGCTAATGTCGGCCATTTGGTGGACAGGTTTCCATGCATAATGTCAAGTTATTGAAAATACCTGTCCACCGTGATGATTTGACCAAGCTTCTGGATCGTCTGGCGTGCAACGTAGGGTCGGGCATTATCATTGAGAAATATAGGCCCATGGCGATTGACTAATACCGGCTGTTTGGTGGAAACGTTGTTTCCGTGCATAATGTCAAGGTCTTAACAATACAAATCCGCTGTGATGATTTGACCCAGCTTCTGGATCGTCTGGCGCGCAACGTGTGGTCGGACATTACCATGGAGAAGTATGAGCCCATGGCGATTGACTAATGCCGGCTGTTTGGTGGAAACGTTGTTTCCGTGCATAATGTCAAGTTCTTGACAATACAAGTCCGCCGTGATAATTTGACCCAGCTTCTGGATAGTCTGGCGCGCAACGTGTGATCGGATATTACCATGGAGAAGTATGAGCCCATGGCGATTGACTAATGCCGGCTGTTTGGAGGACAGTATTCCATGCATGTCAAGTTCTTGGCACTACCTGTTCGCCGTTATCGATTTGGCCAAGCTTCTGGATCATTTGGCGTGCAACGGGGGTCGGGCATTATCATGGAGAAGTATGAGCACATGGCGATTGATTAATGCCGGCTGTTTGGAGGACAGTATTCCATGCATAATGTCAAGTTCTTGACAATACCTGTCCGCCTGTGATGGTTTGACCTGCTTGTAAGAAGATGGAGTGGATCACATCAGCTGCGGGTCACGAAAATGTTGATCAAAATCTTCTTGGAATGGAGTACTGGCTTCGGGGTCTGTTAGGAGTCGACCGAGGTGGAGCTGTTGCGCTCAAAGTCGGTGATTTTCATACAGCGTCTATTTCTTCGTTGGTGATTTTCATACAGCATCTATTTCTTCGTTGGTAATTTTCATACAGCATCCATTTCTCTTTATACACGACGAGGCGCATCAGAATGTCTTTCGTTTCGTTGCGAATAAGCAGAGAAGAGCAGAATAGAAATTATCGTGTTTTGGGCTGTTCCGTCAACTCAGGTGATGTTCAGTCATTCAATTTCTTCACTTTGCCTATGTCTGTTAAACGTCAGGAAATGGTTGAAGAGTGTACTATGAGTTCCTCGGCAAGTTCTCGTACCATTTGATGTGGATAAGTTTCAATCAACACCTAAAATTAGGCAGCATCAATACCACTTGCTGGTCAACCGCGTGTTCCATTTTCGAACTGGAATTTAGCAAATCAACGTTGTGTTTGGCATTCAGTAATGGGGCCTCCCGAAAATGCTCGATTGAGGTTGAGAGCTTGGACAAGCGATGCAAGGAGTCCAAGCGCAAACTCATAGAACAGAGGGACAAACACTTATCTCTGATCTACCGTCTTGTTAGCATGGCCTTGTTGGAACTGATGCCAACGAAATAACAAGTTCTTTATATTTAAATTTATAACTGTATAAAGTACTTATCTTTAAATAATTAAGGGGCATAAAGAACCTTATACCGGTGCTTTATACCTCTTTAAATTCGCATATCACAAGGAACACCGGGCAATTTGTCAATTCATAAATTACCTTCCAGCAGCACGACACTGCAAAATCCAACATTTTATCTGCACCAGCCTAATGTCTTCATGTAAATACAAGATTTCATATTAGAGGAATCAGATTTCTCATTTAGACTAAGAACTTATAAAACAAGAGCTTTTAGATTTGATTGAAACAATTATTTTGTGTGAAGGTTTATCTCACCGTGACTTCAACTTAACTTGGCGATTTAAATGTCACCTTGTCGAATTGCTTCAAATTGTTTGCATCGACGCTTGCAAAAGCTGAAATTTCAATTAAACATGGAAATCACTTTCAAGATGAGGCCAGGACTCAATACCAACAGAAGTATACTTACAATGAACAATTTCGTCTTTATTCCGTATCCAAGCAGCACGTCAATATTCACTAACCACTTCGCTTGGTACAGCACACCGAATGGAATTCACTCAATGATTTCGAACAAAAAACGTTGGCACTTATCTCTCTGCAAATAACATTTAACTTTGCTCATATAATTTCTCTCTCAGAACCTGCACATTGATTATCGCTCTTTGCATCTGTCTCTCTGAGCATTCAAAACTTTTTATTTACTTTTTGATTTCCCTCTGACAAACTATAGGGTTGCTAACTTTTACCAGCTCGTCTGGAGAAACTTTGTGGTGTTAAGTCAAAAAATATTTTACGAAAAGAAACCAAATTTACATTAGAACCCTCTGAATTCTTTACAAGTGAAAATCTTCTGAATTCAATAGTGAAAGCTTGAATTCTTTGCAAGTGAAAGTCTGAATTATTTACAAGTGAAAGTCTGACGAACTTCTGAATTCTTTACAAGTGAAATTCTGACGAACTAATGAATTCTTTACAAGTGAAAATCTGACGAACCCTTGAAATAGGACACTGAAACAAACTCAGTGAACAACCCTGTAACACAAAAGGATTACGAGTTCACCTTGTTTTCCTCGCCATGAGACGTTACGACCCCTTTTATCTATAGGTTACATGCAGGTGAACTAGCGCAATGTAGAATACCACCGAATTTTGAAAAAGAAAGGACACATCTGCACGCTGTACTTTGGCATTAAGGGGACAAAATACTATTAAAAACATTTTAATGCAGTCATTTGATGATTGACCCGTGCCTACTTGGGCACAGTTTCTGTATTACATAAGGAATAACGACTCAATTAATTGCCTTGGGAGAGTTGTTATCAGTATGTGTTATCTCTCATGAAGCAGTTTTTCAGGCTTGATGTACACTATATTGACAAAAGTCACCGGACACCTAAAAGAGAAACACAACATAGCATTTAGTGACACACATTAGTACAGTGTCGGTCCACCTTTGGCCTTAATGCATGCACTGATCCTTTGAGACATACTTTCGACAAGGGTTTTGGAACACAGCGATAGGTATGCGCTTTCATTCAGTACATAATGCTGCTGCTAACTGTTGCTTAGTAGTACGCCTTGGTTCAAACTTCTTATGCGGCGATCTAATTTATCCCATAGAGAACCTATGGGATGAAGATCAGGGCTCTGTGTTGGCCCGGTCCACACACGATACGGAATTATCGTCAAACCAGGCCGTAACAGTCATTGCTTCATGGCTCGGTGCATTATCCTGCTGGTATCAACAAAGCTCGGTTCCATAGTAGTGCCACAGAGTTGGTAGGGCATAATTGGATAGAATATCGAGGTAGATGTGCTGGTTAACAGGTTAGTCCACAATAACCAATGGGCCGGGACCATACCACGAAAAACACCCCCACACGAGTACACTGCCAGCTCCAAACTTGACCGTAGGAACAGTACACTATGGTAAATAGCGCTCCCCTCGGCTGCCGTCATACCCATACACGGCCATCAGACTGATGGATCGTGTATCGGCATTCATAAGTCCATAGAACCCGTTTCCACTGATCTACGGTCCACAACAAATGTTCTTTACACCATGCTAAACGACGAGTAGCATTCCGAATGGAGATGAAAGGCTTATGAGCAGCCTCACGACCACGGTAACCCATGAAATGAAGTTCTATGCGAATGGTAAATATACGTATTTTCCAGCATTTTTACTCACCTGTACACTGAGGGCTTGTGCAGTACTCCGTCGATTAGCTGTAACGACTCTCGTAAGTCTTCGACGTCCTCTATCACTGATTTTCTTTGGTCTGCCTGTACATTTTGCTGCTTCAGGCACGCCATGTGTCTTCCACTTATTCAGTGCATCCAAAAGAGCTGACTTGGGTATGTTTAAACGCCTTTCGGTTTCTCTTATGGACAACCCACTAATATAACACCGAACAATCCTTTCCTTTCTCAAAGTCAGTTCTCTCCCGCCGCGACTTTTTCACTCAACCTCACAGTGCAATATGATCGCTGTCAGCTGCAGGCATGTTTGTATACCGTTTGCAGCTGTACCGCGCATGTTAACAACGCAGAGGATTCATTCATTTGCTTTTGTAGGGGTGTCCGGTGACTTTTGTCAATATAGGGTATGTGTGGCTCATTTTCGTGTTACCAGCCCGCTGGCATTTCGTTGAAGTGAGCTCAATGTTTGGCAGCACATTTTAACTTCTGGATTTTAGCATCAATCTCAGTGAACAAAACATATACTTCGCACTTTCAAACCTATAAATGTAGTTTATTTGTAGTTGGACAACAGCTTAGTTAGAAGTGTGACTCAAAGTGTGTGGAAAGAGAATTTATGTTTGACAAAAGTGTTTAAGATTAAGGCTAAATGTCAGTCTTGATCACTTGCTACAAATCGAATTGTGATTGGTTACTACATTCTTATCACCGTGTTCATTAAATGCACCATTACCAGAACTAAAAAATAGAGTACCAAATAAAGAAAAAAACCGTACAAAATTAATTGCCATTTACTTTGTAATATGCGCTGAGATGACATTTCATTACGTACACCTAGCAGCATGTCCTACCGCCCTTGGCCTGCGCGACAACCTGAGTGTAAAGGGGCACAGAACATGCCAGATACTGGGAGCGTCATGCAAGAATGTTGTACCATGCAGATATGATTGAGCCATGCAGTGGCTGCAGAGTGAAATGCGGCACAGTTTTGCCGCAAATAGCCCGTTCCGTCTCATCCAATAGGTGCTGCATCGGGTTAAAATCTGGGAACTGTGCAGGCCACTGAAGCAAAGAAACCTTGTCAGCACGTTCCTGGAGCTATACAGTAATGATATGAGCCTCGTTAGTTGGTACGTTATGCTGCTGGATATGTCCATCTGCTTTAGGATAAAATACAGTCATGAAGGGGTGAATTTGGTCAATAATGATGTTCAGATACACGAGGCTTTCATGTGTCTTTCAGTGGGCATCACAGGACCTAATGTGTGACTGAAAACATTGCTGATTGCTGGAAGCTTTTTTGCATTCCCCATTATTCCCGGTAAGATTTTGTTTTGGTTGTGCCCGTGAAAAATGGCAGTTTTTGTGCCACAAAATATCACGATTGCTGGAAGTCTTTTGCATTCCTCACCATCCACGATAAGACCTTGTTTTGGTTGTGCCCGTGAAAAACGGTAGTTTGTTTGCCACAAAACATCGCTGATTGCCGGAAGTTTATTGCATTCCCCACCATTCACGATAAGACTTTGTTTTGGGGAAAAATGGCAGTTTGTGTGCCACAAAACATCGCTGATTGCTGGAAGTTTATTCCATTCCCCACCATTCACGCTAAGACCTTGTTTTGGCTGTGCCCGTCAAAAATTGCAGCTTGTGTGCCACAAAACATCGTGATTGCTGGAAGTTTTTTTTCATTTCCCACCATTCAAGATAAGACCATGTATGGCGTAAAAGTCTTGTCTTACTTCTACGTTATTTTAAAACATCAACATACCAAGAAATATTTCCTAAATGAAAGAAAACCTTAACGGCCAGACGAAACATGTAAACAACAGAAGTCAAACTTACGGAAAAAGATGCTTTATTCAGGATGTAGCAAACACATCGTAGCATAGCATATTGCACTAAACTCTCCACACACCACACAACTCTTTAACACAAAGCTCTTTTCAAAACGCTCCTTTCAATAATCAGTTTACAACTCAACGCGTAATAATCGCTCTCTTACAACGCTCCTTTCAATAATCAGTTTACAACCCAACGTTCTTCAAAAGTCACCGGACACCTAGAAGAGAAACACAACATAGCATTTATTGACACACATTAGTACAGTGTCAGTCCACCTTTGGCCTTAATGCATGCACTGATTCTTCGAGACATACTTTCGACAAGGTTTTGGAACACAGATAGGTATGTGCTTTCATTCAGTACATAATGCTGCCGCTAACTGTTGATTAGTAGTAGGCCTTGGTACCAAACTTCTTATGCGGCGATCTAATTCATCCCATAGAGAACCTATGGGATGAAGATAGGTTCTCAATGGGATGATTTAGATCGCCGCATAAGAAGTCGTCACTTTTATCTCTTGTTCGTCGCTTTTATCTCTTGCTCTTATCAATATCAGGCATACGTCACGTGCATTCAACCTCAATTGTGTTGCCAAACGTATTCGTTTGAGAGAAAAGATATTACGTTAAGAGTGAAGAATAATAGAATAAACTCAAGATTTACATAGGGAAAGAAACTAAAAAGAAAAGTTAATTTAGAATATACGTCACACATGTTTTAGTTGTGCCCGTGAAAAGGGCTGTTTGGGAAGTGGTTGAACCAGACATGCCTTGTGCTAACCATCATGCCACATTCAAAGTCGCTGAGATTACTCATTTTACCCATCTTACCTCTTAATTTAAATACTGACTGATGCTCGAGGATCTGGTTTGCCTGACGTATACTGAACTTCTTGTATGTTGGAGTGACCCATAAGACACCGCGTGAGTGCAGTTGTACCTAATTAACTGGTTACTCATTTAATAGCGTTATCACGTAAGTCGTTTCAGAATTATTCTCCTGCTAGGTGAAAGCCCGTCAATAATGATGGCAAAAAATATGTAGAATCATTTTTTAAATCATTTATTTATTCCTTAAAGTGTCAACAGATGGCGTTGTAAGCATTCTCCGCCACGATAGTGAAGCCTGTGAGTGCATGTAAAAATCGTGTAAGCTCATGTTTGAGAGAGTCGGCTTTCACAATTAATCTCTTAATGATACTGACTACTACTTCGGATGTCTACGTGTCCTCATGGGTGGTAGAACATGCGACTGCCGCCAAAACGTTTTGGGTTCCAATACACCCAGATACAAACCTTTGCTTTTTCGAAAATAAATCCGCAAAGATCATAAAGATTTCTCGAGTTTACCTTCAAATATATACTGAGTGGCCACTTTATTGTGACAACTCCCTCAGTACTTCGTTGGGCCTCCTTTTGCCTTTAATACTGCGTCGATTCTTCGTGGCATGGACTCCACGAGATGTTGATAGGTGGTTTGTGAAATCCGAGACCATGCTTGATGAATAGCACTTTCCAGGAGTGTGAGATTGCAGGGTTGTGGATCCAGCTGTCTGATGGCTCGTTCAACTTCATATTCTCAATGGGGTTGAGATCTAGAGATTGTGGGGGCCACCTAACCAAGCAAAAACACAAGTGCTGGGAAACTGCAGGCAACCAGCTGGCAGTGATGGGTCACTGCTGGCTGAAATCTGCCGCTCACGGCCCGGTAGTGGTCCGTTGGTGGCAGCACTATCAGTTGGCGAGCCATTGATGGCCCTGCAGCATCGCCGTGAATTGTGGGCCTCCAAGCAAGTGCGCCGCCCCGGTGGCGCAGTGGTCTAAGGCGCTGGCCTCTGATCATTCGTCCGTAAGGGGTCCGGGTTCGAATCCCGGTCAGGCATGGATGTTGTGTTTGTCTTACGGCACTGGCTCTCTCCCTTCCCTGGAACCAGTGACCCTAAATTAGGGACGGGCGACTGACTCACGGTGGTCGTTAAACCTCCAATTAAAAAAAAAAAAAAAGAAAAAAAAGCAAGTGCCACTAGTGGCCCGTTGCTGGCAACCAATGCAACCCCCAACAGCAGGTGGGAGCATCGGGACTGCGCATGCGCAGAAGCAACACTTGCTGTGTCTCTCATGGTACCAGTTAGTTGAAGACGAAGCTATCGCCATCGTGTTATTTTAGTGGATGTTAAGAAAAAATCCATATGTGGAGAGGCGAATTAATTTCCTAATGAAATTTTACGTCGACGAAGATATCAGATTAAGCCGTGCAATACTAGATTACAGCCATGAAATACACCCACTCCATTCCCATGAATAACAATTCATGGAATGGAGTGGATGAATAACATGAAAAAATTTGAAACCGCTTGAAACACATATCCTGGAAAACCATTAAAATAGCGTTTGTTGGGGAAAAAAAGAATTATACGCGTACAAAATTTATTAATTATTTGAAAGAAAAAAAAAGCAACGCTATGTGGTGTCCATGGGTTGAATACATAAGACTGGGAGGAATTCGCTTCTAAAAATAACGAGAAGTAAAATAAAATATCTTTTACTCTTTAAAACAAATGTAGCTTCGGACAACGGAAAGGAAAGACACAACGTTAAAAATGTAACAGAATGTGACATGAACCCGGGTAAATATATATTTATTCAACAATCTCTTTTCAAGACGGCAAGGACAGTAGAAAACTTTGGAAAGCGACTCTAAGTATGTATACGCCTTGAAAATGAGTGAAGTTCCCTTAAGGTAAAAAATAAAGCTATCGTTACGTTGAAAAAATTAATTTATCAATTATATGAAACTGACGTTTATGAGAAATAACTCGCAATATTGTAAAATGAAAGAGGGAAGCATTCGATTACAAATTGCATACCAAACAGATAGCTTCCAGCACACATCCCAAACGTAGTGAATTAGTCCGGTTGGTAGCGAGCGCGGCTTCCACGCAAATGGCCCAGGATCGAATCTAGTCAGATGCAAACGGACATTTTTCCGATCTGTCGAGAAAATTTCCCCAGAGCAGGGCTTTAATTCACAAGCTTCGTAAGGGTAGAAAAAAATTGTAGCTTTAGGAAACTGTGGTTATCCTTGCTGTGTCTTTTTTTATTATGGCTACTACTGGGAAACTGGCGGACAAAATTCGGCAAGCCACCAGTTACGTCACGTGGTTGCTGGCTGCCACTAACGGCCCACTAGCGGACCACATTAGGCTAGCCATCATTTCTGGCACGTGCTTGCAGGGCCACTGAAGGGCCACTTGTGGCAGCTACTGCCTGTGATGGACCACTGATGGCCCTGTTGTGGCATATGACAACTGATGGGTTCCAACTGTTGGCCAGCTGTTGGCCTGAACTGCTGGCCCTTCTGTTGGCCGCCCGGACATTTTATTGACGGTTCGGCAGCGGCAACATAGTGCTGGGCCAGCAAGACTGTTTTTGCTGGGAAGCAAAGTAAACTCACTGGCATGTCCCTGAAACCAATCTTGTACAATACGAACACTATGGCAGGACGTATTATCTTGTTGAAAGTAGCCATCGCCATTGGGATAAACCTTCCACATGACAGGATGCACTTGGTCCGCAACGATGTTTAGATATGATGTGCCAGTCAGACGTTGTTCAAAACGAATTAAAGGGCCCAAAGCATGCCAGGAAAACATTCCCCAAACTATAACGTTGCGTCCACCAGCTTGAAGGGTTGTAGCATTGCATTTGGGGTCCATGCTTTCGTGTTGTTTCCGCCAAATTCTCACTCTGCATGGTGCAACTGAAAACGTGATTCATCGGACCACATAATTTGTTTCCAATTATCGACTGTCCAATCCTTGTGCTCCTGTGCGAACTGGAGACGTTTTCTCTTGTTAACTGCAGACAGCAAAGGTGTTTGAACAGGCCTTTGGCTGCCATATTCCATCCGATGCAGTGCACGGGGAACAGTGCGTGCAGAGATCATTTGAGGGGATCCTGGATTAAGATGGTCTGTAATTTGCTGCACTGTTGCCCTTCTGTTGTCTGTTACCAGTCTGGACACTCTCCGTTCCGCCCGAGCAGTCATCAGTTGAAGACGACCACACGTTGCACGTAGAGACCCAGTTTTTAGACTGACAGTCCAGTCTTTAAACACTTTAACAACAGCTGCTCTGGAACATTTCCCGAACGCGGCTGTTTTGGTCATACTTGCTCCATGGCTCCAAGCTGCTGCAATCATCCCACGTGAAAGTCCGTCAAATCGCATTTTTTACCCATCTCGTCACCCAAAAATCACTTCTACTACTGTCGCAAGCACTAAGCTTTCCCTTTTTATACTAGCCTCGCCCTCTGGCGGCAACATCGTGCAGCCATAGCTCATTTGCTTAAAGCTGTCAGGTGGTCATAATAAAGTGGCCACTCAGTGTATTTCCCCTCAAGAACAGATTGGGAAATTCCAAAATAAAAACGGCTGACGCAAATGTTTCCTCTTAAGATTTAAAGCAGCTTCGTCAACATCGACGACAAGTATGTGAAGGTGACGTTGTGCGAAGCCCACCCGTGACAAGTGGGACAAACGTTCAAACAAAGAAAATTTTATATCATCAGATGATAAACACATAAGCAACTGTAATATGATTTATAAAGAACGCTAGGAAAAGGTGGCTAGGCAGTCCCGGTGGCGGAATAGTCTAAGCGATGGCCTCTGATCATTCGTCCGTATGGGGTCCGGGTTCGAATCCCGATGAGGCATGGATGTTGTGTTTGTCTTACGGTACTGACTCTCTCCCTTCCCTAAAACTGGTGACCCTAAATTAGGGACGGGCGACTGCTTATAGCCCATTGAGTTGCTCACGGTGGTCGTTAAACCTCCAATAAAAAAAATAATTAAAAAAAGGTAGCTGGAGATGATTTCGAAAATTAAAAAAAGTTTTCCTTAATGTTACAATAATAATGATATGTAGACACACCAATGCTACCACAGATGATGCAAGCATTTATTGCATAAAGCTTGTGAGGTTGAAGGGCTATATGCACCATGGATTGTATTCAGCTAGAGATAACGTCCAGTACTAGGCAAAGGTTTCTGGTAAAGCAGTGAGAGAAGAAAGGAAACCTCCCATTCTTGTTCCTGACAACTGGATGGAATTTCAAAAGTTTTGCGCACTGCGCAGGCACAGGCCGTAGGATGATGCAATTGATCCAATCGTTGCGCCAGTTGTGAGTCAGACTTCGGTATACAAAGTTGTGTCTACATTTGCTACCTAATTTGTTCCTGTTCAGAAAAATTCTGTCTAGAAATGGAGGGAGAAAGTGAGTCAGATCAGATCTCACGTAGCGACCAGCGATCCTACATTAAAATTGAACTTTGCGAGGAAAATCTCCTACCAAAATTCATGAAGCTTTGTGTGAAGCTTATGGGGTTAGTATAATGGATCGTAGCACAGCGTCACGGTGGGATAAGAAGCGGCCGGCCATCAGATGCAACGGACGACACTTCTGTGGTTATCGTCAACAGCATTTTGGAAGAAGGTCGACGGAAAACATGTGAAGAGATTGCATATGAAGCAAACATGTCTACCGCTTTGGTTTTCAGAATCCTAACTGAAATATTACAGAAGAGAAAAGTGGCTGCCGAATGGGTTCCGCGTATAATCTGCGTGAAGAGCAGCAAGCAGTTTGCGAAGTAATCGCAGAAGAATTGCTTCAGCTGTACGTGTCAGAAGACAAGCAGTTTTTTGGATAGAATTGTTGCTATAGACGAAACCTGGATGGAATCTCAATCAGCTCAGTGGAAACATCCAGAATCGCCTCCCCAGAAAACATTCCGCCGCCAAGAATCGAAGATTAAGCTGATGATGATTATGAAGTATTATACAAGGCTGGAGTGGTAGTAACAGACAGAGTGCCCGAGTGGACCACTGTAACAGCGGAATGCTACAGAAGGTTTCTGCAAAATGTTTTGTGCTCAAAGATTCGCCAAAGAAGGCCCGATATGCTCGAAGCCGGTGTCATCATTTTGCACAACAACGCGAGGCAACATGTTGCCCGTACAGTAAGAGACATTCTGGGAAAATATGGATGGGATTTGCTTCCCCACGAGTCATAAAGCCATGACATATAAGCAAACCAGACTATGACTTATTCCCAAAATTGAAGATGCCACTTCGCGGGTAACGATTCAGTACGATTCAGGATGCTCCTTATCAGGTGACCGGAGTAATCCGCGCCTCAGAAATGGAGGTATTCTGACTGGAATACAAGACTTACCCAACGTTGGGCCGCTGTCATAAAGAAGAATGGAGATTACTTCCAAGGCCTGTAAAAGTATGCTGTGAAATAAATTCGTCTTTTCAGAGATAACACGCAGTGTGAAAAACTTTGGAAATGACCTTCGTAGAAGTAATGCTAATTTTACAGTTGGCCTCAAACTTTTGTGGCCAACTGTTAAATATATGATTGAAGTGAACGATCGGGCCTCTCCGATAAGGCAGTGGTCTAGACGCTATCTTCTGGCCGTTCATCTGAGATAGGACTGGGTTCCCGAATCCCGGGGAGGCATGAATGGTGTTCGCCTTACAGGACTAGTCGTCCCAAATTAGGGACAGGAGATTGTCTATAGCCCATTGAGTTGCATGTCGTGGTTGTTAAACCAACTAACAAAAAAAAAAAAAAAAAAAACCCACCTGCCCCCCCCCCCCCCAAAATATTAAGAGCAGTAGAAATAGACACACATGCACCTAACATATACTGATCCCTCTAGCAGACACAGTATTTTTTTTTATCGGAGGTTTAACAACCACTGTGAGCAGCTCAATGAGCTATAAGCAGTCGCCCGTCCCTAATTTAAAGCCACTGGCTCCAGGGAAGGGAGAGAGCCAGTGCCGTAAGACAAACACAACATCTATGCCTCACCGGGATTCGAACCCGGACCCCTTTCGGACGAATGATCAGAGGCCGTCGCCACCGGGGAGGCATTTGCTATTTTCAAAGTAAGCAATGAGACAAAAGTAAGAGTTCAAATGAAACTAAGAGAAGTTGCGAGTAGAAAATGAAATGATACAAGTGGGAAGAAAACAGAGAAAAGACTGATGTTAGGTAACAGTTTTTTTCCACACAAGAGCAGTTAGTGTGAGACAGCACCTACAATGAAATAAAATGCAGTGAAATGTCAAATGCAACACGGCACTCTACAGGTCTGCCTTGTTGCATTTGACAATTTGCCATGCTGATATCGATAATCTGACAATCTGATCGATGGTCGATAATCTGCTAGCCCATGAATTCCGTATTTTACATTCAAACTAGAGCTAAAACTTTTCCATTTTGCCCGAGAAACGCAAAAGGTGTGTGTGACCTTTCCTGGACAATATTGCACAAATTTCCATGCAGGTGCAATAGTATAAATTTCGTAATACTGCCTGCAGTACTATTTTGCGAGGGTTGAAATTTTAATCGAGGCAACTGCATAATTACTGCAGATACAAAACGTATACCTGTTTCAAATTTTTACAGTCTTTCAATGTAGTCGCCAGCATTGTGTAACACCCGTTTCCAACGATGTGAAAGTTGTAGGATTCCGTTGGCAGTGCCTGTTCGGTTGATCGTTCGTGTAGAGTTGTGTACTGCTTGAAGAATATCTAGGATAGTTCTGAATCGAATGTCGCGAAGTGGTTCCTTCATTTTAGGGATCAAGTCGAAGTCACAGGGGCTTAATTCAGGATAGTACGGCTGGTGGTAGAGCACTTCGCAGCCCCTTTGAGTGAACAAATGATCCACAGCATATGCAACATGCGCTCGAGCATTGTCATGCAAAATGATGGGTAGGTTCTTCATAGAGTGTATCAGCTTCTTCCTCAAAGCTGGTCGCAGATTTTGTTCCAAAAAAAGAGTAATACTATGAAGTTACAGTCTGGCTTTGGGTTACGGCATGCCTCACAAAAACACCATCGCAGTCGTACACCAGAATGACCATAACTTTCACATTGCTGTTTACGACGAAATTTGGATTTGCCCGGCGGTGACCCGTAATGGCGCCACTCTTTAGATTGCCGTTTCATTTCTGGCTCATATGATCTAGCCCATGTCTCATCCAGCGTTATGATACGGCGAAGGAAACGCGTTTGTAACGTTTCAAATGGATATAAGCAGCCTCGTATCGTTGCCATTTCTGGATCTGTCAGAGCGTGAGGAACCCATCGCGATGCAATTTTTCTCATTCCTAGGCATTCCTTCACAAAATGTAGCACAGTTGAATGTAACACTCCTGTCTGATTATCTAAAACTGACGAATCGTAAAGCGCCGATCTGTCTCCAGTAACGCGGAAGCAGCACTCAGGTTGCCTTTGATCAATGTTGCTGTCTTTCCAGTGCTGGTGAACTGGGGGAGTGAAAAACAACAGTAGCAGCAACAACAATAACAACAACAAGAAAGATGACACCGAATTTTCGGGTGTAATAAGCGCGTCTTTTGAATCCGTTCTGACGCAAATTAAATTTATCAAAGCTATTTAAAGTCAATGCAACCGGTATGGAAAACAATAGTATCTGACGGAAGAAAGACGTTTTTCAATCGGGTCTGTAATCCCTCAGATATTGCTCTAAACGGAATCCTGAGCTTACGAACTCTTAGAAACAGAGTTATCGACAAAAATAAGATGTGACTTTACGTCCCTTGATGGAAAACCATGCATTATTTTAGGAAGAAAGTATTCACAAAAGGTTTATCTATATGAGCGGTATCGGTCCAAGAAAAAAATTTTAGTCGAGTTTTCAGGAGCCCAGATTTTGCTACAACTACATCAGAAGTAGAAATTAACACTTATGACCCCTGGTGGCCAAACCATTCTTTACCACACAATAGAAATTACGTAAAAAATATTTTCCGTCAAGTCTTGTATGCGATACAGGAAGAATTTTTCAAATCGGAGTTTAGGAGCAGAAAACGCATTTTACCATTGTGCGCCCTAGCGGAATGCCTATGATTTACTTGAAATTTTTGAATTTATAGGAAGAACATTTCGCATCGGAAACACTATCCAACAAAGAAGGAATTTTTCAAATCAGACTTTTAGAAGTAGAGGTATTGACAAAAATGAGATGTACATCTACGCACGCTGGCGTAGAAACCATGCATTATTTCAAGAAGAAAATGTTCCTAAAATGATTGTGCCGCCCCGGTGGCGCAGTGGTCTAAGGCGCTGGCCTCTGATCATTCGTCCGTGAGGGGTCCGGGTTCGAATCCCGGGGAGGCATGGATGTTGTGTTTGTCTTACGGCACTGGCTCTCTCCCTTCCCTGGAACCAGTGACCCTAAATTAGGGACGGGCGACTGCTTATAGCCCATTGAGTTGCTCACGGTGGTCGTTAAACCTCCAATCAAAAAAAAAAAAAATGATTGTCGACATGAGTAGGATCAGTCCACAAAAGACTTTTTTCCAATCGAGATTTTAGAAGCTCATATTTTGCTGCAAATACATCAGAAGCAGAAATTAAGACTTACGCCACCTGGTGGCCAAACAATTTTTTACAAAAATTTGAAATTACGTGCAAACTATTTCCCACAAGGAGCTGTATCCGGTGCAGAAATAATTTTTCAGATCGGAGTTTTAGAAGCAGAGATATAGGGGAAAGGCAATTTACCTTTAAGGCCCCTAGAGGAAAGTCTATGAATTACTTGAAAATTTTGAATTTATTTGAAAAACATGTCACACGGAAAACACTATCCAACAAAAAAGGAATTTAGCAAATCGGACTTCTAGAAGTAGAGATATTGACAAAAATAAGATATACATCTACGCCCCCTGGCGGAGAAACTGTGGAATGTTTTATGAAGAAAATATTCGGAAAAGGTTTATCGACGTAAGTGGCATTAGTCCACGAACGAATTTTTCAATCGATATTTTAGAAGCTCAGATTTTATTGCAAATACATCAGAAACAAAAATTAACACTTACGCCCCCTGGTGGCCAAAGTATTCTTTACCAAAAATTCGAAATTATATGCAAAAGATTGTGCATCAAGAGATGTATCCGCTGAATTTTTTTTTAAATCGGAGTTTTACAAGAAGAGTTATCGGAAAAAAGGCAACTTACTTTTACGCCCCTAGTGGAAAATCTATGCGTAATTTGAAAAAGAAACTATATCCAAAATACTCTTCGACATAAATGGAATCGAAAGATAAAAAATTTTTTTCAATCGGATATTTAGAAGCAAATATGTGGAATAAAACGTATTTTTGAATTCGACATCATCTGCATTTACGCTCTCTAGCGGCGAAATTGTACATCGTAAAAAAAAACGAAATAAAGGATCATCATTCTCATATTTCAAGCTTTCGAATGCAAAAAGAATTTTTCAAATCGGACTAACAGTTGCAGAGATACCGTGGGTACAGACGGACGGACTGAAGGACGGACGGACGGACAAACCGATAACATAAGCACGATCTTTTTTTACAAAAGACGTGCTAAAAACCAACTTCTTACGTAAGATGTGAGTGGGTGTGCTACCAGGAGAGAAGAAATGGAGTTCACAGAGTTAAATAGTGTACAGGTGCTTAGAGAGCAGGCATTAAGTTAAACAAGTTAGTAAAATCATGCAATGCATTGATTATGATACGCTTTCCAACATACCAGAAATCATTACTCAAGTTATGAGGATAATGGCTGTAGAATAAATCTTGCTCCTATGACCTGACCTTTGACCCCATTTCGATGATATTCAACAGAACAGGTAAAGTGTACTTCCGGAACAACATGAGAAAATTTTGTCTCAATCGAAGAAGTTTTACGTAAGTTATAGCGCATAAGGGCGATGGAATGTATCCCGATCGTATGTCCTGACCTTTGACCCCATTTCGTTCATTTCAATGTGGTTCGTCCACAAGTAGTCTCCTACCACATACTAAATTGGTAAAGTAGTCTCCTACCACATACTAAATTGGTAAAGTAGTCTTCTACCACATACTAAATGGAATGCATCCCGCTCCTATGTCCTGATCGTCAACCCCACTTCGCCCGTTTTCAATAGGGTTCGTCCCAAGGTGATCCCCCACGACATACTAAATTTTCATCGAAATCGAACCATTTGTACGCAGGTTATGACGCATAAGGCAATGGAATGGATCCCACTCCTATGTCCTGACCTTTGACACCACTTCATCCATTTTAAACAGGGTTCGTTCCCATGTGGTCCCCTACAACATACTAAAATTTCATCGAGATCGAACCATTTTTACGCGAGTTATCGTGCTGACAGACGGACGGACAGACGGGCAAAGCTGGAACATATACGTTTCTTCAACCTGCGGTTGGGAATCGTAAAAAAGCGGCGTTATGTTAATGAAAATGATGTTTCACTAGGTGGTAGATTTTTATGTCGTTCTAGAATTAGATGTATATTTTAACCATTTTAACATCAAGTAGTGTAGTATTTTTGTTTTCTGCACAGATAAACAGCAAAATATAAGTAGTCAACCATTATGTGGTGATAAGAATATAGGTAATAAGAATATTAATAATAATTTCCAACAATTTTTATTTGAATATATTTATGCGGGAGATATATATATTTTAACAAGTTAGTAAAATCATGCAATGCATTGATTATGATACGCTTTCCAATATACTAGAAATCATTACTCAAGCTATTACTCAAGTTATGAGGAAAATGGCTGTGGAATAAATCTCACCCCTGTGCCCTGACCTTTGATCCATTTGGATGATATTCAACAGAACTCGTTCAATATATCTCCGAAATAACATAATAAAGTTTTGTTGCAATCGAAACAATTTTACGTAAGTTACGATGCATAAGCGCTATGGAATAGATCCAGCTCCTGTGTTCTAACCTTTGACCCTATTTCGCCCATTTTCAATAGGATTCGTCCCCAGGAAGGTCCCTACAACATACCAACATTTTTCATTCAAATCGAAACATTTTTACGTAAGTTATGACGCATACTGGCGATGGAAGTGATTCCGCTCCTATGTCCTGACCTTTGACCCCATTTCGCCAATTTTCAATAGGGGTTGTCCCCCGGTGGTCTCCTACCACATACTAAAATTTAATCGAAATCGAACTTGATTTACGCTAGTTATGACGCATAAGAGCAGTGGAATGGATCCCGCTCTTATGTCCTGACCTTCGACCCCATTTCGTTCACTTTCAATAGGGTTCCTTCCCAGTGTTCCCCTACCACATACTAAAATTTCATCGAAATCGAACGATTTTTACGCAAGTTATCGTGCGGACGAACATACGCACACAACGCGTGACGTAATGAGGCAGATGAGAATCGCGACCATCTGCTAGCAAGGTGTGACGTCATAAAACTTTAATAGGATCCACAAACAACGCGTGACGTAATCAGATAGATGGCATGACCGCGCGCCAACATCTAATGGGGCGACGCCATGACACCACGCTACAAACTTTATAATTCGGGGTGGTTATTTAACCCACTAAACAAATTTTCTTAAAGTCGAGATCCAGCTAAATCGATTTCTAGTACCAGAAAACGTTAGGTTAACGACTTTCATCAAAATCCTCAGAGCCGTTTTCAAAATAAAATTTACATACATACAAGAATTGCTCCTTTAAGGTGAACGTCAAGTAATTTTGCTTCCTGTACTTCGAGTGGAAAAATTTCTGTACACATTTTCTTCCCAATTAATGCGTTCCCAAGGATGAAAATTTGAACATCGATTAACATACACTGACGAAAAAAAAAAAAAATCCCAACACCAAGAAGGGGTTGTATTAGATAAACGACAGTTGGTAGGCGGTGAGAGTACATCTGTAAGATGACGTTTATGCAAATTTCGCGCTCGGCTCATACGTGTGGCGCTAGTAGCGCCCCTCGGAACATGCAAAGCAGGTTTGCTGTAAATACGCGCTGTAACGTTCGTGAGCGTTAGTTATCGTTGAGATTCGACGTAGTGTGTTGATGTTAGTCAAGAATGCCTTTAAGAAGACGAAGAAGCCATTATCAACAGCTCACGGAGTTTGAACGAGGTCGTAAAATAGGGCTACGAGAAGGTGGATTTTCTTTCCGCAATATTGCAGAACGACTTGGCAGGAATGTCGCCACTGTGCATGATTGTTGGCGGCGGTGGTCAAGGGAAGGTACTGCCTCAAGAAGACCGGGTTCCGGCCGGCCACGTGGCACTACTGAGAGGGAAGACCGCCGTGTACGGCGTATGGCCGTGGCGCATCGTACCGCGTCTGCGGCAGCAATGCGAGCTGCAGTTGCTACCACGGTGACACAACGAACTGTTACAAATCGGTTACTTGAAGGACAGCTCCGAGCCAGACGCCCTGTAGCGTGCATTCCACTTACTCCA
The DNA here is from genome assembly GCA_039090855.1 of Macrothele yani. NCBI lineage: Eukaryota > Metazoa > Arthropoda > Arachnida > Araneae > Macrothelidae > Macrothele > Macrothele yani. The sequence goes on from CM077001.1 coordinate 43,000,359, forward strand.
AACCACTGCCGTTTGCGACGTCAGTGGTGTCAAGCTAGAGCTCATTGGAGGACGGAGTGGAGATCTGTTGTGTTTTCCGATGAAAGCCGGTTCTGCCTGGGTGCCAGTGATGGCCATGTGTTGGTTAGAAGGAGGCCAGGTGAGCGCCTGCAACCAACCTGTCTGCGGCCAAGACACACTGAACCTACACCTGTAGTTATGGTCTGGGGAGCAATTTCCTATGACAGCAGGAGCACTCTCGTGGTTATTCCACGCACCCTGACGGCACAGTTGTACGTCGGTCTGGTGATTCAACCTGTTGTGCTGCCATTCATGAACAGCATTCCAGGGGATGTTTTCCTACAGGATAACGCTCGCCCGCATACCGCTGTTGTAACCCAACATGCTCCACAGAGTGTCGACATGTTGCCGTGGCCTGCTAGATCACCAGATCTTTCACCAATCGAGCACATATGGGACATCATTGGGCGACAACTCCAGCGTCACTCCTAACCAGCATTAACCGTCCCTGTATTGACCGACCAAGTGCAACAGGCATTGAACTCCATCCCACAAACTGACATCCTGCACCTGTACGACACAATGCATAAACGTTTGCGTGCTTGCATTCACACTCTGGTGGTTACACCGGTTATTAATGTACCAGCATTTCACATTTAAAATGGATCTTCTCGCGCTTACATTAAGGTGGACGTCAAGTAATTTTGCTTCTTATACTTCTAATGGAAAAACTTCTGTACACATTTTCTTCACAATTAATGCGTTCCCAAGGATGAATATTTGAACATCGATTAAAATATCTTCATTTTATAACTTGGAATACTTAATATTTTCTAAAACATAACCATAATTACGCAATCCGACATTTCTTTGTCTACTGACGTCATCAAAGTACAGGTCGCGCCATCTTTTTTCTGGTTTCCACACCACCAAAGTAAAAGTTATTAATTTTTAATGTAATTATGGTTATGTTTTAGAAAATATTAAGTATTCCAAGTTATAATATGAAGCTATTTAAATCGACGTTTAAATTTTCATCCTTGGGCACGCATTAATTGTGAAGAAAATGTGTACAGAAGTTTTTCCATTGGAAGTATATAGGAAGCAAAACTACTTGATGTCCACCTTAAGCTCTGATCTTGAAACCATAATCGATTAAATATGTTACCTATACAAATGTATTGCCGCCATTTCATTCCTCTACAACTATTTTTTCGTGGTGTTGGGATTTTTTTTTCGTCAGTGTATCTTTATTTTATAACTTGGAATACTTAATATTTTCTAAAACATAACTATAATTATGCAATCCAACATTTTTTTGTCTGCTGACGTCATGAAAATACAGGTCGCGCCATCTTTTTTCTGGTCAATTAATGCGTTCAGAAGGATGAATATTTGAACATCGATTAAAATAGCTTCATTTTATAACTTGCAATACTTAATATTTTCTAAAACATAACCATAATTATGCAATCCAACATTTTTTTGTCTGCTGACGTCATAAAAATACAGGTCGCGCCATCTTTTTTCTGGTCAATTAATGCGTTCACAAGGTTGATAATTTGAACATCGATTAAAATAGCTTCGTTTTATAACATGCAATACTTAATATTTTCTAAAACATAAAAATAATTATGCAATCCAAGATTTGTTTGTCTACTGACTTCATGAAAATACAGGTCGCGCCATCTTTTTTCTGGACAATTAATGCATTCAGAAGGATGAAAATTTAAACATCGTTTAAAATAGCTTCATTTTATAACTTGGAATACTTAATATTTTCTAAAACATAACTATAATTATGCAATCCAACATTTTTTTGTCTGCTGACGTCATGAAAATACAGGTCGCGCCATCTTTTTTCTGGTCAATTAATGCGTTCAGAAGGATGAATATTTGAACATCGATTAAAATAGCTTCATTTTATAACTTGCAATACTTAATATTTTCTAAAACATAACCATAATTATGCAATCCAACATTTTTTTGTCTGCTGACGTCATAAAAATACAGGTCGCGCCATCTTTTTTCTGGTCAATTAATGCGTTCACAAGGTTGATAATTTGAACATCGATTAAAATAGCTTCGTTTTATAACATGCAATACTTAATATTTTCTAAAACATAAAAATAATTATGCAATCCAAGATTTGTTTGTCTACTGACTTCATGAAAATACAGGTCGCGCCATCTTTTTTCTGGACAATTAATGCATTCAGAAGGATGAAAATTTAAACATCGTTTAAAATAGCTTCATTTTATAACTTGGAATACTTAATATTTTCTAAAACATAACAATAATTATGCAATCCAACATTTGTTTTTCTACTGACGTCATCAAAGTACAGGTCGCGCCATCAGTTTTCTGGTTTCAACACCACCAAAGGAAAAGTTATTGATTTTTAATGTAATTATGGTTATGTTTTAGAAAATATTAAGTATTCCGAGTTGTAATAAAGTTATTTTAATCGATGTTAAAATTTTCATCCTTGGGAACGCATTAATTGTGTACAAAAGTGTTTTTTTTTTTTATTGGAGGTTTAACGACCACCGTCAGCAACTCAATGGGCTATAAGCAGTCGCCCGTCCCTAATTTAGGGTCACTGGTTCCAGGGAAGGGAGAGAGCCAGTGACGTAAGACAAACCCAACATCCATGCCTCACCGGGATTCGAACCCGGACCCCGTTCGGACGAATGATCAGAGGTCATCGCTTAGACCACTGCGCCACCGGGGCGGCCCCCCCAAAAAGAAAAAAAGTTTTTTCATTGGAAGTATAGGAAGCAAAATTACTTGACGTCCACCTTAATAATATGGGATAAGAGCGATGGAATGGATCGCATTCCTATGTCCTGACCTTTGGCCCCATTTCGGCCACATTCCATAGGGTTTGTCCCTAGGTGGTCCCCTACCACATGCTGAAATTTCATCGAAATGGAACCATTTTTACGCACGTTGTGACGCATAAGGTCAATGGAATGCATCCCTCTCTTATGTCCTAACCTTTGACCCCACTTCACCCATTTTGAATAAGATTCGTCCCCAGGCGGTCCCCTACCACATACTAAAATTTCATTGAAATCGAACCATATTTACGCAAGTTATGACGCATAAGGACAATGGAATGATCCCGCTCCTACGTCGTTACCTTTGACCCCATTTGTCCCGTTTTCAATAGGGTTCGTCCCCAGGTGGTCCCCTACCACATACTAAAATTTCATCAAAATCGAACCATTTTTACGCCAATTATCGTGCGGACAGACGGACAAAGCTGGGGCATATACGCTTCTTCAACCTACGGTTGGAAAGCGTAAAAAAATGGACATAAGAGGCGAAGTTTTAGTTAATGCAAAAATTAATTATTTGTGTAAGTTTTGAATGATTAGATTTTCATGAAAAGTGTTTTCACTGGTTACATTTCTTTGAAAAAAAAAAAGGACTTTAAGCAAATTTGATGTCAAAATAAATTATGATATTCTTCCTTCCCCCAGGTAATCAAATATAGGTAATGAATGAACATCAGAAATGTAGCATATCGCAAAAAGCATTAGTTTGTTTTAATTTGTTACTACTAGGTGAAAGTTAGTTGAACTAGGAAATTCTGATTCTAGTTAGTCCACACATAAATAGGAAAAAACAAAAAAAAATTTAATTCTCTGAATTGCATTTATGTTTTTCAAACAGGCTGCATAGGGTTTTTACCACGTCTTTTGTAAAAAAAGATCGTGCTTCTGTTATCGGTTTGTCCGTCCGTCCGTCTGTACCCACGATATCTCAGCAACTGTTAGTCCGATTTGAAAAATTCTTTTTGCATTGCGAAGCTTGAAATATGAAAATGATGATCCTTTATTTCGGTTTTTCTTACGATGTACAATTTCGCCGGTAGAGGGCGTAAATGCAGATGATGTCGAATTCAAAAATACGTTTTATTCCACATATTTGCTGCTAAACATCCGATTGAAAAAAGATATTATATCTTTCGATTCCATTTATGTCGAAGAGCATTTTAGATATAGTTACTTTTTCAAATTATGCATAGATTTTCCGCTAGGGAGCGTAAAAGTAAATTACATTTTCCCCGATAACTCTTTTTCTAAAACTCCGATTTGAAATTTTTTTTTGTTCAGCGGATACATCACCTGATGGAGAATCTTTTGCATATAATTTCAAATTTTTGGTAAAGAATACTTTGGCCACCAGAGGGCGTAAGTTTTAATTTTTGCTTCTGATGTATTTGTCATAAAATCGTAGCTTCTAAGATATCGATTAAAAAATTCTTTCGTGGACTGATGCCACTCACATCGATAAACCTTTTCGGAATATTTTCTTCATAAAATATTCCACAGTTTCTCCGCCAGGGGTGTAGATGTACATCTTATTTTTGTCAATATCTCTACTTCTAGAAGTCCGATTTGAAAAAATCCTTCTTTGTTGGATAGTGTTTTTCGCGTGACATGTTTTTTATATAATTTCAAAATTTTCAAGTAATTCATAGACTTTCCACTAGGGGGCGTAGCGGTAAATTGTGTTTCCCCCTATATCTCTGCTTCTAAATCTCCGACTTGAAAAATTCTTTCTGCACCGGATACAGCTCCTGATGGGAAATCGTTTGCACATAATTTCTGTTTTTGTAAAAAAATAGTTTGGCCACCAGGGGGCGTAAATCTTAATTTCCGCTTCTGTTGTATTTGCAGCACAAAATATGTGCTTCTAAATTCTCGATTGAAAAAAACATCGTTTGTTGACCGATACTACTCATGTCGACAAACCTTTTAGGAAAATTTTTTCTTGCTTGAAAAAATGCATGGTTTCTACACCAGGGGGCGTAGATGTATATCTTATTTTTGTCAATATCTCTACTTCTAAGAGTACGATTAGAAAAATTCCTTCTTTGTTGGATAGTGTTTCCAATGAGAAATGTTTTTCCTATAAATTCAAAATTTTCAAGTAAATCATACCCTTTCCGCTAGGGGGCACAATGGTAAATTGCGTTTTCTGCGTTATTTCTGCTCCTAAAGCTCCGATTTGAAAAATTCTTCCTGTATGACCTGATGGAAAATATTTTTACATAATTTCTAATGTTTGGTAAAGAATGTGTAACGTATACTCTATATTCACTTTCCTTTTGATTTTACTATCTCTGGTTATTTTATTTTACTATGTAAATTATCTTCCTACTGAACGAAATATTATTTCACCCGCTGAATGAGATCTGGCAATGAGTGTAAGTCATGACGTGGTGGTAGCTCGTATATAGGCGCGTTCATCGAGACTAAGGGGGTGTTAGTGTTGTGTTGTTGGAGTTGTGTTGCGTTGGAGAGAGCGTTGGTTGATGTGTTGGCGTTGCGAGGTGTTGTTATGAGAGTGTGTGTACTATAAGAGGAAAGTTTATTCATTATTATGTACAAGATATATGAGTGCCTTAGTTGACCAAGAGTCTGGGAAATAAACAGTTGTTCAGTAAGTTCAGTCTTTCTCAATTCTTAGTTTTGTCAGACCTCTGTCTGGCTGTTAGGTTTATGACTTTGATTACTTAATATAAATAACCAGCGTTGAGACTTCGTTTAAGTTCATAATTAACGAGTAACAACACCCTTTTGGGAATTCATTATTTTGAAGCTTAGAGCATTATTCATTCATAATAATTAGCTTAGCAAAAAGATTATAAAGCTAATTCGTTATAAATGGTTTAGCCACCAGGGGTCATATCTGTTAATTTCTGCTTCTGAAGTATTTGTTGCAAAATCTGGGCTCCTGAAACCTCGACTAATTGTTTTTTCATCGACCGATACCGCTTATACGGATAAACCTTTTGAGAATACTTTCTTCCTAAAATAATGCATGGTTTCCCACCAGGGGACGTAAAGTCACATCTTAATTTTGTCGATATCTCTGTTTCTAAGAGTTCGTAAGCTCACGATTCCTTTTACAGCAATATCTGAGGGATTAAAAACCCGATTGAAAATCTTCTTTCTTTGGTCAGATCTATTGTTTTCCATACCGGTTCCATTGACTTTGAATAGCTTTGATAAATTTAATTTGCATCAGAACGGATTCAAAAGACGTGCTTATTACACCCGAAATTTCGGTGTCAACTTTCTTGTTAATTACTGCTCACAACGTAGGCTTTTCAGTGAGAGGAAGTAAGTAGCAGGTTATATTTATTACTCAGGTTTAGGGATTGTTCCCAATTTTTAAGCTGGCTTTGTACTTGTTGATTTCTTTACTTAAGAACTATTTCTTTTATTAGAAAAAAAAATACCTTGCAATGTCAAAAAGGAGCAACGCTGTAAGTTCACAGTGTGTCCCTTCCAAAAGTCTCTTTTTTTTGTAGGCCAGAGCAACCTCTTTCCCAACTCCTTAAGATAAGCTTCTGGGTTCACTACTGAATCAGGTACACTACACCTGAACATAAAATGTGTGTGATGACATATGTAGGTAATAGTGTCTTTTCCCGGTCCTGCTGCTCATCTAGACTGCTGTTTTCCGCGGTTTACCGCAGACTCCCTGTGCTTGGGGTTGCGAATGCTTAGATGGTTTCCTGCGAAATCATCCCCGGACACAGACCCCCGGACCCCTTTACATCCCCGGACCCCTTTACATCCCCGGACCCCTTTATCTACACTATCTACCAACAAGTAACTGGACACCCCTGCAATCAACGATATCTGCGGTCCTGATACACGTCAAGGCCGCCGCCGTTAAATATCGTGTAAGAAACAACAACGCAACCAGTCGCATGGAACATGCCACGCAGTTTGGAGCTCTCTTCGAGAAAGGTGTAATCGTCTGGTATCACAGAAATGGCCGATCCATACGTGACATATCCAGCGAGTTGAAGAACCCAAAATCGACAGTGGCCTACGTGATTGGCAAGTGGAAGATGAGAGGTGACTGTCGGAATGTGCCCCGACCCGGCAGACCCACAAAACAGGGAGTTAGAGACCGACGGGAGCTGGCCAGAAAAAATTCGGAAGAACCACACCAAATGGATAGGCCACACCCGCCAGGAGTTTTAACAGGCATCCGGAAGTGTTCTTTCGATGAATACCATCCGTAAGGAAGCCCATCTGCTCGGTTATCATGGACGTGCTACCGCGCACTAACCTTTGATCACCAAGTCCAATAGCGCTGCTCAGCTAACGTGGTGCAAAGAACGTCGACAGTGGACCGTTGAACAGTGGAAACAGGTTCTCTGGAGCTAAGAATCAAGGTTCATTCTCTCCGGTTCGCATGGAAGGGTCTGGGTTTGGCGTCTGCCTGGAGAACGCCGCCTGCCAGGATGTACTGTGCCAACTGTGAAGTTCCGCGGCGGTGGAATTATGCTATGGGGGTGTTTCTCCTGGTATGGCACGGGACCCTTGGTCGCAATTCCTGGTACACTCAACGCCGAGACCTACTGCACCATTTTGGATGATCATGCGTTCCTATGTTGTGGCAGTTTTACGGGGTGGATCCATGTTACTTTCAGGATGACAATGCCACCTGTCATGTTGCGAGGTCCACCATGGCTTGGTACGGTGACAATGGGGTTAATCGAATGGACTGGCCTGCGCAGAGCCGGTACCTTAACCCTATCGAGCACCTCTGGGACGAATTGAAGCGTCGACTTAAGGGGTGCCCCCACCGTCCGAAATGGGTGAAGGAACTGACCTGTCTTCTCCAAGCCGAGTGGAAGAAAATACCGCTAGCCGTCGTACAACACCTGGTTGAGAGTATGCCCCGGAGAGTCGCAGCTGTAATCGCCGCTCGTGGAGGCTCCACCAACTATTGAAGGTGAATAAACTTCGATTTCCTTTGCTACCACAGGTGTCCAATTACTTGTTGGTAGATAGTGCATATGCAGCAGAGGAATTGCAAGCCGGCTGCATTAATTTGCCAGTAATCCTCAAGGGCGCAAGTCGTCTTCGCGAAACTCAACCTGCAATGGGCGAACGAGGTAGAGAGAGATAGAGAGCAATGCTCAACTTAGCTGAGGAAGTCAAGTCGCGCGAGCGCGGCCGCGCAGCGACTTAACTTTCTCCGCGCAGTTGAAGTACCTTCTGCGCAGTACGCATTTTAGACTATTAAAATTCCCATATCCCTAATTAATTTTTATAATTCGAAAATCAACTACCTGCTAAAATAATAATAAATAAATGAAATTCAGGCTCTCAGAAGTCAAAACGCTTTTCTGAAATGCCGTTCGGCTCCTTCTAAGTTCGTCTCATTGTCCTCTTCGTTCTCAAAAGCTTCTTGCAAAGTAGCATCGTGTGAGCAGTTAGTGAACCCGAGAATGAGGATTAGTGATTTTCTCATCCCGAGAAAGAGGCAGATATTGTCTTTTCTCAAAACAGCACATCTGCGCCAGCCAATCACAGCAAACCGTAACCAAGTTCAGTGCACTAACTAATGCACTCATGCTAGTTGGCAGGGGAAATGTATTCCGGTCAGTTAAATTGTAAGCCACTGGTAAAAAGATTTTGCCCAAAACTTTTTCAGATAATAAGGCAGACTTCTTCTAACATCAAAGACGCTGAAAGAGGCCTTGTGTTTGCGTTCAAGTTCGTTTCTGTGCCGTATTTTTTGTTAAATTTAGGGCTGTCAGATCAGAACGATTTTGCATTTGTTCTATTTCAACTACTTATTTTGCATTTAGTTGTTATTTTGTTTCTTATTCTCCTTAGTATTTTCATATGCAAAGAAACTGTGTATTATGCGTAAACATGCTTTTCCTAATTTCCGGTGTTTTTATTCCAGAAGTAAGTTTGAGCTTCTCAATTTTTATAAAATAAAAATTTCAATTAGTGAAATGTTTTCAATAGTTTTTTTATTTAAAATCAGTTGCAGAAAAAACGGTGATAAAAATTGGCAGGATTAGAAAAAAATAAGGGTTCCAATCAAAGTTGCAACTTCTATTGCATTAGTAAGAGAAGCTGAGAAAATAATTTTTTTTGCCCAAGTGGTTTTGTTGCCTGCCCAGCTCATTGAGTTAGGCGCGCATTGCCCATGGCCACTTAAAGGGAATATTGATAGAGAGAATAATGTATTTGAAGTAGCTTGTGAGTTATTTTATTTAATCGATAAGAAGTTGGTGTTAATTTTTAATCGATATGAAGTTGATGTTATTTTTTAATGGATATGAAGTTGTTATTTTTTAATCGAAATGAAATTGGTGTTATTTTTAATCGATATGAAGCTTATGTGTTATTTTTGTTTAATCGATATGCAGCCGGTGTGTGTTTTCTATTTAATCGACATGAAATTGACATCCTTCAGCGCCAATTCCTTCCTCACTTGTTTGTTTCTCTCGTTCTTTTCTTATCATCTTTGCACAATTATAAAGAAACTTCAAATAGCTGCCCAAGTGGTCAGAGGTGTAGCTTTACGACTACTCGTCCAAATTTAACCTGGTTTCAAGTCCTGGATGAGAGCCATGAGTGGTGCGTGGTCTGTCCATCTCTCTCCCTTCCTTGAAAGCACTGGCACCAAATTATGGATTGGATACTGCTTAAAGTACTGAATTTTTTTCTCCCAAATATATGGTAACTTCTAACATCAAAATATAACACCTGAAAGTTTTGCAAACAAATAAAAATCTTTTACTCAGAATTGTGTGGTATTCTTCATCTTTTCGTGCTAAGTTAAGTTTCTGTAACTAATTGTTTTAGCTTTTTTTTACATTAAACGTCCTTCGTCTGTTTCTCTTTTTGTGTTTCCTTTTATTGTCTCTCATTCTCATTACTACTGATTTAAGACACATCAGGTTTTTTACATGCAATTAATGTTACCAAATTTCACTTTCACACCCCGAATAATCAACACATCTGTCTCACATGCCCATGTTATGTTGGCCTCCTCCTCATCTATAGCCAACCCTGTCCTCACCTGTTCTTCCTCTCTGGGCATGTTTGACATATGCATGTTAAGTAAGCCTCCTCACTCTGCAGCTAAACGTTTCTCACCCTTTTCTTTCCATTCTGCTAGATATATTAATCTGGCATGACCTTGTTAAACTGCCATTCCTTCTTAATAAGTTCTTTTGCTTGTTGGGCTCCCTTTATATCATCAAATGAGCACAATCTAAAACAAATGTTTCACACTCCAGATAATTAACATGTTTGCCTCACATGCCCATGTTACATTAACCTCCCCTACAGCCAACGTTTTTCCTTACCCTGTTGTTTCACTCTAGGCATGTTTGACATAACCATGTTAAGTAAGTCTCTCCCTCTATAGCCAAACTTTTCTCACAGTTTCCTTCCATCCTGCTCATTATGTTCATTCATCTGACATGACCCTGCTAAACTGCATTCCTTTCGTAGTCAGTTCTTTTGTCTGCTGTTTTGCCTTTATATCATAAAATGAGCACAATCTGAAACAAATGTTTCACACTCCAAATAATTAACATGTTTGTCTCATATGCCCATGTTATATTAGCTTCCTCCTCCCCTACAGCCAACTTTTCCTCACCCCGTTCTTTCACTCTAGGCATGTTTGAGATAAGCATGTTAAGTAAGCATCCTCCCTCTACAGCCTAACTTTTCGCACAGTTTTCCTCCCTTTCTGCTATTACACTGCTGGCCACCCAAAATGCAACATCAAGAAGGACACGAGATAGCAAATCCAGATTTACTGGACACATAACAACAGATACAAAGATGAAACGATTGAACTTACAGGCCCGTGAGACTTACGGAACACGCAGACATCAATAGCTCGTGTGGCCCCCATGACTGGCAATAACGGCCGCTACACGCCGCGGCATCGAACGAAAGAGGCTTTGGATGTGGGCTTGGGTATGTCGGTCCAGGCGGCTTCCACACGTTACCACAATTCATCAGGCGTAGCTGCGGGTGGTACTTGCCGGGCCACTCGGTTGCCGATAAGCGACCAGACGTGTTCGATGGGCGACTAATCGGGAGAATAGGCGGGACACGGCAGCAGTGACACTTGTTGGGCCGCGCAGAATTATTGCACGATACGTGCCACGTGCGGGCGCGCATTGTCCTGTCGAAACGTGGCCGCTGGCAGGTCCTGCAAGTAAGGGAGGACTACAGGCTTCAAAACGTCGGAGATGGTGCGGTGGCTGTTGAGCACACCGATGATGCGTACCAAAGAGGTGCGGGTGTCATATACAATTGTGCCCCAAACCATAACGCCAGGCGACGGACCGGTATGGCGATGCATAATGCAGGCATCGTACAGTCCTCGCTGCGGTGCCGCCACACGCGGATCCGACCATCGTGGTGTTGCAGGAAGAAGTGGGATTCGCCGGAGGAAACAATGTCGTGCCATTCCGTAGTCCAGGTACGGCGTTCAACGGCCCACTGCCGCCACACTCGCCGGTGGTGTAACGTCAATGGTAATCGGAACAATGGGCGCCGTGAGACAAGTCCCCGCTCCTGCAGACGACGTCGAACGGTACGTGGTGACACAGGTTATAACGAAGTAAATTTCTCCGTCATTTTTGGTCTACGCCGGGATTCGAACCCGAGGCCGCTTATTCCGGAACAAGTCGCTCTACCAACTGAGCTACGCAGACGATTATTCTGATTCCTATCTGCCTTTATGTCGTGTGCGTCCTGCTAGCAGGTACGTCACATCTCCCCCTCCCCGAAAGAGGGCCGGGGGCATGGCCCACGGGTCAGCCGTGACCATGAATCGTTGCAGGTAGCCATCCACTGTAGAACGTGCACTTGAGAACTCCCAGTCAATCTGCTGTGTGGAATGCAACATCACACATTTTTATTTTTCGAAGCGCTGGAGAAGGGATTCTCTGATTTTTCCTGTCTCGCGGTGTGGAAATAACATCACACCAATGCGAGATTTTGAACGGTCGGGTCATCCGGATAGTTCGGGCGCCATTATAACGAAGTAAATTTCTCCGTCATTTTTGGTCTACGCCGGGATTCGAACCCGAGGCCGCTTATTCCGGAACAAGTCGCTCTACCAACTGAGCTACGCAGACGATTATTCTGATTCCTATCTGCCTTTATGTCGTGTGCGTCCTGCTGGCAGGTACGTCACAAGGTTGTTTCGCAACACACCCTAATTCCTGCGCTAACGTTCGTGATGTGGCGGCGCAAGCCGTCAATGCCCGCCGCACTACATGCCGGACTTCTCGTACGTCGGTGTGCCGCGGCTGCGGCAATCGCTCACGTCGGTCCGTCCGTCCCTCCTGCACCCACCGAATCCATATTCGCCTCACTGTGGTTGGATGTCGTCCCACACGGCCACCGATGCCTCCGTGACGATAAATCGCTGTCGCGATAAGCCACTATTCGTCCTCTGTCGAACTCCAAAACGTGCTGCAATGACCGCCGTATTCTGCGACGAGGCATCAAGGAGCTTCCCACCCACAGGTCCGGCAGCACAACACGCGTCCACTACTTACTCCCCGCCTTGTGTGCACCCTTCGTATAGCGTTTCTTGGTGGCATGTCGGGCGCACATGATTTGCATATGCCCTGCAATGCTAATCGTTTGCATGTCCTGTCGCGGGCGACGCATGCTTCGAATTTCAGGCCAATCGGATGCTTCCTTCTTGGTGTTGCATTTTGGGTGGCCAGCAGTGCATATTCATTCATCTGATATTTCACTGTTAAACTGCATTATTTTCTTAGCCAGTTCCTTTGCTTGTGTTTCCGTTTTGTATCATCAAATGAGAACAATCTGAAACATAAGTGTTTCACATTACAAATAATTAACATGTTTGTCTCACATGCCCACGTTACATTGACCTACCTTACAGCCAACGTTTTCCTTACCCTGTTGTTTCCCTCTAGGCATGTTTGACATAACCATGTTAAGTAAGTCTCTCCCTCTATAGCCAAACTTTTCTCACAGTTTCCTTCCATCCTGTTCATTATGTTCATTCATCTGACATTACCCTGTTGAACAGCATTCCTTTCCTACTGAGTTGTTTTCCCGTTATGTCATCAAATGAGTACAATCTGAAACAAGTGTTTCACACTCAAAATAATTAACATGTTTGTCTCACATGCCCATGTTATATTGGCCTCCTCCTCCCCTACAGCCAACCTTTCCTCACCCTGTTCTTTCACTCTGGGCATGTTTGACATAACCATGTTTAGTAAGCCTCCTCCCTCTACATCCAAACTTTTCTCATCCCTTTCTTTCCATTCTGCTAGATACATTCATCTGGCATGTCCTTGTTAAACTGCCTTCCCTTCCTAGTAAGTTACTATGCTTATTGTTTTCCCTTTATATAATCAAATGAGCACAATCTGAAACAAGTGTTTCACACTCCAAATAATTAACATGTTTTTCTCACATGCCCATGTTATATTGGCTTCCTTCTCCCCCAGAGCCAACCTTTCCTCCCCCTGTTCTTTCACTCTGGGCATGTTTGAGATAGCCATGTTAAGTAAGCCGCCTCCGTCTGCAGCCAAACGTTTCTCACCCTTTTCTTTCCGTTCTGCTAGATACATTCATCTGGCATGACCTTGTTAAACTGCCTTCCCTTCCTAGTCAGTTACTGTGCTTATTGTTTTCCCTTTACATCATGAAATGAGCACAATCTGAACCAAATGTTTCACACTCCAAATAATTGACATGTTTGTCATACATACCCATGTTATATTGGCCTCCTCCTTCCCTACAGCCAACTTTTCCTCACTGTGTTCTTTCACTCTGGGCATGTTAGACATAATCATGTTAAGTAAGCCTCCTCCCTCTACAGCCTGACTTTTAGCACAGTTTTCCTCCCATTATGCTATTATATTCATTCATCTGACATTACACTGTTAAATTGCATTCTTTTCCTAACGAGTTCCTTTGCTTGTGTTTTCGTTTTGTATCATCAAATGAGCACAATCTGAAGCATAAGTGTTTAACACTCCAAATAATTAACATGTTTGTCTCACATGCCCGTGTTATATTTGCCTGCTCCATCCTTACAACAAACCTTTTCTCACTCTGTTTTTTCACTGTGGGTATGTTTGACAAAACCATGTTTAGTAAGCCTCCTCCCTCTACAGCCAACCTTTCCTCACCCTGTTGTTTCACTCTGTGCATGTTTGACCCGACCATGTTAAGTAAGCCCTTTTCTCACAGTTTTCTCTTCATCCTGCTAGTTATGTTCATCTGACATCACCTTGTTAAACTGCGTTCCTTTCCTAGTCAGTTCTTTTGCTTGCTGTTTTCGTTTTATATCATTAAATGAGCACAATCTGAAACAAATGTTTCACGCTCCAAATATTGTAATTAAGATGTTTGTCTCACATGCGCACTTTATATTCGCCTCCTCCTCCCCTACATCCAACCAATCCTCACCATGTTCTTTCACTCCGGGCATGTTTGACATAACTATGTTAAGTAAGCCCTCTGCAGCCAAACTTTTCTCACAGTTTTCTTTCCATCCTGCTAGATGTATTAATTCATCTGATATGATCCTGTTAAACTGCATTCTTTCCCTAGTCAGTTCCTTTGCTTGCTGTTTTGCTTTTATATCATCAAATGAGCACAATTTGAAACATATGGGCTTCTATCCAGATTTCTTCGTACACATCGCTTTTTTGCCACTGAATATTTGAGGCCATGCTTTCTATTGACCTGTATTCTCTTTCAACCTTTCTCCCCAGCCATTCTATTTCTCACTTCATCACTCCTCCCATCACTGAAATTTATTTCTCATCTCTCATCATCTTTTCCAAATCTACTCCATATTCCTACTTGGGCTACAACCATTTTTCTAATGAAAGTCGTCAGAAGTCGTGCATCACCTTCTTTTCCCTTCCACCAATTTTGTTATCTTTAAATCTTTTCTGCTTGCCCCCGTTGTGCTTTTCAGAGTGGTCCGTTCTATTATTATTCGAGATTACAAACGCTTTGATGTAGTTCTCGAGTTCACGTGTATTGCTGCGCCATGTATACATAACGCCGGCTCACACCCACCATCAAGGAAGTAGCCCCGCGTAAATTGCATGCGGACGATTTCTGCAGACCGAAAATTTTTTAACTCTAATGCAAATTTCATTTGTACACACAAATTCTGCTAGTTTTTAAATTAAACTATACCCGTGAGTCCATTCGTCCCGATTGACTGCTGGTTTTCACTTACCTTAAGCTCTGGGCAGCTACAAGGAACTACATATAATACTAATTTCGCAAAGAGCAAAACAACCCTTCAGATGATCAGCAATCTATTGTCAAATAAATGTTGTTCTGAATCCTTTTTCCACTTCCCTGAACATCGAACACATTTAATCAACTCCTCAAGATTATTTAAATGCTGCTTTTTGCACACAAAAGTCCGTTCTATTATTATTCGTTAATTTTCCTTTATAAAATACGTTCCCAATTTGCTCCATTAAAAAAAATCCGAGTCATTACAGGGTCTAATCTATTATTACTCTAAGAGAAATTCACGTAAAATGCATCGTGAACTAATTCCTTTGCTCGTTGATGGTGGAGGTGAGCCGGCTGCATTTAAACAATGCGGAACGTTACTCGCGAACTACGTGAAAGCGTTTGTAACTGGAAGACTACCCGCTTTCTTTTGCTAAGCCTTAAAAACAAAGTATGAAGAAGCAACATCATCACTACATCACTCTGCTTGTCTTATCTTTTCAAACACCCCGTTGTTTTACGGGTTCTTTTCCTCTCTTTTCTTGATACAGTTAAAAAGCGTGAACATCTGCTTTCTTGTCGTCGTTTCTGTCCAGTAAAATATATCTATTTATCTCACGGTAACATTGGGAAGTCACATAACTGAGAAACAATTTATGCAAGAAACTGGTATAAAACCGAACAAGCTTAGAAAAAAATAACTAAATGTTACCCAAGATTGTTGGGTTATTGTAACTGTAAAGTAATAAACTAGAAAAAAACACAAATTTGTAAAAGAGTATTGCAGCCTAACAAATGAATAAATAGCTGCAGAAAATAATAAAGGAAAAAGCGATCCGACGAACCAAAACAAAAAGTAAGAAATACAACGAATATTAAATGGAATGGCAATATGGTTTCTTCGGAAACGTCAAAACTTAAACTTGATAACTTAAACTAATCGTTAGTAATAACATATCATAACGTATATAGAGTATTGCAGCCTAAGAAATGAATAAATAGCTGCAGAAAATAATAAAGGTCAAAACGATTCGAGTAAGAAATGCAACGAATATGAAATGAAATGTCAACATGGTTTCTTCGGAAACATCAAAACTTAAACTTGATGACTTAAGCTAATCGTTAGTAATAATATACCGTAACGCATATGCATGTTAGTTTGAATTATCCAGTTTAACACTTATTTACAAAAATTTGCTTTTATTCACAGTATTGATGTACAACACATTTGAACATATGTTCAGAATTTCAGGTCCTCTAACAATACCACCGGCCATTTTGAACTTTTATTCCACACGGCCGCCATTTTGTGTCATACTTACCTTACTTACCTCTTCCTCATTATACAGAAATACTTACCTCACTGGTCTCTCCAGGGTAAGTTTACCCACCATCCGTCTCCTCCACCTGTTGCTATTAGATGAATATCCCCTCGTTGATCTTCCTGGATGGCTACCTCGAGCTCCTCGCGTCTGTCATCCGCCATTTTCTTCATCACGCTCCAAACTAAATATGCTGCGGCGGACCCTAAAAGAACAATACATGTACCTTTACAAACTTTATAAAAAATATCCATACTTACTGAATACTTACTAAAATCTTTCTTGCGCTTGAAATCGTCGAAGAAATCTTCAAAATATTTGCGTTTCTTTCACTCAAATTTCCACAACGTCTCGCTTTAGCGAATTCTTCTTTCCTTTTATTTGAAATCTCATAGCGTCTCCAATTTCATTGGTTTGTCATATCACGTGACTCCTTCATTGTTACGTTAGCTGACGTTTTGTTGTTCACGAATTCCACAGTAAGGACGTTACGAATGGCCACAGGTCCAAGTCCATCCAGTTTTGCAACGGTTCTTTTTCTCATCGTGTCCTACATATAGAACTAACAGCCTTAAATATGGACAGGTATTTTTGGAGTTTATTCAAAGATCTGAAATGTCTACTATTGACTGATTTCGGTTGAGTCCCATATGAGGCATGGGTAGTGTGTTTGTCTTAGGGCGCTGGCTCTCTTCCTTCCCTGGAGCTAGTGACCCTAAATTAGGAACGGGCTTCTGCTTATAGCCCTTTGAGTTGCTCACCGTGGTCGTTTTACTCCGGAAAAAAATCCTGAACGAGGAAGTTTGATGTGGTTGCCTTATGGTGACGGTTACGTCCGTTCCTGAAACCATCTATTTTTTTTGTTGGGGGCTTAAACAACCACCACGAGCAATTCAGTGCAGTGGCGGTTCTAGCCCAGGACCGAGCCTCCCCCAAATATAACCGGATTTTTTTTTTTTGGAATTATGTATTAATTTTAAATAATTACCGTTACATGCTAGAACCCCAATTTTTTTTTGTCTAGAACCGCCACTGCAGTGGGCTCTAAGCGGTAGCCCGTCCTTAATTTAGAGCCACTGGCTCCAGGGGTGTAGTGATACTTGCGTACATGTCAAATTTGGTGGCACTTGCGTACATATCAAAGCCGCACAGTGACACTTGCGTACATGTGAAATTTTGGTGGCACTTGCGTACATGTCAAGATCCCATGTTCGGGGATAATTATATGTTTTTGCAACTATCCCCGAACAGCACTGCCCCTGTGACCCATATTTCGGAATGATTTTAACTTACCTTCACATTTTATTCAGGCTTAGGACTGGGAGCATCTATGCTGGCGTGTTTAACAGTTGCAGGCGATACTCGCCTTTTATTTTTTATTTATTTTTTTTTTTTTTTTTGTGGGCGATACTCGCCTTTTTTTTTTTAGATTTTCTTAAATTTTCTCTTTTTTATAGATATTTCAATTCACATTTTCAAAATTTACTCTAACTTACTCTAGTTTAGCAATATAAGTATGTTACAGGGGAAATCTAATGTTGTACGCAAGTACCACCTATTTTCCTGTTCTGCACTTGTCAGACTTGGGAACGCCTTCATATGTACGCGAGTGCCACAAATTCGCTCCAGGAACAGGATAGAGCCAGTGCGGTAATACAAACACAATATCCATGCCTCAAGAGGATTCGAACCACGACTCTTCTCGGACGAATGGTCATAAGCCTGTGCTTAAATCTCTACGCCACCGGAACGGCTCGCTGCAAGCAGTGCCCTAAAATTCAGGACGCCGCCTCGTTGGCGCAGTGATCTAAGCGCAGACTTATGATCATTCGTCCGAGATGAGTCCGGGTGCGAATCTCCTTGAGGCATGGATCTTGTGTTTGAATTACCGCACTGATTTTATCCCTTCCCTGCAGTTAGTGACCCTAAATTAGGGACGGGCGACTGCTTATAGCCCATTGAGTTGCTCACGGTGATTGTTAAACTTTCAATAAAAAATAAATCGAGACGGGATTTTATTCCACTTTTATTCCAGGGGTCGTTAACCTTCCTTCCTCAAAATGAAAAATAATTCATTCACTTGAAATGAGTAAAAATCCAAGAGTTATGATGCTAGCCCCTTGCTTCGCGGGGGACCAAGTTTTGAGTCCGAATCAGACGCGTTTAATTACTGTTTCCTCCTTTTCCTGGAGTTAGTAACTTTAAGATACGTATGTGCGATGCTAGTGGACGTCTTTAAATCCCCTAAATAATAATAAAAAAAAAGTTTGGAGAAATTTCCCTAAAATTACGGTGTGTGTGTGTGTGGGGGGGGGGCTTGCCATGTTCTTATTTTACGCTTTCCAACTGTAGGTTGAAAAGCGTATATGCTCCAGCTTTGTCCGTCTGTCTGTCTGTCTGTCCGTCCGCCTGTTCGCACGATGACTCGCGCAAAAATGGCTCGATTTCGATGAAATTTCAGTATGTGGTAGGGAACCAAAAAAAAACTGGGGACGAACCCTATTGAAAATAGACGAAATTTGGTCAAAGGTCACGACATAGGAGAGGGATCCATTCCATTGCCTTTATGAATCATAACTTGCGTAAAAATAGCTCGATTTCGATGAAATGTTAATATGTGGTAGGGTATCACCTGGGGACAAACCCGATTCAAAATGGACGAAATGGGGACAAAGGTCGCGACATAGGAGCGGGATCCATTCCATTTCCCTTATGCGTCATAACTTATGTACAAATGCTTCTATTACGACAAAACTTTAGTAAGTTGCTCCGGGGGTACACTGAACCGGTTCTGCTGAATATAATCGAAATGGCGTCAAAGTCAGGACACAGGAGTCAGATTTGTTCCATAGCCATTATCTTCATAACTTGACTAAAAATGCTTCTACGCTGCTGGCCAACCAAAATGCAGCACCAAGAAGGAAACATCCGATTGGCCTGAAATTCGCAGCATGCGTCGCACGCGAGAGGACATGCAAACGATTAGCATTGCAGGGCATACGCAAATCATGTGCGCCAGGCACGCCACCGAGACGCACTATAAGAAGGGTGCACAGAAGGCAGGGTGTAAGTAGTGGAAGTGTGTTGTGCTGCCGGACCTGTGCGTGGGAAGCTTCCTGATGCATCGTCGTAGAATACGGCAGTCATTCCAGCACGTTTCGGAGTTCGACAGAGGACGAATAGTGGCTTATCGCGACAGCGATTTATCGTCACGGAGGCATCGGTGGCCGTGTGGGACGACATCCAACCACAGTGAGGCGAGTATGGATTCGGTGGGTGCAGGAGGGACGGACGGACCGATGTTAGCGATTGCCGCAGCCGCGGCACACCGACGTACGAAAAGTCCGGCATGTAGTGCGGCGGGCATTGACGGCTCGCACCGCCACATCACGAACGTTAGCGCAGGAATTAGGGTGTGTTACGCAACAACCTGTGTCAGCACGTACCGTTTGACATCGTCTGCAGGAGGGGGGACTTATCGCACCGCGCCCATTGCTCCGATTGCGATTGACGTTACACCACCGCGAATGCGGCGGCAGCAGGCCGTTGAACGCCGCACCTTGACTACGGAATGGCACGACATTGTCTTTTCCGAAGAATCCCGCTTCTGCCTGCAACACTACGATGGTCGGATCCGCGTGTGGTGGCATTGCGGCGAGAGACTGTATGGCGCCTGCATTATGCATCGCCATACCGGTCCGTCGCCTGGCGTTATGGTTTGGGGCGCAATTGGATATGACACCCTCACCACTCTGGTACGCTTCGCCGGCACACTCAACATCCACCGCTACATCTCCGACGTTTTGGAGTCTGTAGTCCTCTCTTACCTGCAGGACCTGCCAGTGGCCACGCTTCAACAGAACAATGCGAGCCCGCACGTGACACGCAACGTGCAACAATTCTTCACGGCCCACTAGGTGTCACTGCTGCCGTGGCCCGCCTGTTCTTCTGATATGTCGCCCATCGAACACGTCTGGTCGCTGATCGGCAACCAAGTGGCCTGGCAAGCACCATCCGCGGCTACACCTGATGAACTGTGGCAACGTGTGGAAGCAGCCTGGACCGACATACCCTAAGTCCACATCCAAAGCCTCTTTCGTTCGATGCCGCGGCGTGTAGGGGCCGTTATTACCAGCCATGGGGGCCACTCGAACTATTGATGTCTACGTGTTCCGCAAGTCGCACGGGCCTGTAAGCTCAATCGTTTCATCTTTGTATCTGTTGTTATGTGTACAGTAAATCTGGCTTTCCTATCTCGTGTCCTTCTTGGTGTTGCATTTTGGGTGGCCAGCAATGTATTACGACAAAACTTTAGTATGCTGTTCCGGAGGTATACTGAACCAATTCTGTTTAATATCATCGAAATGGGGTCAAAGGTCAGGACACAGGAGCGAAATTTATTCCACAGCCATTATCCTCATAACGTAAGTAATAATTTGAGTACTGATTTCTGGTATGTTGGAAAGCGTATCATAATCAATGCATTGCATGATTTTACTAACTTGTTTATTCTGTTTCGTTTGTTAAATGGGAAGTCAGTAAAAAAGTCACAAACAAAATACTAAGTGAGATACGAACTTGATAAACATCTATTAATACCGTTACATTTTTCTTTATTTCTCGATATAATTTCCACCAATATTGATACACTTATCTCATCGCTTTATCAGTGCGTCGAAACCTGCAGTAAAGAAGTCTTGAGTCTGCTGTCTCGGCAAAATTCGCACTACACGTTCAATTTCTTCGTCATCCGCGAAGCGTTTGCCGCCATGGTGAGTGTTTACAGAATCAAACAGGTGAAAATCGCTCTTGGCTGAGTCTGGGTTGCAAGGCGGATGTTCGAGAAGTTCCCAGGTTAGTTGTTCAATTTTCTGCTGAGTGAATCGAGCCGTATGTGGTCTGGCGTTGTCGCGATAGAGAAGTACTCCTCTAGTCAGTAGGCCTGTACGTTTTTCTTCGAATTGCATTCCGAAGCATCAATAGAATTTCAGATTACGATGCAGCATTCACATTTGTGAAAACACAAGTATGTCCGCGAAGGGCATGGAATCCGTGTTCCCTCACTCCGGAGTAAGTTGCTCTCCCAACTGAGCTACGCGGACAGAATGTCTCGCTGCAGATTTGTCGTCTTGACACATGTTTTTACCTCTGTAGTACGTCACACATTCTCACCTCACTTCTGAAAATGGACTAACGGCTTTCCTTGAGAATCCCAAAACACTGTTGCTGATGAAGAAATTCGGAATTTCGTGGTTGAAGATAAAGAGGGATGTTTCCATTGCATTGAAGATCACACTTTGATTCGGATTGGTAGTGAAGCACCCATGATTCGTCCCCAGTAACAATCCTGTTCAGCAGGTCTTCTCCTTCACACGTGTACCGACGACAGAGACGTTGCAAGGATAGGCCCATTCAGTTCATCTTGTGTTCCCGAGTCAGTTCTCTGGGCACCCACCGTGCACGCACTTTCCGGACATTCAAACAGTCATGCATTACGCTGTAGGCAAAATCATGAGAACACCCTATTGCAGTTGCTACACCCTACTGTTACTCACCTGTCTCCTCGAATCGTCTTCTCCACCCGTCTCACAGCTTCTTCTGTCGCAATCTGAACCTCAACAGGACGAGCAGGTTGGTTTTCGTCAGAAACTTGAGAGAATGTATCGACCTAGCTGTGTACCGCTTTACGAGGAAAACATTCTTCACCGTAAACAGGAAACATTTCCGTATGAACATCCGTTGCAGGAAGTCATTTTTTCCAAAAGAAAATGCACAACAGCAAGCTGCTTTTCGGTTGAACACTCCTGGAATACGGTCGCCATTTGCAATCTGAGCTAGGGATGGGCGTACGATACCTAGTATCTGCTAAAGTACGAGTAAGCTGGATTGTGCTGCACCTAATGATTCCTTTAGAAACTAATAACTGCCACTATCAGTTATCCTATAACTCTTTGTGATTTATTTACTGACTTTTCCTCGTACATAACCAACCGTTCGCAAATGCTAGTAGGAATCATCAATCAAAGAACATCTTATAGATGAATAAATTTCTCCGTCATTTTTATCCGCGCCAGGATTTCAATTTCTTACCGGGCCCATTTCCTGATTATTTTTTTTTACATGAATAAGGGAGAGGGTGTGCTCTACCAATTGAGCTACGCGGACAGTTTCATTCTGGTTCAGGGCCAAAGCGAGCGGAGAAAGGGATCTGCATGTGCATGCTTATTAGATTTAGTTAATTAACTTTGGCAGTATTTCGCACCTATAATCTCATACCGCAAATTAACGTGATTGTGTATTTTGTGTCGCGAGTATTTTTAATGTGATCGTTTGCATATAATTTTTTTTTCATTCTCTAAGCAATTGTATATGAATATCACCTGCATCTCTATTTAGTGTGTAAACGAGTAGTATCTCTTGTTCAGATAGTCCGGTGGAGACTCAGTCGGCTGCGTCTTCCGACAGTAAAGTGTGACACCGTATGCTGCCCACATAAGAGGGGCAATTAATTGTCTATGCGCCTAGAGAGCGCCGGATCTGTTTAAATCTCGCAGAACGTTATTAAATGTTGTGTTGTGTATTTGAGAATCATGTGTTATTTGCGAAAGTGAGTGTTGTACTGGCTGGTTGGGATTGAATGTACCGGAGTAAGATCCGGACCACTACACTCAGTCACGAATTGGTGATTGCGGGTGAACCTCATCACAACTCTGATCCCAAAGTATCATTTTTTTTAGTTTATTTTATTTTTTTATTTGTTGTTGTTATTTTGTTCACACGGTGGATTCACACAAGCCTTGTGCTTCGGGTCATTCTTCAACTTTTCATTTTTTATGTTCTGGTGTGAATCTTTGAGTGCAGCAGTGCACCTGAGATTCTCACCCGGTGCCGCGGCCAACTAAATTGTACTCCAGGTCCCAAGCACCGTTACCGGCCGACTCGGCAGGAACACTGCTAGTGCTGTGTAACAGAATCATCAATCAAAGAACATCTAAAACGACTGTTAACTGTTTTGAAAATTCGTGTCTGCCCATCTACAGACGCACAACTAGTTGATAGGTCTGTGAAGCTTTCTCTCCCACTCTCTCCCTTTCCCGGACTCAGTGACCCTAAATTAGGAACGGGTGACTGTTTATAGCCCATAGTGTTGCTCATGATTGTAGTAAAACCCTGAATAACAAGTTAGTAAAATCCTGCAATGCATTGCTTATGATATGCTTTCCAACGTACCAGGAATCCTTACTCAACTTATTACTCAAGTTATGAGGATAATGGCTGTGGAATAAATCTCGCTCCTGTTCCCTGACCTTTGACTCCATTTGGATTATATTCAACTAAAACGGCCCAGTATACCTCTGGAAGAACATACTAAAGTTTTGTCGCAAAAGAAGTATTTTTAGTCAAATTACGAGGCTGTGGAATAAATCTCGCTCCTGTCCCGTAATCTTTGACCTAATTTCGCCCATTTTCAATAGGGTTCGTCCCCAGTGGTCCTCTAGCACATACTAAAATTTCATCGATATCGAACCATTTTTACGCGCGTTATCGTGCGGATGGACGGACAGACAGACAGACAGACAGACAAAGCTGGAGAATATACGCTTCTTCAACCTACGGTTGGAAAGCGTAAACAAATAAAACATACAGAGAGATGATTAGCTTTGGATAAGTTGTTCAAGATAGTTCCTGATGAGGCATGATTGGTATGATTGCCTGATGGCGTAGGCTCTGATCCTTCTTTTGAACCAGTGGCCCTAAATTGGGGACCGCCGACTCTCATAGCCCTACGAGTTGCATTGGACATAGACATTTCTTATTGGCGTATACCAAGGAAATAAATTTTCCATTTCCGAATTTGCGGTTCTTAGTGGCTTTTCATTGGTAGCCATAGAATGTCCTTGCATTTGTCATTGATCTGCCGTTTTTTACGCTTTCCAACCGTAGGTTCAAAAGCGTATGTGCTCCATCTTTGTCCGTCCGTCTGTCTGTCTGTCCGTCCGCACGATAACTCCCGGAAAAATGGTGGTGATCTCGATGAAATTTTAGTATGTGGGAGGGGACAACCTAGGAAGGAACCCTATTGAAAATAGACGAAATGGGGTCAAAAGTCAGGCCATAGGAGTGGAATCCATTCCATCGCCCTTATGCGTCATAACTTGCGTAAAATGCATCGATTGCGACAAAACTTCATCATGTTGTTCCGGTGGTACACTGAACCTCCGCAACAGCATGATAAAGTTTTACCATATTTGTCGGTGTTGAATATCTTTGAAATGGAGTCAAAGGTTATTCCACAGCCATTAACCTCATAACTTGACTAAAAATGTTTCTATTGCGACAAAACTTTAGTATACCTCCATAACTTCTGTATACCTCCGGAACAACATACTACAATTTTGTCTCAATCGAAGCATTTTTACGTAAGTTGTGACGCATAAGGGCGATGGAATGGATCCCACTCCTATGTCCTGACCTTTGACCCCATTTCGTCCATTTTCAATAGGGTTCGTCCCCAGTGGTCCCCTACCACATACTAAAATTACATCGAAATCGAACCAGTCCGTCAACGCGAGTTATCGCGTTGACGGACTGGAGCATGTACGTTTCTTCAACCTACGGTTGGAAAGCGTAAAAAAACATGAACTTACATTAGAAAAAAATGTTTCAATTTGTTTTCTATTTTTTTTATCAACTTTCATTTTGTTCTGGCAGATTTCAAAAACTTTCCATTTTTCTTCGCTCCCCCCCCCCCCCCCAAATGTTCCGTATAGTCCCCTGACACTAATAAGTTCCAAAGCTGCTCGTTAGATACATGCAAATAGTTCATTTATTGTGATTAATAGCACAAAGTCAAGTAGTACAGGACGTTTCACTCGGTAGTTTCCTAAAGAACCAACTATTGTTTTCTTCCCACTCTACATAGAAACACGACGCTTGGTTTACAAGTGACCTTGATTCTTGAGAACGCGCGGGAGTAATTTACCTGATAAGGCGCTGACTCATTGTGACGTCACCTCACCAGATGGCCGGGCACGCTAATTCTGTCCGGAGGCAATTTCCGTATTTTACTGTGTCGTTGAACGTCGTTCAGGATGGCTGTGCATACCGTTGTGAAGCGGGTGTTTATTGTGAAAAGTTATTGGAGAAGAAAGTCAATAAAGGTAACATTGGGTGAATTCCTGTAGGAATTTGGGGGAAGAAAAGCTCCAGACAAACGTTACATCGCCAGATTAGCGAAGAAATTTGAAACCACGGGAAGTGTCTTGAACCAATACAGCAGCGCTCATTTAGCGAAAGAAAAAAATGAAGAGGGGAAGCACATGCTGCGGGCATCACCGAAGAAGTCACTACTACGTTTGCCAAAGAAACTGGATATTCTGTTTCCAACTGCCAAAGAGCCGCGAAGAAAGCGTTGATTCATCTGTATCGTGTCACAGCTGTGCAAGAGTTGCAAGAATCGGATCTTGAAAAGGGTGTGCCTTATTGTTACTGGTTTCTGATATTTTTACTCGCAATTCCGAACATTTTGGATTTCACGTGGTTCACTGACGAAGCATGGTTTCATTTGGTCAGTTCCCAAAACTCTCGTATCTGGGCTACAGATAAACCACACGAATTTCACGAAACCTCATTACATCCTGAAAAATTCGGTGTTTGGTGAGGTGTATCCTGAAACAGAATGATTAGATCCATTTTATTCAGGAGTCTAGTAAACTCTGCGTCATACGTGAATGATGAGTGAAATTTCCTCTTTCTTCGGTGAATGAGTGATCTCCAAAGGACTGTGGCCATCTTGTTCACCCGATTTGACTCCTCCCGATTTGTTTCTTATGGGGATATTTGAAGTATCGTGCTTACAACAATAAGCCTCGCACGTTAGAAGACTTAGAAACACCAGTGCAGCTATTCAGACTATTGAAGAGGACATGATGCAGAGTACCTTCGATAACACGCAGCTTCGCGTTCGAATGCGTTTGGATGTCGGTGAACAACATTTCTAGCATTTACTGTGTATGCTGCTACGTTCCCAAGAACTAAGGTACGTTATGAACCACATGTCGTGTCTCAAAGTACAATGTGTTGCAAAATATGACTGATCGTTTGAGGGGACAACCTAGTCAAACACCCTGTAGTTATGAGAGGTCATAATTTCTCCAGTCCTTTTGAAAACGGTAGTGCCCTAGACAAGCACTTTAATCGCTGGGATAATACGAAACTTGACTCTGCATAGCTATGAGTATGAGATAAAAACATATTACCCGTTCCTTTTCGGTGTTGATACCTTACAACTATTAGGAGCAAGGGGGATAGAATTCGTGTCCTTCTTTTCGACTGAAATTACCTTAACTCCTACCATTTCCCAACGCCATTTTGGTGCTCTTTCTACCTCCTAATTTCTTCTCTTAATTCTATTTCTCGGTCGCTGACAGTTGGTTCATTGTTAAAAAAATCTACTTAAAAATGAGAACCTGAATTTACTCGTTTTTTTTTAAGTACAATCGTGTCGTAAACGAGTACATGTGCTCAAATATAAGTAACCATACGTACTTACAAATAACTGCGTCAATAAATATAAATATAATCTCGTATTATTTCATTTTAGGTATAGATTTCAAGAGAAATCGTTTAATAAATGTGTAAAGTGACAAGCATAAATAATAATTAATACAACAAAGTCACTGATCGATCACAAGTAATTCAATTATGCATAAAGTATCTTTGTGTACGTTTTTACATTAACTATATTTGTGTCAAGTCGCATAAATAATATATTATCGCTTCATCACTATATTTGTCGTAAAATTGTGCCGTCCATTTGCCCCGCATGTGCCAACGTATATATCTATTATCCCAGATGTGCCGTCGAATATTAAACATACTCTTTTATTCAATGAATAAAAGAGTATGTATGGAGAACACGCATTCCAAATTTGAAATAGAGCCGCAGATGGCTTAGCGGCTTGAGATTCAAACTACTTATGGAGGGACCCCAGGTTCAAACCTAGCCTGATAGGCTTGAATCTAGGAGCTCCCCGTGGGGGTGTGAATTTCTAACAATCGCTGAATTTCCACCGTGCATCGGGCGAGCACCTTAAGTGACGCTCCCCCCCCGGTTACATATAAAGGTGCTCACTACTAAGAACCCCTAATTTATCTTTGCCTTCTAGGTGGAAAATCGTACGCTTGTAAAGTGGTGGCGCCATCTAGTGTGCTCTCTCACACAAACTATCCTGTCAGAATCGCTAGATTTGCTCTAAATTCCTTCCGTTTCTGTGCACTGCACGAAAGGGCACAGAAACTGATTGAAGTTAGAGCACATGTATTTGAAATATGTGGAGTTTTTTGAGTACATACATTTAAAACATATGCACTCAAAAAATGGGTACATATATTTCAAATTAGAAATAGCAGATATACTCACAATTGATTCCCTGTATGTACTCAGAAATAAGTACGTGTATTTTTCAAAAATGAGGCACAAGTACTCGGAGCTATTAGAAGCACAGAATGTACTCAAAAACGAGCACATTTTGCTTATTTCTAAGTGCCGATTCTTAACAGTGTTGTTATTTTATCATAGCTTTACTACATGTAGCCTAATTCTGAGCACTGAGATTTTTTTTTTTTGATTGGAGGTTTAACGACCACCGTGAGCAACTCAATGGGCTATACGCAGTCGCCCGTCCCTAATTTAGGGTCACTGGTCCCAGGGAAGGGAGAGAGCCAGTGTCGTAAGACAAACACAACATCCATGCCTGACCGAGATTCGAACCCGGACACCTTACGGACGAATGACCATAGGCCAGCGCCTTAGACCACTGCGCCACCGGGGCGGCGCACTGAGACTACTCAGCTACCCATTTTCTTGTCTTGTACTCACCTATTTGCTCTCGGACCTGTAGTACTTTTCTGTTCTGGGGGGAGGAGTCAAAAATCCTCAAGGGTGGCATATAGTTGTACCATTGGTTACTCACCACTAGTATTGCCAGACTCTTATCAGAAATCAGTAGATTAAAGCTCAAAAAATCAGTCGATCAGACCTTTTTAGCTAGAAATATTCACCATCTTACAAATGTAATGTACGAAGGAACACATAAATATACTGGCATTGCAAATAATGCCAGTACTGCACAAATTGCTACTAAACACCAGAATAATTCAAACTAATACAATCCTGAATTGCTTTTCTATAAGATATTATTGATGATTAGCTTTATAAAAATAATGCTCATCATTAAGACAAATACCACCGGCATGGCGCAATTGGTTAAAGCGCTATGTTTGGTGTGGAAGGCGGATGTTTCTGACGGGTGTTAGAGTCCCGGACATGCCAGCCATCCAGTCTGCGGTTTTTCTGGTGCTTTCCGCAGACTTCCCGTGTTTGGGGACGCGAGTGCATGATTGGTTCCATCTAAATTCGGCCCCGGCTGCACTTTGTCCCTGATCCCCTCTTTCTTAGGATTGCTGGGTTTGTCACATGACTGTCGATGCGCTAGTAGTAAAACCAGTTAGTAAAATCATGCAATGTATTGATTATTATACGCTTTCCGACACACCAGAAATCATTACTCAAGTTGTGAGGATAATGGCTGTGGAATGAATCTCGCTCCTGTGCCCTGACCTTTCAACCAATTTCGATGATGTCAAATATAATTGGTTCCGCATACCTCAGGAACAACATACTAAAGTTTTGTCGCAACAGATGCATTTTCAGTCAAGTTATGAGGATAATTAATGGCTGTGGAATAAATCTCGCTGTGTCCTGACCTTTGACCACATTTCAATTATATCAAACTGAATTAGTTCAGTTCACCACTGGAACAACATATTAAAGTTTTGTCGCAATAGAAGCATTTTTAGTCAAGTTAGGAGGATAATGGCTGGGGAATAAATCTTGCTCCTGTGTCCTGACCTTTGACCCCATTTCGATGATATTTAACAGAATTGGTTCAGTATACCTCCGGAGCAAAATACTAAAGTTTTGTGGCAATCGAAGCATTTTTACGTAAGTTGTGAAGCATAAATGAGATGGAATGGATTCCGCTCGTATGTCCTGATCTTTGACCTCATTTCGTCCATTTTCAATAGGGTTCCTCCCCAGGTGGTCCGCTACCACATAGTGAAATTTCATAGAAATCGAACCATTTTTACGCGAGTTACCGTGCGGACAGACAGACGGACAAGGCTGGAGCATATACGCTTCTTCAACATACGGTTGGAAAGCGTAAACAAAAAGACGATTGATATTTGCTGCTCTATGGCACCAGACACATAAGGACTTCGTTCCCAATGTTGTTGATGATGATAATGATTAAAATTAATGTTGGTGTAAATAATCATGGCATTTACCTTTTGATGTAGTCACAGCTGGATTGGTCTCACGTGTGCAAGAATATAATTCTTTGTTATTAAGGTGGCTCCACCTTAAATCTTAACCTTATGTTTCCAAAGGTTAAACCTCTTCACATATTTTCTTCGCAATTAATGTATTCCCAAAGATGAAAATTTGCACATCGATAAAACTAACTTTAAAGTATAGCATGGGATACTTAACACTTGCTAAAACATAACCATGATTAAGCAATCCAACATTTGTTTGCCTACTGATGTCATCCATGTATAGGTCGCTGCATCTATTAACATATCTGAACATTACTCAAAGGAAAATGGCTAATTTTTAATATAATTATTGTTTTGTTTTAATAAGTATTAAGTATCCCATGCTATTACTTAAAGTTACTCTTATCGATGTGCAAATTTTCATCCTTGGGAATACATTAATTTTTTTGATTGGAGGTTTAACGACCACCATGAGCAACTCAATGGGCTATAAGCAGTCGCCCGTCCCTAATTTAGGGTCACTGGTTCCAGGGAAGGGAGAGATCCAGTGCTGTAAGACAAACACAACATCCATGCCTGACCGGGATTCGAACCCGGACCCCTTACGGACGAATGATCAGAGGCCAGCGCCACCGGGGCGGCATACATTAATTGCGAAGAAAATATGTAAAGAAATTTTACCATTGGAAACATAAGGCAGAGATTTTAGGTGGAATCACCTCTTAACAAAGAGTTATATGCTTACACTAAACGACGACCGGTGGCTCGGTAGCATCTCCGGGGAGCGAACGCGGGCAATAATCTTGATTGTGTCTGAAGCTAAAGCGCAGGTGGCACGCTATAGGTTCGCGTGCAAAGCGCGCCTGCAATCAATTCGATTTCAGCCTTGAACGAAAACAGTTCTTGTCAGAGATAAAGCTCCCACCGATCCAGTCCCCGCCGCGTCGACTTCGCGTCGGTCCCCTCACTCATCATGAGTGGGCCAAGTGCGGGGACAGACTGTGACTCCATTTCCTGCCTCTGGGAGGGACGGCCACCAAACCCCATATGCAGGGAATGGAAGCACAGAGACACATGCGAGCTCAGGCTCAGAGGAAATTTCGGAACTGTTTAGAGAGATGAATGAACGTCTAGACAGTCCCAACACAAGGGTGTCACACAATGTGAGGGGGTCTTATGCGGCCGATTCTTGATCGAATGCTAGAGGCCTACACTGAACAGCTGCTGTAGATCGAGCGCTTGAAGGGACAATTAGAAGAACGTGGAAGAAGTGAGCAAGGCCAAGCAACACAAAGGACGTTTGCCGAGGCCATCAAAGCGAAGCCGAAAGCAGATGGAAGGAAATTCTAGACTAAGCACACACTTCTGGCGTTCAACACTGACCCAGAGGCGGATAGAGTATATGGATTGAAGGATGCTGTCCAGGCAACACTGAACCGGGAAAAGCTGGGAATTGGAATTAAAAATGTGAAACAAGTTTGCAAGGGCAGAATTTTGATCGAATGCCCAAAGGCAGAAGGGGTGGAAAAGCTGATAGAGAGTTACGAACAGCAAGGCGATTTGGGTCCTTACTATGATCTGAGAAGGCCAAAAAAGGAAACTACTGAGGATAATCGTGTACGGGGATCAACACATTGAGCTGGAATTCGTTCAGAGGCACTCTTCACGCCAGAACAACCTAAGTGACCCCGAGAAGTGCAGGGTGCTCTTTCCCATCCGGGGTAAAGGCAAATCTAAGACGCACTGGGTGATTGAACTTGCCCCAGTTGATTTTATAGCCTTCACTTAAAAGGCAGAGTAAATCTGGCCTGAAGGAATCTTTCCTGCCGGGAATCCCTGAGAGAAACCCGTTGCTTCAAATGTAACGGGTTCGGGCACTACAAGGACAAGTGCCCTGCTGTTTTTGTGAGCTGGGCCCATTTCTGCCAGGCGGGTCACAAACACTGGGATTGCCCCAATGAAGCTTGCTGCCCAAAATGCCAGCGAGCAAACGAGAAATTCCACCTTAAACTGGATTCCTCTCACTCCAGTCTGGACAAGGAATGCCCTAGTCTGAAACGATAATGGGATCAACTGCGTAACCGCATAGATTACGGCTAATACCAGCAGACGTATAAAACGGGGCTGCGTCTCCAACTGAATGTCAAACGCAAAATGCGCGTTTCTCCGTGCCTGCACTGTGCTGAACTGAAGTGTATTTCTTTTCAATGTGTCTTGCTTTTTTACTATTTTGTTTGTGTTGTCTTGTGAATGAATAAAGGCTTCGTGTCCAAAAAAGAAGGGTTCGCGTGGCGAACAGATCTCCCAGGGAAGTGTCGGTGGCTACAATGTCCATTCGAGTACGATCTCCCCAGTTTGCACCACTCGTCAGTGTGTCCGAATCTGCGGTCCCTGGTCGGGATCGGGGTTGA
Source organism: Macrothele yani (assembly GCA_039090855.1). Taxonomy (NCBI): domain Eukaryota; kingdom Metazoa; phylum Arthropoda; class Arachnida; order Araneae; family Macrothelidae; genus Macrothele; species Macrothele yani. The sequence continues at coordinate 43,032,501 of CM077001.1, forward strand.
TACCGTCAAGTTTAAGGCAGTAAACGTGAATAGGGAGTTCCACTAAAACCTGCAGAGTCAGCATTTGCATGGAGTAGGCTGATGGATTCATCTGACTTACACTAAACGATACACCTATGTCCCCAAAGTATGTGAAATAAGTGATATACTAAAAAAAAATATCATTAGCAAAATATCGTACTATAGCAATTTTCCTAATATTCTGCATTTAAACAAACCTAAGGAAAATAAAGCCTGTATAATAGGCTACGTCTGTCCTTAACGCTCTGACGTCATAAAGGGCTTGCAGCGCCATCTGCTTTTATCCGGTGTCCGAAATCGGAACTAAGCTCACCACTATCGATCAATACGTAAAATCAAGGAGAAATATCGGAAAATAAAATAAAGTTAGTTACACAAACGACTTTATCTCTGGCAACACGCACGTGCTTGGATAACTGTCTGCGACTTTTTTTCTGTTACGTAGGTGTTATGTCGTGTTTTTTTTCAATTTCTTCGCATTGTAATGTAATTTCATAAAGAGGAATCAGCGTTATTATAAATGTAAATAACCAGATCTATTTAAAACGCTCTAACCTACAATGAAAACTCTCTCTCGGCTAGTATTTGCCGTCACCAATAGTTGCAAATTCTGTCGCCCGTACTAAAGTATGGGGTTATAAATGTTGCACCGCTTCCTCTTTTCTGAATTCCGGACTTTTAGTTGCTAAGTCCTCTAAACTTCTAAAAACCACTGCTGGGATTGTCACTATCAGGATCATTCACGTGGTTGGTCGTCAAGGTTCGGTTTTGACCCCTGGTCAGCGCAAGTGCTCTGTCGTTAGGAAAACACCTAGGAAAAGTTTTATGACTTCCCATGGCTCGGATGCTTTTCAAAAGTACCGAGGAGATGAGTTAAATAATAATGTTTGCGACTTTTATTGCTTTTTCCCGTCTTCCATAACGTTGTGTACGAGCTTTGTGAGTGTGCGAATTTTGGAAATGAAAAGTTTTTGGAACATCTGGACATATTCTCGCTTAGGTCTAGAAAAAAGAAGACAGAATTTATGACCCCGATTTTTTCTTTAACACTGTTCTGATATTGTATATGATGCGAAGGAAAAATCGTTGCTGTAAACGAAGAATTTTAATTAGGGCGGATTAATCAATTGAGAAATTTGCATAATGTCGAATTGCCGCCCCCGTAGCGCAGTGGTCTAAGGCGCTGGCCTCTGATCATTCGTCCGTAAGGGGTCCAAGTTCGAATCCCGTCAGGCATGGATGTTGTGTTTGTCTTACGGCAATGGCTCTCTCCCTTCCCTGGAACCAGTGACCCTAAATTAGGGACGGGCGACTGCTTATAGCCCATTGAGTTGCTCACGGTGGTCGTTAAACCTCCAATTAAAAAAAAAAAACTAAATATGCAAATTTTTTTTTACAAAACTGTATTGTTGCTATAAGTGTGATATTACACGTGAAAATTGGTGTCTTAAAAGGATGTACCTTATAGAATGTTGGTAATTCGTACTGACAAAGTAGAGCTACGATGGCGAGAACCTATTATGGAAAGGTGAAATGCTTTATCTTATGTATACGTACTGAATTAAAATCAAGCTGCACACTAATGTACGAAATGCATGGCGAATTTTTCATTTTGCCAAAGGTTTTGGAAGAACTCAGAACAAGTACAGTCGAAATTTGGCCGCTCCAGTGGTGCAGTAATCTAGTGCTGGCCACTGACTATTCGTACAAGTTGGTACGGGTTTGAGACTGAGGCATGGGTGGTGTGTTTGTGTTACACGCTTGCTCTCTCCCTTCCCTAGAACGAATGTACCTAAATTAGCGACAGGTGAGTGCTTATAGTCTTTAGAGTTACTCATTGTTGTCGTTAAACTGGGAAAAAAAGAAAAAAAAAACAGGTAAAATTTGTTTTCACAAGAAGTATGTTGAAAAATTAGTACAGCGACAAATATTTTTCAGAACATTTTTCATTTGAAACCTAACAAGCTAATGAGGAAGTTTAGATTCGAGAACACTTGAGGACAAACATCAAAATCTGAGGACAATTTGCGTCCCCAAAGGTATCAGACGTTTTTGGGGACAGTAAACTAAATTCGAGGACTGTCCTCAAGAATTCAGGATTTCTGGTCAGCTTACCCTAAGTTAGGGACGACCGACTGCTTATAGTCGCCCATTAAGTTGCTCACGTGGTCGTTAAACCCTCAATCAAATAATAATAATGCCGAATTTAATTACTCTCAACATAAATTCCCAATGGTAGTCGAAATACGAAGAATTTCGGTGTAAAACACCGTTAAACTGTTAAAATTTATTAGCGATTGAATTAATTCATCAATGCGTAATTCAACGGTTCACTTTCACCCACGATCTGTGAGGTATTTCCCTGTCGGTACGTGTGTTTTTAAGTGGATTGAAAGACTAAAATGCTCGTTCAGTTTCTTTAATATATACGTCATGTCCGACTTTTATAAAAAGGCCGACGCATGTAAGACTGTTAAAGAATTTTTAAGGAATCTAAGAGTCTTTTACCTTATTTTTGCATTCAAAATACATTCATACGTTCTTTTAGCAAACCAAATATTTACTTTTTAAATTACTTATAACTTTAAAAAAGGATCCTTTAAGAATGAACATTTTCACTCACTGCTCTTTCTGCTTTGGTCCTTCCAATTCGTCCCTGTTCGTGATCTTCGAGAAGAAGCCATGGAACTTTATTAAGTGAAATCACACTATCCGTCTTCTCCCGTTATATGTATTTAAAATTTATTTTTTAAACTAAGAAGCGGTAGTGATGGGATGTTTTAATTTTACTCAATTATTATATATTTCGAATAAAAAAAGAAAACAGCATGATAAAATTAACGCAAGCTTTCAATTCTAATTTATTTTAATTCAACATAACACATAATGGAGCAAAATCAAAACATCTCATAATAACTGCTAGTTACTTTGAAAAATAAATTAAAACTAAAATACGACTGAAACTCAACACCGACCGTTAAATCGCTTTCAAATTTTGAAAAACTAAGAGAAAAATCAACAATTTGGAAAAATCAAGATAAGACGGTGGTGTGCTTCAGCTCTCCTAGAAAAACCAGGAGAACTATCGGAACTTTGACTCGGTGAAAAGGTGAAATAGACCCTGGGATGATGTGAAATGCCCTAAAACGTTCGAACACCATCAACCACTTTGGAGCAAAGCGGTCCATATAGAACAAAATTGCTCCAAAGCGGAAGGAGAAACGGATTTCAAGTTAATCTAAATAGCGTAAGCATAGAGGAAATAAATAAAATGACGTAATGCTTAAACAGATACTTAAAATTAAAAACGGCCCTATTTCACACACCTTTGCGGTCTCCCTACACTAAAAACTAAAGCAAGGAAAAAGATGATCAAAACGTACTAGTAATCAAAATGGCAAAAACGCACAGAACCTATCAAATGGCAAAAGGATTCGTCGGTAGGTTGGGGATAGGTGTGGTATAATAACACTTTTCCAAAAAAGTAAAAAACGCTTAGCCTTAAATAATTTCAAAAAGAAATTAATAATTTAAAACGTTTAAAGCAAAGTTGCGCGAGCGCAAAGAAACAAATCTCTCTGCTGCTCTAAATTATTCCCTACACAGCTATATACGGCTCCAACTGTCTTCTTCCGAGCTTTCTGCTGCGACGGGAACCCATTAAAAGGCTCTAGGTTTCGACAACGAAATGGATTCTCTTTTTCTCATTCTGATCTTCCTTGGGGAACAACTTGGTCCTCGGTCTCTTCCATTTCCAGACAAGTGATATAGTGAGACCGCAAAGGTGTGTGAAATCGCCTTTGCTAAATGGCAATCGTTCGATAAGTTGAAGTTGAAGCATAGTGTGACGTCACAGTCAAGTGTCACAGCCTAGTACCACAATTAACCCTTTAACCAGCTGGAACGAATTAACTCGGGGTTAGCAAAATGGGTTAAAATCAGCTCAAACGAATGCATTCACTGTCTAAAAACTGGGATGAGCTCGAGTGGAACGATTGAACCTGCGCATTTTGTCTTGAAAAGTGGTCTTTGTTATTCAAAGCTGTCATTTAGTTGCCTTTTACTTAGCTTTGTTATTCAAAGTGGTCACTTAAGGGGATGATTGACACTATTCCTTTCAGACTGGTGACTTGTTAAAGGGGCTATAATACTGCCGAATAGCCTAAGAAAGGAGAGAGAAGGTGTTTGAGTTTCTTGTTCTTACACAGAGGCATCATGTCCATGTCAGGAATACAACAACTTCCCCATCATGCCTTGAGTTATGAAGCAGAGAATAGAGGACTAGAAAGGAGCACTTATAATTTGGGACAGTTTATAGTTGAACTGCTGAGGAGAGAGGCGGAAAGGAATTGTTTTGCCGTAATTTTCGAAAACTCTGGCCGCTCCGTGAGCAATTTGTGGAGCGCAGAAAATTTTGGGCAGCATCTGGTTCAGATACATCGGCCACTTAAAAGGTTACGTTCTGTTCCATACCAGGTGCGACGCTTCGAAGCCCACCCAAATTTTCTTCGAGCCTCCTCTGCCCCCTCCCCCTATAACGAAGTGAATTTCTATTTTAGCAGTTAGAACGTAAGGCTATGCGGATTTTTCTATTAACAGAAAATTCGTTATTTACGAGGGAGGATCGAAAAGTAACGCGCAGCAATTTTTTTTTTTTTTTTTTTTTTTGCTCTTTGCAAGTTGAAAGTAGCAAGTTGCAGTTTGGTAGACGAGTTTGAAAATCACGTTACAGACCGGTTTGGTTGTATCAGATGTCGCCATGTTGGAAGCCAGTGTGAACGACGACACAAAGACGTCCCGTTTGCTAGCGTCGTCTACGAATGAAGAGCAACGCGCTGTAGTCCGATTTTTGTGGGCTACACGGAAAACTTCGATGAAAATTCACAACGAATAGGTCGAAGTGTATGGTGGTGATTTGCTGGACCGCAATAACATCTCCTGGTGGTTCAGTTTCATTACAGACGCACGTGGCAACCTTACCGATTCGCCTCGTTCTGGACGACATGTGAGAGCGTCATCACCTGCTACTGTGGGAGGCATTGAACAGGCAACTCTGAGTGACCAGCGTATCCATCTGCGCACATTGGCACAGAAGTTCAACATTTCGTACGGTATAGCGTACGAAATGTTGTTCATGACAAATTGCAATCTCGCAAAGTCAGTGCGCGATGGATGCCCAAGGACTTGACAGACGACCAGAAGGGACAGAGAATGATGCCATCCTTGGACAACTTGATGCGTTGCGCAGAAGGAGGACATGATTTTTGCAGGTGTAGTGGCGGGCGATGAGTCCTGGATGTACCACTACACTACCGAAGCAAAGGCGGTCAGTATGGTGTGGAGACATTCAGACTCCCCATCACCAAAAAAAATGCTGAGTAACCCAATCTGCGCAAAAAGTCCTCATGATAGTGTTCTAGGACATGCATGGCGTTCTCCTGGTGGAGGTTCATCCAACGAGGACCACTGTGAATCCCAAAACCTACGCTATCACATTGACAAAGCTGCACTGTGCCCTTCGTGCCAAAAATCCAGACAGAGAGACGCTGAAAATATAAGATTGTTTCATGACAATGTTCGCCCACATGTTGCACAACACGTCCGTGACAAAATTGCGCAATTTCTCTCGGAACTGCTCTGGAACCCATCAAACAGTCCGGACATGGCTCCCTCAGACTTGATCCCTTGAAAAGATTCTTGGGTAGCCAACATTTCGATTCGGCTGGCGAAATCAAATTGGTTGTCCGCAGAAAGCTATACGCCCAGAAAACGGACTTTAATGAACAAGGTATACTAAAACTGGTACCACGCTGGGAAAAATGTATCGACCGTCTCGGTTCTTATGCTGAAAAACAGCTAAAAAGTGCAATTTCACTGTGTACAAGGTCTGTCCGGAAAGTAACGAGACTCATTCAATAACAGACGTTTAATTAAAGTTATACTTACATAACATTAAAATTCCTCGAAATAACATCCTTGAACATCAATACACCGCTACCAGCGGTTCTGCCAAGCCGCGTAGCTTGCTTGGAAGTCGGGAACAGGTATCGCTTTCAAAGCACTCGTCGCGGCAGTTTGCACGTTTGTAACAGTCTCAAAATGGTGTCCTTTCAGGCTGGATTTGAGCCGGGAAAACAAAACGAAGTCATCCGGGGCCAAGTCCGGGATGTAGGCAGGTTGGGGCAGCGTTGCAACGTTGTGTTTCGCCAGAAACTATCTCACTCTCAGCGACGCATGGCTCGGCGCATTTTCGTGGGGAAGAACCCAAGTGTTGGTGATTTCCGGGCGGACGCGCGCAACTCGAGCCTTCTTTGGTCGAGGAGACTCGGGAGTGTGCCACTCTGAACTCTGTCGTTTCGTCTCTGGATAGAACTCAAAGACCCACGTTTCATCACCTGTTATCACTTTCTCCAAAAAACCAGGTTCACTCCTCACACGGTCTACAAGCTCACGAGAAATCGACACAAGGTTGTTCCTTTGTTCATCGGGCAAAACCTTAGGAACCAATTTGGCGCAAATTTTCCGGATCTGCAATTCTTGCGTGATAATTTCATGCACAATGGATTTCGCGAGTCAAACGTGCTCTTCTACCAATCTAACACTCAGACGTCGGTCAGAGTACAAAACCCGTTTCACCTTTTTCACATTGTCCGAAGTGCGAGACGTTGATGGGCGCCCTGGGCGTGGCTCATCCTCGTCGCTCTCTCTTCCTTCTGGGAATCGTTTTGGGCCACCGAAATACTTGGGATTTCGATGGAGCATCCTCCCCGTAGGCTTTCTGTATCATAGCAAGCGTCTCGGTTGCGGATTTTTCAAGTTTAACACAAAACTTTACCTAGTATCGCTGTTCGACACTCTTCTGCATTTATGACCGTTACGCGACGCTCACACAGCTGTCCACTTCGCAAGCGATCCTCACTCTGTGAAAGGTCAGAGCCAACTGACGAGACATCGATCGTTTGCCTAACATATCCCGCCACCCATCACGCCCGGAGACTCCGCCCTCCGGCCCTTCTGATTGGCCCAGGAAAAGTGGTCTCATTACTTTCTGGACTAACCTTGTATATGCTTTGTTTTGCCTATCTATTAAACTGTTGCCAAAGAAAATAATAGTGTGCGTTACTTGTCGTTCCACCCTCTTAAAACGAATTTTTGTTAAATTTAATGTTGTAGTATTGTGTGAAATGGAGGATTCACTGGGAGAGGAATGTGTGAAGCTAGTAAAAAGGCACACAATTATAGTTTAATAAAGATGAGAGAGAGAGAGAGAGAGAGAGAGAGAGAGAGAGAGAGAGAGAGAGAGAGAGAGAGAGAGAGATTATCTACCTGTCAGGTTACAAACTTAAATGCATAAACAACCTTATGAATACAAATATTTAAAAAAATAAAAAAAATTGACATAAGCAAAAGCTAAAATTACGAAGAAATAGAAACTTGCTAAAAGGCCATGGATATTCGTATCCATGGTTTCTAGTGTAGTTACATATACTGTACACCGAAAATCATTTCGAAGACGTTTTCACGTACAAGTATGTACCTAAAACGATTTCTTTTTGTACTAGGTATAACATCATCAACGTCGGGTAAAATGTACGTGAACTGAAATTTTTGGCCAAATTTCAGCCAGATTGTGCCCCCTTTTACAATACTTCCCCCCCCGAGTTATGAGCAGTTGGCGTCGCCACTGTTCTACACCCACACCATTTATATCCATGTATGCAATTTTATTTATGTAACGCTTATTTTTCTGTATTTTCGATTACCAGAATAAACAGGAGGTTCAGATTTCTACTTCTCCCGCATTCATGCTTATTTTGTTCAACTCTTTAAGCTGTTCCTCTCCTGTGACCTCACATCCTGTAAGCTAGGTCGTATCAACTATATAGCGCATTTATTTCGTTTGTTTCCTTGGAGAAAAATGCACTTGTTCGCAGTTACTTTTCAAAACAAGAAAGCTTTAACAGTTGCCGCACGTGGCAAGAGGCCAGGATTTCGGAACCCATAAGTCAGATGCCAGTGAACATTTGTCTGTCGGTCGTCGGAAACCCCGAAGCAAAGTTTTGGTGCCGCCGTGTCTCTCACGGTGTGACACTCAGAGGTCGATGGGGACATCGCGTTGCTAGGACCCGATGCTGCTGTTACTTCATTCACAACAGAAGCTTCTCGAGAAGATACTGCCTGCCGAGATTTGCTGGAAAGCCACTTACTCATCATCCGGCGCAGACTCGTTCCCCGTTTTAAGTAGGTCATTAAGAACCCGCTCTGCTCTTTCCACGAACGAGCTGAATGCGAGATTCTATTAATGACAGGTGTTGTATTCATCTCACTTTCAATGAAAAATAACAGCTGAGATAATAATATCTTATACTTGACCCTTTCTCAGTACTATTTTTTTTTCTCCGGGAAACTCTGGGAATAGAACGATGTAAGGTGTTCTTAAACTTTGGTTTGAATTTCTTTTCTTTGCATCATAGATTGTATCCACGCGGATGTTACCAAGTGCCACTTCATCTCATTAAAAAAAAAAAGGGTGAGGTTTTCCGTTAAAAAGTAACTGAAATCTTCTATTTTCTCTCAGAATTAAATTTCATGAGGAGCAACGAGCAAGCAGTTTCCACATTCTTATGCAGGCAGAAACAAATGCTTTCAAATGTCTTTGTGTTATAAAAGGTTTCCTGACTCCTTTCTCTCTTAATCGTAGGCATAGCGTCGAAAGAGAGGGGAGAGGAGGAGGGGTTCGTACTCCCCAACTTTAGAACTTTGAATGCTAGAACAAGCCAACGACGAAGAAGCAAATATGAAAGGAATGTTTAATGGAATCCCTACGAAGTTCAAACAGGAACTGGAAAATTTATTATCTACCCACACTGTTATGCTCACCTTATGGATTTGGCTTTGATTCGTTCTTTGTAATAAAACCACGGCAGAATGCTATCAATGTAGAGAAACCCATTTTAACATTATTCATGTATTAGCTAAAAATTGTAATATTTAAAATAATTTTCTTAAAAGGACAGGACTTTATTTTCAGTAAACTCAGCATCTTGTCAAAAATAAGTTGAACTATTGTGAAAACACAAGTTTTCCCGCGAAGGGCATCGAAACCGTGTCCCCCCTCACTCCGGAGTAAGTCGCTCTCCCAACTGAGCTGCGTGGACGGAATAACTAGCTGCAGATTTGTCGCCTTGATACATGTTTTCACCTCTGTAGTACGTCACACTATTCATCATCGGTCATTGTCAGTAGCAATTAAAGAGTAATGCATAACGCAAATATTTGTTATGCACTTTAAGAGATCCAAATTTTGTGACATTTATGGACAAACTGTTTTCACGAATGCTCCCCATAATGAAAACATCCCTTTACGATTTTTTGTGCCCACTACAAAAGTGAAACATCGGTTTATGTTTTTTTTTCGTGCTGCTACTGAAGTAAAACATCAGTTTTCACTGCTTCGTGTCCACCATAGGAAAACATCAGTTTGCCCATTTTTGTGCTCCACGAAAATAAAACGTCAATTTACACTTTTTTCATGCTCTCTCCTACCAAAGTAAAACATCAATGTGCCGTTTTTTCGTGTCCTCCACCAAAGGATAGCATCAGTTTACATTTTGTTTTTAACCCCAATAAAGTAAAACATTAGTTCACACTTTTTCGTATCCCCATCAAAGTAAAACATCAGTTCCCCCTTTCTCCTGCCCGCCCCACCAAAGTAAAAGACCAGCTTACACTTTCTCGTATTGCCACCAAATAAAAACATCAGTTTACACTTTTGTCGTGCTCCAACCGAAGGAAAAAATCAGTTTTCACTTTTTTCGCGTTCTCCACCAAAGTAAAACATCAGTTTACACCTTTTTATACCTCCACCAAAGTAAAACAGGAGTTTACACTGTTCGTGTCCTTCCACCAAAGTAAAACATCAGTTTTCACTTTTTTCGTATCCCCCATTAAAGGAAAACATAAGTTTACACTTTTTTCGTATCTTGCACTAAAGGAAAAAGTAACAATTTGCACTTATTCTTTGCTCCCTCCTCATTTATTTTGTCACGCTATGTTCTTACTTTTCGTGTTTCAATTCAATTTCGGTAATTAGAGGTAATTACATTTAACTTTTTACCTCTTCCCTGAGTTGGTGTATGGGCCCTCCAGCAATCTAACATCTTCTTTGGGTATAATGCACACGGCCGTATACACAATAACATATTCCATTAGTTTCACCAAGGTATACTTGGTGAAACTAATTTATTGCAGATCATTTTATATGAATTAGATGTAAATACACAAACAGTGACATACACTGAATATTTCGTCGTTTGTCTTTCGCGTCATAATTCTTAACATCAGTTTTGTTTTCACATTGCGGCCTCTGCCATATAATCTCTCCGCCTCTCCCAAATCATCTCTGCGGCATCTGCCATATTTCCTACGCGTCTTCACATGTTCACAATTTTCTCACGTCTGGCGTTCGCCTCCTTTGCTGCGCCCTCTGTCGGCGAAGTCCCAACATCCTCCGGCCCCAAAGCATTGGGTTCAGTCTTTTCTAAGTCCAGCTCCAGTGGGTAAAGGTGTTGACTGGTCTTTTGATCAATGTTCCATTAGGCAGTCTCACAGTACATGAACGTACCTTTCCGTCGCGTCCCACATGTACTTGGCTAATGATACCGGTTTTCCACATCAGTTTAGGTAATCTTTCATCTCTTATATGAACTATGGAATCCTTCGTCACTTCTAAACCCTTTTTGGCAATTTTCAACTGGTGTGCTAATTTCAATTCCAGAAGATATTCTTGTCGCCATCTTCTCCAAAGTCTCTCCATAACTAGTGCTCTGTGTTTGTATTTCCTTGTAAGGTCACTTCCTTTGGATTCCTCAGAACTTAGTTTCCCATCAGGAATTGTTGTCAATCTCCTTCCAATTAAGAAATGCCCCAATGAGAGTGGTTCTGGCTCTCCTGGTTCGCTATATACAAATGTCAACAGAAAGTTGCAAGCTATTAAATCAGATACCAATTCCAGATGCACAGCACGAGTAACTGCTCAGGTGAATAAGGCGATGTAAACCTTCTTTTAATTCTTTGTGAATAATGGTCCTGCAAAGTCCACTCCCCATATTTCAAAAGGAGAAACTTCCTTTAATCTGTCCGGTGGTAAGGGTGCCATATCTTGGTCGAAATGTTTTGTTTTAAATTTCCGGCAGATAAAACAACTATGTGTAACGCTTTTCACTCTTGGCCGTCCCCGTAGAATCCAGTACCTTTCTCTGATTTGTGCTAAAGTCTCCGCAATTACACCATGTCCTACCCTTATATGACTTCGCTTAATTAATAGGTCTGACAAAGAACTATTGGTTGACAAAATTACTGGATGAAATTGGTCATGCTTTAAGCCTGCATTCTGTAGTCTTCCTCCAACTCTCATTACGCCATCTTCGTCCAGAAATGGATTAAAGGTGTAGATTTTCGAATCGAAAGAAATGTCCTGTTCACAGTTCAAAGCATTTACTTTGTTTGGAAAACATGATCTCTGGGACTGTTTAACCCAATAAATTTCCTCGGAGTTTAATTCTTCAACTGTCAGAATTCCAGTTCTTTTTGAGTCTTTATTTCGATTTTTAGGTACGAATCTTAGAATCCATGCTGTCATACGAAGAACACTTTTGAATTCACTGTTTTTTCTGATATCAAAAATAGGAGTCCTTTCTTCTTCCGTCACACAGCCTACTTGAAGAGTCTCTTTATTCTTTCGTTTACTTTCTTCCCTTGCAATCTCGCCTGTGGACAAGTAAGCCGGTAATTTTGGCAAAACTGTTTGCTCTTTAATTAACCACTCTGATCCATGCCACCAATGACTATTACCTTTGATTTCAATCTTCTCTCTTCTGGTGAGTAAATCTGCAATATTCTCTTTTCCTGGTCAGTATGTCCATGATAACGGATCGGACTTCCCTTGTATTTATCTTATCCTATTTTGCACAAACGGCTTCCATTTTTCGGCATTTTTTTTTATCCAATGCGAAACTGTACTGGAATCTGTCCAAAAATGTAAGGTTAAATCAAACTTCTGCTTCAGTTGCCTTTCAACAGATTCAGCTAGTCTAGCTCCTATTAACGCCGCCATCAATTCTAGCCTAGGTAACTATAGTTTCTTTAAGGATGCTATTCTTGCCTTTGAAATCACATTTACTGAATTTATTTCATCTTTGGTTTCATATCTCAAATATATCACTGCACCATAAGCCTTTTGACTCGCATCTGTGAAACAATGCAACTTGATATTTCTCAATTCCCTTTCTTGGATGTCTCCGAAATAATATCTTGGTATGTCAACATTTTCCATCTGTGATAACTCTGTGCACCAATCTTTCCAATTTTTCTCTAGTTCTACGGACAATTCTGCATCCCAAAATGTCGCCCGATTTCCAAACATTTTGCAAGATAATTCTGCCTCTTATTGTAAATGGACTTAAAAAACCAATCGGGTCATATAGACGACTAACAGTCTTCAGAACTTCTCTTTTGCATACCCTGTCCTTTCTCTTTCTCACATATGCAATCACTTCAGAAACGTCTATTCGCATAACATCCTTCTCTCTATCCCATAGGTATCACAAAACGTTATTGCTTGCAGCGCATTGAATATAATTTTCTTCATTATTCCTCATTTGCTGAAGGGATTCGCTGTTTGTTCTCCATTTTCTCATATTAAAGTTCCCTCATTCAAAATACATCTAACGTCTCTTGATAATACCATTGCTTCATTTTCATCTGTTGCTACTCCAATTAAATCATTCACATATAGAGAATTCCTCAGTAGCTTGTATGCAACCTCATACTGTTGTTTATATTTGTTTATGTGAACTATCAGCGTTGCAGCCAGCATGAATGGGCTTGATTTCGCAACAAATACAACTCTAGTCATTTGTAGTATTTTTACTTTGAAGGAGTCGTTGCAATCTATTTCCTCATCAATCCACAAAAATCTAACGGCATCTCGGTCTTCTTTGGCAAGAGCAATCTGTAAAAATGTCTGTTGAATGTCAGCTGTAAAGGCGACCTTATTGTGACGGAATCTGATCAACAAATCCAGCACATCGTGATTTAGGTTTGGCCCTGCGAGTAAACAATCGTTTAATGATGAAAAGTTCTCGGAATGAGATGACGCATCAAATACTAAGCGTAATTTAGTGGTACCCTTGTTTTCCCTGATTACAGCCTGATGTGGCATGTAATATATTACGTTGCTGCTGTCATCCTTCATTTCCGCTTCATTTCCGCTTCTTTAAAATAATTTTTGATAACCTTTTTATGTTCTTCGTAGAATTGTGGTTCTTTATTGAATTTCCGAACAAGCGATCTCAGACGTTTTTCAGCCAGGTTGTAATTATCCTTCAATTCTTCTATTTGTTGATTCCACGGAAACTGTGTCATGTACCTATCATCTTCCATTTTCAGATTTTCTCGAAATTCCTCATAAATTCGATTATCTTCTGTTTTATTAGTTTAGTCGATATTTTCCCTTATTCCTAGCATTTCAAGATCCCAAAAGTGCTTCAACATTTCGTTCATTTCACAACCAGTAGTACTTGTACTGGTGGCACTTTTCATAACATTAATGACAGACTGTGACGCCAACGCATTTGACAGCGCCGAGGTGCCACTAAATGTCCACCCAAAATAGTTTGTGAAGCGACCAAGGATGGCGTTATCCTACGCACTTTTCCGGTTACAACCTTCCAATAATAGTCAGCTCAGATTAAAACCGATAATTCGAAGTTGTTACATTTTCCCGCTCCATCAGCTAACAACATTTATTCTTTTTCACAATAACTTCGTATTTCTTTCCCTGGCGTACTTATCAAAGCACCGCTAATGTTATTTGTTTCCAAAGCCTGAATCTCAATTCTGCGTCCAGTTCTTGCATCTCTTAAAACCAAGTGAACTCTTTATTTTCTCTGTTACTGGGGAATTCGCGGCAAATGAAAATATCTTTAATTGTTCTTCTCTTCAACGCGTTTTTCACAGGACTCTGGGTTATTTTCTACAGTAGCATTCAGTTCGGTGGCCGAAGGAAAGGTTTTATTTTGCTTCATGAATTCTTTTGCGCGCGTGTGATTAGATCTGATGGGCGTATTGTTTACTGCCTTAACACTCTGAGAAAGATTTGATTTAAATTCTGTGTTTCCGCAAATGGCCTGGGAACGCTCACGACTTTCAATTTCTTTTCTTAAAAATTCCATAACTTCTTCTATATTCTAAATCTTATCAGCTTCCCGAAGTTTGTTGAATTCTAGTACTAATTCACTGGGAATCAATTTCAATACCATGGGACACAACAAACTTCCATAAGTGTCGAAGATTACTCCCAGCTATTCGAGGCTTCTTAATTGGACTTCGCAGTTATCATACAACTTCCGCAGACCAAAGGTGTCTGTCAACCTCTTAACAGGTGGTAGAGACAGTAATTTATTCATATGTGAACTTATAAAAACATATTTTTTTCCGAACCTATCCTTCAAAATGTTTATGGCCTTGTCATAATTTGCTTCCGTGATAGGTAATCCAGATATTGCAATAGCAGCTGCTCCGCCCAAATAAGATTTCAATTAATTAAACTTGTTCAAATTATTCAAACCCTCATTTGAGTGTATGGTCGTATCAAACTGACCCCAAAATTCCAATCAATGCGATGGATCTCTATAGAATTTTGCAAGCTCTAACTTCGGTAATCTTATTACTGCTCCAGGTATGTTATTTGACCGCGATGGTCTATTCTCTGTTTCGTTCGTGCCGCTTTCTTCAGTGTTTCTGATCATAGTTAAACAGCGCTGCGCTTTGGCTTTCCATAACAGCATGTTTTTGTAGTATTCCTGACTAGCACAATAACCGTCTTCAAATTCCATCTACAGGAATAACTTGCTCAATTTGTTCACCAAACAGAAATCAAAGTCTCTTCTTTAATCAATAACTGAGCTAAATTATTCTGGATTACTTCCCTTTCAATGGGATCCTCTTCAAGAACTTCCTTAAGTTTATTAATAACGATGGTTGTTAATCTGCGGTTAATCGCTTGTTTCTTTTTTAATTTGTCTAAATCCTCCGCCATAACATATTTTAAGCAATTTCAGTTCAACACTTCAAATTCAATATAGGTGAAAATATTGCCTTCAGTTTCTATTTGCTAGAGAGCCCCACGTTGGGCGCCAATAATATTCTTACTTTTCGCGTTTGAATTCAATTTCGGTAATTAGAGGTATTTGTTATATTTAACTTCTTACCTCTTCCCTGAGTTACAATCCAACATCTTCGTTGGGTATGATGCACACGGTCGTATACACAATAACATATTCCAAGAGAGTTGCACATCCAAGGTATACTTGGTGAAACTAATTTATTGCAGATCATTTTATATAAATTAGATGTAAATAAACAAACACTCACACACAGTGAATATTTCATCGTTTGTCTTTCGCGTCATAATTCTTCACATCAGTTTTGTTTTCACATTACGGCCTCTACCGTATCATCTCTCCGCCTCTCCCACATCAGATCTGCGGCCTCTGCCATATTTCCCACGCGTCTTCACATGTCCACAATTTTCCCACGTCTGGCGTTCGCCTCCTCCGCTACGCCCTCTTTCGGCGAAGTACCAACACGCTACGCCTATGCTCTTAATTCTGAAGTCATTTACGGTGGCAGAATTTCTATTATGCACTTCCTGCAGAGTAATTTGTGGTGGCCTTACTTTTATGACAAGTTTTCTCTTTGCGTAGACATTCGTGCTAGTGGAGTTCCTGTGATGCTCTCTCTCTCTCTCTCTCTCTCCAGAGTCATTTAGGGTAATATGATTTCAATGTTACGCTTTCTTCGGAGTAATTCATGTTGGTAAAATTTTCATGATAAGCATTTTCCTCCATTCATGGTGATCTAATCTCAGTGATACTCTTTCGTAGTGAACAACTCCTATCATACATTTTCTGTGCAGTCAAATATTTTGGTCTAATTCATATGATTCCTTTTCTTCACAGTCACAAACAGCAGCATAAATTTTGGGATACACGTTGTTCTCATTCTTTCACAGTAGCATAACTTCTGTGACAGAGATCCACCACAATCATTCACGGTGGAGTAATTTCTGTGATTGGCATCATCCCCAGTCTTTCATGGTGGCGAAATTGCTGTGATAAACATTTTTCACCCCTTTTCACTCGGGCATAATTTCGATATACAGTAATTCACGGTAATGTTACAGTGGACACCCCCCCCCCATCCTAAAACCTGAAGAAAACTTTAAAATTTGTCCGCCATGTCGCGTATTGTATGAGGCAGCTAGGAATCACAGTTCGGCAGGCTCACATGTTCTTTTACAGTTCAGTTTTTTTTATTTATTTCTCATTTACGTTGTTTTTTCTTTCGGCTGTTCTCTAAATTAATTAACAAAATTGCGGGATAATTGGGAAGTCGCTCCAATGCTTTTGAAGGCAAGAAACGCAATATTTTTGCCATTTTGAATTGCTAGACCTCACACATAGCCCTGAAGTGAAACATAAAAATTCCTATCTCAAGTGTCTTAGAGGGGCTGCAAAACGAACGAGGGAAATGTGCTTTCGAATGCGGATGGAAGCAGCAATGTTCGAAGTGGTTTTTCACTTTTCTTTCTTTTCTTCTTTCCGCTTGTAGCTTAACGCTGTGGTCCGTATGTTTACTTCAGTGGGTGGGCCAAGAGACCCTCAGCAGACACATAACTCTGTCAGCGAGAAAGATACTTTGACTGACGTATGCGAGGGACAATGGGCAATTAAGAGTTTAGAATCGCTGAAAAGAATAGGGGTGGATTCGAGCGTTGTTTTCGGTCAGCAGTTGCCGATATACGCTTAAGGTAAAAGCACGTCTGATTTCGCTCGGCCGAGAAAATTAATCTCAGGGCTGGCGGTCGCAACTCGATAAAAAAAATGGAAACGAAACCTGCGAGTGGCATATTTGAACTGCGTACTCAGGCAGGGTAGGTAGATAGATGGTTTGCGAACGGAAAGGAACTGACTGAATTGGGAATGAACGGTCAAAAAGGACGGAAGGTAGCGACGGACGGAATCAACTATAGCAGCAGCGGAATTGAATGTGTCCCACTCTCCCAGCAGTCGACGTTCACAATTATTTCTTCACGACAACAAAAATCATTTCCCAGGAACACAGAAAATCAATCTTGGAAACCGCAACATCAGATGTGAGAGGGCCTATTTTGCTTAACGGCCACCTTCAAATCGTCACGAGAATAGATCAGTGTGCACTCTAATCATTGCAACAAAGTGCGGCGTGATATTACCATTTTTAATTGTGTGCTTCATTTACATCAAGCGTCAAAGTGAAGTGTTGAATCATCGGTGCTGCCACATGGTGCAAGTGTCTGTGTGTGTGTTTTTTTTTTGTCGTGTGATATTATGTGATGCACAACGGATTTGCACAGCAAAGTCACGTAACTGTAAGTAGATGAATATTTCCTTTTTCTTTCTTCGCACATCTGCGAACTTGTGCCATCCCGACACCCAAAGCTGCATGGACATAGATGCAGTAATGCTGAGTGACTGAACCTCAGAGGAAATACCTGCACATACAGATTTCAATTTCTTACCGGGCCCATTTCCTGATTATTTTTTTTACATGAATAAGGGAGAAGGTGTGGCCACAAATTCCGCTGGGCGGGACAGTTTCTTTTAACTTTGGTTCAGGGCCAAAGCGAGCGGGAAGGGATCTGCATGTGCATGCTTATTAGATTTAGTTAATTAACTTTGGCAGTATTTCGCACCTATAATCTTATACCGCAAATTAACGTGCTTGTGTATTTTGTGTCGCGAGTATTTTTAATGTGATCGTTTGCATATAATTTTTTTTTCATTCTCTAAGCAATTGTATATGAATATCACCTGCAGCTCTATTTAGTGTGTAAACGAGTAGTATCTCTTGTTCAGATAGTCCGGTGGAGACTCAGTCGGCTTGTGTCTTCCGACAGTAATGTGTGACACCGTATGCTGCCCTCATAAGAGGGGCAATTGTCTATGCGCCTAGAGAGCGCCGTATCTGTTTAAATCTCGCAGAACGTTATTAAATGTTGTGTTGTGTATTTGAGAATCATGTGTTATTTGCGAAAGTGAGTGTTGTACT
Organism: Macrothele yani; assembly: GCA_039090855.1. NCBI lineage: Eukaryota > Metazoa > Arthropoda > Arachnida > Araneae > Macrothelidae > Macrothele > Macrothele yani. The sequence continues at coordinate 43,050,675 of CM077001.1, forward strand.
GGCTGGTTGGGGATTGAATGTACCGGAGTAAGATCTCGGACCACTACACTCAGTCACGAATTGGTGATTGCGGGTGAACCTCATCACAACTCTGATCCCAAAGTATCATTTTTTTTAGATTATTTTATTTTTATTTGTTGTTGTTATTTTGTTCACAAGGTGGATTCACCCAAGCCTTTTATGCTTCGGGTCATTCTTCAACTTTTCATTTTTTATGTTCTGGTGTGAATCTTTGAGTGCAGCAGTGCACCTGAGATTCTCACCTGGTGCCGCGGCCAACTAAATTGTACTTCAGGTCTCAAGCACCGTTACCGGCAGACTCGGCAGGAACACTGCTAGTGCCGTGTAACATTAATGGTGCCGTTGTCCCAGGATCGATACCTATATTTTGCAGCTAGCGGAACAACACTCATGTTCGTAAAATAAGTGCGAATTGACTGCCATTACTATTTTTATTTAGTTTTGTTCGGTGCGAATTTTGTATAATTTAGCATTAAGTAAGCCTTAAGCTGTTTTCTAAGAACTGCCATAATTTTAGGGGGTAAGAAAAACAAAATGGCTAACACGAAAAAATCGTCATCTGCGAGTCACATGGATTCAGATGATTCTGGTGGTCACTCTGACGGAGAACATGTGAGCACTGGGGCTGCAATTGTTCCGGAAGAGAGTACACCTGTTACAAGTACAGCGGGTACATCACAGCTGAGACAAACAGCTTTAGCCGCACCTATGGTTTACGGTGAGCAAATAGCGGGATGCATAAACATGTTGAGGCTATTTACAGGCACTGATCCGCTGTATCGTGCTAAACACTTTTTTCAGGATGTCGAAAGTGTAGCGATGGTGGGTAGATGGTGTGAGCAAACTAAACTCGCGATTGCAAAATCTAAATTTCGGGAGAGAGCTGCTGAATTTCTATCTGATAGCGATGAGCTGAGGGCTGAAACCGAATATGTAAATTTTAAACGGCTTGTCATTGATCGCTTCCAAGCCGAAGAGCCATTGGTAACGCGAATGAAGCAGTTTATGAATTGTGTGCAATTGCCAGGACAAGACGTTCGGCAGTACGCAACACGTCTTAAGAGCGCAGCTACGAAATATCATGGTCATAAGTCGGATATGTCCGAAGAGACAAGGAAGCACAGGGATCAAGAAGCGATGTGCCAATTTATTTCAGGGTTATCTGAATCGATTAGGCGTTGGGTACTAACAAAATGCCCGGAAACTTTGGATGCTGCAGTTCTCATCGCAATTCAAGAGGAGGAGGAATTTAGCACTCATGGGTAGAAAAACTTCGGTGAATACGGTGGAAGGAGGCAGAGGGGACGAGGAGTCGGTAATGCTGGCCCGCACTTTGCAACAGATGTTGTCGCGTTTGGAAGCCACGGAGAATACGGTAGGGCAGTTAGTCGGGAATTCTCAGGAAGAGAAGACAGGAAATCGGAAGGGAATGAGAGAAATAGAGAGACATTTCAGCGATCTAACCCCCAGCTCTTCGGGGCGGAACGAGCTAGATGGAAGGAAACAAGGCCAGATGATCGCCGGGGTTTCGGTAATCGAAATGATTCACTCGAGGAGAATTGTGGATCGCAACAAACACGGCGCAGCAAAAGTAGAATTGTGTGCTTTGGGTGTGGATTAGAAGGCCACGTGATCCGGTTGTGCCCTAATTTGGATGGGTCAAATAGGACGGAGACAATACCCAAACAGGTATATAGCAGAGGAAGTGGAAGAGATTCTCATTACGAGGTATCAGGAAAATTTGGTACACAGAAACCAGATTCCAAGAATAAGTCTTTAAACTAAATAAGGGTCGATTTGTAAGAGGTATCTCGGCCCAGTCAGAGTTTAAATCCTCTCAGGTGCGTTATGTTTCTATTCAAAGTGGGGACAATTTGCCGATTATTAACGCAGATCTCGAAGGCGACAAAATTAAGTTATTAGTCGACACGGGATCATCGGTAACTTTTGGCGAAAGATGCTTATTTAAGATTGAAAGGTCGCAGGAAATTGACTCCCATCAATTCAGATTTAAGGATAAAAAGCATCACAGGGGAAACCATTCCAACCTTAGGATGTTACAACGTAAACCTGCGAATCAAAGGAAGAAATATCTTTGTCAAAGCCCATGTGTCAAAATACCCGCTGAGTGAAAATTACTCAGCATTGTTGAAATTGATGCGATGCGAACACATCACTTAACCTTCTCTGCCCATTCGAATCAGCTGTTGTTTCCCGACCCCCACCCACGCGGTGCTCTCCGCAGAAAGAGAGGGACGCGGACGATATGCTTGAGGAGGGGGTGACTGTTGCCTCCCTGGCGCAGAAAACTTGTGTCCCTCCCAACGCAGAAATGTTCCTTCAAGTGAAGTTGGGAACACCGCTTCGTATGAGAGTACAGACTGTCTTGTTTGAACCGCATCCACGTGCACGCAAAGATGGATTACTTTTGGCACGGTCTGTTAATAATGTCGCATCAAGTGGTTTATATGATGTAAAAGTAGCAAACACTAGTAGTTCCCCTATTTGGTTAAACAAACATACTAAGCTATTTCAAGTAGAACCTGTGGAAATCACTCAGAATTCACGGGAAATAGGTGTAACGCAAGCGCGGTACTTTGCCTGTGTCTGCCGGTGATTTTAAATTGGAGCATTTGAATTATTTTGAACGTGAGAAGGTTTTGGAATTACTGATGACATATTCCGATGATTTTGCACGGGATCCCATAGATTTGCAGGGCACTGACCTCGCTGAACATGAAATTCATCTAACAGATGACAAACCCTTTAAGCTTCGCCCATACAATGTTCCGCATGCTCTTAGACCTGAATTAAAAGATCAAGTGAATGAATTACTGGATGCTGGAATTATTTCTAAGTCGGATAGTCCATATAGCTCCCCAATTGTCCTCATTCGAAAACGGGACAATTCATATCGTTTCTGTTGTGACTTTAGAAAATTGAATCAGATAACCAGAAAAGACAGTTACCCAGTCCCCAGAATACAACAGACCCTATCTCTTTTGCATGGATGCCGAATTTTCTCGAAAATAGACCTTTTGGCAGGGTATCATCAAATCAAAATCAGGGAACAAGACAAGCACAAAACTGCTTTTTCCTGCGAATTTGGTCATTTCGAGTGGAACCGTCTCCCGTTTGGATTGTGCAACAGTCCTGCAACTTTGAAAGAGCTCTAGACTCATTGTTTTTGGACAAGCGTGATGATGGCATTCTAGTGTACGTGGACGATATTTTGTGTGCATCTAAGACCTTAAATGAACACTTGGAGAAATTGGAGTTAATTTTCCAACGTTTAAGAAGGCACAAGCTTAAAATTAAGCCAAGTAAATGTGAGTTTGCGACCAAGGAGGTTACATATCTTGGGCACCTTCTGGATGGTCAAGAGTAAGGCCAAACCCTGAAAACGTGGAGGCCGTACGGGATTTTCCAGCCCCACGCACTGTTAAGCACGTCCGAGCCTTTTTGGGAATGGCGGGCTACTACGAACGCCATATCAAAAATTTTGCATCCATTGCCCAACCTTTGACAAATCTCACCAGGAGAAATGTAAAATTTATCTGGGATGAGCAGTGTGAGAGTCCTTCCAGCAATTGAGGAGGGCGCTCATAAGTGAGCCGCTGTTGGCTTACCCAGATTTCTCGAAAAGATTCTTCGTGACCACAGATGCATCCAAATTGGCTATTGCGGGTATACTCGAGCAGGAGGACGAAGAGGGCGTCAGACATCCTATTGCATTCTTCAGCAGAAAACTTAATCCCGCAAGAACAAAATTACAGCGCAACTGAGCAAGAGGCTTTGGCAATAGTTGCATCCATCACGCATTGGCGGGAATATTTAGTGGGTAGGCAGTTTACAGTTATAACTGATCACAGACCCTTAAAGTGGCTGATGACGCTAAAGACTCCCAACTCTAGGCTTGTTAGGTGGAATCTCAGTCTATCCGAATATGATTTTGATGTAATGTATCGCTCAGGGAAGAAGAATACAAACGCGGATGTGTTGTCGAGGCATATTGCAGCAGTGGTAGCAAGTGATGCGGCTCCAGGCCCTACATTTGATGCTGAGGCCATAAAGGCTGCACAACGGGCAGACCCGAATTTGGTCGAAGTAATCGATTGCATCGAGGGGCGTGACTACTCTGCTGTTGATAAAATCACAGATACCTACTTCATGCGTGACGACCTGCTATATCATTTTTCCTTGCCAGCCAAAAACAGTCCACGCAGACTTGTTACTGAACAGTTGGTGGTGCCTGACTCTCTAAAGTCTGAGGTAATGAGAGCTGAGCATGATGGTATAAGCGCAGGGCACTTAGGGTTTGAGAAGACATTGGGGCGAATTAGACTCAAATATTTTTGGCTCAATATGTTTGCTGATGTAAAAAATTACACTGCTAGTTGTGAGGAGTGTTTAAAACGCCGGGGCTACAAGAGAAACCAAAAGGCGGGTTTAATTACCCCGGAAATAGTGCCAGTTCCGTGGTCCAAAATTTCCATGGACATCGCAGGACCTCTTCCCACGACAGAGAACGGGAACAAGTACCTATTGGTAGTCACCGACTCTTTTACCAAGTATATTGAGCTAATCCCCTTAAAATCTCAAACAGCCAAAGAAGTAGCTGAAAAATTCTCGACGCACGTTATAGCGAGACATGGTGTACCTCATACTTTGTTGACTGACAGAGGAACGAACTTTTTGTCAGAATTAATGTCCGAACTCTACAGAAGATTAGGCATTAAGAAACTGAATACGAGCCCGAGGCATCCGGAGACTGACGGACAAGCGGAACGAAGTATCCGTACAGTGATGCACTCCTTAGCGCTTTACTGTTCTCCGACTGGGAAAGATTGGGATAAGTTTACAGATTTTGTAGCTATGGCGTACAGAGCGGCCACTCACAGCGCTACTAGGGAAACTCCCAATTTCCTCATGTTTGGAAGGGACTTTAATATGCCTGGGCATTTGCTGAGCGAGGAAATCCCTTGGAGCTACTCTGAGCACCCGAATGATGCAGAGAGCTTGGTTATGCGAATGCAGGAAGCATTCAGAATTGTTCGCGATAACCTTGAAGAGGCAGCCCAGAACTCAAGGGACTATCGGGCACGGACGGCAGTAGATAAGCAAATCAAGGTGGGTGATCTTGTTTATCAACACGACCCTTCGGCGTCCAAGGCAAGATCGCGCAAGCTGATGAAACCGTCCATAGGACCCTTTAGAGTGGTGGAAAAGACTTCACCAGTTAACTTCAAAATTGTGCCGGTGAACGATATGAGGCGTCCTCGCCTAACCCATGTTGATAGGATCTTTAAAGCCCCACAGAGAAGGGTATTCGACACGTGGCATTTCCAGGAAACAGTTCGGGATGCGGGAGATGAACCTGAGTCACAGCACCTCGCACGAACCACATGGGAGTCCGAAGATGCAGAATTGTATGAAGATGATGAATGGGAGAGCCCAATGTGGATGCTACAGTCGGGCGACCCAACGCCCTCCGCAGCAATTCCGCCTCCCTCAGAAACAGAACCCTTTGCAGCGCGAACCCGCACGATTGTAGATCCCTTACGAGTGCAGGGAAGCCAGGTCAAAAGTCCTCCAATCATTTCGCGGGCGTCGCTGAGACCAAGGGATGATTACGGGCGGGTGTTAAGGGCTAGTAACACCATGCCACACACTGACAGACGGGGAGCAGTCGACATTATAGTGGATCCCCAGGAAGACTGTGACACCACGATTATCTACGATGTTGAGAAGGAACTCGAAGACAGTGGAACGCAAGAATTTGGCATCGAGCGCAGATAAAAGCGGGCGTAGGAGCATCGAACGTGAGAGATCTGTGGAACTCGTGGATTCTCGAAGCTATGCCTCATATTTAAATTTTCTTTCCGCCTATCTCGACGGGTAGCAATGAACGTGTGATGAAATCCTTAAACTTTCCTTCCGCTCTCAGGGCACTTAAGTCCGGAATTAGGTGCCTTGCGACGGTGGGAAAGGGTTGAGTGTTTACAGTTAAAAAAAAAATGAAATGATTGGATGAATAAACTTCATCCAGTCATCCCTTTTTCTTTCATGGGGGGATGGAATGTTACAGTGGACACCCCCATCCTAAAACCTGAAGAAAACTTTAAAATTTGTCCGCCATGTCGCGTATTGTATGAGGCAGCTAGGAATCACAGTTCGGCAGGCTCACATGTTCTTTTACAGTTCAGTTTTTTTTATTTATTTCTCATTTACGTTGTTTTTTCTTTCGGCTGTTCTCTAGAATTAATTAACAAAATTGCGGGATAATTGGGAAGTCGCTCCAATGCTTTTGAAGGCAAGAAACGCAATATTTTTGCCATTTTGAATTGCTAGACCTCACACATAGCCCTGAAGTGAAACATAAAAATTCCTATCTCAAGTGTCTTAGAGGGGCTGCAAAACGAACGAGGGAAATGTGCTTTCGAATGCGGATGGAAGCAGCAATGTTCGAAGTGGTTTTTCACTTTTCTTTCTTTTCTTCTTTCCGCTTGTAGCTTAACGCTGTGGTCCGTATGTTTACTTCAGTGGGTGGGCCAAGAGACCCTCAGCAGACACATAACTCTGTCAGCGAGAAAGATACTTTGACTGACGTATGCGAGGGACAATGGGCAATTAAGAGTTTAGAATCGCTGAAAAGAATAGGGGTGGATTCGAGCGTTGTTTTCGGTCAGCAGTTGCCGATATACGCTTAAGGTAAAAGCACGTCTGATTTCGCTCGGCCGAGAAAATTAATCTCAGGGCTGGCGGTCGCAACTCGATAAAAAAAATGGAAACGAAACCTGCGAGTGGCATATTTGAACTGCGTACTCAGGCAGGGTAGGTAGATAGATGGTTTGCGAACGGAAAGGAACTGACTGAATTGGGAATGAACGGTCAAAAAGGACGGAAGGTAGCGACGGACGGAATCAACTATAGCAGCAGCGGAATTGAATGTGTCCCACTCTCCCAGCAGTCGACGTTCACAATTATTTCTTCACGACAACAAAAATCATTTCCCAGGAACACAGAAAATCAATCTTGGAAACCGCAACATCAGATGTGAGAGGGCCTATTTTGCTTAACGGCCACCTTCAAATCGTCACGAGAATAGATCAGTGTGCACTCTAATCATTGCAACAAAGTGCGGCGTGATATTACCATTTTTAATTGTGTGCTTCATTTACATCAAGCGTCAAAGTGAAGTGTTGAATCATCGGTGCTGCCACATGGTGCAAGTGTCTGTGTGTGTTTTTTTTGTCGTGTGATATTATGTGATGCACAACGGATTTGCACAGCAAAGTCACGTAACTGTAAGTAGATGAATATTTCCTTTTTCTTTCTTCGCACATCTGCGAACTTGTGCCATCCCGACACCCAAAGCTGCATGGACATAGATGCAGTAATGCTGAGTGACTGAACCTCAGAGGAAATACCTGCACATACAGATTTCAATTTCTTACCGGGCCCATTTCCTGATTATTTTTTTTACATGAATAAGGGAGAAGGTGTGGCCACAAATTCCGCTGGGCGGGACAGTTTCTTTTAACTTTGGTTCAGGGCCAAAGCGAGCGGGGAAGGGATCTGCATGTGCATGCTTATTAGATTTAGTTAATTAACTTTGGCAGTATTTCGCACCTATAATCTTATACCGCAAATTAACGTGCTTGTGTATTTTGTGTCGCGAGTATTTTTAATGTGATCGTTTGCATATAATTTTTTTTCATTCTCTAAGCAATTGTATATGAATATCACCTGCAGCTCTATTTAGTGTGTAAACGAGTAGTATCTCTTGTTCAGATAGTCCGGTGGAGACTCAGTCGGCTTGTGTCTTCCGACAGTAATGTGTGACACCGTATGCTGCCCTCATAAGAGGGGCAATTGTCTATGCGCCTAGAGAGCGCCGTATCTGTTTAAATCTCGCAGAACGTTATTAAATGTTGTGTTGTGTATTTGAGAATCATGTGTTATTTGCGAAAGTGAGTGTTGTACTGGCTGGTTGGGGATTGAATGTACCGGAGTAAGATCCGGACCACTACACTCAGTCACGAATTGGTGATTGCGGGTGAACCTCATCACAACTCTGATCCCAAAGTATCATTTTTTTTAGATTATTTTATTTTTTATTTGTTGTTGTTATTTTGTTCACAAGGTGGATTCACCCAAGCCTTTTATGCTTCGGGTCATTCTTCAACTTTTCATTTTTTATGTTCTGGTGTGAATCTTTGAGTGCAGCAGTGCACCTGAGATTCTCACCTGGTGCCGCGGCCAACTAAATTGTACTTCAGGTCTCAAGCACCGTTACCGGCAGACTCGGCAGGAACACTGCTAGTGCCGTGTAACAGTAATGTAACTTTTCTGATAAGCATCCTTCACAGTTTCACGGGAGCGCAATTTCTGTTACAGCCCCTTCCCCCTCAGTCTGTTATGGTAAGACGCAAGGAAGTCGCCAAGGGGGTGCGAGGGTGGGCTAGAGCCCACCTTAAAAATTGTTTTGCTCACACTGCCGCGCACCCAGTTCAAGATGGGCCATATTTTTTTTAACTATGAAATATAATCTAGAATTTACCAAGGAATAATGACTCCGGTGTTTTTCGGCGTGTAGCCTAAAGTATTTTCCATTAGAAACTGCGTTTTCCTTCTCCGTAGAAATGTTATAACAGAGAATCCGCTGGGCCATGAAAATTCAGTTGTTCTCCACTCGTCCAAATCTTCAATTTAAGCCTTCAAGTTAGTATGAACAGGGGAAAACGAAGAAGGTGAATAGGAATACAATGTGGTCCTTAGTAATTGCTCTGCTATTTGTTTGTGCTGCTAAGCAGGAAATTCCAACACGAAAAGGGGAGACTAAAGCAATACCAGTGCTCTCAAGCCAGCCCTAGGGCAATGAGGGAGTAGGTTGCAGCTGACGACTACTTTGGAAGACATGAGTGCAAGACAAGGTTGCTGGCTTGAAAGAAAGGATTTAAGGAGGGGAAGGTATTCTCTGCGTGTTGGAATCATACTAACTTGAACTGTTGAGGGGAAATGTGCAAGCTAATAATACTAACTTCAACATTTCCCTCAACCCTAATCCACGAAAGGATTTGCTTTAAGGCCTTTATCCTAGGCATGAAATTTTCTTTTAACCAAGGAGTGTTACTGGTTCTGATGGAAGTGTGTCATGTTTATTATACGGGTATGTAACTCTTTAGACTTTACTAATTTTATTGAAAATAAACGAACGGAACATTAGCAAAAAAATGACTCCAAGCTTCGGATTTCAAAAATTGCAAAAACTTCAAGACAGTTCCAAAATTAATGAGTACGTATCCGAGAGAGGGATCGGGTATTGCGAATACGTTTGCAGCCTGTAGAAAAAGGAAAACAAATTCTTTCTTTCAGTGTTTTGTAAATAAAGTTGCTATCAAACTTGCCCCAGAAAAACTATTACTCGCCCACCCATCGCCCACCTTGATTTCGAAGTCTAGCGACGTCCCTGGGAAGGGGTGGATTTACGACTGGGCCATGGCCTAGGGCCGCCGGGCTGTGGTGACCCCACGAATTCCTAAAAGTACGCGTGACAAGCAATTAACTTCACCCTTTCCTTACCGGGACATTGCGTTAAATTTTTTCTCTGCGTAACGACTTCCAATGTATTTGGTGAAAGGTTTTCTAGTGCCCTTAAAAGAATTAAGAACTATTTTAGGAATTCATCCACGGATTTGGGACTCCAGTTTGGCTACTTTTATTTCAAATGTTGAACTTGTAAAATAACTTGAATTTGAAGATTTCACTACAGTCTTTGCTGCCATGAAAGGTGAGCTTTTAAGAAAAGGTATAATTGAAAACTTTTTTTAATATTGATAATAAAAATGAATTTTAAAACTTAAATGCAGTCAGACAGTACATGGAAGGAAAATTAAACATATTTCTTTTTTTCTCTCAGGGCATTTTATATAATAAAATACATTCATATGCAACTTTAAAGAACGATGCGTAAAAATAATCTCCCACTTCTCATGGTGACGCAATTTTCGTGTTAATCATCCTCCGCAGTTTCACCATGGGGATGTTCTTTTTGGTGTTGGTGGTGGTGGTGAGGGGGGGGGGGGGATGACCATCGTGAGCAACCCCTAATTTGCGCCCTCTGGGTACGTTAAGCAGTCGGGCCCCGGGTACTGGCCCCCGGTAATAAATAAGGGCGTCTTCCTTCCCCTTTCTACATCGCTTTCGTGTCACTTTCCTATCAGGCACTCTAGCCCAAATCTCCTAGCTTCCTATTTCTAAGAGTTGTTTAAGACCTGGGGTCAGACACTCCCTTCCGAAAATCCTCTACATATGATCTGACCTGATATTTGCGCCTTCTGGTTCCAGTGAAGCGATAGAGCTACCGCCATCACACTAGCACTGTATTGGAGCGTATTGGTAAGGCCCACAAGTTCCGCATTGCGAAAGGGTCCTAACGGCGAAGCAAGCCTATATCTTCAGCATGCAAACAAAAACAATTGCAATTTTTTTTCGCAAAAGCTTCATATGAAACTGTTTCAAGATACAGCCAGAATATTTGACAGCTTTGAGTAAAGTAATCAAAAGGAAAACAATTTTTGGTAAGTTTTCTTTTGTAAAATCTTCAAGAAAACATTTTCGTGGTTTCAGAGTTCATAAAAAGGGGATGGCGGAAAGCAGGTGTTCCGTAGGGGACTTAAAGCCCCCATTTCATAGCCATTGAAATAGCTCCTGTATATGTATATTAACAAGAGAATGCAAAAGAAATATCAGTTCAGTGAATGATATTTTTACACCAATGGGGATAAGGCGTTATGTATTACACTCATTTGCACATAAATATACATCCTTCAGAAAATAAAGAATTGAAAGGCATTCTTCGCCGGGCTTTAAATAAAGTATCTGTGTTATATTTTTCATAACACAGTCAAGGGAAAAAAGTTCACTGTGTGTAAGGCTTTATGACATAATGTTAACTGTGTTGCTTTTTGTATTCAAGAGCAAAACATTTGAGTGTTTTTACCTTTTTTGGTGCCACAATTCTTAACTGCTATTCATTTCTGCATTTTCGTATAAATCGGAAAACGTCATTATTATTATGACACTATCTCAGTTTTTTCGAAATCGGTGTAATGTAGATAATTTCGATATCAGTTTTAATCTGTCCAACATTTTCTTTGCTTTTACTCAAAATTCAATTCGTTGCTATTTGTTTAATCTTCTTTAAAATAGTAAAACAATATCAGGTACTGTAAACTGCATTTTTAAATCTCTTTCAAATTGAGATTTAATTTTCTTTACAAAACTACAGGGCATAATGTTTTGAAATGAAAAAAGCCACTGAGGCTTTTGCTAATGTACGGGGAACTGAATGCCAGTTTGCGAAAAAATGAAGAATTCACACCGAAAAGTATTTTCACGAATTCAGTAAAGACCAACGTATTGATGATCCCGAGCAATCTTTTAAAGCTAATGTTTTCGTGGAAATATTGGTCACTGTAACTCAAATAAAAAGGCTGTTCATTAGCGTGAAGCATACATATCGTGAACAAATCTCAATTCTTACATCTCTCGAATCTTACTGAAAAAGTGATGATCAGCTCCACAGTTCCGCTAAATTCTTTGCAGAACATTATTCGGATAATCTCTCTTTTGAATTTCCTTCGCAGACATTCTATGTACGGAATATCATGCAAAATGAAAGGCTGAAAATCAAATATGGAACGATTAAAAATTCAGCCAAACTTCAAATTCAGGATCATATCCTACTTTCTAGTGCTCCAGATGTTTTAGTTTGCGTTAAAATTTTCTTAACTCTTCTATTAAGAGTTGTGAGAGCCGAAAGATCTTCTTCAGAGTTGAAATTAATTGACAAATGTCTCCGAACTCCAATGACACTGAAGCAATTGGCGCTGGACGTAATAACTATTGATGTAGCACGGAATTAGACATTGATTTCATTGGTCGAAGACTTTGCCGAGCAAAATACTAGGAGAAAAAAATCACTTTCTTTAATAAAGTACCCTGCGATAAAGGTACGTAAGTTTTTATTTTTCTTCTTATCACTTACTTTTGTGATTAGTAATTTCAAAATTTAAGTTATCTATGCATTAAAAGAAAATTTCTGCGAAAGAGTTCTCAAATCGAAAGTTCTTACGGGAATTATTTTAATTTCTCACCGGAACTTTTCTGATTTCTGTGAATCTTCTAAGAATTATTTTCATGTTTTACTGTTTATTTTGACGGACTTTTTTGTGCATAAAATGTAACTTTTCCATATTTCTTGCACTTTGTCATGAATGGTGTTAACGTATTTCGTAGTTTCAAGATATTTTATAATTTTTTAGTTGGAGTTTAAGCAAACGTATTTAATTACTGTTAAAAAGATTACGCTGAATTAATATCATTCAATAAATTTTGGATTTATCTCAGTTTCCTGCGCGCTGAATGGTCCGCATATAACACATGAAATGCAACAAGCAAATTAGGATGGCGGAAAACTCGCACACAAGAAAACTCGTACGTCTTCGCAAGTAACGGAATGTAGACAAATTGAGTTTCGTTCCGAGATCTTCTCAAAGTGTACTAGCTGACCAAAACGAAATGTATGAGTTTTCCTCAGGATATCAGTGGGTATGTAGGAACAAAATCACACAAGGTTTATGTAGAACCTTTCTGACTAAATAAATCTTGAGTTATGATTTTAATATTTTAATATTTCGTAAACTCCTACATCTTCTCATACACTGGTGTGCGAAAATTAAGGACGACACGGTTTTTCGAATGTAACATCGCGCAGAAGTGCTCCACATCTACTCAGATCATACCATAAGATCACCAAGATGTAAGAATATGGGACAAGTGAGCAAAACCGTCCAAACAAGGAATCCAAAGGATTCAAAGGCACTTTGTTGAAAAGGTAGCTTCGAGCACAACTGGACAGAAGAAAGAAACGTCTATATGACAGGCGGCTGCCAAGAAAAATTCAGTCTTTAGTAGGGATATGATCACCCCTGACTCCGGTGCAGGATTTACAACGTCTGTCCATGGTGAGGACGAGGTTGTCAAGGAGCTGTTGAGGCATCGCGGCCCATTCCTCTTGTAGCGCCAATCGCAGCTGTGGAATCGTTGCTGGCGGCTGGTGACGTACTGCCAAGCGTCTCTCGAGAAGGTCCCACACGTGTTCGATTGGATTTAGGTCCGGGGACCTTGCGGGCCAATCCATGCGTTGAATATCTTCACTCTCCAACAGCTCTGCGACAACCACTGTACGATGAGGTGTAGCGTTGTCGTCCATGAAGAGGAACTCAGGACCCACAGCACCTCTAAACAGACGCATGGGAGGCAGGAGAACCTCGATAAAATAGCGGACACCAGTGACTGAACCTCCTTGGAATATTTGGAGGTCAGTACGGCCACCAAGCATGATACAGCCCCAAACGAGAACTCCGCCACCTCCAAACCGGTCCCTTTCGATGATGTTGGAGGTGTGAATGCGTGTTCCCTGCTCTCTCCAGATGTGTATACATCAGAATCGTTCGTCAGACTAAATCGGCTCTCATCCATAAAGAGAACTCTACCCCATTGCTGATGTGTCCAGTTCTTGTGTTCCTGGCACCACAGAAACCGCCGTCTCCGATGAGCAGGCGTTAATGGCACATACCGTACTGGTCGTCGTGCAAATAGACCACCTTTGTGCAGCCTCCTGTCCACGGTAAAACGCGATAACGGACGTCCAGGTGTTTGTTGCATGTGCCTTACGATTTCTCCGACTGTCTGCCGTCTTCTCGTCTCGCCTGTAGGACAATATACCGGTCGTCCGCCGCCGTGGTTGCTCGTGGACGACCACTGCTAAACTCTCGGACAGCTGTTCCTGTCGTTTGAAATGCTCTCCATGCTCGTGAAACGCTGCTGTGAGTGATCCCGAACTCCTCGGCCACACTAGTCACACTTCGACTTTCTTCCAATTTCCCAATGACGCGACCTCGGGTAAAGTCATCCAGATGTCGTCTACTGGATTGCCTGTTGGCCATATCCCACGGTGACAGCAACTCGACGTCGTTCAAACCGATGTACACCGTGCAATAGCTTTCACCGAATTGCTGAGCGTACCCCGCTCGTGTGCTTTATACCCTTCCGACCACCCCTACGTCATGCTACATATATGCGCACGTCCTACCGTACCGGACCCTAGTCTATCTCCTGAGTGGTCTTTCGGTCCGTTCTGCCTGCTCGTTCCGCTGTTATGCTAATTTCTCCTCTTGATCCTTAATTTTTGCACACCAGTGTATGAAGGAATGTGCACAAATTGCATTTCCTTCCGAGATCTTGTCAAAGTGTGCGAGTTTTCCGCGTGAGAAAACTCGCACACTTTGACAGTTCAGCAGTGCTAGAAAGTGTGGGAGTCTTCCGAGATCCAGCAAATTAGCCTGCTCTGGTTATGGACACAAATGTTTCTCATTTGTTTTGAAAGGTTAACAAAAATATTAATAGTGACGCTAAGCGGTTTCATATGGCTCTATATATGCGATAAATGAATTAGTTCGAATATTGTTTTATATTCAAACGAATTCATTTATTTTTCATTATTTTATAGTAAGACAAGCAACTTTCTTTTCTGGTACTACATGCATTACCACGTGAAACAGGTAATTTTGTGCATCTTTTTTATTTTTTTTTAATCCTTAATCACTTTTTCCAACTAAACTTTTTGCCGGTTATTCGAGAAGTTATAAATAAAAAAAGAAATGAAGCTCCCTATCTCTTTCCGTCAATTCAACCGAAATGTAATTAGCCGACCACTGTTCTACGAAGTATTTAAAGTGTTATAGTTATCGCTGAATTATTTTGTGAGTTATTTCGAATAAACGAAAGCCCGCTTCTGGGAATCAACTTTCCTTTGACCTACTTCAAACAAAATCTAAACATCACTTCGCTGTGTCTCTGTGTTGGCGCATGGTTGACCAACTGTCTGATATAGGTCGTACATAACGGTATAACCGTTGGGCAACATACGTGTGTTACTGGGGTATAAACACAGCCCCAGTAACAAATAAAGAAATTGTCTCAATCACTTCAGTAATCATTGTGCTATGAGGACTACAAACATACTGGGAATCATCGACAAGCAAATGTGAAACTTTGTCTCAGTTACTTAAGTAGAAAAGTGAATGTGTCCAGTTGTCCTGTGTCGAATTCTCCGGTGCCCAGTTGTCCTAAACTCGATACCTACATTTACCTTGTACAACATATATCAAGCAAAGGTCACATTGATGATCGCTTGGAAGAAACAGTGCAATTTTCAAGAGCAATATGTCTTTATGTCTTAAAAGAAAAATGTTTAATTAATGCATGTTTCCAGTTCTTACGTATGGAGCAGAGGCATGGACCTTAACTGAAAAAAGATATACAAAGGCTGCAGAGAACTGAACGAGGCATGGAGAGATGCATGCTTAGTGTAACCAGGAGATATAAGAAGAGGAACTCGTGGTTAGAGAAAATCCCTGAAATGGAAATGGACTGGACATGTTGCTAGAAGAACGGACCACCGATGGACAACCGAAATTTTAGCATGGATTCCAAGGGACAGAAAAAGACTCCGAAGAAGACCACATAGGAGATGGACGGATAAAATTCGAAAGCATGCCTGAGTAACATGGAGGAGACAGGCTCAAGACATAATGTCGTGGAAGAAACTTGGGGAGACCTTCATGCAGCAGTGGATTAATAATGTTTGAAAATGATGATGATGATGATGATGATATACAGGGGTTTATCCAAAATAATGGAAACACCTCGCTGAAAACAGTGACTTTGGTATGTGCTGCTTTTTGAGTAAAACGAAAATGTAGCAACAATTTTTTTTTGTAAAAAAGTGTTGCTTATAGTCTC
Organism: Macrothele yani; assembly: GCA_039090855.1. Classification (NCBI taxonomy): domain Eukaryota; kingdom Metazoa; phylum Arthropoda; class Arachnida; order Araneae; family Macrothelidae; genus Macrothele; species Macrothele yani. The sequence continues at coordinate 43,066,569 of CM077001.1, forward strand.
AAGGTTCTGTGTGATTGCATTGTAAATCGGTGTTTGCATAATTTTGTTCCAGGTGAAGGCACAATGAGTGACCTGCCGGAGTTCAAAAAAGGGCAAATTGTAGGAGCCCGTCTGGTTGGTGAGTCAGTAACCACAGTGTCACAGGTATTAGGGGTATCGAGTGGTGCCGTGTCGAAGGTCATGATAGCATACAATGTTCACGGCACAATATCATCTGCGAGACACAACTGTGGAAGGAAAACCAAACTCACTGCGAGGGACAGGAGGACATTAAAGGGGATTGTCACCGCAAGGAAGAAGACCACGGCGACGAAAGTGACTGCTGAGCTTAATGCACATCTCCACAACCCGATGTCGACCCATACCGGGCGAAGGGAATTGCATAAGCACAATATTTATGGCTGAGCTGCGATTGCAAAACCTCTGGTGTCACAGGTGAATATGAAACGGAGACTACAGTGGTGCCAGGAACATAAAACATGGACTGAGGATCAATGAAAACATGTCTTGTTTTCCGATGAATCAAGTTTCTCACTGTTCCCCACCACAGGACGGGTTTACGCGTGGATAACTCCGCAGAAGCCTACAACCCAGATTGTTTCCTTCCTACATTGAAGCATGGGGGCGGTTTCGTAATGGTTTGGGCCATGATCTCATGGTTTGAAGCAGGTTCCATTATCAGCTTACATGGACGGATCACTAGCGGTGACTATGTCACTCTTTTGGCCGACCATGTGCTTTCAATCGCGCAGACATTGTTTTCGTCAGAGGATTGCACCTTTCAAGAGGATGATGCCCCGGTTCACAGAAGTCGAACTGTTCAATCATAATTTGAGGAACATGAGGATGAAGTTGCACACCTTCCCTTGACTGCACAATCACAGGATTTAAACATCATTGATCCCCTGTGGTCTGTGTTGGGAAACAGAGTGAGATCCCGTTATCTTTCTCCGGCGTCTCTCAAGAAATTGGAGCAGTTTCTGCAGGAAAAATGGTACAACATAGCACTTACCACTATCCAAGACTTGTATGCATCCATTCCAAGGAGAATTCAGGCAGTTTTAAATGCCAAGCGTGCTCCCACACCATTTTAGGTGCGCAGCACATATTGTTTCAAGGTGTTTCCATTTTTTTAGACAACCCCTGTATATAGCGTATGAAATGGAAATACAACAATTAAACAATATGAAAACCTTGAAAGTTAAAAGTTAAACCCTAAAATTTAAAACCAAAAAATTAAATATATATCTATATCTATATATATAATAAATATTTAATAACACGAGAAACAGACAGGAATGGAAAAACATATACATGTATATATATATACCCAAAATCAGAGTTAAAGACAAATTTTACATCCTGAAATTTAAAACCAAATTTTAAAAAACCCCAAGCAATCTGAAGATCATGACGCGCAACGCAGTTGTGATGAATATTCAGAAATTACAAACTACAAAACAGAGACTGAAACAAAAATTATTATTTAACTAGGACAAAAACTATAAATTAAACCTTAAAACTAAACAGGCATGAGTAAAAAATAAAATAAAAAAGTGGCAAAACCAGAATGCAGAAAGTGTCGAGAATGCCGAGCCTTGGCTTTATCAAGGACCAGCAAAACTGTGCATTTTTTCACTTCCACAAAGACCTAGTTGGAAATGGGTTTCTACAAAGCCATAGATGCAAGTATAAGGCAGCAATAATTTTTAATTAACATAATCGCCCTCAATTGTGCGGGAAAAAATAATTTAGCTAGAGTTTTTGCATGCATCTATCACTTTGCCGGCCCAACCCATACTCATCATCTATCACAAAAAGCAGAATAACGTTTTCAAAAAAGTCACAAATTTTGAGAACTCTTGAGCAAACCAACAGAAATATTCGGTTAAAGCACGTGGTTGAGCATCCATACCCCCAAGTGAAGTTGCAGACGTGAAACGAAGTTCTAAAAGCTCTTAAATAATGTTTTTCCTTGGGGAAAAAAGCATTTCCGAAAATACAATAAAAATAATAATAAAAGAATAAAACTTACAACAGAGACATGTAAGCAAATACGAACTTTTGTACATGCAAGTCCCACGAAAACGTAAGTTATAAAAACAAAAGAAATGAAGGAATGCTTTGGAAAAAATACATAAAGTTAAAAAATATTTGCAATACTTACAAAATATTCCAGGAGTGCTTTAAGTGTATAGAAAAGAAGAATTTTGCACCAACCAACTACGAAAAACAATGTTGACCACGAGGCCGAGTAAACAGCAAACTGCTCTAACAAACAGCACGATACGCGTACAATTTCCAAGATTAAGTTAGGGAAAAAACTCAAAAAGTTAGAAAAACATTTTGCGCAATTGCCAAATAAGAAAAATAAATTTACTGCTATTTGTCGAACACGATTAAAACAAGATAGAAAAAATGTACAAGTACAAAGACAAGAGCTTACTCACATGCAGTGTCTTCCACCTAACAGATATATAAAATGGCCGACCAGCGTCAGCGCACCACCTAGGAGGAGCTAAGGTACCATGTCTGCTCCGCATAAAATGACGTAACATGCAAAAATCCTTTAAGAAAATTACGAAACTTAGAATGTTGACCTGCTTGTCCACAGGGCTGTTGTCCACAAAGAGTAGAATAACTCTCCAGAATACACGAAAATTATTATTAAATATACTTGTTGTATATTTAATAATTTTTTACATGTATTGAAAGAACTTAGTGTACTTCTACAGGCACAACCAGTAACCTATTTATTTTAATGCAAGTTTTACCACTTTTAGGTTAGCTATTCTAGAGAGAGAATATCTAGTTTACTTTTTATTTAATTTTTTAATCAAATTATATACTTTTTTTGTGTGATTTTATTTGTATTATTTTTATTTTTATTTTTAATAGGGCTGCCCTGTCCATAGCACTAAGGTTCCGGTTGTTAGTTAATATGCATCCTCCAGACCAACTTCCAAGAAGGCTTTCATTGGTCAGAATCATTTTATTAACTATGAAGAAATTAAAACAGATCTGCTAACCTTACTCTATTATTCAGAACGATTTTTCTTAATACTCTTTTAATAAAAAGAGCTGGAATCTTGTTATCTAGAAAACTGTTTAAAAGGATACTTATGTGGCAATTGAAATCCAAATTGTTGCTCCAAACTCTGGAAATTCTAAGTACCTGAGAAATAAGTACATTTTCAGTTACTTTGGTTGAGATGTTATTGTACCAGTGCAAATATTTTATTACTTTGAAAGGAAAATTTTCCCTTTTATTAAAAAGGCTAATTGAAGGGTTACCTCTGTTAAGTTTAAAGCTTAAGTCTAAGAAATCAAGTTCTTGATTATTTTGGTTAGTTTTACACAATTTAAGAGAGCTGGGGTTTTTGCAAAATCATTAACTTCAGAAATATTTATACAAAGCAAATCGTCAATATACCTACAAGTGTATAAGTAGTTATCTGAGCACGATGATCTATTTTTAATGAACTTATATTCTTTAAAGAACAAGAAGAGGTTACAAATGCTGGTTGAGTGAGATCCACTCATTGGGATTCCGTTTACTTGTTTATAGAGAGTATTATTATATAGAATTTGGTTATTATTTATGCAACAATTAAGATAAGAGTTCCAAGCATTTACATTAACAAATTGGTTAAGCTTAAATTCTAAAAGGTTAATGTGAACAAGACTGCTGCTATTCATAATACGATCATGAAATATCGAGATACAGGTGAATTTAGCGACGGAAAGAGAAGTGGAAGTGCAAGGGAAACAACCTCACGTGATGACAATACCATAAGGCGAATAAGTATGCGTTCTCCGAAGAGTTCGTGCAAGAAAATCAAGGCCTTTTTGCATTCAAAAGGGTCTGATATTAGTATCAGCACTGTTTCCTGACGTCTTACCAAATATTTTTTATTAAAGACTTGTAAACCTGCACATAAACCCAGACTAACCTCTGTCATGAAAAAGAAGAGATTCCAGTTTGCGAAGCGTCGTCAGTCGTGGACTGCTGAAAATTGGAGCTAAGTTCTTTTCTCGATTAATCAACTGTGCGTATATTGGAATCACATGCTCGACGAGAAAAAGGCAAATGGTTTGATGAAAAATACACTGTTAACACCGTGAGACATCCACCTAGTCAGATGATATGAGGTGCTGTGTCAGCATCCGGTGCTGCTTCATCATCCTTTTTGCCGACAGACACTACCACGACTGGTCCTTTTTATGTGGAAATGTTACGTGAGAAGCTGTTAACTCATATGCAAGTGCACAGATGCACAATCTTTATGCATGATGGTGCTCCATGCCACAGATCAGAGACAGTAAAGGACTACCTGCAGAGGAAAAACATTAATGTGATTGACTGGCCGGGTAATTGTCCCGACCTTAATCCCATCGAAAATTTGTGGACCATTTAAAAAGACAAAATAGCAGAAAAACAGCCATCAAATTCCCAAGCTCTGACGCGACAAAGTACGTGTGGTGCAAAGACATTTCAAGTGACTACTGTAAATCCCTCTTAGAGGGTATGCCACATCGTATTCTGTCCACTATAAAAAACAAATGTGGCCACACAAAGTACTGATTTCGGTCTTTTTGTGTTCTAAAGAATGTAAGTATTCATCTGTGTTGTCATTTTTTCAAATACCTCTGACTAGTAATTAGCTATTTCTCTGAAAGTTTTAATTTTCAAGAAATTCACACGTGGTCTTGAAATCTTGCAAATGACTGTATTGTTATTTTCGACGTACTTCCCCTTTCTATTCCTTACCTGAATTTCCTCTGCATTTTTTTTTCTGTACTATTAATGCTTCCCTTTTAAATTTTCTTTTACTACCTTCCCCGGACTTTTTCTGGACAGAAAAATAGCTTGAAAGCATGTGAAATTGGTAATTTGTATTTCACAATGGGGTCATTTTTTACTAAATACCAGAATTTTTTTATTCTATTGTGCGTGACACCCAGAGATGAACTGTGTCTCCTATTTCCCTGAATAAAAGAATTTGTCAAGATTCTAATTTATTATAATTTTTAACACGTCTTTTGTAAAAAAAGCTCGTGCTTATGTTATCGGCTTGTCCGTCCATCCGTCCGTCTGCAGACACCATATCTTTGCAACTATTAGTCCGACTTAAAAAAATTTGTTTTGCATTGGGAAGCTTCAAATGTGCAAATGATGATCCTTTGTTTGGGTTTTATTACGATGTAGAATTTCGCCGCTAGAGGGCGTAAAGGCAGATGATGTCGAATTCAAAACACATTTTATTCCATATATTTGCTTCTAAGCATCCGATTGAAAAATTTCTTTCACCTTTCGATTCCATTTATGTCTAAGAATATTTTAGGCATAATTACTTTTTCAACTTACGCATAGATTTTTCACTAGGGGGCTTAAAAGTAAATTACGTTTTTCCCGATTTCTCTTCTTCTAAAACTCCGATTTGAAAAATTCAGCGGATACAACTCCTGATGGAAAATTGTTTGCACATAATTTCTAATTTTTGGTAAAGAATACTTTGGCCACCAGGGGGCGTAAGCGTTAATAATTTTTGCTTCTAATGTATTTGCCATAAAATCTGAGCTTCCAGAATCTCGATTGAAAAAATTCGTTCGTGGACCGTTATTACTCGTCGACAAACCTTTTGGAATACTTTCTTCTTAAAATATTGCATGGTTTCTCCGACAGGGGGCGTAGATGTGTATCTTATTTTTGTCAATATCTCTGCTTCTAATGATCCTATTTGAAAAAAAAATTCCTTATTGGATAGAGTTTCTGGCGTGACATGTTTTCCACACAATTTCCAAATTTTCAAGTAATTCATAGACTTTCCGCTAGGGGGCGAAGAGGTAAATTGCGTTTCCCCCTGTATCTCTGCTTCTAAATCTCCGATTTGAAAAATTCTTTCTGCACCGGATACAGCTCCAGATGGGAAATCGTTTGCACATAATTTCTAATTTTTGTAAAAAAAATAGTTTGGCCACCAGGGGGCGTAAATCTTAATTTCCGCTTCTGATGTATTTGCAGCAAAATATGAGCTTCTAAAATCTCGATTGCAAAAAAAGTCGTTTGTTGACCGATACTACTCATGTCGACAAACATTTTAAGAATATTTTCTTCTTAAAATAATGCATGGTTTCTACGTCAGGGGGCGTAGATGTACATCTTATATTTGTCAATATCTCTATTTCTAGGAGTCCGATTTGAAAAATTCCTTCTTTGTTGGATAGTTTTTCCGATGCGAAATGTTTTCCACATAAATTCAAAATTTTCAAGTAAATCATATATTTTCCGCTGGGGGGCGCAAAACTAAACTGCGTTTCCCCCGATATTTCTTTTTCTAAAACTCCGATTTGAAAAATTCTTTCGGTATCTCATGCAGCTCCTGGTGGAACATGTTTTTCATATAAATTCTAATATTTTGTAAAGAATGGTTTGGCCACCAGGGGTCAAAAGGGTTAATTTCTGTTTCTGATGTATATGCAGCAAAATCTGAGCTTCTGAAAACTCGATTGAAAATGTTTTTTCTTGGACCGATACCACTTACATCGAAAAACATTTTGAGAACACTTTCTCCTAATATAATGCATGATTTTCCCGTCAGGGGCGTAAATACATATCTTATATTTGTCCATATCTCTGCTTCGAAGAGTCCGATTTGAAAAATTCTTTCTTTCTTTCAGAGCGTTTCCACTGCGAAATGTTTTTCATATAAATTTAAATTTTCTTAACTCACAAGTCTGCAACCAGAGGGCCGTGAGTTTATGATTCCGTTTACAGCGATATTGCAGGATTAAAAACCCAATTGGAAAACTTCTTTCTTGCGTCAGTTACTATTGTTTTCAATACCGGTTCCATTGACTTTGAATAGCTTTGATAAATTTAATTTGCGTCAGAACGGATTCAAAAAACGTGCTGACTACACCCGAAAATTCGGTGTCATCTTTCTTGTTTAATTCACAATTGAATTTTTGTATGTTTTCAGTGACACTGTTTCGTAGTTTCCTGCATAGCTCCATATATTCCACTTGAGAAGTTACATTTTCTTTATTTATTAACAATTGCCTTCCTTTTTTTGCAACAGCATTTTGGTCTTCTTTTGTAAATTTTGCTTCATATATAATTTATTCTCAGTAGCTCCTCTTTTTACTTTTGTGTGTAATTGCCATGGCGAACTGCTGCTCAGTGCTTAAAAAAGAATGATAAAGTAACATTAAATTTTAAGAAAAGGGTCTTAAAAACCTATTTTTTTTTTGCTTTACTCAATATTATTTATATTTAATTAATGTAATACTTGTTCCTCGCTAATAAAAATGTACTGCAGTTGTACCAAATAATAATAATTAACTTCTTTTTCCTCGGCCATAAAATAAAATAATCTTCCTGTACTTCGATAGCTAATTTCTTTATAACCATCACTTTAAAAATTAAAAACAATTTTTGGGGTTTAAATATATTTTTGTTGCTCAGTATATCTATATAGATGGTTAAACCATAAATATTTACTTTTATTTTAATTTTTTAAAGAATTAAATAAACAAACAGTTAGTTTTTTTGTTTCTTTCTTATAGTCACATTAATGAAAAACATTTAAATTAAAAATAAATAAACTATTAATTTTAAATATCCCCCATAACAGCACCATGTGCTCCTTGGTTTGATATCACCGTTGCCAATAGCACATTTATTGAAATGAACTTTATCTTAATGGACTATTATTACAAATAGTGAAAAAAATTACAGAATTCTGTCATCTAAAACGTTCTTATTGGGTCTTGAGGACTCACTGCACTATCTGAGCTTGAACTCACTAAATGTAAATAATTTTTAAATGTAAATACCTTTGGGTTTTTAAATTGTATCGTATTCGTCTCGTAAATACCTAAAGTATTTTCTGAACTGCGCGGTCCCCAACATACGGTCTTATAGATAAAATCTTGTTTAGACAAAGTTCTAGAAAGACAACCAAAAAGCTGTAAGTTTAAAAATATGAAACATGTCTTTCTTTTTCTTCTTTGTCATCATCCTTCAGGAGATTGTAAACAGTGGGGAGTCTTTGAGGTGTAGACGGTATGGTTTACGATTAACTAAGGTATGCATATTCGATCTTTAACTGTCCTAAATGAGAGCGTGAACTCCATGGAGTTCATATTCGTGATCCCAACGAACCAAGCCTTCTCACATAACGGCCGTATTGTTTGAGCAGTCGAGGGGAAGGATTGAAGTGGCTTCAAAGCTCAATCGCTGTAGTGCTGCTGTTGCGTTCTGCATCTCTTTACCTTCCATTTCCTTCGGGAGAACATGCAGTAGAAGTGCCCAATTTGCAGCAGCGGGTGCACAATATGTTCCAAACACTTTATCCCTCCACTCAGTCTTACTTCTGATTCTTAGTGAGGGATTTAATGAATTGCATTTCTAAATAATAAAACAGCAGGGAAGAAAGAAATAACAAGCACTTCACAGGAAGCAGCAATAAAAAAAAAGTATTTTTTTATTTTCAACGAATTAGGGGAGATATTTTGGCAAATTGAACCACTCCACTTGGCAGTTAACTGTAAAGACGGTCATTTAAAAGACGGCACTTGCTAGACAATGTTCACTGTCACTGTATTAGCTATCAGTCGATTCGTGATGTTCGTTTGTATAGACTAGTGCTGTCAAAAACCGGATAGTTTGAAATCCGGATTTCGGATTTCGAAGTATCCGAAACATCATAAATTCGAAATCCGGATTTCAAAGTATCCGAAATATCATAAATTCGAAATCCGGATTGCCGCGTGAAATCCGAATTTCAAAATCTGGATATTCGGACATCCGGCTAGTGCTGTCAAAAACCGGATATTTTGGAATCCGAAATCCGGATTGCTGCATGAGTTTCTTGCAGGATAAAACACTTGAATTTTATTTATTATCTCTTCACTTAGTACAATATCAATGTCACGAAAGATCACTGTCTAATCAAACGGGCATCGTGCAGCAAAAAACGCGCACGTTCACAAACTGATGCATTAAGGTTTCAACAACCTGAGGCATGCGGCCTATCATGGCCAGAATTGTTGAGATACCTGAATATTCGGTATTCTAAGTACGGATATCCGGAGTTCGAAATCCGGATATCCGGAGTTCGAACGCTAAAATCCGGTTTTAGGATAGCAAAATATCCGGAAATCCGAAATCTGTGAACAGCACTTCCGAAGTTCGAAATCCGGATATCCGGAGTACGAACTATTCGAATGCTAAAAAACCGGTTTTCGGTTACTAAAATATCCGGATATCCAAAAATCCGAAATCCGTGAACAGCACTAGTATAGACACAACAACAAAAACAACAAAATTCTAAATGCACAGAGCTTTAGCTTTGCATTAAGAACACTCCCCATTTTGCATATTCGGAGCGATAACGAAGTACTTATGTGATAACGTTGGGTCTGGTTCATTTGCCCAACGTTTACTTCACCGAAGGGTCACTTGACCGAAAATTACTTCACCGAAAATATTGTTTCACCGAAAGATCACTTGATCGAAAAGTTCATTTCACCGAAGGGTCACTTGATCGAAAGGTACATTTCACTGAAGGGTCACTTGATCGAAAAGTTCATTTCACTCGCTTTATCTAAAAGTTCATTTCATCGAAAGGTCATTTCACCGAAGGTTCAGTTTATCGAAAACTTTGGATTTCATTACAGGATCTGTTGAAGCATGGTACAAGTTCGGCAGACGGACCACCGAAACGTTACTCAAATTGTACATTTGATTTATTCGTGTCACAAAGAACGCCAAGACTTAAGTTTTAAGACAAATCTTTTTTTTTTAAGACAATAGGCCTCGGCTTAGGCCTTTTTAGCAAATTTTAATCATGTTTATAATGTTGCACAGCACATTTTTTCAGGCAAAAAGAATTAAGTTTAGGGCTCTAGGCCTCGGATTAGGCCTCTTTAGCAAATTTTAAATGCGCGTGCTCATATTCATAATGTTTACATAAAAAGCAAAGTTAATAATGTTGCACATGTTTTCAGGCAAAAAGAATCAATTTTAGGGCCCTAGGTCTCGGCTTAGGCCGTTTTAGCAAATTTGAACCGTGCGTGCTCATGTTCATAAAGGTTTATATAAAAAGTTTACATTTTATGTAATGCTTATGAATATGAGTAGGGTTAAAATCTGTTAAAATGGCCTGCATCTAGGCCTACGGTCAAAACATTAATGTTTTGTGGTTGAGTAGAGGTGGAACATTATTTACTTGGTTTGCTATGTAACCCTTAGGAATATGAGCTCGGAGGTTTAAAGTTTGACACACATTTTTGATTAATGTTATATTTTGAAAAACCTACATGGGGAGGCGTTTCATAGAAATTAAAAGTGTATTTTTTATACAATCCGATAATATTTAGGTGGCCAGTTTTACAAAACCCCGCACCATACTCTAACACATCTCTAACAACAAAATTCTTAGTTTTCGATTAACTGACCATTCAGTGAAATGATCTTTCGATATAATTAACTTTTAGGTAAAGCAATCCTTCGGTGAAATGAACTTTCCGATCAAATGTCCTTTCGATGAAATGAACTTTTAGGTGAATTGACCTTTCGGTGAAATGAACTTTTCGGTCAAGTGACCCTTCGGTGAAATGTACCTTTCGATCAAGTGATTTTCGGTCAAGTGACCTTTCGATCAAGTGAACGATACCCGATAACGTTACGTGCGGCAACCAGGGTGGTTATAAATTAGTTGTGCAAAAAGAACGTTTTGTTGTGCATAGTTATAAGGATGCATATGATAATAAGTACGAATAATATATTGTTAAACACACCAAGTTTACCTTTTTGCATAAATACTCGATGTGGCCATCTGTAAATCAGTTCTTCCCACATTGCTGTCAGCATGTCGGCATCGACCAATGCGAGTGCAGCGGTGATTCTTGATTTCAGTTCAGGAAGGGACTTGGAAAGCGGCGGGAGATAAACCTGATCCTTAACAAAACCCCATACAGCGAAATTTAGGGACGTTAGGTCGGATGATCGGGGAGGAGCATTCAATTTGGCCTCCGCGACCAATCCAAACTGGTACTTCAGCATTGAGGTAAGAAATGACGTCCTTGTGGTTGCTGGTAAATGAAACCTATCTCCATTGTTTCCTTGAGGATTGGCATTAGGTAAATCTGAAGTATGTCCAGGTATGTGATTCCGATAACAGTTCTTGCAGCAGAGAAAAATGGGCCAAAAACGGAAGCACAACTCACGGCAGAAAAAACGTATACCTTGGGACTGTCCCTTTCATGTTCCAAGATGGTATGGGGATTTTCTAATCCCCAAACCCTCACATTGCGTCTATTCACTTTGCCATTTAAGTGAAAGGTCGCCTCACCAACGTCGACAAGAAGTCATCATCAATTTCCATGCGTTTTAACAACGAAACAATGGTCATGGAAGCAATCGCGCATTCTCTGCTATCGATATGATGACCTTCCATGACTCAGCGCCATCTTTCCACAAAAAGGTACACAAAAGATAATCTTAGTGTGTTTAACTACATACACAGTAGAGTCACATTATTGTGACCACCTCATAGTTTTGACGTCAACAGGGCGTAGCCAATGAAACAATGAAAGAAAGCACGGGGCATGAGCTGGCTTGAAGGGTATACACTGAGTGGTCACTTTATTATGACCACCTGACAGTTTTAAGCAAATGAGCTATGGCTGCACACTGTTGCCTCCAGAGGGCAAGACTAGTATAAAAAGGGAAAGCTTAGTGCTTGCGACAGTAGTAGAAGTGATTTTTGGGTGACGAGATGAGTACAAAATGCGATTTGACGGACTTTCAGCGTGGGATGATTTAGGAGCTCGGAGCCATGGAGCGAGTATCACCGAAACCGCCGCATTCGTGAAATGTCCCAGAGCAGGTGTTGTTAAAGTGTTTAAAGACTGAACTGTCAGCCAAAAAACTGGGTCACTACGTGCAACGTGTGGTTGTCATCGACTAGTGACTGCTCGGGCGGAACGGAGAGTGTCCAGACTGGTAACAGACAACAGAAGGGCAACAGTGCAGCAAATTACAGACCATCTTAATCAAGGGTCCCCTCAAATGATCTCTGCATGCACTGTTCGCCGTACAATGCATCGAATGGGATATGGCGGCCGAAGTCCTGTTCGAACACCTTTGCTGTCTGCAGTTAACAAGAGAAAACGTCTCCCGTTCGCACAGGAGCACAAGAATTGGACAGTCGATAATTGGAAACAAATTATGTGGTCCAATGAATCATGTTTTCAGTTGCACCATGCCAATGGCCGAGTGAGAATTTGGCGGAAACAGCACGAAAGCATGGACCCCAAATGCATTGCCACAACCCTTCAAGCTGGTGGAGGCAACGTTATGGTTTGGGGAATGTTTTCCTGGCATGATTTGGACCCTTTAATTCGTGTTGATCAACGTCTGACTGGCACATCATATCTAAACATTGTTGCGGACCAAGTGCATCCTGTCATGTGGATGGTTTATCCCAATGGCGATGGCTGCTTTCAACAAGATAATGCGTCCTGCCATAGAGCTCGTTTTGTACAGGATTGGTTTCAGGAACATGCCGGTGAGTTTACTTTGCTTAGGTGGCTCCCACAATCTCCAGATCTCAACCCCATTGAGAATTTGTGGGATGAAGTTGAACGAGCCATCAGACAGCTGGATCCATACCCTGCAATCTCACACTCTTGGAAAGTGCTATTCATCAAGCATGGCCTCAGATTCCACAAATCACCTATCAACATCTCGTGGAGTCCATGCCACGAAGAATCGACGCAGTATTAAAGTCAAAAGGTGGTCCAACGAAGTACCGAGGGGGTGGTCATAATAAAGTAGCCACTCAGTATATAAGGTGCGTTGTAGGCATTCTGAAAACATATCACTCGCTGCTGTCATGGATAAAAGGAGCGATTTATCAGATTTGCAAAAAGGGATGATTGTCGGCTTTCAGGCCAAGGGTGGCAGTATTTCTGAAACAGCGCAGTTTGGGAACTGTTCGTGTGCTGCTGTGGTTAAAGTGTATCGAGATTGGAGAAATGGCACCATTGCAAATAAGCGACGTGAAAACTGCGGAGCACCACGTGCTATTGATGTGAGTAGTGAACATCGGCTTCGAAAGTGCGTGAGGGCCGATCGATACGCTACCATGCAGCAATTCACTGGCCGAATGAACCAGAGGGCTACCTGAAGTGTATCTAAAACGACAGTTCAGGAAACCCTGCTGCTTATGGGGCTCCGATGCGGACGGATGGTCACTGCACCTATGCTGACGAAGGTGCATCGGCAGAGAAGGCTTACATTTGCACGGCAGTATCGGAATTGCACCTCCGCTGATTGGCAAACGATTGCCTTCTCCAATGAGTCACGTTTTCTGCTTCATCGAACGAATGGACGTTGGCGTATAAGGCGAGAAACGTCGGAGAACAAACACTCTTTAACCATTGCTGGAAGAACACAAGCTGGTGGGGGCAGCGTTATGGTTTGGAGAATGTTTTCGTGGCATTCTCTGCGGCCACTCATACCTGTGGAAGGCACTATGGACGGAATTCGTTATGAATCCATCCTTGCAGAACACGTACACCCATACATGCTGATTGTCTTCCCTGGGACGGATGGGATCTTCCAGCACGACAATGCGCCGTGTCACACAGCTAGAAATGTCCGAGAGTGGTTGGAAAAGCACGATAAAGATTTCAAAGTACTTCCCTGGTTCCCTAATTCCCCAAACTTAAACCCAATTGAGCATCTGTGGGACTACCTCGATCGTGTTGTTCGCTCTAGGGATCCTGCACCACGCACCCTCCAGCAGATGTCAGATGCACTGCAGTCAGCATTGCTTCACATACCTGTGAACACCTTTCAGCACCTTATTGAGTCACTCCGAGCATGACTAGCTGTTTTCCGTGCTGCACACGGCGTTCACTCTGAATATTAGGTGATGGTCACAATAATGTGACTCGACCGTGTATAACTACACTATAAAAAAACATTCTGAAAGTCACAAGCCACTTTCCGTCATTTCTTTCGCGAATTAACGAAGCGTATTTCTGATACAACCTATTCCGTGAAAGGATGGCAAGAAACCTGAATATCACGGATTTTTCGTACCACGGGAAAATTCTGAATTTTTAGAAAACTTTCAGCAGGTTCGTTTTTATATTGACGGTAAATTACCGATTTAGAGATGTGTTAATGGGAAATTCTGAATTTTTGGAAACCTTTCCGCAATTCGGTTGGCATATTAACGGAAAAACTCCGTTCTCACTTTTCCCATATCCGTATGACGAGATATCACCGGTAATAGGAACGATTGCTGAGAATACTTGAGGTTTGATTAACATTACAATCGTCTGTCGAATTTTGAAGTTCCCTAGCGAGATCGGACGTTGTGGATAGCATATTGCATGTATTTTATTTAATGCGGCACAAGGTATTTCTACTTCTCTGCCGTATTTTGTGCACCAGGTATTAAATATGTATATACTGTGTCACTATAAGAAACTGGGAACTTGTGTACATTATTGCATAGATGGTTATACGATGTCTGAGTATCAGTTTTTGGACAACTTAAGACAAAAGCTATTATGGCTATCAAGATAAAATTTTATATTTAGGCGTTTTTATTTTGTGAAATAATAATATATAAAACTACATTTCACCTTTTTTAAGAGTAACTGAAAGTCATTGTCAGTTTAAAATAATTGTTACAAACCTGTTTAGAAAAAGAATAAGCTCCAACAGAAAATAAAATTACTAAATCACTCGTACTAATGACAAAAGTAAAAAATTATTGTCCCGTAATTTGTTTTACGATGTACGTGATTTGAATTTCCGAGTATCTGTGGTGCAGTGGTTAAAGGCGTGCGTTACCATGTTCAACCAGCCTAAGCGACGCGGGTTCAATCATAACTTAAGCAGAAAGATTATCTGAGGAAAGAGCTGAAAAATGCAGTGTTGTCGGTTTTGCGGAATTTGACTTTAAGTAAGGAAAAAGCTGAAATATATTTTTCTGAAATAAACGGAATTTCTGACTACGAAAAATCTGTGAAAATATGATAAGTTAAAATAAACGGGCACTTTTATAAACGGAAATTTCTGAAAACCACGGATACCTACAGACAACTTTGCTGCACGTTATTTTCAGAAATTTTCCGTGAATTCACACCGCTTATTTTTAGCACGCCTTTGGTAAAAAGATCGTGCTTCTGTTATCGGTTTGTCCGTCCACCTGTGGACACCATATCTCTGCAACTGTTAGACCGATTTGAAAAATTCTTTTCGCATTGGGAAGCTTGAAATATGCGAATGATGATCCTTCATTTCGTATTTTCTTACGATGTACAATTTCGCCGTTAGAAGGCGTAAATGCAGATGATGTCGAATTCAAAATACATTTTATTCCATATATTTGCTTCTAAACATCCAATTGAAAATATTATTTCATCTTTCGATTCCATTTATGTAGAAGAGTATTTTAGGTATAGTTACTTTTTCAAGACACGCATAGATTTTCCGCTTGGGGGCGAAAAAGTGAAGCACATTTTTCCCGGTATCTCTTCTTCTAAAACTCCGATTTAAAAACTGTTTTCTTCAGCGGATACAGCTCCTGATGAAAACTCTTTAGCGTAAAATTTCAAATTTTTTTAAAGGTTACTTCGGCCACCAGGGGGCGTAAGTGTTAATTTTTGCTTCTGATGTATTTGCCATAAAATTTGAGCTTCTAAAATCTCGATGAAAAAAACGTCTTTCGTGAACTGATGCCACTCACGTCGATAAAACTTTTTGGAATATTTTCTCTTTAAAAAATTGTATGGTTTCTCCCCCAGGGGGCGTAGATGTATATCTTATTTTTGTCAATATATTTGATATCTTTGCTTCCAATGGTCCGATTTGAATTTTTTTCTTTATTGTATAATTTCCGCTGTGACATGTTTTTCAAATCAAAATTTTCAAGTTATTCATAGAATTTCCGCTAGGGAGCGTAAAGGTAAATTGCATTTCCCTCGATATTTCAGATTCTAAAACTCCGATTTGAAAAGTTCTTTTTGCATCGGATACAGATCCTGGTGAGAAATCGTTGGCACATAAGTTTTAATTTTAGTAAAAAATTGTTTGGCCACCAGGGGACGTAAGTCTTAATTTCCGTTCCTGATGTATTTGCAGAAAAATCTCAGCACCTAAAATCTCGATTGAAAAAAAAATCGTTTGTGGACCGGCACTACTCACGTCGCAAAACCTTTAAAGAATGTTTTCAATTTAATTAATTAAGATTTAAGCTCCCTGGTGACCAAACCATTTTTAATACAGAAATGGTTTGGTCACCAGGGGCGTAAGTCTTAATTTCCGCTTCTGATGCATTTGCAGCAAAATCTGAACTTTTCTAAAATCTCGATTGAAAAATCTCACGTCGAAAAACCTTTAAAGAAAATTTTATTCTTAAAATAATGCACGGTTTCTACGCCAGGGGGCGTAGATGTATATCTTATTTTTGTAAATATTTCAACCTCTAGGAGTCTGATTTGAAAAATCCCTTCTTAGTTGGATAGTGTTTCCGATGTGAAATATTTTTCATATAAATTCAAGATTTTCAAGTAAATCATAGACTTTCCGCCTGGGGGCGCAAAGATAAATTGCGTTTTCGCCGATATTTCTTTTTCTAAAATTCCGATTTGAAAAATTATTTCGGTATCGCATGCAGCTCCTGATCGAAAATGTTTTTCATATAATTTCTAATATTTGGTAAAGAATGGTTTGGCCACCAGGGGGCATAAGTGTTAATTTCTGCTCCTGACGTATTTGCAGCAAAATATGAGCTGCTGAAAACTCGACTGAAAAAATGCTTTCTTGGACCGATACCGCTAACTTTCTTTCTAAAATAATGCATGGTTCTCCCACCAGGGGGCGTAGATGCATATCTAATATTTGTCCATATCTCTGCTTCGAAGAGTCCGATTTGAAAAATTCTTTCTTTGTTTTAGAGCGTTTCAGCTGCGAAATGTTTTTCATATAAATTCAAATTTTTCTTAACGCACAAGTCTGCAACCAAAGGGCATAAGTTCACGATTCCGTTTACAGCATTATCTACGGAGTTAAAAACCCGATTGAAAAACTTCTTTCTTCGGTCAGATACTACATACACTGCTGGACAATTGCTAAGGACGGATCATAAACGGCTATATAGCGCATAAAAAAGTAAGTGTGGTTGGATGCCAAAGTGAAATAAAATAATGTCAGAATGCCAGGACATTACAAGAAAGACAATTTATTGTGCTCTGAAATCCAGAAGGCTTTGGAACGTGTTCAAGGGACAAACAGGCCATTTTGTGCAGAATACGTAAACGTGAAAAAAATGCAATTACCGTCCGCAGGCGTTCCGGCGTAAGATGTCAATACGGGATATGGCCACCATGGAGGGCGATTCAAGATTCCACACGTCGTGTCATGCTTTGCACAACATTATCAAGCAGCTGTTGGGGTAATTTATCCCATTCCTCTGTCAGTGCACGGATGAGGGCGTCCTTGTTTATTGGAGGGCATTGGCGACCAGCAAGACTCCTCCCCAAAGCATCCCACACATTTTCAATGGGATTCAGATCTGGAGAACGTGCTGGCCATACCAGGCGTTGAATATCCTCGCCCTCAAGACACTCCTGGACAGCGACTGTTCGATGACATGTTGCGTTGTCGTCCATGAAAATGAATCTATCGCCGACAGCACCACGGAACATGCGAACATGAGGTAGCAGAACATCATTAATGTATCGTTGGCCAGTCATAGTCCCAGTTGGAAGCACATAGAGGGACGTACGGATATTGATCATGATGCCAGTCCATACCATGACACTACATGTCGGATATCGGTCCCTTTCCTGTATGTTTGCTGGACAATATGCAGTACCACTATCACGCCAGATCAGTTGTCGTCGACATTCAGACGATAGACTGTATCTACTCTCATCTGAGAAGAGGACAGCAGACCAGTCGTTATCAGTCCAATTGCGATGTTGATGGCACCATTGCAAACGGGCGGTACGGTGACGTCTGGACAATGGGATGCACACAACAGGATGGCGGGCGTATAGTCCTCCTTCATGCAAACGTCTGGCGACAGTTTTTCGGGAGATCCGCTTGCCAGTAGCAGCCATAAACTGATTTGCTACCTCACTAGCTGTGCTGCGCCGGTGTCTTTTTGTTGATAGCACTATGTACCGATCTTCTGCAGGTGTCGTACTGCGAACACGACCTCCCCCGTGACGTTTGCTACACTTTCCATTTGTTTGAAATGATTTCCAAAGCCTTGAAACAACACTGTGGCTGACGTCGAACTCCCTGGCAACATCTGTTATTTTTCGCCCTTCTTCAATCTTGCCAATAATACGGCCAAGCGTAAAATCATCTGGGTGATGTCGGGAAGACATACTAAAAATTGCAAGTTCGTCAATTGATTCTTTCCCTTTCAACTTTGCGTTTGAACAACAACGGTCAATACGCGTCAAATCCTTTATATCTCTTATCAGCGCTATGACGTCACGAACAAGTTCGGCAATCCAAAATTTGCATACGCACAACACGTCTTACTGTATCCCGCACTTATGCTAATTTCCACATTTTCCTGCCTTCCATTTTATGGTTGCTATCGTTGCTATTGTCATCCGTCTTTAGCAATTGTCCGGCAGTGTATTTTTTTCCAAACAGGTTTCACTGACTTTGAATAGCTTTGATAAATTTAATTTGCGTCAGAACGTATTCAAAAGACGTGCTCATTACACCCGAAAATTCGGTGTCATCTTTCTTGTTTACAGTGTACTGAATGGTTTATTGAACACAACAACGAACTCATACAGTGCTTTGGTTTCCAAACTTTAACCCTATTGAACATTCATGGGATATCCTACAACGGGGTGTGAGAACTGATGATTATCCTCCACGGAGTGAGCGCGAACAGACAGAGCTTCTGCAGCGACATGGGTCAAGTTACACATGGAGGATGTTCAACTCCTTTCAGAATTTGTTCCTAAGCATCTGTGAGGCGCGATTGCACAGAAAAGTGGACTAACACTTTATTAGTCAGGTGTTTCTAATGCAAAGATGACTCAGTGTAATTCTTCTTTCCCAATCTTAGGTTTTTGATGTGACTTGCTATTACTACGGACAATTTTTCTGTTCCTTTTTTCTCAAAATTTCACGCAGATGCAGGATGATGTTCTAATTTTTCCGTGATAATATGCCGCTAAAGTATTATCTCGATGCGTCCACGAAAAATCCCTATATTCTACTTCCTTAGAAGTGGGAAGATAGCGGAGTACATAACAAGTTACAGCGGTCTGATGATAACGGACTTTTGTGGGCAACGAAGTGTATCAAATTGCACAAACCTTAAAAATCGTCGATGATGCACTGTAGCAATTGAAAAGGTTGGTCTTTTTCAGTTTTATTCTTTGTTTTAAACATATGATTCAGTCGCTTTCATTATGTATCCCCTCTTGCTGCGTTTAGAAGGACGTTATGAAACGTTGGTCTTTGCATCAGGGTCAGGAGATCACTTGTATGATAAAGAAGAAAAAAAATATTCATATGAAATGGGTTAGCCTTGACGTCATATTGACGTCAGGTGCGTAAACGGGCAGATGGTTCTACGTTAACGTGCTTGGAATGCCAAAACATTCCTAGAAGCGGCAAGAAAATTTTTTCTTTTAGAGCTCATCGCTCCTTTTTGGATCCTCACACACTTCCTTCTGTTACCCAAAAGCCACAGTCACCATCTACGTAATTAATTTTAATGACAGCAAGATGTGCGATATATTTGTAGATACGAGCATTTTTTTTTCTGAAAATATCATTTAACGGAAGCTATGACTAAAAAATATTCGAAATTTAATCAAACTCAAAATCCTTTCTTTATAATCAGAAAGGGTGAGTCGCCTGATCTATTCTCCCCGATGTCCAAGTGGTCAGAAGCGCTGGTTTCTGGCATCACGAATGAGGTAGGGGTACCTATTGATAACTATGCTGGTGTTAATCATGTTTTTTCCCTGGGAGCAGAAACTTCAAATCAGGTACGGTGGACTCCATAAAATCTAAGATGCTCTGAGGGTCATTATCTAGCAGTGCTGCGGGTTCGATTTATATTTCTGAGTTTCTTAGAAATTTATCAAAAGCAACTTGTTCTTGTTTCGAGCAGCAAGGTTATGATAGTGTAAGAACACGAAATCTAGAAATGAAGATCCTTTTTATTTTTCGCTGTGATGTACTACTGTGGTAAAGCACGTGTCAAGACGACATATCAGCAGCGATACATTCTGTCGGTGTAGCTTAGTTGGGAGAGCAGCTTACTCCGGAGTGAGGGCGCCCGAACGCAAAAATTGATGTACTGGCCGTTGGGTTCTTCAAAATATGTGTGATGTTTGTTCCACACACCGTCTAGGAATTAATGAAACTTCGTTCTTCCCTTGAAAAAAAAATGTTAAGAGAGAGATGATGTGACGTACTACGGAGGTAAAGCACGTGTCAAGACGACAAATCAGCAGCGATATATTCTGTCGGTGTAGCT
Organism: Macrothele yani; assembly: GCA_039090855.1. Lineage (NCBI taxonomy): Eukaryota > Metazoa > Arthropoda > Arachnida > Araneae > Macrothelidae > Macrothele > Macrothele yani. Next base: position 43,087,130 of record CM077001.1, read on the forward strand.
TAGTTGGGAGAGCAGCTTACTCCGGAGTGAGGGGGCACGGACAAATATGTGTTTTCACATTGGCGCCCGAACGCAAAAAATGATGTACTGGCCGTTGGGTTCTTCAAAATATGTGTGATGTTTGTTCCACACACCGTCTAGAATTAATGAAACTTCGTTCTTCCCTTGAAAAAAAAAATTTAAGAGAGAGATGATGTGACGTACTACGGAGGTAAAGCACGTGTCAAGACGACAAATCAGCAGCGATATATTCTGTCGGTGTAGCTTAGTTGGGAGAGCAACTTACTCCGGAGTGAGGGCGCCCGAACGAAAAAATTGATGTACTGGCCGTTGGGTTCTTCAAAATATGTGTGATGTTTGTTCCACACACCGTCTAGGAATTAATGAAACTTCGTTCTTCCCTTGAAAAAAAAAATGTTAAGAGAGAGATGATGTGACGTACTACGGAGGTAAAGCACGTGTCAAGACGACAAATCAGCAGCGATATATTCTGTCGGTGTAGCTTAGTTGGGAGAGCAGCTTACTCCGGAATGAGGGCGCCTGAACGCAAAAATTGATGTACTGGCCGTTGGGTTCTTCAAAATATGTGTGATGTTTGTTCCACACACCGTCTAGAATTAATGAAACTTCGTTCTTCCCTTGAAAAAAAAATGTTAAGAGAGAGATGATGTGACGTACTACGGAGGTAAAGCACGTGTCAAGACGACAAATCAGCAGCGATATATTCTGTCGGTGTAGCTTAGTTGGGAGAGCAACTTACTCCGGAGTGAGGGCGCCCGAACGCAAAAATTGATGTACTGGCCGTTGGGTTCTTCACAATATGTGTGATGTTTGTTCCACACACCGTCTAGAATCAATGAAACTTCGTTCTTCCGTTGAAAAAAAAAATGTTAAGAGAGAGATGATGTGACGTACTACGGAGGTAAAGCACGTGTCAAAACGACAAATCAGCAGCGATATATTCTGTCGGTGTAGCTTAGTTGGGAGAGCAACTTACTCCGGAGTGAGGGCGCCCGAACGCAAAAATTGATGTACTGGCCGTTGGGTTCTTCATAATATGTGTGATGTTTGTTCCACACACCGTCTAGAATCAATGAAACTTCGTTCTTCCCTTGAAAAAAAAATGTTAAGAGAGAGATGATGTGACGTACTACGGAGGTAAAGCACGTGTCAAGACGACAAATCAGCAGCGATATATTCTGTCGGTGTAGCTTAGTTGGGAGAGCAACTTACTCCGGAGTGAGGGCGCCCGAACGAAAAAATTGATGTACTGGCCGTTGGGTTCTTCAAAATATGTGTGATGTTTGTTCCACACACCGTCTAGAATTAATGAAACTTCGTTCTTCCCTTGAAAAAAAAAATTTTAAGAGAGAGATGATGTGACGTACTACGGAGTTAAAGCACGTGTGAAGACGACAAATCAGCAGCGATATATTCTGTCGGTGTAGCTTAGTTGGGAGAGCAGCTTACTCCGGAGTGAGGGGGCACGGACAAATATGTGTTTTCACATTGGCGCCCGAACGCAAAAATTGATGTACTGGCCGTTGGGTTCTTCAAAATATGTGTGATGTTTGTTCCACACACCGTCTAGAATTAATGAAACTTCACTCTTCCCTTGAAAAAAAAATGTTAAGAGAGAGATGATGTGACGTACTACGGAGGTAAAGCACGTGTCAAGACGACAAATCAGCAGCGATATATTTTGTCGGTGTAGCTTAGTTGGGAGAGCAGCTTACTCCGGAATGAGGGCGCCTGAACGCAAAAATTGATGTACTGGCCGTTGGGTTCTTCAAAATATGTGTGATGTTTGTTCCACACACCGTCTAGAATTAATGAAACTTTGTTCTTCCCTTGAAAAAAAAATGTTCAGAGAGAGATGATGTGACGTACTACGGAGGTAAAGCACGTGTCAAGACGACAAATCAGCAGCGATATATTCTGTCGGTGTAGCTTAGTTGGGAGAGCAGCTTACTCCGGAGTGAGGGGGCACGGACAATTATGTGTTTTCACATTGGCGCCCGAACGCAAAAAATTGATGTACTGGCCGTTGGGTTCTTCAAAATATGTGTGATGTTTGTTCCACACACCGTCTAGAATTAATGAAACTTCGTTCTTCCCTTGAAAATAAAATGTTAAGAGAGAGAGATGATGTGACGTACTACGGAGGTAAAGCACGTGTCAAGAAGACAAATCTTCAGCGATACATTCTGTCCGTGTAACTTAGTTGGGAGAGCAACTTACTCCGGAGTGAGGTGGGGGTTTTCGATCTTCTTCACGGACAGACGTCGGCTTTTACATCGCTCATTAGTTATAGCGAGAGTTCGGAGGATTCAAACTTAATTTTCGGCTGGCCTCACTCTCTTTCCTGTTAATCGTGGGGTCTCTTATTTTTCTCCGCGTGAGCCATGATACAGCTTCGTCTCCTTATTTTAAACATCATCTTCCTCTTTATCTACCGCTCTCCCCGGACGCAAATGCCATTCCGCTACTGCATTTCTTTAGCTCTAGGCAATAACCGCCTCCCGAATGAAAGTCGAAGTCTTAGCTCCTCGTCAAAGGTAATGTCATCCCACCAATAAACTTTTCGCCCGTTGGTGTGCACTTTCTACCTCGAGCACAGACACATACCATAGAAAACCACATAAAACGTCATAAACTTCGGCGTCTCGCGTACCCTGAAATTTGAGTCTCAAAAATTCCCGTCAGCAGTAGCATGCTATGAAACAAAGAAACACCTACCTTTAGAAAAGATTCACACATTTCTAGCGTTCGAAACATTATTAAAATGGAATTTTTTAGAATTTGCAAGACAATAAAATTAATGATATTAACAACACAAAAAGTTATTATTGAGCGTTCTTAACAAGTATCAGTATTACAGTTGAACCCTGAAACAAAACAACAACAACAAAAAATGACTGTGCCAGTTTGACTTAAATTTTACAAGGGAGGATTTGGGTACGAGTGTGTGTGTGTTGTATGTAAAATAGTAATTACTTTATGTTGCAGCTGTGACGTAGGCTACTACAGAAGCGAATCACGTGTCAAGATGACAAATCTGCAGCGGTTCATTCTGTCCGTGTAGCTTAGTTGGGAGAGAAACGTACTCTGGAGCGAGGCGACGCGGATAAACTTGTGTTTTCACATTGGCGCCCGAACGTAAAAATGGATGTAATGGCTGTTGGGTTCATCGAAAAATGTGTGATGCTTGTTCTACACAGTCTGGAATTAATCAAAAATTCCTACTTCGCTCAAAGAAAAAAACAATTAAGAGGGAGATGATGTGACGTACTACAAAGGTGAATCACGTGTCTAGACGACAAATATGAAGTGGCACATTCCGTCCGTGTAGCTTAGTTGGGAGAGCATCTTACTGTGGAGTGAGGGGGCGCGATTCGATCTTCGTCACGCACAAATTTCTGTTTTCACACAGGGCTTAATATCGCTTATGAGCATCAGTCGATTATTTCTAATTTAAGACCTCTGGTTCCACGAAAGGGAGAGAGTCAGTGCAGGTGGGCAAACACTTTAGTCTTACTTCACCCGGGGTTGGTCCTGGTGCCAACACTTCCCCAGGTAAATGATGCACACGCACCCTGCTGACCACATGGTGGAACTGGAAACGAGATGCATCAGATCAGGCGACTTTCCAATAATTCAACGTCCAGTTTTGATGCTCGCGTGCCAATTGTAGACTCTTTCGACGGTGAGCCGAGGTTAGCATGGGCAGTGGGCACTTGGAGCTGTCCTGTGCAAAACTGTTTTCAGTAAGGTTTGATGTACTGTGCGTTGTGACACATTACTGACGTCACAAGTATTCAAATTTTCGGGTAGTTGCGCCAGAGTATTCCTTCTGTTGGCTCGTACCGTACGCGATTGCCTTAGCTCACCTCTAGCATCGATGTATCGTAGCTGGACGACCCCTTTCCGGAGGTTCGTGCTTTTTCCCTCCACGGACCACTTTTTGAAGCCACCGACTAAGCCTGACCGTGAGTATTCCACCAGCCTTGCCTTCTCGGAAATGCTAAATGCTCTGACCTAATCGCATGTAGTGGCTATCAAGATTTGCCTTTGCCAAACTCGCTTAAGTCCGCTACCTTTCCCATTGAAAGAACAAGAACAACACTGATTAACAGAGCTCAGTATAAGACGTTTAATACCCCGGTTAAGGAATTTCACATGCGCAGTCGTTTACTTGCACTTGCTTCGGTTTGCACGAAAACGCGCTGGTCATAATGTTTTAGCTGTTAAGTGTAAACTGCATTGAGACGATTGGAGAGTGCGGATCTGTCATCAACCTCATGAGCCTTCATGCCAAGCTGGAACAGTTCAGGATGGTGGTGGCTCAGTGGTGGTCTGGCGTGTCTTCAGCTGCTGCAATGCTTTGAAACCTCATAATGTGTTAGCTCTTAAGCGTGTCTTCAGCTTCTGCAATGCTCTGAAGGGGTAGTTGCAAAGATGACTACGTCATCAGCAAAACGAAGATGAGTTAGGTAATCTCCATTAATCTTTATCCATTTGTTTTCCCAGTTCAATGATTGAAATATATTTTGCAATGTGGCATTAAAGCGCTTAAGAGATGTGGTGTCATTTTGTCTTACTCCGTTTTCAATTCTTATTTGTGCTGTATCCTCAAATATCCGAACCTTTGCACTTGCATTTTCATAGATGTTATTAATAATGCTAATGTATGCATCTTCAATATCGTAGGATTTCAAAGCCATTGTTACTGCTAATGGTTTCATGGAATCGAAGGCCTTTTCATAATCAATAAAAGCCATGCATAATGTGGGTTCATATTCTTTTGTTCTTTCAATTAGTTCTCTCAGTACATGAATACACACACACACACACACACACACACACACACACACACACACACACACACACACATACCATGCTCTCTCAGTCAGTATTTTGTTTCGTCTCAACATGGGAAAAACAAAGGTTTTATCTGATTTTGACAAAGGCTAGATCGTTATGGCAAGATGCGTTGGTAACAGCATCTCTGAAACAGCGACGCTGGCAGGTTGTTCACACAATTCAGTAGTTAGTACCTACCAAGAATGGTCTAAAAGAGGTAATATTTCCAGTTTTTGACAAGGCATGTGCAAGCCACGCCTCATTGTTGCCACATGCCAGAGCAGTTTATCTCGTCTTGCCGGCAGCAAGAGGATGGCTGCTGTGACTGACATTACCCCTAATTTCAATTGTGGTGAAGGGCTTAATGTAGTCAGCACACAGTTCACCTTACGATCTTGGATATGGGTCTCCGCAGCTGCAGACCCATTCATGTGCCTATGCTCAGAGCCGTTTACTGTCGTCAAAGCTTGAAGTGGCCACGTAATCATTAACATTGGACCACAGAAGACTGGAAGAGGGTCTCATGGTCATCAGACGAATCCCGTTTTCTGTTACATCATGTGGACGGACGAGCTTGTGTGCGACGTTTACCCAAGGAAGCCTTTTAACCTGGATTCACTGTGGAACGAATCCATGCGGCTAGAGGGAGTTTGATGGTCTCACCAATATTTTCTTGGGAAACATTTTTACCCATTATCCCTGTAGTGCAAACTCTGACGGGTCTGTTTCACTTCGTCGACAACTCATTTCGTCGACGTCACTTCGTCGACAGGTACATTTCGTCGACACTATAAAGTATATGCAAACAGTCGATTCCTAAAAAACGAAAAAAGTTCAGAACCACCAAATTTGGTATACTATCACATGGAACTCTAACCTAGACCGTACACGGTTTTTGGAAGGGGTCGAGGCCCGGGGTCAAGGGGGCCCCATACAAAATTTTCGTAAAATCTACAGTTTTCAATTTAGAACCACCAAATTTGTTATACTATATCATGGTACTCCAACTTAGACCGTACACGGTTTTTGGAAGGGGTCGGAGCCCGTGGTTAAGGGGCCCCCTCACAAAATGTTCGTAAAATCTACAGTTTTCAATTCAGAACTATCAAATTTGGTATACTATCTCGTGGTACTCTAACTTAGACCGCAGATAGGGTGTTGGAGTGCAGAACTGTGTTGCAGTTCTTAAGTAGAAATAGAAATTTTAAAGAAAATTTTGTATGGGGCTCCCTTACCCAGGGCTCCGACTCATTCCAAAAACCGTGTACGGTCTAAGTTAGAGTGCCATGAGATAGTATATCAAATTTGGTGGTTCTGAACTTTTTTCGGTTTCTTAGGAAAGGACTGTTTGCATATACTATAATGTCGACGAATTGAATGTCGACGAAATGAATTGTCGACCAAATGATTGTCGACGAAATGAACGAGACCGACTCTGACAGCTGTCACGTATACCTGATCATCGTGGCTGACCAAGTACACCCCTTTATGGCGACTGTATTCCCTGGCTGAGATGGCGTCTTCCAACAAGAGAATGCTCTATGTTGCACTGCGAAGAGAGTTCAGAAATGGATTCAAGAACATGAAGAGGAATTAATTTTATTGCTATGGCCCCCAAATATGCCGGACATGAATCCCATCAAGCATTTGTAGTCTGAGTTGGAGAAACGTGTACGAACAGCATCACCCCAACTACGTAATTTACGGAAGCTGCGGGATCTTCTGTCGCAGTCATGGTACCAAATATCAAAGGACCCCTACCAAAATCTCGTATAATCTATGCCTTATCGGGTGAGAGCTCTTTTGGTTGCGAGGGGAGAACCTACATCCTACCGGGTAGGTGGTTTATCTGTCTCGGCTGATCGGTGTATTATACACTCACGAATAAGGAAGTTTGCGAACCTGGAAGAAAACATGCTACAATCGCGAAACTTTGCAAATAGCTAGAATGCTTGCTGTCATGCAAATGACCCACGTTTGGTTCGGGTGCAGATGACCGCATACCCTGTGGTGGCGCTGCAAGCACGAACCGGCAGCCTTATAAACCGGCGTGCCGTCGATGTCCCATGAAAGCGAAAAGCATCTACCTGGTATTCCTGTCACTCTGTACTCTTGCTTGCACCGTCATGCAAGCAAGAGTGCAGAGTGACAAGAATACCAGGTAGACGCCATAGACGTCGATTTACACAACGTACGGACTTTGAGAGATGCCGGATCATCGAGCTGAAAACCGCAGGGTGGTCGGCGCGCCATATAGCCCACCACGTGGATCGTTCTGACCATACCGTCCGACTGTGTTGGGAGTAGTGGACACGTGACGGCACTGCCACACATGACGGAGCTGCTCCAGATGGACCCGGAGGACAACCGGTAGAGAAGATCGACATATCGTGCGCCAGGCACGAACGTATCCCACGGGGACTCGGTCCACTATACAGGCAGATGTAGCGGCTCCTGTGTGCCAACGAACCATTTCCCGACGCCTCGCGGAAGTGAATCTGCGATCCTAGCGCCCCTTAGTGTGCTGACATTAACACAGGAACATCGCCGGCTCCGTGTGGCGTTGAGCGATGAGTGCCACTTCGTTTTGGGAACAGATGATCATCGTGTCGAGTATGGAGGTCCCCGAGTCAACGGGACAATCACAACCTTGCTATCGAGCACCACACCTACCCCACTACAGGCATTATGGTCTGGGGAGCCATTGCCTACGATAGCCGATCAGCTCTAGTAGTGGTACGTGAATCATTGATGGGCCAGCAGTATGTGGATGAGATCCTACGGCCCTATGATGTACTCCCATTCCTGGCCGGAATTCCAGGTGGACTATACCAGCAGCAATGCCCGCCCGCACACGGCTCGGGTTGCCTAGGACTTCCTACGTTATGTCCAGACACTTCTATGGCCTGCCCGGTCCCAGGCATGTCCCCTATCGAGCATTTGTGGGGCTAGTTGAAAACTGCTGCCACCGTGCCGCCCTATCCGGGACTTGGAGCACACTGTCTAACACGTGTGGGCCAGTGTGCTGCAGGACAACATCACGCGTCTGTTCGCTTCCATGCCGGACCGTATTGCAGCATGTCCACCACAGAACGTTCCGCGACGATCGTCGTCGGAAGGTCCAATAGTTTCCTTTTTTAGTTTATTTCACCTGATGTTGCATCTTCTGTTTCAATTTTAGTGGAAGTTTACTTCTATGTTTGATACAACTTTAAACTTTTTCTATGAGGCGTTGGAACAAAGCAGATACCTAACTCAAACACTAAAATTAAAGCCATCAGACCAAAAGAAATTGATCATTTAAACATGAAACAAGTTACGGAGAGGTTTAAAATCCGCAAAAACATAGTTTCAATGTTGGATTATTAAAAAAAATGATTTTTAGTTGATTGAAGTACTTTTTTTTAAGTTATCACTACCGTTATTTTCGTGGGATAATCCGCTGATATTCTATATAAAAAGTTAAGCTCTGCATATCATGCGCAGATGCGGATGATATGCCGCCTTTGAAAAAAAAAAAGAATTGCGTCACTTTGAATTTAAAAAATTCGCTTCATAATTGTCAGGACAGGTCGTATATTTAGAAAATTACCAGAAATCTGTTAACAACAGAAAAACGTAATGCAATACGAAGATAAAGGTCTGCGAACAGTTGAAAAGTATTTTACTTTTTTAATTGCAAAAGCATTTTTGGCAGAAAATGCGATGCAACAAAGTTAATATTATTTGTTTTAACGAATGATCATGTGCTAAGGGGAGTTCAGTGTCACACACGTTCTTGGTTGCCTCAAACGAATTACGGATCAGCGACCAGGTTGAAAGAACTAGTGGTTTTCAGTGTTTATTTATTCACTTGGAAGTACTACAAAATCATTTAAAAACGACAGTTAATTTTTGTTTAATAAGAAGATCGTTTTTTGTTTCTATTTCTTTGGAATGCTGGGTCATCCCGTAAATAGCGACATTTCTGTAAGAAATTATAAGTCAGGATCAACATCACAGGTACGAAATGTACGGCAATTTCTTTTTCTGAGCTTCACGGCCTGCCGATTTTGCCCCGCGTAGCGGATTGTACGAAGAAATGTTTTTTCTCCTGAATCTCATGATCTACTGATTAATTATTCGACGAAAAGTACGGTAGTATGCACAATCTGTTTCTAGCACTACAAAAATTCAAATGCTTACATTTCAATTGGTTCCAAGGATGCACTTTTACTCAATGCAAATCTCTATCTAAAACGGAAAATACAAGGGAGGATCGAAAAATAACGCACAGCAATTTTTTCTCTCTTTGCAGGTTGCAGTTTAACAGACAACGAGTTTAAATATCACGCTGCACACCGGTTAAGCTGGATTAGGTGTCGCTGTGGTGAAAGACAGTGTGAACGACGGCGCAAAAATGTCGCGTTTCTCAGCGTCGTCTATGTATGAAGAGCAACGCCCTGTAGTCCGATTCTTGTGGGCTAAACGGAAAGCTCAAACGAAAATTAAAAAAGAAATGGCCGAAATACATGATGGTAATTGCCTTGACGGCAGTAACGTCTCCAGAAGGTGCAGTTTCGTTGCAGAGGGCAGAGGCAACCTTAGCGATTCGCCACATTCCGGTCGACCTGTAACTGCGTCATCATCTGTCACTGTGAGAGGCATTGAACAGGCAATTCTGAGTGACCGGAGGATCCATCTGCGCACATTGACACAGAATTTCAACAATTCGTACGGTATAGCGTATTATACTCTGCATGAGAAATTGCAATTTCGCAAGGTCAATGCGCAATGGGTGCCCAAGAACTTGACGGACAACCAGAATGGACAGAGAATGATGCCATCCTTGGACCACTTGTTGCGTTACGCAGAAGAATTACATGGATTTCTGGCAGGTGTAGTAAAGGGCAATTAGTCCTGGGCGTAACACTACACTCCCGATAAAAAAGAAGGTCAGTACGTTGTGGAAACATTCCGACTCCCCGCCACCCCAAAAAATTCAGAGTAACCCAATCTGCACAAAAAGTCCTCTTGACGGTGTTCTGGGACATGCATGGTGTTCTCCTGGTGGAGGTTCATCCAACGGGGACCGCTGTGAATGCCATAACCTACGCTAACACATTGACAAAGTTGCGCCGTGCCCTTCGTGACAAAAGACACAACAGAGACAATGCAAATGTCAGACTGCTTCATGACAACGCTCGCCCACAAGTTGCACAACCAACACATTCGTGACAAAATTGCGCAATTTGGCTGGGAGGTGCTCCAGCACCCACCGTAGAGTCCGGTCCTGGCTCCTTCGTACTTTCGTCAGTTTGGTCCGTTGAAAAGATTCCTGGGCGGTCAACGCTTCGATTCGGCTGACGAAGTCAAATCGGTTGCTCGCAGGTGGCTATACGCCCAGAAAACGGACTTTTATGAACAAGGTATACTAAAACTGGTAACACGCTGGGATAAGTGTCTCCAGCGTCTCGGTTCCTTTGTTGAAAAATAGCTAAGAAATGTAGTTTCACTGTGTATATGTTTTATTTTGTATACCTATTAAACTGTTGCCAAAAAAAAATAGTGTGCGTTACTTTTCGATCCACCCTTCCAATTAATGTACACCGGCGAAGTTTGTCGTTGCAATTTTTCCATCTTGACATGTGAGTTACCTTTGAGGAAAGTAGGTCACAAGATTAATTTAATGCTATATACGAATCTATTAGGGTGAGTCGAAAGTTGTGCAATATTTGGATCACTTCATGTCTTCATACGTACCTTTACGAAGAAAGCTGACTAGCATTTAAAGTATAGGCCACCGTGTTGCGCCGTCTTTAGCCATCTGTCTGCCAGTTCTTCGATTCCGCGGCAGTACCAGTTCTTGTCCTTCGAGGCGAAGAACTACATCACCCCAGCTACCACCACCTCCTGGCTGTTGAAGTGAAGCCCGCGAAGGAAGTAGGCCATGGACCGGAACAAGTAATAATCCGACAGGGCAAGGTCCGGACTGTATGCTGGGATTTGGCATCAGTTCGATACCCTCAAGTTCCTGGAGTTTACGCGATATGTGGCCGAGCGTTTTCCTGCTGTAAGAGAGCGCGCTTTCTGTTCACCATTGCCAGGTACTTCTCCTTCAAAATGGCATGCATCCGCTCCAGCTTTCCAGAGTAGAGGTTGGCGTTGATGGTCCGACCGTCTGGAATAAATTTGTAATCGATTATCCCTTGGAAATTGAACCAGACGCAAAGCATCAGCTTGTCCTCGGAGCGTCCACGTTTGGCTACAGTTTCTGGAAACTGGCCTGGGCTCAACCACTGCCGTTGTATATTAGGATTACGGAAATAGGTCCACTTTTCATCGCACGTAACAATTCTCTTGATGAAACGTACATCGTGCGGGTTTTCTAGGAGTTTCGTGCACACTTCCACTCGGCGGTTTGCTTCAGCTGGCGTCAGTTCGTGAGGGACAATACGGCAGCTCCCGTAGACCTTGCCGAGGTCCTGAAGTTGACGAACCACGGTGGCTTGTTATATGCTTAGCTAGACCTTCGCTTGTAAAGAATTTAGAAGTTCCGAGGTTTTACCAGTATTTTCCCTCCATGATGAAATAAATAAATTAAATGTCTGAAAAAATTATAAGTCGTTCTTTGCAGTGAAGAGTAGGTTTATTCAGTTAATTACCGGAAGGGGTCTTCAAACCTTTGCCCTGCTTTCTTTACTATAACCTGTATTATTATAAACTCGATAATCCGTTTCTGCTTATTATTCTCTTAGGCTTCTTTCTCAGTTATCTCTATGCTAAATATACTTTATCACAATTTGCTTTTCATTCAGCCTTGACGACAGTGGGCATTCCTTTCCCCACCATTTTTATGACACGGAGGAAAATCTTATTAAACGCTCTCTTCCAGCGCCCCCGATCAGAAGTCCCTCTGCTTTGTTCTGCTTTCCCGGACAACACTGTGATCATCGCCTTTACACTTCTATGTTAGGCATTACTCTCTTCTGCTGCATATTCTGCTGCTAATCCCTGATTTATCAATTGTTCTTCGACCCATCGTGAAAACTGCGTCGATTAAACTGAAGATGTGAACATATCTTGATACTCTCCTATAAAAATAATTGTCCACTCACCCTTTCGCAGACCAATGAAGCCGCAAAATCGAACTCGGCGATTTCCTCCGATCGTACAATTAAGGAACGAAAGAAAATGTATGCATCATTAACACAACTGCACGGAACTGGGAAAAATCGGAGCGTCTTCAAATAAGCGCTAAGAAAAAGGGAGATGATTTAAATTCTCCATTTTCAAAATGGATGATAAAGTTTATCTTTGTTAAAATCTATGTTCCTTTGGTCACAAATGTTTGCTCTCGCGGACGATCACGTGCTGTGTGAATTTCGGCGTTGTTCACGTTTGCAGGTTTAACTACGGAACAACTGTAATGCTGGAAAAATTCGTGGTTTCTGCTCCTTATACATGAAAAAGTAACAGAAAAGCAGTTAAAGAATTGCAATTTTTTTAATAAGGAAATTGTGTTCCCTATTTCTTTGGGCTGCTTGGTCATCCCACGAATCACAACCTTTCTTTAGGAAGTTGCTGTCAGGGACCCACATCGTAGTTGAGGATTACGCGACGATCTTTCTTGTGCATATTGCGGTCTATTGAGGAATATGCGCTGCAGCGAATTATACGAAGAACACGGTAATAGCTTTATGCTATTTGTTTCCTCAAGTGAGTCAAATTTTGTGTCCAAATTAGCTTTCCATTACTCAGTCATAACGATGACTGAGTAATGGACAACTAATTTGGACACAAAATTTGGAAAACTAATTTGGACACTTCCACCAATTGGAAAAGTAACGGAAATTTTTTTTATTAGGAATTTAACGACCACCGTGAACAACTCAGTGGGATATAAGCAGTCGTCCGTCCCTAATTTAGGGACACTGGTTCCAGGGAAGGGAGAGAGCTAGTGCCGTTAAACAAAAGCACCATCCATGCCTCACCGGAATTCGAACCCGAACCCATCACGGACGAATGATCAGAAATTCAGAAGGTCTTTATTGCTCATAAAATTATGTACAATAAAAAAACGTCGCCGGAAAAAGCCACTTCCGGCGTCACAATCAACAACCATAAATAATAAAACATTAAAAAAACCACTACCAATAGGCAGTATGTAACTTTCAGCACTATGAGTATGTAACTTTCAGCATATAGTCACTTGCAGTATTAAAAAAATTGTGCCTGGGGGAAAAACACACTGTAATAGAACAAAAAAAAAAAAAACAATAAAAAAGACCAAGTCATAACACCTAAAGAAAAAAAAAATACAAAAACCATTAAAGAAGAAAGGAAACACGGTCTTGATCAATATCGCACCACGTCCCATCACTTTTCCAGGTTTGAAAAAAGGACGACACACAATCAGCTGATTTGGCAATATCAAACTCAGTTTGAACGATAGAGATGATTGATGAGCGAAATTGTCTGCAGAGAAAACGGCGAGCAACATGATAGCCACGCAATGCTGGATCATCAACAGAAGATTGATACAAGTGATAGATAGTAAGTTTAGCCTGAAGAAAAAAAAACGCACACAGTTGATTATGATGAATTGCAGATTGATGATGACGGCGAATGTAGAGAAAGTGCATCATGGTGTGAAGTGAGGGGCAAAAGTTTTCGGTAAAAAACATCAAGGAAAATAAAGGCTGTAAAACCAAACAAAGAGAGTAGGAATGATTGACATCACCAAAAGTGGAACAAAAAAAAAAAAAAACCGGAGACAGAAGGTGACGAAATCGATGAAGGGTGCGTGGAGTAAAAAGACATTGATGAAGATGGAGCCAATGAATATCTTTCGCACGTGGTGCAGCAAGAGAAATATTGGTATCCATCCAGGTAGTATTTAATTCATTTGCAGGAAATGGTACCAATCGGGATTGGAGCAGTGAAGTATGTCAAGAAATGATAGTAAAGTGGCTTCATAAATATTTTGTGCAAAAGATAGGGAACACCATTCAAATAAACAAGAAAGGGCAAACAGTAAGCAGCTGAAGGGGTGAAAATCAATCCATTTTGATCTGCAAGGGAAGGGTAAAGAGTTTGGATACACTTTTGAATAAAACGGAGTTGAGAACGTGAAGCTGATGTGTCAGGCAACGAAGGAGATATAGACTGACACGATTTCCAACGGAGGGCAGAATCAACGAGCTGAGAAACCTTCACCACTTCACAAGCAAACCAAGTGGAGAAGTGAAGGTAGGGAGTGGTAGAAGAATGGATAGCAGAGGAAAAGAAGAGAGGTTCTGCCAATAATTCATTAGTAGTGGAGGGAGGGAGCCGGGCTGGGCATAAGGAGCGCCAAAAGGAAAGAACAGAAATGTCTGGGAACAAAAGGAAAAAGGTCCATCTGCAGAAAAGTCGAGACAGTAAGAAATGGGCTGCGAGGGAAAAGCAGAGTATCGATAATGGTGTGTGAAGAAGACAGAGGAAGGGAGAATTCACGAATAAAACTGAACAGATGAAATGATTGGAATTTCAGAGACACATCAGCAAGACCAAGGCCGCCAAACGACAGAGGAAGAGTTAAAGTAGATCGGTGAACCCAGTGAATGGTACTCCAGATGAAATCTTTAAACACGCGTTGAACATTCTTCAAAAAAATCTTCGGTGGCCAGTTGGCAATCCAGGTATGAAAAAATATCGGTAAAATAAAAGTATTGATTAAGTAAGCTCGATTGAAGAAGGAAAGTATAGTTTTAAGGTAACGGAATGGAACAAGACTTCTATTAATTTTTTGAATAAGCGGTGTTCAGGTTGCCGCTGTAACCGCTACCGGAGAGCCCACGTAGATACCAAGCACTTTGATTATCGAAGAATACCATTGAGCTCCCCATGGGCAGTCTCCTTGGGAGGTCCACGTACCGGCCCAGAGTCCTGAGCATTTTGATACATTCAAAGCAGAGCCAGAAATGGCGACATATTCTTGGTAGGTTGAACGTAGTACTTGAAAAGAATCAGTGGAACCGAGAAATATCGTGAGGTCATCGGCATAAGCTGTTGTCACTTGGTGGATATATTTCGTGGAATGGTGGAAGAAATTCGGAAACGAAGAGCAATCAACAATGGTTCAAAAACAAGAGAAAAAATGTTGACCAGACAGGGGGCAACCCTGCCTGATCCCGTTAGTAAACGGAACGGTGGAAGTAGAAAAATTGGCGGTACGAACTCGAAAGGAAGCGTCAGTATAGAGATTAGAAATAGCTGTAATGAAAGTAGGAGGAAATCCAAAGTAACGTAGAACAGTGAATAGATAAGAATGCTTAATTGAGTCAAAAGCCTGTTTTTGGTCAAGGGAGAAAATTGCCAGGGGTCCCGAAAGCCTGGACGCCATTGAGTAAGGGTTACGTTTAGTGAGGATATTAGAGGAGATCGAGTGGGACGGAACCGTGTAAGTTTGGTCTGGGTGTATAATGTCAGAAAGAACAGGATTAAGGCGGAGAGCAAGAATTTTAGCAAAGATTTTGTAATCAGTATTAAGAACCGAGATGGGCCGCAAATTAGTTAGAAAGCTGAGATTACCGGATTTGGGTATAAGACGGAGAGTTTCAAAAGAAAAATTGGAAGATTCAAAGTGTGGAGTAGAAAAAATAAAACTATGAGCAGGAACCAACAAAGGAAGGAGGATTGGAAGAAAGAATTAAAAAAAAGGAAGGGGAGACCTTCTTCTCCCGGGACAGATCTGTCATTAAGGCTGTAAATGGAATTTCGAATCTCGGCTGGAGAAATCGAAGAGGAAAGTTGAGTAGTGAAATGATCAGGAACTTGCTGAAAATGTTGAATGAGTGGAGAACTGACTGCAGAAGAAGTCAAATTAGGGCTGAAGCGTTGTCTGTAGAAATCAAGGGTGGCTTCACATATTTTGAGATGGTTATTTGATTCGAATCCATCGGGAAGAGTAAGAAAAGTAATGGTTTTATTTTTAAAAGCAGAGCGTTCCAACTGGCGAAGATTATCAGTGGGGTTATCATCAAAACGAAGGGTAGCATACTTGAGTCGGGTATGGGCAGATGAAGCAGAAGAATTATGAAAAAGACGAAGTTTAGCCTCGAGTATCTCATGATTTGGCGACGTTAACGGGGTTTGAAGTAGTTATTGATTCAAAGAAGCCAGTTCCATGGACTGAATCGTGCGACGCTGAAAAGAGTAATCCCGAGAAAATAAAACAATTTGATTTTTCGTGGCAAGCCACAGAGCAGCTGGGTCATCGATGGAGGACAGAACAGAAACGACATTCGAAATAATAGTCTTAACTGCTGGAAGAAAAACTGGGTCTCTAAGAAGGGAATTATCAAAAGTTCAAACATGAGGATGCGGGGTGACGGAAATATTAGAGAAAAAGACGAGAACCACCGGCCGATGATCTGAAGAAACGCTGGGAATATGGGAAACAGAACTAATAGCAGAATGGAAAAAATAAGAAACATAAAACCGATCTAATCTAGCAGGAACACAAAAAGAAGCAGCGGGGAGGGGGGGCAAGTATATTTGTTTTGCTGTAGGATAAAGTAATCTGAAAGCGTCCTGAAGGTTGAAATTAGAAATAACTTGAGTAAGCTGTGAAACGAGTAAATGACGCGATTCCGTGGAACCAACCCTGTCATATGTAGGATTAAGAGTGCAGTTGAAATCACCGGCAAAAAGAATACTATCAGCAGGCGAAATAACCGTAAGAATAGAAGCAACATGAGTAATAAGAGATTCAGCTTCAGTAGAATTTTGGGGGATATGAATATTGAGCAAATGAAAATAAACTGATTGGAGACGAAAGGAAATATATTGAAAAATACCCAGCCTGCTCTGTGACTCATGAATATCAGAGATTAAAGAAAGGAAACGGGTCCTTGGCATTCTACCTGTGATAATATTCCTGTAGGAATAACTTTTCAACAATATGTGGCAATGTTACTCGGAAAAACACGTGGGTCTCTTACTCACTGATGGGTCTTTGGAATTCTATCTGCGATAATGTCACTTCAGGAGTCACTTTTAAATAATTTGTCGCGATGTTACTCGGAAAAACACGTAGGTCTCTTTCTCACTGACGTGTCTTCGGCATTCTACCTATGATCATTTTCTTCTAGGGGTCCCTTTTAAATAATTTGTCGCAATGTTACTCGGAAAAACACGTCGGTTTCTTTCTCACTGACCGGTCTTCGGCATACTACCTGTGATAATTTTCTTCTAGGGGTCCCTTTTAAATAATTTGTCGCAATGTTACTCGGAAAAACACGTCGGTCTCTTTCTCACTGACGTGTCTTCGGCATACTACCTGTGATAATTTTCTTCTAGGGGTCTCTTTTAAATAATTTGTCGCAATGTTACTCGGAAAAACACGTCGGTCTCTTTCTCACTGACCGGTCTTCGGCATACTACCTGTGATAATTTTCTTCTAGGGGTCTCTTTTAAATAATTTGTCGCAATGTTACTCGGAAAAACACGTCGGTCTCTTTCTCACTGACGTGTCTTCGGCATACTACCTGTGATAATTTTCTTCTAGGGGTCCTCTTTTAAATAATTTGTCGCAATGTTACTCGGAAAAACACGTCGGTCTCTTTCTCACTGACGTGTCTTCGGCATACTACCTGTGATAATTTTCTTCTAGGGGTCTCTTTTAAATAATTTGTCGCAATGTTACTCGGAAAAACACGTCGGTCTCTTTCTCACTGACGTGTCTTCGGCATACTACCTGTGATAATTTTCTTCTAGGGGTCTCTTTTAAATAATTTGTCGCAATGTTACTCGGAAAAACACGTCGGTCTCTTTCTCACTGACCGGTCTTCGGCATACTACCTGTGATAATTTTCTTCTAGGGGTCTCTTTTAAATAATTTGTCGCAATGTTACTCGGAAAAACACGTCGGTCTCTTTCTCACTGACGTGTCTTCGGCATACTACCTGTGATAATTTTCTTCTAGGGGTCTCTTTTAAATAATTTGTCGCAATGTTACTCGGAAAAACACGTCGGTCTCTTTCTCACTGACGTGTCTTCGGCATACTACCTGTGATAATTTTCTTCTAGGGGTCTCTTTTAAATAATTTGTCGCAATGTTACTCGGAAAAACACGTCGGTCTCTTTCTCACTGACGTGTCTTCGGCATACTACCTGTGATAATTTTCTTCTAGGGGTCTCTTTTAAATAATTTGTCGCAATGTTACTCGGAAAAACACGTCGGTCTCTTTCTCACTGACCGGTCTTCGGCATACTACCTGTGATAAGTTTCTTCTAGGGGTCTCTTTTAAATAATTTGTCGCAATGTTACTCGGAAAAACACGTCGGTCTCTTTCTCACTGACGTGTCTTCGGCATACTACCTGTGATAATTTTCTTCTAGGGGTCTCTTTTAAATAATTTGTCGCAATGTTACTCGGAAAAACACGTCGGTCTCTTTCTCACTGACGTGTCTTCGGCATACTACCTGTGATAATTTTCTTCTAGGGGTCTCTTTTAAATAATTTGTCGCAATGTTACTCGGAAAAACACGTCGGTCTCTTTCTCACTGACGTGTCTTCGGCATACTACCTGTGATAATTTTCTTCTAGGGGTCTCTTTTAAATAATTTGTCGCAATGTTACTCGGAAAAACACGTCGGTCTCTTTCTCACTGACGTGTCTTCGGCATACTACCTGTGATAATTTTCTTCTAGGGGTCTCTTTTAAATAATTTGTCGCAATGTTACTCGGAAAAACACGTCGGTCTCTTTCTCACTGACGTGTCTTCGGCATACTACCTGTGATAATTTTCTTCTAGGGGTCTCTTTTAAATAATTTGTCGCAATGTTACTCGGAAAAACACGTCGGTCTCTTTCTCACTGACCGGTCTTCGGCATACTACCTGTGATAAGTTTCTTCTAGGGGTCTCTTTTAAATAATTTGTCGCAATGTTACTCGGAAAAACACGTCGGTCTCTTTCTCACTGACGTGTCTTCGGCATACTACCTGTGATAATTTTCTTCTAGGGGTCTCTTTTAAATAATTTGTCGCAATGTTACTCGGAAAAACACGTCGGTCTCTTTCTCACTGACCGGTCTTCGGCATACTACCTGTGATAAGTTTCTTCTAGGGGTCTCTTTTAAATAATTTGTCGCAATGTTACTCGGAAAAACACGTCGGTCTCTTTCTCACTGACGTGTCTTCGGCATACTACCTGTGATAATTTTCTTCTAGGGGTCTCTTTTAAATAATTTGTCGCAATGTTACTCGGAAAAACACGTCGGTCTCTTTCTCACTGACCGGTCTTCGGCATACTACCTGTGATAAGTTTCTTCTAGGGGTCCCTTTTAAATAATTTGTCGCAATGTTACTCGGAAAAACACGTCGGTCTCTTTCTCACTGACGTGTCTTCGGCATACTACCTGTGATAATTTTCTTCTAGGGGTCTCTTTTAAATAATTTGTCGCAATGTTACTCGGAAAAACACGTCGGTCTCTTTCTCACTGACGTGTCTTCGGCATACTACCTGTGATAATTTTCTTCTAGGGGTCTCTTTTAAATAATTTGTCGCAATGTTACTCGGAAAAACACGTCGGTCTCTTTCTCACTGACGTGTCTTCGGCATACTACCTGTGATAATTTTCTTCTAGGGGTCTCTTTTAAATAATTTGTCGCAATGTTACTCGGAAAAACACGTCGGTCTCTTTCTCACTGACGTGTCTTCGGCATACTACCTGTGATAATTTTCTTCTAGGGGTCTCTTTTAAATAATTTGTCGCAATGTTACTCGGAAAAACACGTCGGTCTCTTTCTCACTGACGTGTCTTCGGCATACTACCTGTGATAATTTTCTTCTAGGGGTCTCTTTTAAATAATTTGTCGCAATGTTACTCGGAAAAACACGTCGGTCTCTTTCTCACTGACCGGTCTTCGGCATACTACCTGTGATAAGTTTCTTCTAGGGGTCTCTTTTAAATAATTTGTCGCAATGTTACTCGGAAAAACACGTCGGTCTCTTTCTCACTGACGTGTCTTCGGCATACTACCTGTGATAATTTTCTTCTAGGGGTCTCTTTTAAATAATTTGTCGCAATGTTACTCGGAAAAACACGTCGGTCTCTTTCTCACTGACCGGTCTTCGGCATACTACCTGTGATAATTTTCTTCTAGGGGTCCCTTTTAAATAATTTGTCGCAATGTTACTCGGAAAAACACGTCGGTCTCTTTCTCACTGACGTGTCTTCGGCATACTACCTGTGATAATTTTCTTCTAGTGGTCCCTTTTAAATAATTTGTCGCAATGTTACTCGGAAAAACACGTCGGTCTCTTTTTCACTGACGGGTTCTGGACATTCTACCTGTGATAATGTTTCTCCAGAAGTCGCTTTTCAAGAATTTGCTGCAATATTAGTTGGGAAGACATGTCAATCCTTACTCACAGAACCCCGCATTTACGCTTTTAGAACACCTTCAATTTCTACCGGATATGCTATATACTGGAGTCATTTGTATATCTGCACGTTATAGTCTTGCTTGCTTATTTGGATGCAAATCATATCGCTACTTTCTGGTGTTGCAATATGTTTTTTGACAGGGTGTTTTAATTTTGTATGGGATTGATTTCTTTGACTTACAACGGAGTCGATTTATAGCGCAGAACTAAATTAAGATCGCAAATCAGAGAATGACTGTACATCTATTTCCTTTTAGAAGAGCCAATAATGTCTGAAGTGTTAAAAATGGACTTACTGTTTCTCAAGATTATGCTCATACGGAAGGAGCACTAAGTGGACGGTGACGAGACAGATGCTTAAGAGTATTACGTATTTTGGCGTTGATGAATGAGTTCAAGGATATTAGGTGGTATCTTCCCTTCATGGCCGTATAAAGATCTCACGCTTGTTCCTCCTTTTTCTTCTTTTTTACTTTCCCCTTCTCTGCAACCGGAATCAGTCAAGTGTTGTCAACAAGAGGGCTGGTAAATGGCGACATAGAATAATTGTGTTCCCTCAAATATATCGCTCACTTCCGCAGATCTTGGCGACGACTTGCCCACCAGTTCACCAAAGTAGTGGAAATCAAGTGTTATGAAAATTCAGACAAAATACTCGACACTCTTTAGAAAGACCCGCTCGCGATGCAAGTGGTGCCTAATTGCGGAAATTCAAGATTTTCCACGTAAACATGATTTAATAAGAACACATTGTTGGATATCATTTAATGGTACAAATATTTTCAATTTTGACTTTTCTTTCGATTAGAAGAAAGAACTATTTTCCCATAGCGATGGGGAGCAAAGGATGAGGGGACATTACGGAAGGCCAGTTCTCGGTTGCATCTCTGCAAAACGTGCCATTTGCGTGGTCGTTAAAACAGTAATAAATCACGAAACATGAAAAGAGCTTGATTTATGAGCAGGCTTCGCACCCCCGATGGCCGAGTGGTCTGAGGTGCTGGCTTCTGACTATTCGTCCGAGGTTGGGTCCAGGTTCAAATACCTGATGAAGTTTGGGTGCTGCTAATATCCGATGGAACCAGTGGAAAAAATTAAGGATGGAAGACTGCCCATAGCCCTAAGAGTTGCTAATGGTGGTAATGTTAAATCCTTAATTGAAAAAAAAAAAAAAAAGGCTTTTACTGCAAAAGCTGTTGCCGCGGGGAAAGTAAAATTCCAGGGTGGAAATTTCCTTTTTCTGTAGAGGACGGACTATTTTATATAAAATGTCTATGGGGACTTGCCCTCCTCCCCCCGAAAGTGTTTCATTTTTTGTTAAAATGTGACTGACATTAGAAAAATGCTTTAATTTTATATACATGTATATGCATCAATTTACATAAGAAAATAATGCTTCCATTTTTTTCTTCCCGTTTTCTATTAACTATTATTTTGTCCTGATGGATTTCAAAAACTTAAAAATTCTGTATACGCCCTTGTATAATTAATTAATAGACATTTGACAAATGTCTATTAATTATTCGTTCGCCTTCTAATTATTTGTTCATTTGCTGCTTACCATCTTTGGTGAATCCCCAGCATTGTGCGGGGCTCCAAGAAGCAACCTGCCAAATTGGCTTGGCAATTAGTATGTGTGAGTCTGGAGGAATTCGAGGCTGCTGTGGTGCAGTGGAAGCATATCCGGCGCGTAACTGGAAGACCCTGGGTTCGATTCCTGGTGGCGGCCAATGAGAATTTTTCCGCGACTCACTTATAAACGTGGAAAGAGCGATGACCTCTGTTTGATAATCGCCCTTGTATGATTTATAAAAACTAAAAATTCTGTATACGCCCTCGTATGATCTCATAAAAACTCAGAAAATGAGCAATTTTCGAATGGAAAAATGAAAAGCTTTTGCAATAATAATAATTCTTGATATATAACGCATTCACAGTGCACAAATTTGCTCATTGCGGAAATACTTTCACTCTAAATGCAATGCAAATAATATGTTGATGTCATATGTGCTGCAGACAAAAAGAGCACTCAACTAATGTGAAGTAAACCAGATGCTAAAATAGAAGAATCGCCTACGAAAGAGCAGATTCGAAAATGAAAGCAAAAGGAACTTCATGAATCTCATCCAAACCAGTTAGGCACGCCAAAACTTGACAAGAAAACCTCAAATCAGTGGTTGAGGCGAGAAAAATTATATGAAGAGACTATTGGGTTTATGATGGCTGTTCAAGACAAAGTGATTGTAATAAAAAATTATAGAAAATACATTTTAAAGGACGATCTGCAAAGTGATAGATGTAGAAGATGTGGTATGTGCAGTGAGACCATTGAACACATCTGCGGGGGGATGCACCACGCTAGCAAACGTTGATTATGTGCAGCGACATAATAACTTTGCTAAGATGGATACATCAACAATTAGCGCACGATACAGAACTGTCAATATTAGAAGTGTCATACAATAAATATCAACCCACTGAGGTACTAAATAATAAACAATACAAATTATATTGGGACCGTGAGATTAAAACAGACGTAAGCATCTCTGCCAATCGTCCAGACATAGTGCTATATGACAAAAGGCAGAAGGAAGCAGTCATTATCGACATATCGGTGCCGTTGAACCGTAATACTCAGAATACGAACTGGCTGAGGAGATTAAACAGATGTGGAAGCAAAAAACAGTTCACATACGTCCACTGATGATCTCTGCAACTGGTATAATTCCCCAGACTCTTATAACTCAGCTTGATGTTTTAGGTCTACAACACCTAAGGCCCAAAATCCAAGAAGCAGTAATTCTCGATACGTGGCACATCATACAATGATTTTTAAACCATGAGTGACTATGTCTTTATGTCCGTACTGAGAAGTGGACCATGCTACAAATGACATTGATGTAGATGAGAAAATTAAATAAAACATAATAATAATAATAATAAGACATAACAGTCATAGAAAATCGGAAAGTCTGGATAATTGATATAGCGATTCCTGGAGATGCCAGAGTCGATGAAAAAGAACTGAAAAAAAATCACTAAATATAGAGACCTGGCCATAGAAGTTACCCGATTATGGACTAAACACACAACGATAGTCTCCACTGACATCGGGAGACTTGGAACAGTGTCAAAAATTTTATGAATCATTTCGAAAAACTGCAGCTTTCTGATACACCACCTACAGAGTTGCAGAAGGCAGCTTTACTTGGTCTGCAATCATGCCGAACGTGATGCAGACCATCACGCTCGGCGTGGGACCGTATGGCACTGCACATGCAGATTCGCCCGTCGCGATGCATTAGATTGAATCTGGACTCCTCCGAAAGCACAATATGCTCCCCTTCCGCACTCCAGTTTCGACGTCCGTGGCACCACTGGAATCGCTCACGCCTACGGTTCAGAGTCAAGGCAATTCGCAGCAATGGAAGGCAGGCAACGAGGCTTCTCTGCAGCAATATGTGACGAACAGTTTTTGCAGATATCGGACGATGTGTTACCATCCTTCATTGCTGCGCAGGTGTCGTGTATGGTGTTGTGCGCGACGTCACTGCCATACGGTGCAAGTGCCTGTCTTCCCACTCGACCGTGCGATTTCGAGCTCCAGATCCTGCACGATGATGCGTAGAACTTTCTGATGTACATTGACGCCATGCACGCATAACGGAAGTTGCTTTACCCCTAACGCATGCAGTAATATCACGGAATAATAAACCACCTTCTCTCAGTCCAACGATTCTACCTCTTTCAATCCGTCAAGTGTTCATATGGTTGTCTCGTCCTCCTACGCGGCATGCTTACATGGCTAACACCTGCGTACGGTCGAGTTTAGCGATAGAAAGTTCAAAAACCTGCTCGCTTTAATGTTACAGGGCTTGGTGTTGACTTATATTGCAGCGCCCTGTGTGGAGGGTTTGTTTGAGGTTCTTTGATGCTTGCTCTGTATATGGGGTTTCACCCGTTTATCTCTCCCGGCAGATGCAGGTAAACAAAATACCAAGTATAAGAAAATTAACTGAAGTCAAACTTTGTTCTTGCAGTGAGGAAGATATTTATTCAGATGTTAAGGGCAATGTCTCTAAGCCTTGTCCTGATCTTCCTTCTTTCTGTATCTTATTAACACCTCGGTGCTTTTCCTTTCTCTCGCTAAATCCACCGCGCGGCAATTGCCTTCTTTTCTCTCGATCAGTCCTCGCCTCCCCCTTCCATTCTCTCTGTCCTGCCGTCCAGCCAGCCGTTTCGCACCTCCTTTCCGTTCAACTTTCTGCTGCTGAGTCCCTGTCCTCTTGCTCGGAGAAAAAACCCCTCTCCCCAGAGTGAAGTCCGACGAATTCCTAGAAAGCGCCGCCACACCCTCACTCTGAAAAGTTTAAGTTCTTAATTGCTTCGCTGCCCCCCTCTTCTCTTACTCAATCGCTTTGCATGGGACCGCTGAAAAGCAATAATATCCTGCTCTACTCTTCTCTCCACGTCCACGAAACTATAAATCTACTCTTCTCTTCACGTCCACGAAACTATAAATCTACTCTTCTCTTCACGTCCACGAAACTATAAATCTACTCTTCTCTTCACGTCCACGAAACTATAAATCTCTGCTGCGTGAAAAAAAGCTTACTTTGACTGTTCGTTGCCCAGCTCATCGAAATTCCGGGAATTGAAGGAAAATTATTCCAATGCTTTATCCCTCAAAATGGCTACTGAATCTCACTTCTGATAATATGGAAGCACCGGTTACAGTAAGCTTTCTTTTATACCCCCTGGTGTGAAGTTTCCGATGGCGTTGCGCGCGCCTCATATTTGCATGTACGCTGCAATTTTAATCATTTGCATCTCCTATGGTGTCCTATCCACTCTACAAATTTCGTGCAAATCCGAGCTATTCTTCATGGTGTTGCAATTTCTATTAACAAGAGTGTATAATCATAGCAAAAGAAGGAAAAATTGTGACCAAAAATAAATTTTGAAAACATCCGAGTTTCTGTATGATACGACAAACAATTACAAGGCAATACTTGAACGGCACTACTTTTAAAGTAGACAAGGAAAACAACTACGAGTGACGACAAAATAGGATTCTGAAAAAGACTACAAACTAATCTTGTGACGGATTGACTACAAACTAATCTTGTGAAGGATTGACTACAAACTAAACTTGTGAAGGATTGACTACAAACTAATCTTGTCAAAGCTAAAATTTAGGCCACATATGACAATAAATTCAGGTAAAGCAAAGAAAATAACGAGACGTTAAACATTGAGGTAGACCAGAAATAGAGGTAGACCAAAAATGCCGTACGCCCCACTGTGAGAGGATTTGCTGTGATTATCCTGTTATGCTTTAGACTCAGAGAAAGCTTTCGCCGTGGATAAAAAATAAAGTTCTGAAAAACAACTAAGAAACTAAAACCGTAAGTACCATCGTAACAGTTTAAAAAATTCTGATAACACTATTCTTCGGACAGTGATTAATTAGAGAAACTACAGGATGCTTTAAAATAATTTATTTTAAGTAATTAATAGTTGAATTTAAAATATTACGAGCGTTGAGAAGAACATAAATGCGTTTATAAAAACATAACTGACTGGAATAATTTCAAATGAAAATATTCGAATTATATGTCCGAATATTGTCACTCATTAGAAAACACTGTTTCCTAACACGCACAGTAGAGAAAAAGAAAACAGGTAAACTTGTCAAATGCTAAGATGGGCAATAACATTTTGAAAAGTTAAATGGTGTTGACGAACAAAAAATATCATGCAAAATGCATTCTCAGTTAGATATTATCTGCAAAGCAATTATCTCTGAGACGTAAAACTCGACATGTTTCGGCAAGGAATTTAGGTATTAAATATATCTTCCATACTCAAGAAAAGTACGTCAACGTTTGACGAAAATGGCAACTTAACCCTTTAACCAGCTAGAACGTATTACCTCGGGTTTAGTAAACACTTAACCTTTAACTGGATGGAACGAACTAACTCGGGATTAACAAACACTTAATCTTTAACTGGATGGAACGAAGTAAGTCGGGGTTAGCAAACACTTTACCTTTAACTAGCTGGGACGAATTAACTCGGGTTAGCAAACGCTTAACTGGATGGAACGAATTAACTCGATGTTAGCAAACACTTAATCTTTAACTGGATGGAACGAAGTAACTCGGGGTTAGCAAACACTTTACCTTTAACTAGCTGGGACGAATTAACTCGGGTTAGCAAACGCTTAACTGGATGGAACGAATTAACTCGGGGTTAGCAAACACCTAAACCTTGACAGGCTGGAACGTATTATTAATACAGACATTTGATGTGGACCAGGAACATCACACAGAGGTCATCGCTCTTTCCATGTTTATAAGTGTGTCACAGAAAAATTCTCATTAGCCGCCACCGGGAATCGAACCCAGGCTCTTCCAGTTACACGCTGGACATGCTTCCACTGCACCACAGCGGCCTCGAATTCCTCCAGACTCACGCACACTCGAGGCCCCTGTGGTGCAGTGAAGCATGTCCAGCGCGTAACTGGAAGAGCCTGGGTTCGATTCCCGGTGGCGGCTAATGAGAATTTTTCTGTGACACACTTATAAACATGGAAAGAACGATGACCTCTGTTTGATGGAACGAATTAACTCGGTGTTTAGCAAAATGGGCTGAAATCAGCTCCAAAGGATATATATTTGGTGTCTAAGAAGTGGACCGAACACGGCTGGAAACGACCTGCGTATCAGAAAGCCTTACTTTCTCCCCTTAATTTTGTTATTCAGAGGGGTGATTGAGCCTTTTGGATTGAATACCTGATAAAATGATTATAACAATGGCGACGAACTTAAGAAAAGGGGGTGAAGTTTGAATAAGCTGTTTCTACCCAGTGGCATGATGTCTTTGTCAGGGAGACTAGCCCTTTCCCAAGCTATCGAGCAGAAATTAAAAGACTAGAAGGGAACGCTTATCACCATTGACTGACTTATGGTTGGTACCACTGAGACGAGAGGGGAGAAATGAATTATTCTGTCGCAGCTTTCGATAACCCTGCGGCTATGTGAACATTTGTGTTTGGGGATCGCGAAATTTATTAGGCACCATTTGATTTACGTACGTCACCCGCTTAATGCGTTAATGTGGGTAAATACGATTTCCTGGTAGCACTAAGAGTGAACGGAATTCAATGCAGAAATAATTTTCCTGATATTTTCATCCTAAAGGCAGAAAATCTTGAACGTTTTCTTCATGTTATTTTTAAATATTTTTTAATATTACATATATTACTAGCTTTACTACCCGGCTTTGCCCGGTACAGAATGTATGGAATCTCTAGAATCAAATGGACCAAAAGCGTTACGAATTATTTAACACGCGTCCAGGAGACACAGCATTAGAACACTGACTGAACAAAATTCGTTAACAATTTGCTATCGACGATCAATTGCATCACGTGCTTTCAGTTTCAGACGTCTTTGAGGGTCGAATCTCTGGGATAAAAATGTTAAAAACTTATCTTTGCGAATATTTTATGAAACTGGCTGAAATTTTAATGAACACCATAAATCGTTAATAGGAACATGACCTCCAAATTTCGCCTGAATCGGTAAATAACTTTTTAAATTAGCCGTCAAAATTTTAGTAACCGTTTTTGCGTATATATTTCTGTTTACCGATGAATTAAAAATTCCATGCCTATTTTAAAAAGTTCTGACCGGATTCCGGTGAAATTTTGAGGGACTCCTATTATTACCAATTCATGGTGTTGATGAAAATTTCAGCCCGTTTCGTTAAGATTTCGCAAAGTTCGTTTGTGCTTTTTTTATGCACAGTTCTCAAAGAATGGAAACACCCGTGGATGTGCCGGGGCGATGAATACAGTCACGTGCTTTCAGATTTGGAACAGGACGACGTAGCAAACGACGCTGAATTATTTGATTAGCTTATTAATTAATTCATAACTCGCAAACGGAACAACATAGAGATCTTAAAATAGTTGTGTTGATCTAGAAATTTCCATATTAATAAGCTATGCAAATTTCACGATGCCACATTTCGGCGTTCGACAGTTTTTGCTGCTTCAGACAAACAGACATTTTGTGTTTTATATATAAGATTATATTATAGTATTATTTTTGATATTTTCTTATACAGTCGAATCTGCCTAAAACGGAATTTGTCCGAAGCGGAAATCTGCGTAAAACGGAAAAGTTTTCAGGACCGCTGAAATGTCTATGGCATGAACACATTACTAAAGCGGAATCTGTCTAACTCGGAAACGGAAGCCATATTTTAGGACGCAGGAAAAGAAAAACCTGCTTAATGCGGAATCTGTCTAACTCGGAAACGGATGCCATATTTTAGGACGCAGGAAAAGAAAAACCTGCTTAATGCGGAATCTGTCTAACTCGGAAACGGAAGCCATATTTTAGGACGCAGGAAAAGAAAAACCTGCTTAATGCGGAATCTGTCTAACTCGGAAACGGAAGCCATATTTTAGGACGCAGGAAAAGAAAAACCTGCTTAATGCGGAATCTGTCTAACTCGGAAACGGAAGCCATATTTTAGGACGCAGGAAAAGAAAAACCTGCTTAATGCGGAATCTGTCTAACTCGGAAACGGAAGCCATATTTTAGGACGCAGGAAAAGAAAAACCTGCTTAATGCGGAATCTGTCTAACTCGGAAACGGAAGCCATATTTTAGGACGCAGGAAAAGAAAAACCTGCTTAATGCGGAATCTGTCTAACTCGGAAACGGAAGCCATATTTTAGGACGCAGGAAAAGAAAAACCTGCTTAATGCGGAATCTGTCTAACTCGGAAACGGAAGCCATATTTTAGGACGCAGGAAAAGAAAAACCTGCTTAATGCGGAATCTGTCTAACTCGGAAACGGAAGCCATATTTTAGGACGCAGGAAAAGAAAAACCTGCTTAATGCGGAATCTGTCTAACTCGGAAACGGAAGCCATATTTTAGGACGCAGGAAAAGAAAAACCTGCTTAATGCGGAATCTGTCTAACTCGGAAACGGAAGCCATATTTTAGGAAGCAGGAAAAGAAAAACCTGCTTAATGCGGAATCTGTCTAACTCGGAAACGGAAGCCATATTTTAGGACGCAGGAAAAGAAAAACCTGCTTAATGCGGAATCTGTCTAACTCGGAAACGGAAGCCATATTTTAGGACGCAGGAAAAGAAAAACCTGCTTAATGCGGAATCTGTCTAACTCGGAAACGGAAGCCATATTTTAGGACGCAGGAAAAGAAAAACCTGCTTAATGCGGAATCTGTCTAACTCGGACGGAAGCCATATTTTAGGACGCAGGAAAAGAAAAACCTGCTTAATGCGGAATCGCTACTAAATTCAGTAGGTAAATCAACAGGATCCGAGTCCCAGGAAACGGATTTCCTCGCCCCTGCCGTCAGCGACGCTGACACTGGAAAGGCGAGGGGGGCAAAGAGGAGAAAGGAATCAACAACAACAGAAATGAGCGATGGAGTTCGGGAAGCTGATAAGCGGAACCTGTTGGAGGGAGAAGGAGCATCCTGGCCTAGCTGACAGACCCCGAAGTCCGACCTCCAACTCGGACAGTGACGAAGTGCATGTTAGACACGATCATGTTAGCGTGCTTTCTCCATACGTAGGTGTAAAGAAAATTCGAAACCCTAAACAAATCGCAATAATGGCCAGCAATAGTCGCAAGTCGTGCAACGTACTGACCCATGAGCAGAAAATGAAAATTATTGAGCAACATGACAAAAGTATTTCGGTTAAAGAACTGTGTGAGCTATTTAAATGTGGTAAAACCCAAATTTACACGAGACTAAAAATCAAAACTGAAATAAAAGAAGAATGGGCTGAAGGCGCAAATTATAAAAGAAAAAGAGGAATGGAAAACGAAGATATAGATGATATAGTATGGGCATGGTTTGTGGATGTACGTTCAAGAAATCTACCAATATCAGGTCCGATTTTACAAGCCAAATCTCTTGAAGTAGCAGAAAAGTTAGCTGGTAAGTTTAAAAAAAAAAGACATAGTAGTACCCGTAAAGTTTTCAGCGGTGAAGCCAAAGACGTTGATGATAACGTGGCAAACATATGGAAGGAAAATCTCAAAAATGTAACATGTGGATACAAACCGCAGGATATTTTCAACTGTGATCAAAATGCATTGTTTTTTCGTGCACTGACAACAAAATCCCTCTGCGTATCAGGAGACAAATGCTTCGGTGGAAAACATGCAAAAGAACATCACTGTTTTTTTCTGCTGTAATATAGAAGGAGAGTTTGAAATGCCTTTGGTGGTAGGAAAAGCGACAAAACCGAGATGTTTTAAAAAACATCAACATTAAAGACCTCCCAGTGATATGGAAGGCAAACAGAAAATCGTGGATGACAGCGAAAATAATGGAGGAGTGTCTTCACATGTTCAATAACAAAATAAAAGAACAAAATAGGAAAATCATTTGATTTTTAGGCAATGCTACTTGTCACCCTCATATTACATAGACAAATGCCAAATTCATATTTTTACCAAGCAACACAACAGCTGTAACACAACCAATCGATCAAGAAGTAATTTACACTGTGAAATTGAAATATCTAAAGCTCCCTTTGCAATCTCTCATTGCTAGTATGAATAGCAGCAACAGCGTTAATGAGCTTGAAAAATCCGTAAATATGTTAAATGTAATTAATTGGCTAGCTAAAGCTTACCAAGATGTTTCGCCCCTCACAATGCAAAAGTGTTTTCGCAAAGCAGGATTCATAACAGATGTTTGTGATGATTCTCTGCATTTCGACGACGAATTTCTGCAACATTTATTGAATAAAGCTAAGACAGAAAACGTACAAGCGCATGAATTCGTTAATTCAGACAGTGACGTTTCCACTGAAGCAGGCATTCAGAATATTGATGACTTAATAGATGAGAAAAATGAAGTCGAGGACGAAGATGATGAGGATGAAGTGAACATAGAAAATGACATAAAAACTTATAATGACACTTTACGAACTATTCATAAGTTGCAAGACTTCAGTCTTCGTGCTGATAATGCTAAACTATTAAACATGATTAGCGGTGTTCGATGTTAAGTTGAAAAATGTATTTGCGAAAAACGTCAGAAGCAAACAACTATTAATGATTATTTAAGTAATGAAGAAGCATTGATGTACGTAGTAGTATGTATGTACTGTATAAATGGGTAAGTTATGTTTTCAATTTCTTAATTATGGTATAGATGACAATAATATGCGTGAATTATCTCCACTGCCAAATGAGCGTTGCAAATTACGTATTATCGACCGTTAATTTTTCAAAATCTTTGTAAAGCGGAAATCTGCCTACAACAGCAAAATTTCTTTCCGTTTTAGGCAGATTCGACTGTATTACTGTATTTTAAAACTCGGAAAATATTCCAGTGGAACAGATTTTCCTTGTGAATGCTTGGTAAAGACAATTCATATCTCGCGTGTTGTTCCAAACTTGGAGCTTCCTATCTTCATCCATAAATTGACATTATGCAGATCAATGTTCTTAAGGTTTTTTGTTTTTGTGTTTGTTTGTTTGCTAACATGGCTCATTTTCCTGTTTAGACTCAGTGGTGGATTTCGAATTTTGCCTTGCTTGGAGGGCCCCCTTCTCCGTTCAAAAATATTTAACAAACTTAAGTGCATCAGTGATCAGTTAGGCAATGTACAGTTACACGGTCGAGTCACATTATTGCGATCACCAGCCAATATCCATAGTAACCGCCATGTGCAGCGCGGACAGCAGCTAGACGGGCTGGGAATGACTCAATAAGGTGCTGGAAGGTGTTCACAGGTATGTGGAGCCATGCCGACTTCAGTGCATCTGACAGCTGCTGGAAGATGCATGGTGGAGGAACCATAGAACGAACAACATGGTCGAGGTGGTCCCACAGATGCTCAATTGGGTTTAAGTCTGGGGAGTTAGGGGGCCAGGGAAGTACTTTGAAGTCTTCATCGTGCTCTTCCAACCACTCTCGGGCATTTCTAACAGTGTGACACGTCGCATTCTCGCGCTGAAAGATCCCATCCGCCACAGGGAAGACAATCAGCACGTATGGGAACGAAATTGGGCCCATAGTGCCTTCCACAGGTATGAGTTGACCCACAGAATGTCACGAAAACATTCCTCAGGCAATAACGCTGCCCTCTCCAGCTTGTGTTCTTCCAGCAATGGTTGAAGAGTGTTTGTTCTCCGATATTTCTCGCCTTATAAGCCAAAGTCCGCCTGTTCGACGAAGCAGAAAACGTGACTCATCGGAGAAGGCAATCCTTTGCCAATCAGAGGAGGTCCAATTCCGATACTGCAGTGCAAATGTAAGCCTTTTCTGCCGATGTACATTCTTTAGCACAGGTGCAGTAACCATACGTCTGCAACGGAGCCCCATACGCAGCAGAGTTCGCTGAAATGTCATTTTAGACACGCTCCCTGTAGCCATACGTCTGCATCGGAGACCCATACGCAGCAGAGTTCGCTGAAATGTCATTTTAGACACACTCCCTGTAGCCCCCTGGTTCATTCGGCCTGTGAGTTGCTCTACTGTAGCTTTTCGATCGACCCTCATGCACCTTCGAAGTCGACTCTCACCTCTCACATCAACGGCACATGGTGCTCCGCAGTTTCCACTTCGCTTATTCACAATGGTGCCATTTCTCCAATCACGATACACTTTAACCAAAGCAACACGCGAACAGTTCACAAAGTGTGTTGTTTTAGAAATACTGCCACCCTTAGCCCGAAAGCTGATAATCATTCCTTTTAGCAAATCTGATAAATCCGCTCCTTTTATTCATGACAGCAACGAGTGGTATGTTTGCAAAATGCCTACAGCACACCTTATATACCCTCCAAGCCAGCTCACGACACGTTCCTTCTTTCATTGGCTACGCGCTGTTGACGTCAAAAGTAGGAAGTGGTCACAATAATGTGATTCGACTGTCTATTGTTTTAAGTTCCCTGCTTTAAAACTGCATATAAATGTGTCTTATCATAACAAAATCGCTGGGAGGACAATATGTGTTTATTTTTTTCGTAAATTTAAATAAAAGATTAACGAATCAGCTACAAATTAGAGCAATTTTAATCGTAACAAAAGAGAAAAATAATGATTTAAAGAGCCTGACTTACTTGAAGTTTTAAAACTCACCATGAACTGCCATTATCAATATTAAAAAAAAAAAAACTTTTAATGATAGATCTTCTTGTAAGTCCACTCGACGTGCTTTCGTAGCAGCAAAGTCTTTAATGATATACGAAAAATATAGTTCTTTTACAAGTTCAGCATTTGCAACAAAGCCAGCTAAACTGGAGAGTCTATTCCATGAACGAGTTCCTAAGATAGTTCTTAACTCTTTTAAGAACACCAAAAGACTTTTCACCAGATGCATTAGAAGTTATCATACTCAGAAAAGTTTTTAACGCAATGTTCAGATTAGGAAAGAGTGAAGTTTATTGTATCTTATGAAGTATTTTTAGGAATTCGTGCGGCACGCACAGCCCGGCGGTCCTAGGCCATGGCCTAGGTTGGCCTAGTCTTGAATCCGTTCCTGTTTAGACTTACTTTTAGTGTTACTTTGTAATTTTTTTAAGCCGCCCCGGTGGCGCAGTGGTCTAAGGCGTTGGCCTCTGATCATTCGTCCGTAAGGGGTCCGGGTTCGAATCCCGGTCAGGCATGGGTGTTGTGTTTGTCTTACGGCACTGGCTCTCTCCCTTCCCTGGAACCAGTGACCCTAAATTAGGGACGGGCGACTGCTTATAGCCCATTGAGTTGCTCATGGTAGTCGTTAAACCTCCAACCAAAAAAAAAAAAAAAATTTTAAAATTGCTACAAAATTTTGTTAAACCCTTTCCAGATGAAAATTACTGTGCTCAACTGACCCAGGATACTAAAACGCTGCTGTTAAATTTAAGATAGCTGTATGCCGTTTTATCGAAAAGAAGGATAATGAAGCAAAGAAAGTTCAACTTAGCGTTCATTGGGAAAACGCTGATAAAGTGAAAGATTTTATCCTCTTGATTTCATGTTTTTAAACATCCTGAAATAATAAACACAAGAAAATAAAACGAAAGAATGATAAGTGTGTTATTTGGAAACTGACTTGTGGTGGCCGGTTCTGGAGAAAGAAGCATATTTAAGTGTTAGGTCACACTGCCAGAGTTGTTGCTCATGCTTCTCTGTGGCCAAGCCCAGTAATGGCGACCTGACCTGCTGCCTCCATTTTGTTTACGACACAGTGAAAGATCTCTGAACATATTAGGAATCGTCACTGCCAGTCGGAATCATGTGATCAAGACAGCATCTGTTCCAAAGTGATATTAACATAAAACACTTTGGATGCCAGGAAAAATAAGTAAAACACACAGTGTGGGAGACAAGTGATTTTAATGGATAATATCGTAATACAAGCAACTTTGAAATCCACCGGTAGCATGCTGCGGAGTCTCTCGGCTTAGATAACAGACTGAGCCCGCATCTTTCTTCACTGACGACAGTCTAGCCTATAGCGGACGCATCTACAAATTGCGTTTGAAACAGTATTCTAGGAAACATAACCAGGATTGTCAAGGGGGCGGCATAAAAATTGAGATCTGACTTACCACATTGACAGAAAAGCATCTGCACTCAGTTGTAGGGCTGTGACGTTTCCTCCATACCTTGTATACATGTATCTTCTCTTTTCAAGATATGTTGTTTTTACTTAGAAGTGAATGGGTCACCTTTAGTCCTTTCCCTGCTTTTGCTTCCTGATATTGTTTTGGACTGCTACCCTGCTACTGTGTCCTACCCTATAAGCAAGAGCTAATATCTTATACACACTTAGATTTCTTTGTCACCTGTTCCATCGGAGTCTTAAGAGACATGCTCCTATAATTCTTAGCCGAACTGTTCCGATCCAATTACTTATCCAAATAAGGAAATTGGATCTTATGCAAATTACTAAAATGGTCCCTGGTGCTTTCAACTAGTCTTGCATGTGTGCTACGAGTTCTGGTCTTCTTTCTAAGTTTTGTTATTACATTGCAAGAGCTTAAGTTCAAAAGTGAATTTATTTTCACTAGTTGCCTCACAGTTTTAACTGGCTAACGACATTTGATAACTTATTTGGTGTTAGCCCAGGGCTCATTGCGACAGTGTATTCCAGATAGCGCTTGTTCTAAGCTTTAACACGAGCGGTATTAGATTTCTGTATCTCCCTTAGTTTCGAAGATAGCCCTTCAGAGACAGCTCATTTGCATACATTGGCCCCATGTTTTTTTCTGATTTAGGCTCTCACTCGTTTTCCTGCTGCGTTGCTTGGAACAAGTTGCTTCAATCTTCAGCATGCATTTGATGTTACCTGCTGCCTTTGATTATAGTGTATTATACCTCTGCGAGCTATACTTAAATGAGAAATATAATGTAGGGCAGAGTACCAGGGCACCAACCCAAAACAATCCCAGGATGACCCACCCAATTCTAAGTAAAACCCCCAAATCTTGTTAAGAGGGCAACATGTTAATATGAAAACAGGTAAGTGAAGTATGTACACAAGTGCATTTGAGAATCACGTCATCGCTCTACAACAGAGTGCAGCAGTTGCTTTTTGCCTAGTAGTAAGATTCCAGTTTGTATGCCGCCCCTTGATAATTCTGGTTGTATTTCCTAAGTTGCTGCTTCAAGCGCATTTTGTAGATGCCCCCCCCCTAAAGTTTCTGGAGTTGATGGTCGTCAGGGAAGAAAGCTGAGCGTTTTTCTTTTTTGATTGGAGGTTTAACGACCACCGTGAGCAACTCAATGGGATATAAGCAGTCGCCCGTCGCTCATTTAAGGCAACTGGTTCCGGGGAAGGGAATGAGCCAGTGCCGTAAGACAGACACAACATCTATGCATCACAGGATTCGAACCTGGACCCTTTTTGGACGAATGATCAGAAGCCATCGCTTAGACCATTGCGTCGCCGGGGCGGCAAAAGCTCCGGGTTATGCCAGTGATCTACGCCGGGACACTTCACTGCATCTACCATACAAAGTCGCTTGTATTATTAGGGCTTTGCTGTTTTGTAACTTGTAAGCGAAAGGTTTTTGTGAAATCCATTCATCATGTTTCAAACAAAATGCGTAAAGCATTGTGTTACACGATTCCCGTGTCCTGCTAAATGTGTGTAATTTAAATCCTCTGTGTCACAGGAGGGGAGGGGGGTACTTTTTTCCCACCAGTTAAGTGAAATATTTCGGGAAAGGGCCTGTACTAGAAGGTTTAGTACTTTGCTCCTGTATTAAAGAAAAACTTTTCTTCTCACAAAACGGAGACATACTTGTTTAATAACCACATGACGAAGATCACTGAGAGAGACGAAAGACCTCACCAATCACTGGATGCATTTAGGCTGTAAGATCACTGACAGAAACGAGAGACCTCACCCACCACTGGATGCATTAAGATCATTGAGAGAAACGAAACACTTCACCCACCACTGGATGCATTGAGACTGTAAGATCACTCAGAGAAACAGAAGACCTCACCCACCACTGGATGCATTGAGGCTGTCAGATCACTGAGAGAAACGAAAGACTTCACCCACCACTAAATGCATTGAGGCTGTAAAATCACTGAGAGAAACGAAAGACCTCACCCACCACTGGATACATTGAGGCTTTCAGATGATTCTGAAATGCGTCGCTTTATTCCTTTAATGGTCGATTTCAGATTCCATTTTCGCTTCGTTGGCTTCAGCAACTAAAATACCTGGATTATTTTCTTTTTTCTGAAAATTGTTTTCATACAGTTTTCAACTTCACGAAACCAAAACGAGCTTCTGGTGCAATTCTTTGCTGCAGCAGAAACGAGGCAGTTCCAACTATTTGCTCTTATATTTGGGAATCGAAGCTACCTTGTTAATGTATATTCGCTTTCTAAAAAGTGAACTGAACGTGGCTGGAACGAGTAAACCAGCGCATCAGAATGTATTGCTTTCCCTTTAGCTTTGGTATTCAAAGTTGTCATATAGAGGGATAAATGGCACTCATCTGATTACCTGCTAAGAGGTATATTAATATACACTGTACTGACAAAAGTCACCGGTCACCCTTTCAAATGCAAATTAACAGATCCGCTGTGTTGTTAAGATGCGCAGTACATCTGCGAACGGTATAAAAACAAGCCTGCAGCTGACCGCGATCATGTCGCACTGTGAGGTTGAGTGAAAATGTAGCAGCGGGTGAGAACTGACTTTGAGAAAGGAAAGATTGTTGGGTGTTATATTAGTAGGTTGTACATAAAAGAAACCGAGAGGCGTTTAAACATACCCAAGTCAACTGTTTTGGATGTACTCAGTAAGTGGAAGACTGTTTTGGATGTACTGAATAAGTGACCTATAGGATGAATTAGAGCGCCGCATAAGAAGTTTGAAATAAATGTCCTCCACTAAGCAAAAGTTAGCATCTAGCTTTATGTAATGAATGGAAGTGTAAACTGTGTTATAAAACCTTGTCGAAAGCATATCTCTAAGGGTCAGTGCATGTATTAAGACCAAAGGTAGACAGACACCGTAATAATGTATGTCAATAAATGCTATGTTATGTTTCTCTTCTAGGTGTCCTGTGACTTTTGTCAATATAGTGTATATAACAGTGGCGACGAACCTAAGAAAGAAGAGAAAAGAGGTTTGAGTCACTTGCTTCTACCCAGTGGCTTGATGTCCGTGTCACGGGGACTTGCCCTTCCATATCATGCTTTGCATCGTGGATCAGAGAATTAATGACTAGAAGTGAGCGCTTATCACCCGTGACACATTTTTGATCGATACTTCTGGGATGAGAGAGAAAACGGAATTGTTTTGCCGCAGCTTTAGTTAAAGCCGGCCGGAATATGATAATCAGTTTGAGGAGTGCAGATAAGTTTGGGGGCCATTTGGTTCAGGTGCGTCGGCCGCTTAAATTATAAAATTTTAACACTGAACCCTGAAACCCTATTAAGTGTAAAATCAATTCAACATTCTAAAAACAGAATGCCTTTTCTTAAAAGCATCTTCGGAATAACAGAAAGTAATTGTACGCCAGTAATATGTTTCATGTAACTCGTACTAATTTTTATTTCGATTATTTTTGTATGTAGCTGAGCGTTATTATTACATCTGGTTAACAACGATGCGATAAAATGGCTTCATTTTTAATTATAAAAATGTTTTATGGAATATTCATCGTCCTGCTTTTAATTATAATGAGAACGATGAACATTCCGTAAAACTTGATGTAATTTGTCTTATTTTTTCGCTGTCTTGAGGAATAGAAACAAAATGGATGATTCATTTTCGGTTTTGAAGGAAGCGGAAGTAAAAGAAAATTTTTTTAAAAGAGTTGCTATCGTCTTTGCAAAGGACACATCAGGAGTCCATGTTCACCGTCAAAGCGATAAGTGGAAACCTAACACGACGTAAAAACTGAAACTTTTCTTTTAGTCGTTCGTACCGCACAGCATTAAAAACATTTAAATAATCTATTCACTCGAACGGACCGAAACATAAATGCTCATCAAAAGGTCCATGTTTTGCAATACTGAAAGATAATACGTACTAAACTTTTAAAGAAATAATAAGACAAATA
The DNA here is from genome assembly GCA_039090855.1 of Macrothele yani. Classification (NCBI taxonomy): domain Eukaryota; kingdom Metazoa; phylum Arthropoda; class Arachnida; order Araneae; family Macrothelidae; genus Macrothele; species Macrothele yani. The sequence goes on from CM077001.1 coordinate 43,125,998, forward strand.
ATCTGTATTAATCTCATGCGTACAAAAACCATGTAATGTGCACACGAGTGCTGAGCTCGGGCTCAATTTTAAGAGGCGGAGCCCGTCCGAGCTGGAAGTATGTCGGTCCGAGGCCGAAGTATGTCAGTCCGAGCCCTAAGTATGTCAGTACGAGCCCGAGGTATGTCAGCCTGAGCCCGTCCAAGTCCGAAGTATGTCAGCCTGAGCCCGTCCGAACCTGACGTAAGTCAGTCCGAGCCCCAATTTTATATTGCAAAATAGAGTCCGGTCCCGAGCTAGCTCGAAAACTATGACTAACCCGTTTAGACATTAATGAAAAAATCTCTTCCAGACTTCCACTCTTCCTTTCGCCTGCAATTAACCAGTGCTTTTCTCAAATGGGAAGAGGGGAAGAGACCTCTATCTGCTTCTATAGTATAGTTGCACGATCTTTTTTAACCATTCGCTTTCTCCTGAAATATTTTAGGCGGTCGGGCATCCAGAAAGATCTGTAGGCGCTGAAAACAACACATTTTGCTCAATAGAATAAACAGGTAGTTGCTTGTGCTGCGTAGAGGAAGGGGACAAAATTTTGTCAGCGTGCTATAGACTGTCCAGTATATATACTTCTTGAGAAGCTTTTCGTTCTCCGCAGAAACCCTCTAATACGTGTCCTACGGCATTTTCTACCCATTCCCGGAATAAATAGCTGTCACAAATCCCCATTCCCCGCCCAGACCCAGTTGCCAAAGAATTGTCCTTGTCAACTAGAAAGTGCAAGAAAAAATTCGTAGGCGCTAAAACATACAAAATTACATTTAAAAAGCATATAAAATTATCTTCCTTTCGTTCTCTATATGTCTCAGAGCCCAAGTCCGAACCGTAGCAAGTATTATGAAACCCGAGGCCTCCCGAGTCTGAAACGCACTATTATGCAAACCGAGCCAGCCTGAGTCCCAACCGCACTAAGTATTATGCAGTCCGAGCCCTCACGAGTCCGAAAAGCAGTATTATGCAGCCCGAGCCCACCGGTAGAAAGCATTACGCAATACGAGCTCTCCCGATTCCGAAACAAAGTATTATGCTCAATGAGCCACTCCGAGTCCCGACCGCAGCAAGTATATGCAACCCGAGCCCGCCCGAGTCATAACCGCAGTAATTATTATGCAACACGAGCCCGCCCGAGTCACAAAGGCAGAAAGTATTATGCAACCCGAGCCTTCCCGAGTCACAACCGCAGTAAGTATTATGCAACCCGAACCCTCCGGAGTCCGAAAAGCAGTATTATGCAACCCGAGCCCGCTCGAGTCACAACCGCAGTAAGTATTATGCAACCCGAGCCCTTCAGAGACCGAAGCGAAGTATTATGCAAACTGAGCCAGCCCGAGTACCAACAGCAGTAAGTATTATTCAACCCGAGCCCCCCCCCCCCCCAGTACGAAGAAAGCAGTATTATACAAACCGGGCCAGCCCGAGTCCCAACCGCAGTAAATATTATGTAATCCGAGCCCTCCGGAGTCCAAAAAGCAGTATTATGCAAACTGAGCCAGTCCGAGTCACAACCGCAGTAAGTATTATGCAACCCGAGCCCACCCGGGTCCGAAACGCAGTATTATGCAAACCGAGCCAGCCCGAGTCACAACCGCAGTAAGTATTATGCAACCCGGGCTTGCCTGAGTCACAACCACAGTAAGTTTAATGCAACCCGAGCCCGCCCGAGTCTGAAACGCAGAATTATGCAAACCGAGCCAGCCCGAGTTCTAACCACAGTAAGTATTATGCAACCCGAGCCCTCCTGAGTCACAACCGCAGTAAGTATTATGTATCCCGAGCCCGCCCGCGTCACAACCTCAGTAAGTATTATGCAACCCAAACCCTCCCGATTCCGAAAAGCAGTATTATGCAAACCGAACCAGCCCGAGTCACAACCGCAGTAAGTATTATGCAACCCGAGCCCGTCCGGGTTCGAAACGCAGTATCATACAAACCGGGCCAGCCCGAGTCACAACCGCAGTGAGTATTATTCAACCCGAGCCTGCCCGAGTCCCAACCGGAGTAAGTATTATGCAACCCGAGCCGTCCGGAGTCCGAAAAGCAGTATTATGCAAACCGAGCCAGGCCGAGTCCCAACCGCAGTAAGTATTATGCAACCCGGGCCCGCCCGAGTCACAACCACAGTAAATACGTATAATGCAACCCGAGTCCGCCCGAGTCCAAAACGCAGCATTATGCAAACCGAGCCAGCCCGAGTTCTAACCACAGTAAGTATTATGCAACCCGAGCCCTCCCGAGTCACAACCTCAGTAAGTATTATGCAACCCAAACCCTCCCGATTCCGAAAAGCAGTATTATGCAAACCGAACCAGCCCGAGTCACAACCGCAGTAAGTATTATGCAACCCGAGCCCGTCCGGGTTCAAAACGCAGTATTATACAAACCGGGCCAGCCCGAGTCACAACCGCAGTGAGTATTATTCAACCCGAGCCTGCCCGAGTCCCAACCGGAGTAAGTATTATGCAACCCGAGCCGTCCGGAGTCCGAAAAGCAGTATTATGCAAACCGAGCCAGGCCGAGTCCCAACCGTAGTAAGTATTATGCAACCCGGGCCCGCCCGAGTCACAACCACAGTAAATACGTATAATGCAACCCGAGTCCGCCCGAGTCCAAAACGCAGCATTATGCAAACCAAGCCTGCTCGAGTTCCAACCGCAGAGTATTATGCAACCCGAGCACGCACGAGTCCCAACCGCAGTAAGTATTATGCAAACCAAGCCAGCCCGAGTTCCAACCGCAGAATATTATGCAACCCGAGCCCTCCCGAGTCCGACACGCAGTATTATGCAAACCGAGCCAGCCTGAGTCCCAACCGCAGTAAGTATTATGCAACCCGAACCCGCCCGAGTCGCAACCGCAGAAAGTACACTGCCGGAAAGTGAAAAAAGAACACCAAGAAGGAATTGGAGGTCGATCCAGAAATTTACATATTTAATGGGGTCGAGAGTACTTAGGTGTGATGTTAATTTCGGGACCAACCGGTGAGAGCTTACGCCACATCACGGCATAATATACAAATTATCGTCGGCGGTATTTAAGGAGCACGGCAAGGTGAATGTAATCAGTCGTCGGCGTACGGACACGTGGGAAGACCCTGAAGAAGCTGCACTGCCTAGACATGGAAGACGTGCACTATTTCAGCAGTTATCGGACTTTGAGCGAGGTCGTCTACTCGGACTCCGCGAGGCCGGGTGGTCGTATCGTCGTATTGCGGAGAGAATTGGATGGGAAGTATTGGTGGTGGTGCGATGGTGGCGTAGATGGTCCGAGGAACATTCCCACACGAAAAGACGTGGAACTGGGAGTCAGAGACGGACTGATGAGCGGACCGATCGATGCATAAGAAGAGTGGCGCTGTCAAGCAGAACATCCATTGCGACGCAAATCCGAGCTGCCGTTGCACCTGAGGTGACTGTGCGAACAATCCGCAACCGTCTACTGGATGCAGGACTACGTGCACGTGTGCCTCTGGCATGGTACCTCTGACTCCAGCCCACCGTCAGGAACGGCTGCAGTGGTGTCGCCAATGTCTGCACTGCAGAACGCAATGGCGATCTGTCGTGTTCAGCGATGAAAGCAGATTCTGCTTGGGAGCCTCCTATGGCCGTATGCGTGTTCGCAGACGCACAGGGGAGCGTCTCCACTCTTTTTGCATCCGCCAGCGACACACAAGGCATACACCTGGTCTCCTGGTGTGGGGAGTGATCAGATATCACTCCCGTACACAACTAGTGTTTGTACCGGGTACGTTAAACAGCAGCTCCTACATCAACAACATCATTCAGCCCGTTGTTGGGCCATTTGTAAGGTCGGTCCATCGTCACGTGCACACGGCACGTGCAACGCAACATGCAGTTCAGGGTGTGAGACAACTTCCATGGCCTGCACGTTCACCGGATTTGTCCCCCATTGAGCACGTGTGGGATTTTATGGGACAACGACTTATCCGGTCTCTACGGCCAGCCACGACCATCCCCGATTTACGCGTCCAGATTGAGGATGCTTTGAACTCAATACCCCAAACTTACATCCAACATCAGTACGACAGACTCCATGCCAGAATTGCATAATGTGCCTCAGTTCATGGCGGTTCAACCTCGTACTAACGATGTTACATGGAAATGTTATTTTTCAGTTTACCAGCAAATACAGCTGTATTTTGCCATAAAGTTTTGATCACGTTATCCTCTGTATTTCGTTATTATGCTGTATAAATTTCGTTGGTATCAGACGTCTCCTTCTTGGTGTTCTGTTTTCACTTTCCGCCAGTGTATTATGTAACCTGAGCACGCTCGAGTCACAACCGCAGAAAGTATTATGTAACCTGAGAACGTCCGAGTCACAACCGCAGAAAGTATTATGCAACCCGAGCCTGACCCGAGTCCGAACCGCAGCAAGTATTATGCAACCCGAGTCCTAGCTCTGCCTTTCTCAGCACTGGTGTGCACACATAAATGAGTGTTTTTTCAGATGCTTCCGGAAAATTAAATTGCGTATGTATGGGAAATAACAACACGCACATAACCTGACAAAACATTTGCGAATCGCTCATTATGGGCATGCGAATGCGAATTCTGTCCGAGGACTGGTTGCTGACCTGTTCAGTGGAGTCACATAAGAAAGTGCATTAGAGATGGGCTTAACAGTGATTTTTCCTGTCACAGCAGTGATGATGGCGATAGTAGTTTCGTGAAAGTAACAGAGACTTCAAACGGTGACGAAATATCCATTCAGGACAGGGGTGACGGAGCTGTAAAGACGTCGGAACGGTAAGACACTCTCATGTTTGTAACAGTGAAAAAATTACATGGTTGTTATGGATACGATGCTAAGCAGGAACAGAGCAGAGAATCACTCTGATACGCAATGCTCATGTTTGCTGCATGCACTCTTTCTTAGCTCATCAAGTTACTGAAAGAAGAGGTTTTTTTTTTCTTTTTGTTTCTCGTCTGATGTTTTCACCTCCTTGATGCCACCACCGTTTAACATGATTAGAGTGATAACGATTATGCTCAGTGATAACGATTATGATAACGATTATGCTCAGCTCGTCTTCAGCGGTCAACATCACTAAGGGTAAAACTTCTCAGCAGAGGGAAGATTTACCTTAGAACGTGGTGAAGACTCCAAGAGCTGAGCTCTGACATGGTAAGAATGATTCTGGATCTGTTTATCCGCTAACCATAGCCACGCTGGTGCCATGGGTAAATGGAACACAATAATATTGATTTTGGAAGTGTTACTTTTACGCACTTGATCATAACAGTGGTTTATTTATTTATTTATTTATTTTTTGATTGGAGGTTTAACGACCACCGTGAGCAACTCAATGGGCTATAAGCAGTCGCCCGTCCCTAATTTAGTGTCACTGGTTCCAGGGAAGGGAAAGAGCCAGTGCCGTAAGACAAACACAACATCCATGCCTCACCGGGATTCGAACCCGGACCCCTTACGGACGAATGATCAGAGGCCAACGCCTTAGACCACTGCGCCACCGGGGCGGCAAACAGTGGTTTATCAGTAACCAGTTCTTAATTCATGACCCATCTCTAGACTACATTAACATTCATATTCAGATGCAGCCATGGGAGAGAGGTACGGGACATTTCCAATTTGGGAAAAAAAAGGCTTCTCTTCCATATTATGTTCAAGCTGGAGTCACCACGAAAATCACTGCACATTCCACAACTACTCCCACAGAACTCTTTGCGAAGAAGAGGGTTAGGTATTACGTCTAACACTCATAGGTAAAATACTAAGATTTTTAACACCTAGCAAATTTTCCAAAATGAAAAACATCCGGCTTTCAAGATTTTGAAGGTTCAGGTTGGTCGTGATCTACAATGTTTCTATTCCTTGAGACCAGAACAACCTTTCTCTTTTTTGGCGGGAGGGGGGATATTTGATCTTCGTAAGCTATGAGAAAAAATATGTGAAATATCTATTCTAGAAAATATTACTCATGACGATTAATTAAGAGATATCTATAAGGCTTTAAATTTAAAAATCCAGACAAAGCTAGAAATCATAATGAATACTCCATTTGTAAATTCCATTTAGAAACAAAAACTGCAGATTAAATTAAGTACCCTCATCTGCGATATAAATTTTAAAATTTCACACAACATTATTCCTAATCGTAAATAGTTACATAAAATATATCTAGCAAATGATCCGTATTGTAAACATTATGGTCTCTTGGAGAACACTGAACACATTTTTGTTGAATGTGATTTTGCAAAAAAAAAAAAAAAAAACATTTGGACATGGTTAAAGAATTACTTAAATTTAAAGGAGGGTTTTGACAGTAAGCAAATCTTATATCACGAACCTTTAAAATATAGTAATTTAAAAAGTAATGCAATTCATTATGTAATAGCAATTATTGGGTTGGTGCGAATGAAATATCCGGCAAAGGACCAGCACACGTGAACGGCGACAACGGAAAAGTAGGACAACTTACCTAGGCAAATTAATTCCCCTCGACATCCACACATAGTTGCCATCTGTCCGGCAAGGACATTATCCCGGAACGAAAAAAGTCTTGTGGTTGGGACTCGAAGAAGTCATCAACTGCACGTTGAACCTCGTTGTCTGTCGTGAACTGTTTCCCGGACAGGAAGGGATCCAGGTGACGAAACAGATGATAGTCTGTCGGAGAGAAGTCTGGGCAACAGGCAGGATGAGGCAGTGCTTCATAGCACAAGGCACTTAGTGTCAGCATCGTTCGCTGTGCGACATGAGGGCGGGCGTTGTTCTGGAGCAGAACAACACAATGTCTGTTGACCAAAGCCGGTTATTTCTGCAGCAATTTACGGTGGATCTGGTGTAATTCAGCACAATAACGTTCTGCAGTGATGGTTTGGCCTCTTGCCAAGAAACTCCGATGAATTATCACGGCTGTGGACCACCAGACAAGGAGCATCATCTTTTTGTGTGTAGGGGTGGCTTAGGGTGCCGTCCAGCAGGCTGTACCTTGCTTAACCATTGCGCAAATCGTTTCTGACTGTCATAAAGGACCCACTTCGCGTCGTAGGTGACGATTCGACGCAGTATCCCGTTTATTCGTGGAAAGCAGCGACGGGCAGACTTCAAAACGCCTAGTCTTGCTGGCATTGTTAACTCATGCGGCAACCACATGTCCGGCTTTTTGACCTTACCCAGCGCAGCCAGACGCTGAACAACTGGTCATGTGGTGGACACTTACATCGGCCGCTATCTCACGACACGTTTTTCGGGGGTCCGTTGCAATCACACATAACAGAACATCGTTAGAAACAGCAACAAGTGAGCAGCGGTTGGCTTAGTGGTTAGACCACCGATGGGGGTCCCCAGGCTCAAGCCTGGGCTGATCTTCCACAGGTGGTGTGATTTGCCAACAATCGCTGAATATCCGCCGTGCATCGGACCAGTACGTTAAATGACAGCCCCCGGATCGTACCCCCGGTTACGTTGGGTATCCATTACTACCCCCTCCCGCCCGACACCCTAACCCCTCTGTAGCAACATCGTACTTGTACGGTGGCACCATCTTCTGTGCTCTATCTCAATTACAAACTGTTCTGTCAAATTAGCTAGACTTGCTCTCACTGTTTCTGTGCCCAGCCCAAAAGGCGGCTCCGCTGTAGGCGGTTTGGGCCTAAACCTTCTCTGTGGACGGAAGTCCTACATAAAAATGCCTAGCTCTGAACGAATCGTTATGCCGACTTAGAATTAAAACAGCAACAGGTCGGTGACCAAGTGCTTCGTCTTGCAGGTCCGTATCCCAAGTTCGAAACTTCACAAACCATCACCAAATGGTTCGTTCGTTGGCTGTATTTTCCCCAAACGCTTTGTTAACGTTTCGAGCGGCAATTCTTGCAAAAATGGCCCAGTTTAAATTCATACAGGAAGATGACCCTCAAATCCAGCATCTGCATGTTTCCTTTGCAAGCCACGCTACGTCCAAACAAACCACGCCTGAACCTTGATCTTCGAGAGAGAATTTGCCATTTTCATGTAGGACTTCCGTCCACAGGGAGTAGAGTTTAGGTCCCAGCCACCTACAGCGAGATCGCCTTTTGGGCAGGACACAGAAACGGAAGGAGTGAGAGCAAGTCTAGCGACTTTTGACAGAACAGTTTGTAGTGAGATTAGAGTACAGTAGATGGCGCCACCGTACAAGTACGATATTGCACATAGATGGGTGAGAGAATTTCAGGGAGGACATAGGAAAGGATACCCATTTAACCAGTGGGTCCAGCCTGGGTGCCGTCACTTTACGTGCTCGTCCGATGCACGGCGGATATTCAGCGATTGTTAGTAAATCACACCGTCTCTGAAAGAACAGCCCAGGCTTGAACCTGGGGACCCAGCATCGATAGTCTGAAACACTAACCGCTAAGCCATCCGCGGCGACCTTGATCTTCACACACGTGCTAGTTATTTATAGTAACTCTGTGACGTAATACCCGCAACACCTGTGGGTGGTTCCATTCCGCTGTGGTGGGGGGCCTGTCTTCTCTGCTCGTTCGCACCGGACATTTCATTCGCACCAACCCAATACAAATATAATCTCTGGCAAAATAGATGTGTAATGTCATTTAATCAGAAATATCGAAATTCGGTGCCAATAAAATTAACAATAAAATGAGGTTATCGAAGAGTTCTAAAATTTGAAAATACGAAATATGGTGCAAATAAAACTTTTAAGAAATGAATAGCATTAAAGCCAATAGTTTATAGAAAAGGTAATCCTATTCTTAATAAAATATTGGAATAAAATAATACTGTATAAGTAGTAGGATCCAGAGTCAAATTTTCATTTTTCATGTGTTGGAAACTGTTTCTCGTCCTGTCTATATTGGTTTCGTACTTTCACTTTCTTTCATTGTTATTTGTTTTGTTTCCCCCTTCCTCTCATTTTTCGCTCGTCTTTTGTAAAAAAAGATCGTGCTTATGTCACCGGTTTGTCCGTCCGTCCGTCTGTACCCACGATATCTCTGCAACTATTAGTCCGATTTGAAAAATTCTTTTTGCATTGGGAAGCTTAAAAAAGCGAATGATGATTCTTTATTTCGTTTTTTTTTTTACGATTTACAATTTTGCCGCTAGAGCGCGTAAATGCAGATGATGTCGAATTCAAAAATACGTTTTATTCCACATATTTGCTTCTAAACGTCCGATTGAAAAAATTCTTTTATCTTTCGATTCCATTTATGTCGAAGAGTATTTTAGACAAAGTTACTTTTTTCAAATTACGCATAGATTTTCCACTAGTGACCGTAAAAGTAAATTACCTTTTCCCCGATAACTCTTCTTCTAAAACTCGGATTTGAAAAATTTTTTCTTCACCGGATACACCTCCTGATGAAAATTCTTTTGCATATACTTTCAAATTTTTGGTAAAGAATACTTTGGCCACCAGGGAGCGTAAGTGTTAATTTTTGCTTCTGATGTATTTGCCATAAAATCTGAGCTCCTAAAATATCGATTGAAAAAATTCTTTCGTGGATTGATGCCACTCACATCGATAAACCTTTTCGGAATATATATCCCAGTTTCTCTGCCAAGGGCGTAGATGTATATCTTATTTTTGTCAATATATCTACTAAGGGTGTTAAAATGAAAAGGTACGAAACGACACTGTGGGTATAAATGAAGACTTTATTCAACGTATACACCATAGGCCGCAGCACAACGATCCCATTGAATAACGAGCCGAAGGATTCCTTGTTCCCAGAATTCCTGTGGCCGTGACGAGACCCAGTCCTGCACAGCGTCCTTGAGTTCGTCGTCCGAGTGGAAGCGCTTCCCTTTCAGATGTTTTTTCAGGGAACCAAACGCATGGAAATCGCAGGGCGACATGTCCGGGCTGTAGGGCGGATGGTCAAGCTGCTCCCACTGGAACTTGGCCAGTTCCGCTTGTGTGACCCTGGAGACGTGTGGACGCGCGTTATCATGAAGCAGAACCACACCCTCCGTGAGCAGCCCCGGTCTTTTGTTCTTGATGGACCTGCGTAGGCTTCGGAGTGTCTCACAGTACACATCGGAGTTAATGGTTCGTCTGTGCTGGAGGAATTCAACAAGTAGTCAATTGGACGGCGCTCTTTATAAGAGCCTCTGCTCTCTCCTGCGCATGCGGGCGCCCGCGCATGCTCCGATCCACGCCGACGACTCCAATTGCACCCCTAGATGTGTCGCTACTTTCTCCCATAGCGGCATAGGCAAATATGTTAACGGTTACGTTCTTATGACGTTTCGTACCTTTTCATTTGAACACCCCTAGTACTTCTAGGAGTCCGATTTGAAAAGTTCCTTCTTTGTTGTATAGTGTTTTTAGTGAGTGCAACATGTTTTTCATATAATTTCAAAATTTTCAAGTAATTCCTAGACTTTCCGCTAGGGGCCGTAGAGGTAAATTGCGTTTCCCCCTGTATCTCTGCTTCTAAATCTCCGATTTGAAAAATTCTTTCTGCACCGGATACAGCTCCAGATGGGAAATCGTTTGCACATAATTTCTAATTTTTGTAAAAAAAAATAGTTTGGCCACCAGGGGGCGTAAATCTTAATTTCCGCTTCTGATGTATTTGCAGCAAAATATGAGCTTCTAAAATCTCGATTGCAAAAAAAGTCGTTTGTTGACCGATACTACTCATGTCGACAAATCTTTTAGGAACATTTTCTTCTTGAAATAATGCATGGTTTCTACGCCAGAGGGCGTAGATGTATATCGTATTTTTGTCAATATCTCTATTTCTAGGAGTCCAATTTGAAAAATTCCTTCTTTGTTGGATAGTGTTTCCGATGCGAAATCTTTTTCATTTAGATTAAAAATCTAAAGTAAATCATAGACTTTCCGCTAGGGGGCACAAAGATAAATTGCGTTTTCTGCGTTCTTTTTGCTACTAAATCTCCGATTTGAAAAATTCTTCCTGTATCACAGACAAGACCTGACGGAAAATATTTTTCACGTAATTTCTAATGTTTGGTAAAGAATGCTTTGGCCACCACGGGGCATAAGTGTTAATTTCTACTTCTGATGTATTTGTGGCAAAATCTGGGCTCCTGAAAACATGACTCAATTTTTTTTTCTTGGGCCGATACCGCTCATATGGAAAAACCTTTTGAGAATACTTTCCTCCTAAAATATTGCATGGTTTTCCCACCAGGTGAGGTAAAGTCACATCTTATTTTTTTTTATATCTCTGTTTCTAAGAGTCCGATTTGAAAAATTCTTTCGGTGTTGGAGAGCGTTTCCGGTGCGAAAGGTTTCTCATATAAATTCATGCTTTTCGTATCGCACAAGTCTGCAACCAGAGGGTGTAAGTTCACGATTCCGTTTATCTGAGGGATTAAACACCCGATTGAAAACTTTCTTTCTTTGGTCTGATTTCATACCGGTTCCATTGACTTTGAATAACTTTGATAAATTTAATTTGCGTCAGAACGGATTCAAAAGACGTGCTTATTACACCCGAAAATTCGGTGTCATCTTTCTTGTTAAAGAATCACTTCAATATGGGTGTCTTCATAGCGCTCCTTGATTGGGTGATTCTAAACAATAGATCGTATTAAATCTGCTTCATTTTTCCTGGGTAGGCTGCTCCCCGCAAAGATGTTTTGACAGATCTGTATGACGGATGCAAAAGAATATTGGTATAATTTATAGGTACTATTGTAAGATTTTATCTCTTGGATACACATGAAATTTAGTTTGGAAAGTATATCTGGAGAAATATTTTAACTTGGTGTTTGGTTTTTAAACCCAGGAACTCGTTTGTAATGCTCCTTACCTATCTATTATACAAAATAGTAGGTCAAATACACTCGGCATTTTTAGATAAATCTTTAGATTAAGTAAATGACATGAAAGTGAGAAAAAGGTGTGTTTAAATGTGATTCAGGAAAACAAAAATAAATCCTTCACAATTCTTTATGAACCCCTCACGGTCGGTTTTCATTAAAGTCGGGAATGAGACATAAAATAAAGAAATAAGAAAGCATAGGTATCACCCATTTTCTTGGCGATGAAGGCACCGTCAAAAAAATGCGGTATTTTTGGGTGAGTAACAAGAAAAATGCGGTATTTTCGGATAGTTAGCGTCGTGGTTCCGTGTCTTGCTGCGTGGTGGCGTATTTTCCTGCTTGAAGTAGCCATCTTCCTAAAAATACACCATGTACATGTACGAGTGTGCCTATCTTTTTAATTTCTGCCTTATTACTGTCTTGCATTTTTTCACATTCTTTAACGTCTTGTTTACTGTACCTCACTCATCGCATTGTGCCTTCTGGACTTTAAGATTTTGTTTGTGTTCAAGGCTAGTAGACTCTTGTACCCTTGATGTGTTTTCTTGCTGCCTTTTGCACCGGAGCGTGTGGTGTTTGGTATCCCTGGGTGTTACACTTGTACTGCCCCGGGCACCTATGTCTCTCTTTGTTTTGTGTTGTTTGAATTGTGTTTTGTCTTGCACGGCAGAGGGTTTTCTGTTCGTACCTCTGAATCTTCTACTACGTTTTCATGTAATTCTTGCTCGTCCCAAGTCATTGTTTTTGGACCGATGCAATACTGCACGGCTTGCTGTTTGGATTTTTGCGTATCTTTGTGTTTAACTTGGGGAGTTTGCCCAAGTTTCCACTATGCTCTTTAATACTTATAATGTTTTTATGTGACGTATCGTGTGGTTTCCTCGTTTGTGGGAACTGTTCAGTTCTGTACCTTTACCATAGTACATGCTTTCGTTGTGTTCTACTTGTTCCTCTCTTTTTGTGCACTGTGTTGTACAGCCACACTCTTCTAACTATATTTACCTGTCGTTTTGTGCCCTTCTCTCACTGTGAATGTCATTGCATGCTGTAATCTCCTGATGTTTAAATGTATCATGCTACATGCTATTCCCCAGCTCTTTGGATAGATACCGGACCTTCGTGCTGGCGATTTCGTTTCGCATTGTACCTGTTTTGTAGTGCTCTCTTTGGCCTTTGTGACCACTGCTGTGAGGCCTGTGAATGCCTCAGGATGTTATGCATCGTCTCGGTGAAATGTTTGCCTAGCAGTTATCATTTATTATGTAGGATGGTTATGTTTAACCAAATACTCACTTGTGATGTTAATATTGTTTGCAGCGTGCTCTCCGGGATTTCCCGGAGTGTCGATAGTGTTTTGTGATTAATTTAGCCTACGTCTTAACCATATACATGCACTTTAATTTTGCTTTGTGTATACAATGTAGATGCTCCATGACTAATCATTACTATTGCTTGTGCATCTTCTTCCTCAAACATGTATTGTTCCTTACTAGTGATTTGAACATTTTGTCATCCTTAGTTGATTGTCGTATCACATTCACCTGTAATTTTTCATCAGTATCGCTCATTGTTTTGTAGTTTATTTTGCCATTTGTGGTGCGCATGTGTCCTCTTATGTTTTCGCCAATAAAGTATATTGTTGAAGTGCTCCAGAATGATATCAAGGTACTCGTTGCTTACAAATGCTGTTTTAGAGTGTAACGCATACTCTAGATTCACTTTCCTTTTTATTTTTACTATCTCTGTTTATTTTATTTTACTATGTAAATTATCTTCTTACTGAACGAGATGTTATTTCTCCCGCTGAATGAGATCTGGCAATGAGTGTAAGTCATGACGTGGTGGTAGCCAGTATAAATAGGCGCGTTCAACGATACCTGAGGCTGCTTTTTGTTGATGTGCGTAGAGAGAGCTTTTTGTTGATGTGCGTAGGGAGAGCTGTTGTTTATGTGCGAGAGAGCTGTTGTTTATGTGCGAGAGAGTGTTTTTTTATGTGGAGGAGAGCTGTTGTTTATGTGCGAGAGAGCTTTTTGTTTGTGTTACGTGAGAGAGCTTTTATGTGTAAAGAGATTTTCGTTTATGTGAGTAGAGCTTCGTGTATGTTGGAGGATACCAGGACTTTCTCTGAATAAAGCTTGTGTTGTAAGTACGTTTTTCGCAGTTCATAGTTCTGTCAGATCTCTGTCTGGCTATTAGGTTTATTTCATTAGTTGTTATTATTAACAACCAGCATAAGACTTTATTCATCTTAATTACTACTACAACATTACTAGCAGTTAAAAGCTTGTTTATTATTATTACTACACTACTAGCAGGAAAGTTTATTCATGATATAATTAACAAACAACAAGCATTTGAACAACCATTAGTAGAAAAAGCTGAATTCATTATAAGAGGTACAGCGAAGAGCCAAAATATTATGACCATCGCGTCTTTATGCGAATCGAAGCAACTGCGGATAAATGACGGCCGGTGTGAAGGTTATGAAACGGTGTAAATAACACGTGATAATGAGCCCTGTTAATCAGCGTCCTTCTTCTTCAGAGGGGAAATCTAGTTTGACGAACTCCAAATTGTAACGGCAAGACGACTGGGTCAGAGCATTTCCAAGACGGTAAGGCTTCTGTGATGATCACGGTGAGCCGTGGTTAGTACCTTCAAAAAGTGATCCGAGGAGGGCAAGCCACGAACCACCGGATAGGTGTGATACAACCACCACACATCTACACCTACGAGCCATTGCATTATGACCACCCCCACCCTAGGGAAATGAGAGAAACTAGAGACCGAACGGTGGCGCCGATGAAGTTAACAGAGCAGTATATATACAGCCCAAGGACCGGTTTTCGATTAGTAGAGTGTTCGGAGTCAGAATGAGAAAAACTGCCGATTTATCGGAGTTTGAAAAAGGACAAATTGTGATGACTCGGAAACGGAGCGGCTTGTGTGTTGTTCACGTGACGCTGTAGAGAGTACGTATCAAAAGTGGTGCATAGATGGCCAAACGACGAACCGTCGTCCAGTCGTGTGTCGTCCGCAGCTCATTGATACCATAGGACAGCGGAAATTGTCGCGCATTTTGTTCACAGCGACCGCCGGGCCACAGTGCGACAAATCACCGGTAGCTACAACAGTGATGATCAGGGTTAATGTGTCACAGCACACAGCTTGTCGCAGCCTTCTGAACATGGGCCGTGCGTAGCCGAAGATCCAGCCTGGTCCCCATGTTGAGTGCACATCCTCGCTAACAACGAACAAAATGGGCTCCAAGATCATCGAGATTGGACCATGGATGATTGGAAAGTGGCCTGGTCTGACGGATCAGGGTTTCAGGTGCATCATGCAGACGGCCAAGTGCGAATACGCCGATTATCAATGGAGGCTATGGCACCTGGATGCACTGTGGGGCAGAAACGTGCCGGCAGCGGCGGTGTTATGTTGTGTGCGGTGTTTCCTTGGGACACTTTAAGTCCCATTATCCTAATAGCACAATCCCTGACCGCTGTCACGTATCTGAACATCGTTGCGGACCTAGTTCACCCATTCATGGCAACTGTATTCCCTGCTGAAAATGCCCATTACCAGCAGGATAATGCGCCATGCCTCACTACTAGAATCGTCTAGGAGTGGTTCGAGGAACATGCTGGTGACCTTCTGTTAATGCCCTGGCCTCCAAATTCACCTGACATGAGCCCAGTCGAACACTGACTTGGAAAAGCTTGTTCGTCTGAATCTCCACCAGTCCGAAATGTACGGGAACTGGAGGACCTGCTGTTGACATTATGGTACCCGATACCCCACGATACCTATCGTCACTTCATCGAGTCTATTCCTCGCCGAGTGGCCGTTGTTTTGCGGGCTAAAGAGGGTCCTACAGCTTATTAAGTAGGTGGTCATAATGTAATGACTCATCGGTATATGCCAGAGATAAGCGAAGGCTATCCCGCATGGTACGAACCAACAGAAGGGTTACTATGACACAGATCGCCGGTATGTTGCACATGGGCGCTTATACCTTAGTTTTCAGGAGGGGGCAAAAGTAGTAACTGGAAATACAACCTCTAACCATTTTTACGACACACGCACCTAGATAAATTTAACTGAAAACCAGACAATGCAAAATATGCATAAAAAAAAGACTGATAGATGTTGTTCAACAGCATGTTGAGACAATAAAAAAAGTTACTTTGTTGTTCTTCTGAGCCTTGCGCGTTTTACCACTTGTGTCCCATGCACCACGAAACTCCAACGATCATTCAGTTGATCCTCAAGAAGGAAAAAGACACCTACAAGACAAAGTTCTGGAAAAAACTTACGTAACTCTTTGTCCAACAGCAAATGGACGTTGTAGAGGATGATAGATATTTCATTTCTTTGTCTTTTACACTGCCCTGCACTGTACTAATGCATGTTGTGGTCTAAGACACAGTGGAGAATTTAAATATTATTACTTTCTACTGAAAATTCTCAGTGTTATTACTAAACGCACACCTCCAGAAGTTCAATATGAAATTAGCAATCAGAATTAATGATATGGCGAAAATCTTTGTAATGTTTCCCAAGAACTGAAATGACAGTCAGATTTCCAGGGCAGGGCAAATGCCCCCTCTTGCCCCACCCTATGAGCGTCCATGAAATTGAACACTAGTGACGGGAGGAATGTGACACAACACACAGTACATCGTATCCTCCTGCAAATGAGGCTGCGTAGACACAGGTCGCTCCGAGTGCCCATGCTAACCTCGTTTCACCGTCGAAAGCGCCAATAATGAGCAACCGTGGTATAATAATGCGCAGTGGTCTAAGCGATGGCCTCTGATGATTCGTCCGAAAGGTGTCCGGGTTCGAATCCCGGTGAGGCATGGATGTTGTGTTTGTCTTACGGTGCTGGCCCTTCTCCTTTCCCTGAAACCAGTGACCATAAATTAAGGACGGGCGACTGCTTATAACCCATTGAGTAGCTAACGATGGCCCTTGAACCTCCAATCACAAAATGCAGCCGCGGTGGAGCAGTGGTTTAAGCGATGGCCTCTGATGACCATTCGTCCTAGAAAGTGTCCGGGTTCGAATCACGGTGAGGCATGGATGTTGTGTTTGTCTTACGGCTCTGGACTCTCCCCCTTCCATGGAACCAGTGACCCTAAATTAGGGACAGGCGACTGCTTATAGCCCATTGAGTTGCCCACGGTGGTCGTTAAACCTCCAATCAAAAATAATAATAATAATAATAATAATAATAATAATAATAATAATAATAATAATAATAATGAGCACGCGAACATCAAAAATGCACCTTGAATGATTGGAAGTAGGCCGTCTAGTCCGACGAATCTCGCTACCTGTTGCACCATGTGGATGCCCTGGTAGGTCTGCGTCGTTTACCTGGAGAAGCTCAGGCACCAGGATGCACCATGGAGCAAAAAAATCAATTGGTGGAGGTGTAAGGCTTCGGGCGATGTTCTGCTGCGGAACTCTGGATCTAGTCATACATGAGCAGGAAATTATGACGTCTACCATCTACCTAAACATAATTTCCGGCCGAGTACATCCTTATATGGCTCCTCTAATAGTGCTTTTTTTAGAAGAAAAATGCTCCACGCCACGCTGCTTGGATTGCTCGAGAATAGTTTGCGGAACATGAGGAAGATTTCCCGGTTTTGCCCTAGCCTCCAAATTCCCCAAACATCAATCCAATCGAGCATTCGTGGTTTATGTTGGAACAGCAAATCCAATCTCAACCGCGTAACTTATAAGAGTTAAAGGATCTACTGGTAACGCGTTGGGGCGAGATATGTACCGCAAAACACCTTTGGATCTCTTGTAGAGTCCAAGACTCTCCGGGTAAGCGCTGTTTTGGTGGTACGTGGATGAACACCACAATATTAGGAAGGTGGTTATAATGTTTTTGCTCTTCGGCGTAGTAAAGAACCCAGTGCCAGCCACGAAAATGGACCTCAGACCATTATACCGCCTCTACCAACTTGTACAGTTAACGCTAGACGACTGAGGTCCTCCAATTCGTGTTATTGACGCCATATTTTCCTTAAGCCTATTGCGGATGATTTATTGTCCGTGATGAATGAACTAGATCCCTCTAAATGTGCTGGACCTGATGAGGTTCATCTAAGGGTAGTAAGATTTGTGTCTCTTGAATTATTAATTCCATTAATTCTGATTTTTAAGCATGTTCTACATTTGTACATACTGGTATTATTCCTGAACCGCTGAAACTCAGCAGAGTCAGTGTTATTTACAAACAAGTTAGTAAAATCATGCAATGCATTGATTATGATACGCTTTCCAACATACCAGAAATCATTACTCAAGTTATGAGGATAATGGCTGTAAAATAAATCTCGCTCCTATGATCTGACATTTGACCCCATTTCGATGATATTCAACAGAACCCGTAAAGTATACTTCCGGAACAACACGATAAAGTTTTGTCTCAATCTAAGCATTTTTACGCAAGTTATGACGCATAATGGCGATGGAAGTGATTCCGCTCCTATGTCCAGAATTTTGTCCCAAATTTCGCCAATTTTCAATAGGATTCGTCCCCAGGTAGTCTCCTATCACATACTAAAATTTAATGGACATCGAACTTTTTTACGTTAGTTATGACGCATAAGAGCAGTGGAATGGATCCCGCTAATATGTCCTGACTTTCGACCCCATTTCGTTCACTTTCAATAGGGATCCTTCCCAGGTGTTTTCCTAACACATACTAAAATTTCATCGAAATCGAACGATTTTTACGCGAGTTATCGTGCGGACCAACATACGCACACAACGCGTGACGTAATGAGGCAGATGGGAATCGCGACCATCAGCTCGCAAGAGTGTGACGTCATAAAACTTTAATAGTATCCACACACAGCGCGTGACGTAATGAGACAGATGGCGTGACCGCGCGCCAACATCTAATGGGACGACGCCATGACATTGCACTAAAAACGTGGTAATTCGGGGTGGTTATTTAACCCACTAAACGAACTTTCCTAAACTCGAGATCAAGCTAAATCGATTTCTAGTACCAGAAAACGGTAGGTTAACGACTTTCATCAAAATCCTTACAGCCGTTTTCAAAATAAAATTTACATACATACAAGAATTTGCTCCTTTGAGGTGAACGTCAAGTAATTTTGCTTCCTGTACTTCGAATGGAATAATTTCTGTACACATTTTCTTCTCAATTAATGCGTTCCCAAGGATGAAAATTTGAACATCGATTAAGATATGTTCATTTTATAACATGGAATACTTAATATTTTCTAAAACATAACCATAATTATGCAATCCAACATTTGTTTGTCTACTGACGTCGTCAAAGTACAGGTCACGCCATCCTTTTTCTGGTTTCAACACCACCAAAGGAAAAATTATTGATTTTTAATATAATTATGGTTATGTTTTAGAAAATATTAAGTATTCCAAGTTATAATATGAAGTTATTTTAATCGATGTTCAAATTTTCATCCTTGGGAACACATTAATTATGAAGGAAATGTGTAGAAAAGTTTTTCCATTGGAAGTATAGCAAGCAAAATTACTTGATGTCCACCTTAATAATATGGAATAAGGGCGATGGCATGGATCGCAATCCTATGTCCTGACCTTTGACCCCATGTCGTCCATTTTCAATAGGGTTCGTCCCCAGGTGGTCCCCTACCACATACTGAAATTTCATCGAAATCGAACCATTTTTACGCACGTTATGGCGCATAAGGGCAATGGGATGGATCCCGCTCCTACGTCGTGACCTTTGACTCCATTTGTCTCATTTTCAATAGGGTTCGTCCCCAGTGGTCTCCTACCACATACTAAAATTTCATCGAAATCGAACAATGTTTACGCCAGTTATCGTGCGGACAGACGGACGGACGGAAAATGCTGGAGCATATACGGTTCTTCAACCTACGGTTGGAAAGCGTAAAAAATGGAAAGTTTAGTGCTTGCGACAGTAGTACAAGTGATTTTTGGGTGACGAGATGGGTAAAAAATGCGATTTGATGGACTTTCAAAGTGAGATGATTGTAGGAGCTCGGAGCCATGGAGCGATTATCACCGAAACCGCTTCATTCGTGAAATGTTCCAGAGCAGCTTTTGTTAAAGTGTTTAAAGGCTGGACTGTCAACCAAAAGAACTGGGTCTCTGCGTGCAACGTGTGGTCGTCATCGACTAGTGACTGCTGGGGCGGAACGGAGAGTGTCCAGACTGGTAACAGACAACAGAAGGGCAACAGTGCAGCAAATTACAGACCATCTTAATCAAGGATCCCCTCAAATAATCTCTGCACGCACTGTTCGCCGTACACTGCATCGGATGGGATGTGGCAGCCGAAGGCCTGTTCCAACACCTTTGCTGTCTGCAGTTAACAAGAGAAAACGTCTCCAGTTCGCATAGGGGCACAGGGATTAGACAGTCGATAATTGGAAGCAAATTATGTGGTCCGATGAATCACGTTTTCAGTTGCACCATGCCGATGGACGAGTGAGAATTTGGCGGAAACAGCACGAAGGCATGGACCCCAAATGCATTGCTACAACCCTTCAAGCTGGTGCAGGCAACGTTATGGTTTGGGGAATGTTTTCCTGGCATGCTTTGGGCCCTTTAATTCGTGTTGATCAACGTCTGACTGGCACATCATATCTAAACATCGTTACGGACCAAGTGCATCCTGTCATGTGGACGGTTTATCCCAATGGCGATGGCTACTTTCAACAAGATAATGCGTCCTGTCATAGTGCTCGTATTGTACAGGATTGGTTTCGGGAACATGCCGGTGAGTTTACTTTGCTCAGGTGGCCCCCACAATCTCCAGATCTCAACCGCATTGAGAATTTGTGGGATGAAGTTGAACGAGCCATCAGACATCTGGATCCACAACCCTGCCATCTCACACTCCTGGAAAGTGCTATTCATCAAGCATGGTCTCAGATTCCACAAACCACCTATCAACATCTCGTGGAGTCCATGCCACAAAGAATCAACGCAGTATTAAAAAGCAAAAGGTGGCCCAACGAAGTTCTGAGGGGGTGGTCATAATATAGTGGCCACTCAGTGTATATGTAATCAGTTTATGGCGTCTGACGTCGCCTTCCGATCACCAAGAGTTTTTTACATCTTTCTCTATTCCAGCACCATTCTTCCATCAAGGTCATTTTAACTAAGTGCTCTCTTTATTCCATCAGACCATGTTCTTCTTGGTCGGCCTCTATTTTTTCGTTTGTTTGATTTAAATTCCATGGCACTTTTGGGCAGTCTTTCATTGGTCATTCTTTTTACATGACTCAACCAACGCAATTGTCTTTTCTGTGTCTTAATCCTTTCATTCGTTCTTTTCTGTCTTCTTGACACTTTACGTGATCTTCTTGAATCATCCATCTTTACGGCTGTTATTTTCTTTCTATCCGCTCTGTTAATCGCCAGGCCTCGGCCCCACATAGTGAGATGCTCTTAACAACACTATTATAGATACTCCCTTTTCCTTTCCCTGGTTATTTCTTCACTCTACCAGATTCCATTCAGGCGTTTAAACAGCTTTTCTTCCCTGTGCAATTATTTTTCTTAATTCCATTGCATCTTTACCTTCTGGTGTAATTTTAACACCTAGGTAATTAATTCCATACACTTCACATGGATCAGGAACATCAAACAGAAATCATCGCTCCTTCCACGTTAAGAAGTGAGTCCAGGAAAAATTCTCATCGGTTGCCACCGGGATTCGAAAACAGGGTACTCCAGTTACGCGCCGGACATGCTACCACTGCACCACAGCGGCCTCGAGTTCTTAAGACGCACAAGTGATTAACTGCCAAACTTTTTCCCGGGACTCACTTATTAACGTGGAAAGAGCGATGATTTTCTGTTTGAACACCTAGGTAATTATAATGAACATATCTTTCATTTTATTCATTATCTTTTAGCTGTAGGTTTGTTTCATTACTTACAATGCATAAATATCTTGTTTTATTTAAATTTATAGTTAATCTCCATTTATCATATTCCTCTTTTATTTTGCTAGTCTGTATTTGCTAACATTTTTGAGGAGTTGGTTCATAGCGCTCGACACAATGGCGCTCGTCTGTTACCTCGTACAATCCTCCACAGCCAATGTGTGGTTGACTGTGTATTCCGAAATTCTCTTCTTGATAATGCTGTTCTACTGCACGATTACTAGGCGCAACTGAGCTCAGCTGTTACTTCGTACAATCCTGTCCAGTCTCCGTTGCCCTCGAACATTGATCAGTCATTTCCTCCCACGAAAAAACCGCTTACTGCATGTTTTTTTCTTTGTTGTTGTTGTTCTGGTTATAGCTCTTCGTTATATGTTTTGTTACAGTTCTTGTATAGCCAAGAAGGTTTACCGTTTCTAAGATGCTTGCACCCGCCACCCTTGCTCCCAGTATTATGCGTCTTTCAAAGTCGCATAAATCAAGGGGTGTTTCCCATATTCCAGCTATGAACGACCTGAATCCTTTGCAATGAACGGCATAGTTGCGTGCATGTAACGCACTGCAGAGATGAAGTACATGTCAAGACGCCAAAGTAGCAGCGATGAATTCCGTCGGTGTAGCTTAATTGGAAACGCATTTGGTTCCGAAGCAGAAGGTTGCGGTTTCGAGTCCGCCACCTTCCAAAAATAGGCTTTTTTTTACGTTACATTGGCCCCCCGTTGTGAAAATGGATCAACTGGCCGTTCGCTTCTTCGAAAAATATGTAGTGATCATTCCACACATCGTCTGGAATTAATGAAAAATTCTTTGTTCACTTCGAAAAACGTGAGATGATGTTTCCACACATCGTCTAGAACAGTTATCTCAAAAGGAGACCTTTCGAAGGGCCACTTTCCAGTTTTGAAGGAATTTAGGGGCCCGCATGAACATTGATAAATTTCCTATGAATTAATATAAACTTTACAAAACTACACCAATGGCTTGTCACTAGAGAGGAATATTATTTCTTATTATCGGTAAATAGTAAAAGCAAATGCTTTATCAATCACTTTAAACAATCACCTTTATGAAACAATTCATCATCATCATTGTCAACGATTATCAATCCACTGCCTCTTCCACAACGGTCTGTCTTGTGCCAGTCTCCTCCATGTCACTCCCGCATACTTTCGAATTTCATCCACCCATCTCCCATGTGGTCTTCTTCTGGGTCTTTTCCTGCTTCTTGGAATCCAATCTAAAATTTCTGCTGTCCATCGATGGTCTGCCCTTCTCGCAGTATGTCCAGCCCATTGCCATTTCAGGGAATTTAACTCTGATCATGATGTCTTCCACTCTTGTCATTTTTCGGATCCACGAGTTCCTCTTCTTATCTCTCCTGGTTACACCAAGCATGCACCTCTCCATGCTGCTTTGAGTTGTCTGCAGCTTTTGTATGTCTCTTTTAGTTAAGGTCAACTATAACGAAGTAAATTTCTCCGTCATTTTTATCCGCGCCGGGGTTCGAACCCGGGTCCACTCCATTCCGGAATAAGTTGCTCTACCAATTAAGCTACGCGGACCTGTATTCTGATTCCTATCTGCCTTTATGTCGTGTGCGTCCTTCTGGGAGGTACGTCACATCTCCTGGTACGTTACATCATCTCCCCCTTATTTTTCTTTTTTTCTTTCGAAGTGCTGCTCATATTTTTCCTATCTCGCGGTGTGGAAATAACATCACACCATTGCGAGATTTTGAACGGTCGGGTCATCCGGGTAGTTCGGGCGCCATTATAACGAAGTAAATTTCTCCGTCATTTTTATCCGCGCCGGGGTTCGAACCCGGGTCCACTCATTCCGGAATAAATTGCTCTACCAATTAAGCTACACGGACCTGTATTCTGATTCCTATCTGCCTTTATGTCGTGTGCGTCCTTCTGGGAGGTACGTCACATCTCCTGGTACGTTACACAACGTCTCTGCACCATACGTAAACACTGGAAGGATGCATTGATCAAACACTCTTCTTTTAAGACATAATGATATATTGCTCTTGAAAATTATACTGTTTCTTCCAAAAGCTCTCCAGGCAAGTTTTATACGCCGAATTTCTTTTCTTTTACCAACTGAACACGGCACAGAGTTCAGATGATATTACATGTTCTGACCAGGAACTTGAGCTCGCTTTTCTGTCACTAACGTATCGATATTTGGAATAATGTTCACGTTACTTTTAAAAGTGAGCATAAGTTTCTCTCTCTTAACCTA
Organism: Macrothele yani; assembly: GCA_039090855.1. Classification (NCBI taxonomy): domain Eukaryota; kingdom Metazoa; phylum Arthropoda; class Arachnida; order Araneae; family Macrothelidae; genus Macrothele; species Macrothele yani. The sequence continues at coordinate 43,150,024 of CM077001.1, forward strand.
TTCCCTTCAAGACATTTTGCTTGGTTCATTCTTGAAGACAACTGTTCACATGAGTTATGTTGTTCCGCATATAGACATAGCACGTGCAGCTAGGTTATGAATGTTTACGTACTTGTCTTTTGAAACTAACTGGTAAAACTCTGTTACATTGCAGCTGGCGAATTTTTCTTTCCGGAAAGAATCTCACTGGAAGTCTATTAATTCAAGCTAAAGTTCTTCAGGTGCGTTGTCAGCATTATAGGAAAGTGGAGTCTTAAATATATTGAAAATATGTATTTTGCTTAATATAGTTATGTTCTTCATAAATAAACTTGTTACTTATAAAGAAGATGGCTTTCTTAATCATTACTATGTTTATATTATACTTAATGTGTTATAATACACTTGAAAAAGGTGATTTCTTTCAATTTTGTAATCATTCATGCGGGCCGCAAAACAGTTGGCACAGGGCCACATGCGGCCCACGGGCTGCTAGTTTGAGACCACTGATCTAGAATTAATCAGAATTCCTTCTTCTTCAGCGAGCTACTTCAAGCATGGTTTGCTGGATGACCAGGAAACTAATGATTCCGTCCCAGCCCTTTCTCAAAGGGGGAGGGGATACATGTGACGCATTACAGAGGTGAAACGCATGTCAACACGGCAAAGTTGCAGCGATAAATTCCGTCGGCGTCGCTTTATTGGGAAAGAACTCGACTCCGGAGCAGAAGGATGCTGGTTTGATAACACTGGGGAACAATTCTGAACATATTTTTTGTTGACTTCATTTTTTCAGCTGACTTTGACAGAAATAGGCATGCTGATTTTGTAACGGCAGCTAGTTTTCTTCTATTACTTCAGGTTTTTTCTCTACCGCTTATCTGCATGCGATTACTGTAGCCAGGATGGAGGAGAGCACTAGTGTTCTCCTATTGGTCGAAAGCAAAGCGCTTCCATCGAGTGGGGAGGGAGGGGTGGAGGACGAACTTGTGGACCAGCGAAAGGTTGTTAGTTGTCTGGGCTATTCAGTTACACGCACGACAGCGTGGTGAGAGGTTGTGGGCCACTGTATGCATGGAAATTCACTGTTAGCTATTTTTCATAACTTGCTTAGCAAATTTTATTATTTTATAAACACGTATTTAATTTATGATGTCTGCCTCTTCTGTTTCTCGTCGGAAGTGCATAAACCACCCAGATTCATTTTGTTATATCTGTGGAAGTTTCACGATTCCCAGTCAAAGGGCGAACATCAGCGCATTTGTAAAGCAAAAAAGCCTATTTTGCATATTTCAAGGTTAAAGTGGGTGATCAGGATAAGCCATAGTCCCATCATAAGGTGTGCAAGCAGTGTGTGGAGAGTTTACGGATGTGGACAGAAGGGAACACGTGATAAGATGCCATTTGGAATACCTATGATTTGGCAAGAGCCAATAGATCATGTAAGTGACTGTTATTTTTACATAGTGAAAACATCAGGATATAACAAGAAAAATAAATGTAACATAAAGTATCCTAGTCTACCATCAGCTATACGCCCACAACCTCATTCAGCTGAAATCCCAGTGCCGGCGTTCGTTACACTACCCTCTCTTGAAGAACATGATTATGGTGATGAAGTGCGTGACAACAGTGATGCCGATTTTGTAATTGAAGATGACTCTGTTCGTAAGGGATTTGATCAGCATGAGTTGAGTGATTTGGCACGTGATTTGGGACTGTCAAAGAAGGCTTCAGAACTCCTAGCATCAAGACTGCGTGAGAAAAACCTGCTTGAAAAAGGAACGAAGGTATCGTACTTTCGAACCAGAGAAAGTGAATTTCTGCAGTACTTTAGAAGTGATGGTGGCTTTGTATATTGCCATAACATACGAGGTTTAATAGAGGAATTGGGAATTGCAAAGTATAACGCAACTGAATGGCGAATGTTCATCGATAGCTCAAAGCGGAGTTAAAAGTGTGTCCTCCTTAACAACGGCAATTTATTTGAGTCAGTCCCAATTGGTCATTCAGTTTGTCTTTGTGAAGAATATGGAGACATAAAGAGAGTCACTGAGTTGTTGCAATATCACACAGACAATTGGGACATATGTGTTGAACTTAAAATGGTATGCTTCCTTCTTCGTCAGCAACGTGGATACACAAAATATACCTGTTATCTGTGCATGTGGGACAGCAGAGCACGTGAGAAGCATTGGGTGGAAACAAATTGGCCTCCACGATCTTCTCTCAAACCCGGTGATCCAAACATTCTGCATGAGCCACTTGCTGATAGAAAAAACATTATATTCCCACCTCTGCACATGAAACTAGGTCTCATGAAGTAGTTTGTTACAGCTTTGCCAACTCAAGGAGACTGTTTCAAGTACCTCATTATGGCATTTCCTAGCCTGTCTTTGGAAAAAGAAAGGCCGGTGTATTTGATGGTCCAGATTCGGCAGCTCATCAAAGATCAACATTTCATTGGGACAATGTCTGAACTGGAAAATAATGCTTGGTTACCATTAAAGGCCATTGTCAAGGACTTTATAATTACACCGAAATTATTCAGAAACTCTTGGACTCCTACAAAATGCTTGACTGCAACATGAGCATTAAGGTACATTTTCTGCACAGCCATCTTAATACACTGCTCGCCACCCAAAATGCGACACCAAGAAGGACACGAGGTAGCAAAGCCAGATTTACTGGACACATAACAACAGATACGAAGATGAAACGATTGAGCTTACAGGCCCGTGCGACTTGCGAAACACGCAGACATCAATAGTTCGTGTGGCCCCCATGGCTGGCAATAACGGCTGCTACACGCCGCGGCATCGATCGAAAGAGGTTTTAGATGTGGGCTTGGGGTATGTCGGTCCAGGCTGCTTCCACACGTTTCCACAGTTCATCAGGCGTAGCCGCGGGTGGTGCTTGCCGGGCCACTCGGTTTCCGATCAGCTACCAGACGTGTTCGATGGGCGACATATCGGGAGAACAGGCGAGCCACGGCACCATTGACACCTGGTGGGCCGTGAAGAATTGTTGCACGATGCGTGCCATGTGCGGGCGCGCATTGTCTTGTTGAAACGTGGCCGCTGGCAGGTCCTGCAAGTAAGGGAGGACTACAGGCTCCAAAACGTCGGAGATGTAGCGGTGGCTGATGAGTGTTCCGGCGATGCGTACCAGAGAGGTGCGGTTGTCATATCCAATGCGCCCCAAACCATAACGCCAGGCGACGGACCGGTATGGCGATGCATAATGCAGGCGTCATACAGTCTCTCGCCGCGGTGTCGCCACACGCGGATCTGACCATCGTAGTGTTGCAGGCAGAAGCCGGATTCGTTGGAAAAGACAATGTCGTGCCATTCCGTAGTCCAGGTACGGCGTTCAACTGCCCACTGCCGCTCGACTCGCCGGTGGTGTAACGTCAATGGTAATCGGAGCAACGGGCGTCGTGCGACAATTCCCCGCTCCTTCAGACGACGTCGAACGGTACGTGCTGACGCAGGTTGTTGCGCAACACACCCTAATTCCTGCGCTAACGTTCGTGATGTGGCGGTGCGAGCCGTCAATGTCCGCAGCACAACATGCCGGTCCTCTCATTCGGTGGTGTGCCGCGGCTGCGGCAATCACTCACGTCAGTCCGTCCGTCCGTCCTTCACCCACCGAATCCATACTGGCCTCACTGTGGCTGGATGTCGTCCCACACGGGCGCCGATGTCTCGGTACGATAAACCGCTGTTGCGATAAGTCACTATTCGTCCTCTGTCGAACTCCGAAGTGTGCTGGAATGACTGCCGTATTTTGCGAGGAGGCATCTGGAAGCTTCCCACGCACAGGTCCGGCAGCACAACACACTTCCACTACTTACACCCCGCCTTCTGTACACCCTTCTTATAGTGCTTCTCGGTGGCGTGCCGGGCGCACATGATTTTCATATGCCCAGCAAAGCTAATCGTTTGCATGTCCTCTAGCGGGCGACGCGTGCTGCGAATTTCAGGCCAATCGGATGCTTCCTTCTTGGTGTTGCATTTTGGGTGGTCAGCAGTGTATATTCCCGGAAAATCTTGGTGCCGTCAGTGATGAACAAAGAGAACGATTCCACCAAGATTTGAAGGTCATGGAAAGATGGTATCAGGGTAGATGGGATGAACACATTCTGGCTGACTATTGCTGGAGCATTCGGCGGGATTCCCCACGGATTCAACACTCCAGGAAAAGCTATAAGCGCAAATTTTTATTTTAACTGCTACGGCTTGCACACAATATGCCAGACAGTAGCAATATATCCTTTGTATGAACAAAATAGACGTAAATAAAATACATTCAGGTAAATAATTTTTTTCTTTATTTTCCATTCTATGTATGAAATTTGTATGTTTTTTTGTTTTTCGAGGAACACGGAGGGTACCCTGTATCGTAAAAAGTTGATGTGGTAGAAAAAAACTGAGGTCATATTTGGATTCACAACCCAAAAGTTAGTAAACAATAAGTGGCAGAACTAAGTCAACGAAAACTGTGTTCCTCAGTGTAATCGCCACCGGCAAATTTGTGTTTTCTCATACGTTAAATGATTATGACACATATCTGACTCCCGTTGGGTGTTCCTAATAATTTGCTACTTCGCAAGAATTTGTTTCCACTGTACATTTCTATGGAAAGACTTTTCTTTGATGGGGTTGCATGCTACGTTCTAACGCTTTGTGCAGTTATTTCTCCGGCCAAGCAACAACCCGAGTTTGAATCTGGTCCAAACCTAATTAAAGGCATCATACATAGCCAGCCAAGAACGTTGGTTTTACAAAATTGAAAGCGCATCCCAAGACGATGGATTCATTTCCAGACAAAGAAGTGCTTCTGGGGAAAAACACGACTTCACCTCAAAAACTTCTTACTGGCATACTTTAAAGATGCGTCTTTAAATAAAAAGCAGAGTGTCTTGTTCTTGTGGCCACGCCCTTTTATTTCGACTTATTCTTAGTACGTATCTTCCACCTGCTTTCATTCATCTTCAGAGGACGTTTCTGGCAAAGCAAGAATCGTAAATCATGAGGCATTTCACAGCTTATTTCTTTAAAAAAGAACATTCCGAACAGGTATGATCCTCACACTCCGGTATACGACACTTTTGATTCACCAAATGGTTTTACGACGGTACATAAATTCCTCGGAGTCCTTAATCTTTTAAGCGGCCGATGCATCTGTAGCAAATGTTGCCCAAAACTTTTTCCGCACCCCAAACAGAAATGTTCACATAGCGACTGAGTTTTACAGATGCTACGGCAAAACGATTCCTTTCATCCTCTCATCTCAGCAGTACCGACCACAAACCTGTCACCAGTGATAAGTGCTCCTCTTAAATTCTTCATTCTCGGCTCTATGACCCAAGGCATGACGGGAAATGGCTAGTACCCCTGGTACGAACGCCGTGGCACAGGATAGAAACAAGTGACTCAAACAAAAATGCGGTCGTCTATGACGAGGGAAAAGTTTTAGTTGACGAGTAAAGAATTCAGAAGAGAAGTCTAAATCCAATCGGCAATGAATTATACAATATCATGCCTGTTCTTGGATTCGTAAGAATAACAGATTTTTAATAAAGCTTATTATCATTCACAGAACTGATGCCTGATTGTGCAACAGTATGGGAAACCAGTTTCTCCGCGAAAGAAATTTGATAGCGAATGCCGTGAGTCGCGAGGCCTAGAAGCCGCAAGTCCGTTAGAATGCTTTCCCCAAACGCTGTGTGAAAAGATAGGCAGTGTAAGAGTCACATAGGCCTCGAGAGCTGCCGCTTAATCAATTGCTGCGTAGGTCATAGAACAAACATATGAATCTGTGGAATATTCAAAGCAAACAGAATATAAATTCCGAATTTGCTTGTAAAAATTTTCAAGCCCTGGTTGCAGCCCTTTAGCAGGTAATCAGCCAATAAGGATTAGCGAAAATTATCCCCCTGAATGACTCCTTCGAGTAACAAAGCTAAGGGGAAAGCAACTCTATTGAGCAAGTTCACTCGTTCCATCCGCGTTCAGCCCACTTCTTAGACAGCGAATGTATTCGTTCGATCTGATTTCAGCCCATTTTGTTCACACAGAGTTAGCTTGTTCCAGCTGGTTAAAAAGGGTTAAATAACTATCAAAAGACGCCTTTGTACGGGGAAATGCTTTGAGGGCGAGAAGTATAAAAGCAGCCGAACTTCTCCGTTCGTGTAACAGTAGCGCTTTTGACAATGATTACGCTGCAAAAACAGCGCTTATAACGTAATTAGCTGTAAAGCCCGTTGAGATAAGAATGCAACGGGTTCTAGATATCACTTATTGCTATTCAAGCGTTTATTAACGACGGTGGAAAATATCTTTTAACACGACATTTTTTGTAAATACCTTTTCGAAATCTGGAAGTAGTTTTCCTTGTTCTTGCCCATGGACTACTTTAACTGTGACATCAAACCGTCGCACTCTTGACAATGCAACAAAAAGTTGTCCATGGCTAAACACTGGTTCACGAAAGTAGATACCTACTTTCTCCAGTGTTTGACCTCGAGACTTATTAATGGCCATAGCAAAGGCGGGTTTTACAGGGAATCGTCGTCGTCTTAATGTGAATGGGAGGTCTATATCAGTAGGTGTGAAGTCAATTGGCGGAATAGAAACAGTTTTACCACATGCTGAGCCTGCGAGTACTTCTGCAATGATCAAATTGAGTTTTAGTTCTTTAATTCCATTGCATTAACCAATGTCTTGTTCCACTGCATAAACCTCGCTGTGTATTGAGGTTTATCAGGAGCCTGATAATAGCTCCAATCTTCAACTTGAGTCTGTGAAGTGGCATTCCTGATGGAGTTTGTTTATTTAAGAACTCTATAGGAAAATGCTTTTCAGTATTTTATTCGCCATCGGCATCAATTGAATCAGAGCTTAAGTATGTGCTTGCTGTACCCTCTAAAAGATCGTGAACATTCTCATTTAATTTGTCAACATCAGAGTTTTTGGGACACAGAATGGCTTTCTTTGCAAATGTTTTAAAATCAGAAATTTTCAAGTTCTCATGTGTGCAAATTCTTCCCAAAGATGGGATTTATAATTTTCAAACCATTTTTGTGCATTGGGTGGTGAAACAAAGATAAAAATATATGTAAATAAATCTCGTAGTTGCGGAGGCATGCTGCAGACTGATGCTTCATCTAAGGTTTTCTCCCATATTTCATCATTCTTAATTAAACCTTTCTGCAAAGCAGCTTCTTGGAAGGTATCATATGGAATTCCATTGACTGTTTTTAAATCTGTAACGCTTTTCGCTCCAGACACATAAAGTAGCAGTAGTCTCAAATAATATCTTTCTGGATCAGAGCCAAGGTTAACTGAATACATTCTTCCAATTACATTATCTCCACCACGTTTTCGTTGGACCCATTGTCTTTATTTTTGATTGAACACATAATGTGTTGGCATGTCGCTATTTGAAATGGATTGCGCATCTTCATTGCCCTCATGTAGTTTGAACCATGCTGTCAGCATTGTATCTCTTTGAGCATTATGAACAACTGCATTTCGATCATTATTCAATTTAAGGTAATCTAACTATTATATGAGATTGCTGTTGCATATCATAACCAAGTATTCGTCACATTGCTTCAGGTGCGTCTGATCATAATTGATCTCAGGAAGTTTTATCCAATTTTCTACTAAATTTCCTGTATAGCTGGTATTTATTTGAGAGATGCTGAGTTTGTACTAATTGGTTCACAGAGGTATTTCTAAAATTCTGTATTTCATTTTCTCCTGGAAGAGTAAATTTTTTTCAATGTTTATTCATCGAAGAAAGTACAAAAACTATCTAATAAAAATAATAAAATTTAGATGTAACAGTTCTTTTTTCATATTGTTTATCAGTTTTTAATATTTATTAGGTATCTTGTTTCACAAACCGCATTGGAGAGTTAATGTAAGTATTTTATGTTAGTGTGTCCTGCTGCTATATTAAATGGGCAATATTTAAGCATTTATATTTGTGGTTTTGTGCATTAAGGAATTATATATAATGATTTTCCCTTCCTTCTTGTGTTTCCATTCTAGCGGCCGTTGTAAAAATCCAGTTGTATCCAGCAGTCAGACTGGCAGATCTAGAAGCTCATTTACAGTCCTTGATCACCACCATACCATCACTCACCATCACTTAGATGAATACGGTGCTTTTAGAAAATATACCATTATTTTCCAGCAATTTTTACTTTTCATGTGTGTTTTAGTACGGAATATGTTATTGATAATTATTTTAGCTTTATATATGAAAATCAGAATTTCAAAAATGTGTTTTTTTTTCAGGTTTTATCAACTGTGATTGTTGTGTTCTATTTATCAGTGCAATTTGCAAAATTTTATTTAACATATGGGCATGGGTTAAAGTTCATTTAATTGCTCGTGTGCAGGTTTGCCTTTCAGTAGTGTTAAAAGGTACGCCCTCATTTTGCAAAACGTCATCTACTAAGTTTTTTCCATTGCAGGTTCTAAAGCTGACCGGATATCACAATACAATGAGAGTTTAATATAAAACTGTAAAAAATGTGAGTGAGAGTGTGTGTGTGTGTGTGTGTGTGTGATTCGAAAACTATTTTACTGATAATATCACTGCTTTCACACGACTGGTCTAAGATAGTAGTGATAAGGTACTTTATTTTTCATGAATGAACTGCATATATACATATATATACATATATATATATATACTTAAGAGCAAAACTGAAGACTAAGGAAAAATTTTAGAATTTAAAACGAAGGGTGCAAAATAACCTGAAAATCAAAACGCGCAACGCAGCAGTTTTGAAAATTCAGAATTCACATTCTATAAAGAAGATACTAAGCAAAAAAATACATATATAATTTTGACTCACACCTAGTACAACATAGAAAAGGTTATGTATCTACCTGTGTGAGTAAAAGGAGAAAAGATAAAAAAATAAAATAAAACAACTGAATGTAGAAGGTGTCGAGATATAGCCTTGGCTTTATCAAGGACCAGCAAACTCTGCATTTTCTCACTTCCACAAGATCTAGTTGGAAATGGGTTTCTGCAAGTGCCATAGATGCAAGTAACATTCCCACCTAAAATAGTTTAAAAAATATATATATAAAGTCCTCCGTAGAGTAGCATGACCTAGCACTAGTTAACAATAATTTCGCTTGCATCCATTGGCCATGGCCCGACCCATGCTTCATCTGTTACTATTAAACAGAGAGAAGAAGATTAAAGAGAACTCAAGCTGTGAGAGTGACATAATAAATAGAAATGATTTTCAGCTATAACGAAATTTCAAGTTCGTTTGAGAGAGAATTTAAACCCTGAAAAACACGCAAAAGAAAACCAAATTTTACATTGCAATTGAAAAGGAAATGTTAATTTATAACGAACAGATTTTTGAAAGAAAACTTGAGTCTAAAAACCTACTCTACAACTTATGACAGCACGAAAACGAGAATAAGTTAAAGATAATAATTAACTAAAGAAAACTTTGTGAAAGTTATATACCTTAAACAGTTAGTTGCAATATGTACAAAGTATTTCAGCAGTGCTTTAAGTGCATAATTAATTAGTTATTAAGAACTTAACTACTTTGAAAAAACAGCGCATAGACAGCGCATAGAAAGGAACAAGCTTTGCTCTTCCTGTTCCTAGTACCCCAAAAGACGCTCAAAGTTACAAAGAAAAATAAGAGTTAAAACCTCGCATAAATGTTAACAGACAAACCAATGCTTAAAAGCTGAAAAGCTAAAAAGAGACATAAAGTACAAACATTGAACTTATAAAACCTAGAACCCGAAAACAAGGAGAGAGCTTACCTCTTGTGTGACAAAACTTTTCTCCTCACAAGAGGAGAACATGGCTGACTCCTTCCGCCACTCCCCTAGACGCTGGGGGCAGTGAGGGTGGGGCTGATGGCCTCCTCATACAGCAAGAAACCACGCGCGGAGATTTTAACCAGAGAAAAATATATAAACTTAAGACTGTGGATCTGTATGATCAGAATACAGAATTAACTCTCCAGAATACATGAGAAATATTATAAAATACGAGCAGTTTATTTAATAATCTTTGCATGTATTAAATCACCTTAGTGAGTTCTATAGATTAATCAGAATCTTATTAATTTTAATGTTGGTTTTACTATTTTTAGTATAAGCTATCCTAGTGATGAATAACTAGTTTTCTTTATTTGTTTTTATTTTCTTTTATAAACAGATTTTTAAGCTGTTTTGTGATTTTGTTTATATTATTTAATTTTTTGTTTTAATAGGACCGTCATATCCATAGCACTAAGGTTCCTTTAGGTAGTTAATAGGCATCCTCTAGCCAACTTCCTTACGGCTTTGATTGGTCAGAATCATATTATTAACTGTGTAGAAAATTAAAGCAGATCTGCCAACCTTACCCATTATTCAGAATAATTTTTCTTAAAGTTCTTTGATGAAAAGAAGAAGGAATTTCGTTCTCTAGAAAACTTTCTAATAGTATATTAATGTGGTAATTGAAATCCAAATTGTTGCAAATTCTTGAAATTCTTAGGACTCCTGAGAAATTAGTACATTCTCAATTACTTTGGCTGAAATGTTATTATCCAGTGTAGATATTTAATTACTTTGAAAGGAAAATTAACTCTTTATCAAAGAGAGCTAATAGATGTTACTCTGTTGAGCTTAATGCTTGTCTAGAACTCAGGTCCTGATTACTGTGGTTGGTTTTACATGTTAAGAGAGCTAGGATAGATATTATCAAAATCACTCTCTTATAACTTCTGAATTATTGATACACAGCAGATCATCAATATATCTAAAAGTGTAAAGGTAGTTATCTGAGCAGGTGGGGTGATTTTTAATGAATTTATATTCCTTAAAGAACAGGAATAGATTAGCGATATTTGTGGACGTTGATGTTCTATTGGAATACCGTTCACTTGCTTATAGAGAGTATTATTATATAAGATATGGTTATTTTTTATGCAGCAATTGAGATAAGAGTTCCGCATCAACAAATTGGTTAAGTTTAAATTCTGCATACAGCTCTTTAAAGGTAGTGATTATATCTGATAGAGGCAGATTAGTATACAGGTTTTCAAAATCATAACTATTAATATCTAGGGGACAAACTTTGAGTATAGTAGAAATTACTTCTGCATTATTATTAATTATCCAAAAATCTCGTACATCGTTTGAACAGTTTCTAATGTGTTTCAAACCTTCTTAAGACATCTTCAAAGCAAGATCTATTTTTCTTTATGACTTCCTTACTCCACTAGCTATGAACTCGAACTTCACAGGATCCTTATGAAACTTAACCGTTGCAAGAAATGGAAATTCAGGCCCATATCTTCTAGTTTGTGTAATTTTAGTTTCTTGAAGAATGCCTTAAACCGATTTTCTAACTGCTTTGCAGAATAATTTACGGGCTCGTATGTTACTCTATTATTGAGTTCCATAGTTAACAATTCAAATAGAACTTCTTACAGATAATTGCAAAATTATTGCTAGCTTTATCCGTAGTGGTAAAAATAAATTGGTCTTGTAGTTTGAGAGACCTTTAGCTTCTCCAGAGAAAAAGAGATTTCTGTCGAAACAAAAGTCCAGACCTGCCAACTCACCGGTGAAGCTATTGATTATATTATATTTCCATTCTGCGAAGGCCTCAATATATTATATTTCCATTCTGCGAAGGCCAAAACCAGTTTAACGTACAATCAGCCTATTGAGGCCTTCGCAGAATGGAAATATAATATAATCAATAGCTTCACCGGTGAGTTGGCAGGTCTGGACTTTTGTTTCGACAGAAATCTCTTTTCTCTGGAGAAGCTAAAAGGTCACTCTCCAAACTACAAGACCAATTTATTTTTACCACTACGGATAAAGCTAGCAATAATTTTGCAATTATCTGTAAGAAGTTCTATTTTGAATTGTTAACTATGGAACTCAATAATAGAGTAACATACGAGCCCGTAAGTTATTCTACCAAGCAGTTAGAAAATCGGTTTAAGGCATTCTTCAAGAAACTTAAAATTACACAAACTAGAAGATATGGGCCTGAATTTCCATTTCTTTTGCAACGGTTAAGTTTCATAAGGATCCTGTGAAGTTCGGGTTCATAGCTAGTGGAGTAAGGAGTCATAAAAAGAAAATAGATCTTGCTTTTGAAGATGTCTTAAAGAAGGTTTTGAAACACATTAGAAACTGTTCTAACTTGATGTACAGAGATTTTTGGATAATTAATAATAATGCAGAAGTAATTTCTACTATACTCAAAGTGTGTCCCCTAGATATTAATAGTTATGATTTTGAAAACCTGTATACTAATCTGCCTCTATCAGATATAATCACTACCTTTAAAGAGCTGTATGCAGGAATTTAAACTTAACCAATTTGTTGATGTAGGAACTTGGAACTCTTATCTCAATTGCTGCATAAAAAATAACCATATCTTATATAATAATACTCACTATAAAGTTAGAACGGTATTCCAATGGGAACATCAACGTCCACAAATATCGCTAATCTATTCTGTTCTTAAGGAATATAAATTCATTAAAAATCACCCCACCTGCTCAGATAACTACCTTTACACTTTTAGATATATTGATGATCTGCTGTGTATCAATAATTCAGAAGTTATAGAGAGTTATTTTGATAATATCTATCCTAGCTCTCTTAACTTATGTAAAACCAACCACAGTAATCAGGAACTTGAGTTCCTAGACTTAAGCATTAAGCTCAACAGAGGTAACCCATCTATTAGCCTCTTTGATAAAAGAGTTAATTTTCCTTTCAAAGTAATTAAATATCTACACTGGAATAATAACATTTCAACCAAAGTAATTGAGAATGTACTAATTTCTCAGGTCCTAAGAATTTCAAGAATTTGCAGCAAACAATTTGGATTTCAATTACCACATTAATATACTATTAGAAAGTTTTCTAGAGAACGAAATTCCTTCTTCTTTCATCAAAAGAACTTTAAGAAAAATTATTCTGAATAATGGAGTAAGGTTGGCAGATCTGCTTTAATTTTCTACACAGTTAATAATATGATTCTGACCAATCAAAGCCGTAAGGAAGTTGGCTAGAGGATGCCTATTAACTACCTAAAGGAACCTTAGTGCTATGGATATGACGGTCCTATTAAAACAAAAATTAAATAATATAAACAAAATCACAAAAACAGCTTAAAAATCTGTTTATAAAAGAAAATAAAAACAAATAAAAAAGAAAACTAGTTATTCATCACTAGGATAGCTATACTAAAAATAGTAAAACCAACATTAAAATTAATAAGATTCTGATTAATCTATAGAAGCTCACTAAGGTGATTTAATACATGCAAAGATTATTAAATAAACTGCTCGTGTATTTTATAATATTTCTCATGTATTCTGGAGAGTTAATTCTGCTCATTCTGATCATACAGATCCACAGTCTTAAGTTTATATATTTTTTCTCTGGTTAAATCTCCGCGCGTTGGTTTCTTGCTGTATGAGGAGGCCATCAGCCCCACCCTCACTGCCCCCCAGCGTCTAGGGAGTGGCGGAAGGGGTCAGTATGTTCCTCTTGTGAGGAGAAAAGTTTTTGTCACACAAGAGGTAAGCCTCTTCCTTGTTTTCGGGTTCTAGGTTTTATAAGTTCAATGTTTGTACTTTATGTACCTTTCTCTTGTCGTTTTTTAGCTTTTCAGCTTTTAAGCATTGGTTTGTCTGTTAACATTTATGCGGGTTTTAACTCTTATTTTTCTTTGTAACTTTGAGCGTCTTTTGGGTACCTAGGAACAGAAGAAGGCTAAGCTTGTTCCTTTTCTATGCTGTCTATGCGCTGTTTTTTCAAAGTAGTTAAGTTCTTAATAACTAATTAATTATGCACTTAAAGCACTGCTGAAATACTTTGTACATATTGCAACTAACTGTTTAAGGTATATAACTTTCACAAAGTTTTCTTTAGTTAATTATTATCTTTAACTTATTCTCGTTTTCGTGCTGTCATAAGTTGTAGAGTAGGGGGTTTTAGACTCAAGTTTTCTTTCAAAAATCTGTTCGTTATAAATTAACGATTTCTTTTTCAATTGCAATGTAAAATTTGGTTTTCTTTTGCATTGTTTTTCAGGTTTAAATTCTCTCTCAAACGAACTTGAAATTTCGTTATAGCTGAAAATCATTTCTATTTATTATGTCACTCTCACAGCTTGAGTTCTCTTTAATCTTCTTCTCTCTGTTTAATAGTAACAGATGAAGAGCATGGGTCGGGCCATGAAGGTTAATGGATGCAAGCGAAATTGTTAACTAGTGCTAGGTCATGCTACTCTACGGAGGACATGACTTATATATATATATTTTTAAACTATTTTAGGTGGGAATGTTACTTGCATCTATGGCCTTGCAGAAACCCATTTCCAACTAGGTCTTTTGTGGAAGTGAGAAAATGCAGAGTTTTTGCTGGTCCTTGATAAAGCCAAGGCTCAGTATTCTCGACACCTTCTACATTCAGTTGTTTTATTTTATTTTTATCTTTTCTCCTTTTACTCACACAGGTAGATACATAACCTTTTCTATGTTGTACTAGGTGTGAGTCAAAATTATATATGTATTTTTTTGCTTAGGTATCTTCTTTATAGAATATATATATATATATATATATATATATATATATATATATATATATATATATACTTGACTGAGAAACTTTTATTCTAAACCACTGCATCACTACAAGCACCTGTAGCATTAACACTGTTATTATTGTACCATTGAATTATATCATATTTCGCTATATTTTTTTAACGTTCCACTTCACATTTCCCGGCCTTTCATTTTTAGACTCAGAAGCAAAAGAATAAAGAGGGAGGAGGGGAGGCTTACAAAGTACATGAACAAAAACCATTACTTTTCCTTTTTTTTTTTTTTCAGTATTTTAAAATGCGTGAAAGTACAGTGAAAGTTGCACATCAATTTAGTGTAAGTGTGTGTGTGAATTATGCTTTCTTATATTCAGGTTTCCTTATAACCAGCCGATAATTATTTTCAGAAGTGTTTTTTTACCAGAAAAATGGATGGTAAGTAGTCAAGGAATTGTTATAAACATAATTTGTTATAGCATGGTTTTACCATATTTGCAATCATCGCAGTATGCTACGTAGCAAAATATTACCTCCACGTGCATCATTACAAAAATTGATACATCCGTGTGCACAAGAATGTGTAACATTTCTTGCTGTACATACAAGTAAGTAACAATTTACGTAAACTGTACATAGCTAACTTCCGACTCACCTGTTTTTATATAATCATGCGTTTTCATTCACACACTGGAACATATACCGTATGGAACAAAAGACTACATTGCGACACTTCAAAGTAAAAATAAAGAGCTACAGACATAAAGGATGTATCATACAAAGCTGCTGAGAGCATTGAGCACGTACTATTCTTGCATTAAAAAAGTTGGCTCATTGTTATAGGAGTGATGGCTGAATGTTGTGTAATACATTTGAACAACGTTATGTAACTGATGGCTCAACGTTGTAACAGTGGCTCCACGTTGTTGGAGTGATGGCTTAATGATGTAAAAGATGTTGGTACAATGTTGTCTAAATGATGGCTTAACGGTGTGTTATACGCTGGCTCAAT
Source organism: Macrothele yani (assembly GCA_039090855.1). Classification (NCBI taxonomy): domain Eukaryota; kingdom Metazoa; phylum Arthropoda; class Arachnida; order Araneae; family Macrothelidae; genus Macrothele; species Macrothele yani. The sequence continues at coordinate 43,165,643 of CM077001.1, forward strand.
GTTATAAAGACGTCGACTCGTCTTTGCGACAGTGGCACAATGTTATATGAGCGATGGCTTAATGTTGTAAATGATGTTGGCACAAGGCTATTCAAATGATGGTTTGACGTTGTGTGCTGTGTTGGCGTAATGTTATAAAGACGTCGTCTCGTCGTTACGACAGTGGCACAATGTTATATGAGCGATGGCTTAATGTTGTAAATGATGTTGGCACAAGGTTATTCAAATGATGGTTTGACGTTGTGTGCTGTGTTGGCGTAATGTTATTTCAACGATGGCTCAATGTTGTAAGAGTGGCTCAGTGTTGAAGGATTGATGGCTTTATGTTGTACGAAACATCGGTTTAATGCTGGCACAATGTTCCTTAAACGTTCATCCTTATGTTGGATCAACGCTGGCTAGTACACTGAGCCTACCGGAGGCTGGTAAGTGGCCGCCGAGACATATGGAGGAGGCCCATCGTAGTATCCAAACGTTTTGCCAACGTTTTTTGTTTTACGTAGGGCCAATGTAAGTGTGCTGCCTGGGGAGCTAACGTGTCGGGAATTAACATTACATTTTACTTCGTCGTATTTGGCTTTGTGCTCTGTTATATGCACATTTTCACAGTCATGACCTTTGTATACGTACTTGAAAAGGTATTTCACGCTTTTCACAGTAGCACACACTTCAACATTAATGTGGCAATTGTACTTTAACAAACGATACGGATTATAAGGGACACTCCAGCTGTTATCAATAATTTTACCACGTATAGTTGTGGTTTCACCATTCTTTCTACGGCGATGTAAAGGATACCCGCCTTTATTAGCTACTGTTTAATTTTGGAAAGACTTCGGAAATTGCTTGGTACATTTGTCATCTTCCATACAGGATGAATTGTGATTATTTAACCACACAGGCCATGAAGCATGTGTTTCGCTACAGTTGCATGTAAAACCAGCAAATGCTTTTTATCTGGTAGTTCTGCCGATATAATTTGGTCAGTTTCCTCAGACAATGTTGGTTTGTCCTCTTCTTTCAAAATCAAGAGCATATGGACATGGGGAAGCCCTCTTTTTTGGAATTCGATTACAAGAACTTTGGCAACCAGAATTCCAAAAATATGCCTTTTGGTTATATCATTCATTAATTCTTTCAACTTTAATTGGAAGACTCTTGCAACTAAACCTGGACGGTTTTCGACAGATTGACCGTTCAAGTTTTCGGTAATTTCTTCCTATTTCGGGTTGCAAGTCATAATAAGGAAAAGATCAAGCTTGGCATACTTTCTGACTATCGCCATTGCATCCTGATAATTTTGCACCATATTTCGGGGACTACCTTGAAATGAAGATGGCAAAATAAGAGCTTTTCCAGGAAGAAACTCATCACCTCCAGCATTCTGAATCTGGTCCATCAGACCTTTATACTTTCGGACACTTAATTGAGACTGATTTTGTCGTATTTCAGTGTATTATCTTCCATTTTTACATACGCATCAATACTGTATTGCTGCGTAAGCTTCCCTTCGCTTAATAATGGATTAAATTCGTCACGGATCGAAAGACAATGTTGATAGTATTGCATTTGTGTAACCCTTGACCATGGCTTTGTACATTGCTTAACAACACTTAGTAAAGACGTTGGTCAATGTTGTAATGGAATGCCAGTTGACCTTGTGACGTAACGCATCTCTAACGTCATGTGAGAATGATTTGGATGAGATGACGTCACACCAGCAGCTGTGTTCGTTGTTGCTATGACAACAAAACAAAGTGATATACGGGTGAACTGTGAGCGTATAGGTCATGACGTCACCTGCACGAAAACATGAAAAGCTAATCGTGACGTCACAAACATTTGTTTCTCGGTTGTTGCTATGACGACTTAAAAAGTGATCCAGGTCATCGGTAACTTAGCCTTTTATACAAAAGGATTTTCTTTCCGCTGTAACTTATTCCTTACGTCAGTAATTACGTTATGTGTGCTAATTCAACACCATATTAGAAGGCACCTACACCTCTTACGAGAAAGAGGTTAAGTAGTACTTACTTTTATTTTGCTTGCATGGGATGTACTCCACACTCACATATGGCTTACTGGCTTACTCGACACACTATCAGTGATTTAACATCCAAATACAGTATAACAGCACGTCTCTTATCAATAACATCATTTCCCCCGTAAACAGCCGCTGCATTGCCTTTTTATCTATTGTTCTTATCCGGTAACACACACGTCATTCTTGTTCCTACCTCAGTGTGTTGCCAACATCAATCTCGTTTGAGGGGAAAGACATAAGGTTAAGGTTTGGAAATGCTTAAGAGAACAAACTCAGATTTACAGAGAAAAAGGAACTCAAAAGAAAAGTTAAAATAGAATATACGTTACACGCTTTCTGTAACACTACTCGTACTCCGGTAACGCTTCCTATATTACACTGGCGTGCAAAAATTAAGGACGAGAAGGTTTTTCGAATGTAACGCCGTGCAGAAGTGCTCCGCATCGACTCAAATCATACCATAAGATCCCCAAGATATAAGAATATGGGACAAGTGAGCAAAACCGTCCAAACAAGGAATACAAAGGATATAAAGGCACTTTATTGAAAAGGTAGCTTCGAGCACAACTGGACAGAAGACAGAAACGTCCATGTGACAGGCGGCTGCCAAGAAAAATCCAGTCTTTAGTAGGGGATATGATCACCCCTGACTGCGTTGCAGGATTTGCAACGTCTGTCCATGCTGAGGACGAGGTTGTCAAGGAGCTGTTGAAGCATCGCGGCCCATTCCTCTTGTAGCGCCAATCGCAGCTGCGGAATCGTTGCTGCCGGCTGGGGACGTGCTGCCAAGCGTCTCTCGAAAAGGTCCCACACGTGTTCGTTTGGATTTAGGTCCGGGGACCTTGCAGGCCAATCCATGCGTTGAATATCTTCACTCTCCAACAGCTCAGCGACAGCCACTGTACGACGAGGTGTAACGTTGTCGTCCATGAAGAGGAACTCAGGACCTACAGCACCTCTAAACAGACGCACGTGAGGCAGCAGAACCTCGGTACAATAGCGGACACCAGTGACTGAACCTCCTTGGAAGATGTGGAAGTCAGTAAGGCTATCAAACATGATAACACCCCAAACGAGAACTCCGTCACCTCCAAACCGGTCCCTTTTGATGATGTTGGAGGTGTGACTGCGTGTTCCCTGCTCTCTCCAGATGTGTATACATCCAGAATCGTTCGTCAGACTAAATCGGCTCTCATCCGTAAAGAGAACTCGACGCCATTGCTGATGTGTCCAGTTCTCTGGCACCACAGAAACCGCCGTCTCCGATGAGCAGGCGTTAATGGCACACACCGTACTGCTCCTCGTGCAAATAGACCACCTTTGTGCAGCCTCCTGGTCACGGTAAAACGCGATAACGGACGTCCAGTTGTCTGTTGCATGTGATTTGCGATTTGTTCCGCTGTCTGCCGTCTGTCTCTTCTCTCCTGTAGGACAATATGCCGGTCGTCCGCCCCGTGGTTGCTCGTGGACGACAACCGCTAAACTCTCGGACAGCTGTTCCTGTCGTTTGAAATGCTCTCCAAGCTCGTGAAACGATGCTGTGAGCGATCTCGAACTCCTCGGCCACACTAGTCAAACGTTGACCTTCTTCCAAATTCCCAATGACGCGACCTCGGGTAAAGTCATCCAGATGTCGTCTACTGGATTGCTTGTTGGACATATCACACGGTGGCAGCAACTCGACGTCGTTTAAACCGATGTACACCGTGCTATAACTTTCACCGAATTGCTGAGTGTACACAGCCCGTGTGCTTTATACCCTTCCGACACTCCCTCCCCCTTACGGTATGCTGCATATATGCGCATGCCCTACCGTACCGGACCCTAGCTATCTCCTGAATGGTCTTTTGGTCCGTTCTGCCTGCTCAGTCCGCTGGTATGCTAATTTCTCCTCTTCGTCTTTAATTTTTGCACACCAGTGTAATATTCCGGAAACGACGATGCTTTCTGTAATATAGTTCGGGGGAGGGGAGAGGGAGGATAAAGTTCTCTATAATTCACTTGTCTAAATAATAGAGTTCCTACAGGAGTTCTTTTAGTGTAACGACAACGCTTTCTGTGTTCGCGAAACAACGGCGCTTCCTGTATTATGTAATAATAAATTTCATGGAAGTACAAGAATCCGGCTTAATATAAACTTGAGCTTACGTTCTCAAGATTTAGAGAAACAGTTTCATTAAACGTCAAAGTGTTGCCGCATTTACATCGTTCAGTCGAAAGTCATCGAAATCAATGGCACGATAAGTGGTGTCCGAAAAACTGTGCACTGAAAGTAACGTTTTCCATGTCAAACTGGCTTCTACAAGAGGTTTTGGAAACGGGCCCCACCGATGTCCAGACATGTCTGCACACGCTTCTGCATGTTGGTGAAGGCCTTTCTCAGGGTAAGTGGTGTGATTTGTTGGTTGTAGGTCGTTAGTGCAACCTGTAGCTCTTGAAGTGTATACCGATTACCTGCGTACACCTTTCCCTTCAATGCTCTCCACGGAAAAAGGTCAGGGGTGTCAGATCCGGTGACCGGGCAGGCCACAGTCCCCAGATGATGATGCGATTTCCGTAGAATTTCTCCAGAAGCTGTATTGATATGCCAGCGGTGTGAGCACTTGCTCTATCTTCCTGGAACCACTCTTCATCGATTTTGCGTTCCGCGAGTTACGATATGAATGATTGGATAATCTGGGTACGGTACCGTTCTGGGTTAGTGGTCTACTGAAGAAAATGGGTCCAATAATGTGCGTTCGAGCCATGGCACACAAAACAATTCTGGTTTGTGGAGAGGCATTTCCTTAAATTCGTGGGGATTTTCAGTACCCCACAGACGAGTGTAAGCTTCTCTGTCAACCCACGGCATTAAAGAAATGGATACTCTCCCGGCCAATCAAATTAGCGCGGGTGCAGATAGATCTGGCCCCACAGCTTTTTTTGCACACGCGGTTAAGACAGTGTTGTATGTAGGTCATCATACTGAATGAGACGGGGAGGAAATCGTCTCTCATCTTCACTTGCGGAGTGGTGTCACTGGAGCCTGTTGGAGCTGGCCCCAATAACCTCACACTCTGAAGGTGATCTCTTTCCTCAGGGAATAATTTTTCGTTTTTGAAGGAAACTTTTCTCTTAGGTAATGGTTTTTGAAGGGAAAGGTTTATCGCCATGTAGTTAAGAGAGAAAATAAGAATCAGGGGGAAAATAAAAAACAAAAAATGATTTCTAGAAATAGAAATTTTTAGATGGGGCCCGGCCCCTCTGGCCCCTAATGACGAACCGCCCCTGCTATACACTATATGTTGTGAAAACACAAGTTTGTCCGTAACGGAGATATAAACCACGCCTCCTCACTCGGGAGTAAGATGCTCTCCCAACTAAGCTACACGGACGGAATGTATCGCTGCAGATTTGTCGTCTTGACCCGAGCTTTACCTCTGTAGTATGTCACAATGTTCACTGAGCGATTTCTCCATTGCTCATGAGAAACTTGTGCACTCAGTTCGTGCTCTCTCTCTCTCTCTCTCTCTCTCTTCTCTTTGTCTCATATGCTGAAATGTTTATCAATTGCAATTTATTAGTTAAATATTCACACCAGTCAGAGGCTCCGCAGAGTTAAAGTTGTTTCTGAAGTGTCCTAGAACAGCAACAAAAGCACAGTAGAAATGAGATTCAACGTTTTAAAAAGTTAAAAAAACCCAGCGGAAAACGAGGAGATTTTACCTGCTTATTAATACGTTTTAAAAATTGGTATACATTACAAATGTTTGAAAAAAATATGTATACACAAAGACATCGCTCTTTCCACGATTTATCAACACATAGCAACCGAAAAATTCTCATCCGGTCACCGCTGGGAATCCGAATCCCAGATCTCTCGATATCTAGTCGAGCGCGTTAACCTTACGCTAAGGTGGCCAACAATCAACGGCGCTATGTGTGTTTTTCTGTCAGCTTCTGGCATCATAAATCCGTATGATGGCCTCAGCTGGAAAGAGCGATGTCTTTGTTTATTCACTGGCGCCACGTATTCGGAGGATTTTTACGAAGAATACGTATGTCGCGGAATGTGTAGCATCACAGGCCTACGGCATTTTGCTGAAGCGCGTAACTAGATAGTAAGCTATATGTGTTGGGGGTTCAATTCCCGTCGTCAGCAAGTCCAAATGCAGTTCGCAGTTTTTCGGGGTTTCCGTGACTATAACACGAAAACGTGGATGGATCTTCGAAATCGACCCAGAAGGTATTTAAACATTTCCGGCGATTTTCTGTTGGATTATCATTGGCAAAACCAGATCATTCCGAATGGATGGGACGAAGAAAACAACGGGAAACTACCAGATCATAATACCCATTCCTGATGATGTTCATCGACATGGCACAGTTGATGGTGCCCAACGTTTGTAAAGGATGCGGCACCTGTAAAAGAACGTGGAGCCTTTGAAAAGCAGTTTAATGTTCTTGTGTCGGATTTTTTCTGCAGGATTTCGTAGTTTTTGTCTCGGGTGGAATAAATTAAAATTTTGTTAGCCGTGTACATTTTCCGCTTTTTTGGCATTCTTTTAGCACACAGGGTTAAGGTTGAAGTGCAATATTAATACGTTTTAAAATGACAAAACACATAAAACTTGATAAGGAAAAGATGCTCAGGAAAGTGATACTCCTCTTGATATACACTATGTTGACAAAGTCACCGGACACCTAGAAGAGAAACACAACGTCGCATTTATTGACATACATTAGTACGGTGTGGGTCCACCTTTGGCCTACACGTGTCTTCTCGCGCTCAGTGTTTAAGTGCTTCACGTACGTGTTTTGTGTGTCCCATTATTGTTCTTCTGTGTGTGTGTGTGTGTGTGTGTGTGTGCCGAAGTTAAAGGTCTGTGCTTTTGGTTACGATTCTTCACGAGTGGGTGAGTGCTCATTTTTTTTCATTATCACTGTTTTAATTTACACACCGAGCTGGTCGTTTTTCTTCGTTAACCCTTGCCATTGATTATGGCATCTGCCGATAAGGGCGCTGTTTCCGCCCGCATCGCTGCAGATCCTCGCGTCACCTCTTCAACAACAGATGCAGCCGATCAATCATCTTCGCTTGCTAGTGGAGAGCCTCTTAATTTTCCTTCTGTCATTTTCATGACAGGAGGAAAATTAAGAGGCTGCTCATGTCTCCGACTCTGCCATTGAGAACGTGGATGTGACGTCCCTGGCCTCTGCTGACGATGATGAATTCATGGATGTCTCTGATGGCGTCGCTAATGTACCCTCTACCGTTTCAACTGCCTCTGCTTCCAGTATATTGTCTTATGCTGCGTAAATGCCTTCCAGAGGAGGCGCTTCTGCACGCACATATTCTGCGGCTGCTTCTGGTATTCCATCGGCTTCCTCCTTGTCTCGTCTGCCTCCTATGGATTCTTACGTTACTCTCAACGGTGACACCATCTTATTAGACATTCCCGAGAACTCTCCTGCTGGTCAACGTCTTCATTCGACCCTCGAGTTGGGGGTTTGTTCTGATGCGCTGTCCAACACTCCTTTGAAGCAGTACAGCTCCGCTCTCAAGAAGATGCTTCCTTCTGATGCCATCACCCTCCTCACCCGAAAGCCACGAACTGTGATTGTTTATTTTTCGAAGAAAGAATATGCCGGGCTTGTCTTGTCTCAGGGCCTATCAATTGGCGATCGTCACCTCTTAGCCGAATCCATCGCTCAGCGTCCTGTTCTGGTCTCCCCGGAGATTTCTGATGATATGCTGTGTGCTTCACTTAGTCGACGCGGCAGAGTAGTCTGCCCAGTGAAGACTCTCTCCTCTTCCCCTCTGACCCCGATGATAAACATATATGTGGCTCCCGTAGAATTGCTCGCATAATCTTCCCGTCGAAAGAGCATCTCATAAAGTTTCCACGGTTCCTCGATGTTCGTTGCGGTAACGAGCGCCTTCGGATTGAGCTCCTCAATTCTGCTCATTGCTCACGCTGCAATGCTGACGGCCATCAGCAGGCTCATTGCCCCTATGCAGAGCCACTGACTCTTGCAGCTCCAAGGCAGCATTCTACCTCTTCCTTCGTTTCTGCTGCCATGCCTCCTCCCGCATCTGCACCTCCTGGACCCAGTTCTGCCGAAAATATAATTAAAGCATTCGATCAGCACGCGTCTTCCGATGTTGCTTTCTCCACTCTGTCGGATTTTCCACCGCTAGACTCCTCCTTGCCTTCCCGTGTTCTCTCTCCATCAGAGGACATCAGGGCTGATCTTCAAGCTTCATTCACCGTCGGCACTTTTGCTCCCGGCGATGAGGTGGACCTTTCCTCTGATTCCACATCGCGTGTGTCATCGATCCACGGCAAACGTCGCTCTACTACCAGTACCGAGGTTCGGAGGAAAAAGAAGAAGTCACCTTCTCTGACTGGCCGCCCACATCGTTCCACCCGTCTAGCAGGCTCCAAGTCACCCCTGTCGTGTTCTAGCTCTTCCTCTTCAAAGCCCAAGGGTCCTCTGCCGACGTTTGAAGATTTCTCGACTCTGCTTACCAATGCCTCTCTTCCTTAAGAACCTGTCTCCTTTGAAGATCTTTACGAGTTTCTCACTCATAAAACAAATCGGGAGGCTTCTCTCATCTTTTTACAGAAGTTTGAAGCAGTTCTTCCGGAGGTCTTCGACCAAGCAACCTCCATCCTCAAATTCCTCCGGCATAATGCCAAGCAACCCAACTACGTCTTGTGGTGTTGTGATATCATCAATCGCCTCGACACATTCCAGAAAGCTGCCATAGCTGCCCTCATCCGACGTCAGACTTACCCATTCAAGGTCGCCACTCTGAATTGTAGGGGGTTTGCTAACCCCTTCGCTAACGCTCTTGTTCTGGAAGATCTCTCGCCTCTTGGGGCCGACTTACTCCTTCTGCAAGAGACGAACTGTCACTCCTCGACACTTTTTCATACATGGCGCACTTGGGACTTCACCTTCCACCATGCTTTCCGTTACTCTGCGCACGGTGGTACAGCAGGAGTATCAGTCTGCCATCTCCGCATGCCGTGAAAGCTCCTTCTATGCTACGTGGTCACCAGTGACCTTGTGGGTCGCTGTTACACCAAGTCCGCGAGTTAAGACTCTGCATTAACTTTTTGATGTTCTTTCGCACTGCCGTGCCCCGCCTGTGATCATTTTGTTCTTCTTCAAGCATTGCTCTGTTTGCATCACGTTGCAAATTTGTCATTACTCAGTCAATGTACATATCATCGCTTTTATCAGTTTGTATCATTCTTGTTTTTTTCTTTGAGACGATTCCATGCTGCTCGTCATCTCTGTTTTCTTACATTAAAGCGATTCTGAAACCACCTTTGGCCTTGACGCATGCACTAACCCTTCGAAACATGATTTCGACAAGGTTTTGAAACACAGCGATAGGTATGCGCTGACATTCAGTACATAATGCTGCCGCTATCTGTTGCTTAGTAGTAGGCCTTGGTTCCAAACTTCTTATGCGGCGCTCTAATTCATCCCCTAGGTGCTGTATGGGATTTAGATCAAGGCTCTGTGCTGGCCTGCCCACACATGATATGGAATTATCGTCAAAGCACGCCGTAATAATCCTTGCTTTATGGCTCCGTGCATTATCCTGCTGGTACCAACAAGGCTCGGTTGCATAGTATTGCCACAGTGTTGGGAGAGCATAATTGTCCTGAATATCGAGGTAGACGCGCTGGTTACCAGGTTTGTCCACGATAAGCAATGGGCCTGGACCATACCACCAAAAACACCCCCATTCGAACACACTGCCAGCTCCAAACTTGACCATAGGAACAGTACACTGTGGTAAATAGCGTTTCCCCGGCTGCCGCCATACCCACACACGGATATCATACTGATGGATCGTGTATCTGGATTCATCAGTCCGTAGGACCCGTTTCGATTAATCTATGGTCCACGATAAATGTTCTTTACACCATGCTAAACGACGAGTAGCATTCTGAGTGGAGATAAAAGGCTTATGAGCAGCGGCACGACCACGGTAACCTATGGAATGAAGTTCTCTGCGAATGTTACGTGTACATACAGCGATTCCAGCTTTTTTACTCACCTGTGTACAAAAGTCTTGTGCAGTGCAGTACTCCGTTGATTAGCTGTAACGACTCTCTCCTGAGGCTTCGACAACCTCTGTCACAGATTTTCTTTGGCCTGCCTGTACGTTTTGCTGCTTCAGGCACGCCATGTGTCTTCCACGTATTCAGTGCATTCAAAACAGTTGACTTGGATATGTTTAAACGCCTCTCTGTTTCTCTTTTGGACAACCCACTAATATAACACCCAAAAATCTTTCCTTTCTCAAAGTTAGTTCTCTCCCGCCGCAACATTTTCACTCAACCTCATAGTGCGATATGATCGCGGTCAGCTGCAGGCTTGTTTTTATACCGTTTGCTGTCTTCTTCTGACGTAAAGCTGTCTTCTGTAGTTCTGCAGGTGGTGTATCAGAAAGCTACAATTTTTTGAAATGATTCATTAAAGTTTTTGGCATTGTTCCAAGTGCCCCGATGACAGTGGGGACTACCGTTGTGTGTTTAGTCCATAATCGGCTAACTTCTATAGCCAGGTCTCTAATATTTATTATTATTATTATTATTATTATTATTATTATTATTATTATTATTATTATTATTATTATTATTATTATTGAGATTTTGAAGGACGTACAGTAAGAAACGATCCTAACACCGATGAAATGGGATATAGTAACGAAAGTTAATGCGCACATGCGCAAGCTAATATCGGACTTCAAAGTGGAAAAGCTGAATCCTCAAATGTGTTTGTGAAGGCGATTGGTAACTTTTGGTCTAGGATATCTACAGGTACACCCCATCGTGTTATGCATCACCTTAAAGCTCTTGTCAGTAGCAGGGTGACCCCTCTTGGAGGAAGGGGCTGGAGAGGAAGCCAAATTTCGCTACGACGCACCCCTTTCAGAGCATCAAAAATGCATTTTTGTAATGGCTTTTATTAAATTTTGCATAACGTTCTCGTAATTTACGTGGTTACAATGAGATACTCTTGCGTTTATGTAAAACGTGATAACATGATATTCGACGATAGTTTAGTAAAATGTATTGTTGTTTGAGAATGAAATTAATTAATGTTGCATGATTTCGTGGGACAACATGCAAAAATTAGATTTCAACAATCGTTTTGACTACAGGCTATTTTCGTAATTTCGTCTAGGTCCTTGCATTTTCCAATCGTTCAGATTCAATTTCTTTCAGAGCTAATTGGTTTTTCGCTACTGAATATAGTCAGCCGATCGCTCAGGCGGGTCTGAAACAAATATTTGGACTGCTCACTTTATTTCAGCGTTTGGGAGTACCACGTCGTTATTCGGTAACGGAAAAATCGAAACTAGAGTACAAGAGTTTTGCAAAAGAACTATTTTTTTTTGATTGAAAGTTTAACGACCACCGTGAGCAACTCAATGGGCTATAAGCAGTCGCCCGTCCCTAATTTAGGGTCACTGGTTCCAGGGAAGGGAGAGAGCCAGTGCCGTAAGACAAACACAATATCCATGCCTCACCGGGATTCGAACCCGGACCCCTTTCGGACGAATGATCAGAAGCCATCGCTTAGACCACTGCGCCACCGGGGCGGCAAAAAAAAGAACTTTTTCGTAGTCAGTTTAAGGAATTTTCAATTCCAAAATGTATTTGAAAAATGAGATTTATTTTAAAGTTTCGGTTTTGATTTTCACATCAAAGCCGTAATTTTTTGGCATCTAGAATTATGTTATTTGACGAAAACTGGCATCGGACTTTTATCAGGTGATTTTTTCTTTCTCTTTTCCTTTTTGTTAGTCGTATTTTGTATATCTGCGTGTAGATATTTCATGGCGATGAAATTAATACCAGCTATGGAAAAAAAAGTTACCATGGTACGTACGTACATGTTAAAAATACCACAGTTTGCAATTCCATCTGTAAATGTTTTTCTTTCAAATATTAAACTCGCCGGTTTCGTCTACATCTTACCATTATCTGTTCTGATCTTTTTTTTGCGTATCAATCATTAACGTTTAAATAAATAGTATAAGCTTCATTTTTACCTACACTTTCTACGTAGACAAAAAAAAAATGTTCATTATGTTGTGCTTTGTGGGAGCAGATGGCAGCACATGCCACTTCAATTTCCAGAGATCTTTTTTATAGCGAAGAAAAGACATTTCATAATGGAACGTATGTTAACAAACGATGGGTAGATTCATCAGAAACCACAAAAAAAAAAACGATGAAAAAATCCGTTTTATCGGTGTATACTGATAAAATGGATTTTATACACCGATAAAACGGTGATAACGTGATAAATAGTATACACCGAAAAAACGGAATTTTTCATCGTTTTTCTTTTCATAAAGGAAGCTAATAACTCTTTCGTAAATTTTCTTCGGAGAATTGTTGTTGCATATATATTTCGTTGTGTTTGGAGTGAACATTTGTATTAAACTCTAATCATCCAGGAGCGACGCTACCCACTTTTTTGAGACCACCGTTTACCCCATCCAAAATATTTAAGAAATTACAGAACACATGGTTCAGTCATTTGAGATTTTAGAGAACTTGGATAAACGTATCTTAATTTTTCGAATTAGCAGGGTTTTTTTTAATACAACATTTCTGTTAAATTTAATTTTTAACTATTCTGTGGAAAGGAGGAAGTCCCCTCAGTAAATGTCTAAGAGAGTAGTAAAAAAACATCACTTTTCTAATTATAGTTTAAAAAGGTAAGAGAGAGAGAGAGAGAGAGAGAGAGAGAGAGAGAGATTGAGAGATTGAGAGATCGAGATCTACATGAACAGAAGTTTTTGGCAAAAAAATTCTACCGAGCCCTTCAAAACTGTTTGATCTGCTGTACAATAACTTAGATCCCTCCTAATAGCCTTCCGTTTTGAACGGCTAGCGTAACCACTTATATCATCTGATGTTTAAAGCTTGTCCGCATCCCAGCGCGGATGGGGTTACCGGGATAACTCCCAGCGGGCCGTCCTACTCTGTGCCGGATATCTGCTGCCCAAGAGTAGACAAACTGGTAAATTCGGAGAATGTGCATTCCTCTGGATTTCAGCACCCGGTAACACCACTTCTGTGTCGAAGAACGTCTTGACACCTAGGAGACATGCTTGCAATGATGTCACTGATGAGTGTCTGGGACAGCTCGTCCCATATTACAGGCAACCTCTGTGTCGAAGAAAGTCTTGACACCTACCAGGCATCCTTGCAATGATGTTATTGATGAGTGTCTGGGACAGCTCGTCCCATATTACAGACAACCTCTGTGTCGAAGAACGTCTTGACACCTACCAGGCATACTTGCAATGATGTTATTGATGAGTGTCTGGGACAGTTCGTCCCATATTACAGACAACACGTTACGGAGGTCTGCCAGCGTACTGGGGTATGGGACGTGGTTTTCCAGACGTCGCTGCACAGCGTCCTAAATGTTTTCATTACTATTAAGGTCAAGAGACCTCGGAAGCATCTGTAATGATTCAGTCCCATGATTTTCCAGCTCCTGAAGCATTCTCCATCAGTCACGGCGGTTGCATTGTCTTGAAAATGGAATACATGTCCAATAGCAGTGTGAAACAGTGTCACAATGGGCCCAAAGTTCTCGTTTCATTACACTGAGGCATTCATGTTGCCTTGACAAACGTACAAGGAAGTGCGGCTATTAAAACACACTCCTGCCTAGACCAGGTCTAACTGCCGCTGGCAAGGGTGGACGGATTACACGTAGTATGATTGCATTCGTGTACCCTATCCAACAACGAAGAATTTTTCAAATCGGACTCTTAGAAGCAGAGATTTTGACAAAAAAGAGATATAAGTCTACGCCCCCTGGGGAAGAAACCATGCATTAGTTTGAGAAAAAATATTCCGAAGAGGTTTATTGGCGTGAGAGGTATCGGTTTATGAAGGAAATTTTGGAATCGAGATTTTAGAATTATAGATTTTGCTGCAATTCATCAGAAGCAGAATTAACCCCTTTCTTTATATGCTTTCTTCTAATTATTCGATTTGAAAAATTCTTTTTGCCCTGAATATCTTCCGCTATGAGGAATATTTGTGTAGAATTTAGGACCTTTCGTGATAGCTATTTTCATTTCCGGATGTTTTATATTTGGCGTAAGAAGATATTTTCAGTTGCGAATATTTTATAAATTGGCTAAAGTAGCCATTTTCATTTGCGGATGCTTTGTGGATTGGTGTAAGTAGTTATTTTATAGATAGGCGTAAATAGTTATTTTAATTTGCGGATGCTTTTATGGATTGGCGTAAATAGTTGTTTTCGTTTCCGGATGCTTTATGGATCGGCGTTAAGCAGTTATTTTTATTTGCGGATGTTTTGTGGATTGGCGTAAGTCACTTTTTTCATTTGCCGATGTTTTATGGATTGGCATAAGTAGTTATTTTCATTTGCAGATGTTTTATAGATTAGCGTAAGTAGCTATTTTCATTTGCGATGTTTTACGGGTTTGCGTAAGCGAGTATTTTCATTTTTCAGTTGTTTTATGGATTGTAGGAATCCTCTTGAAGTTTCTTTTCTTTTATTTCTTTCCTTTTTTTTTTTTTTTTTTTTTTTTTTTTTTGGATTAGTTCCGTGCACTATCAACACTGCTCAGATTGCACATTTGAAATAATGGGCAGTTTTTCTATTAGGGATCGTAAAGTCATTTTTCCCCCGCAGATTCTTTTCCTTTTTGTAAAAATGTAATTTTAACAATTCTTGCCATGTAGGAAACGATTCAGAAGACGTGACCGTTACGCCCGAGAATTGGGACTTCGGTTCATGTCTTCTTGTCTGATAGCGGTGGAAGTGGAAACTGTTAGGCATACCCCCCCCCCCACACACACACACACACATTTTGCAGAACTCTTAAATTTATACTATGTTTTATGTTTTCAATATTTACTTAACATCAGGTATGCCTTTTCCAATATTTCGATGAGTACTACCAATATTTTTGTTTATGACCAACATTTCTGAATCACCCTGTATAAATATATATATTTACTCGATATCTCTGATTCTAGAAGTCGTATTTTAAAAATTAATGTTTCCATTTAACAGCTTTTGGTAGTACATAGCAAAGTATCATTAGAATAAGGTTGTTCATGAGTTTTTGTTGTTGTTTTATATAATTTTTTGGAGTGAATCCGTTTTGGGACGGGAAAACATTGGAGTTTTCCTCAAATGAAGTAATGAGAATTTGACAATCGCTGTACGAATGCTGGCTCTAAAAGACGTTTTACGGGAGAGAATTTAGTTCCTACAGCAGGATCTGAGTATATTCGTATGCCATCTGTTTTTGTTCTCCAGATACTGTTTTATCGTCTCATGCAATGCTACAATAAATCACTACAATCTTTCACGATAGTCATGAACGCTTTAAAACAAATAGAACCTTGCTTTTTTCCTGCAACTTTGTACTGGGATGTATGAAGTAGTCTCATAATAAAATTCAGAGTCAAGATAAAACATTCTTATCGCATGAAAATTACTAGTGTGATAAACGAAAAGTTTTTTACATCATACTTGCAGATATTCTTTGCTTTGGACGCTTACCACGTGTATGTGCACTTCATTGGAATGAAATTCAGCACAAGGATGCTTTTTTATATATCACTCTGTTTGATTCAGTGTTAGATCAGGTAATTTAAGAGGTGATTAAACATGGAAGTAAGTGCAAACCCACTAGAATCGCAGCCTTCTGAGAAACAGAATTGCGGCAAAGGTACGGCTGACTTACTTTTCTTCCATTCCTTCTTGTTCCGTGAAGTGCTTCGAAAAACGCTCAATACTTTTCGCTCACAAATACTGCAGCATTTGATATTTTCGGTGATATAAACTCACACGTCTCTAATCTGTAGCGGGATATTCCCCCGACTGAACTATGCCGCCAAGGCTTATCGCTGCAACTTGCTATTTTGACACATGCGCGACCTCAGTGGTATGTCACATATGTTCAAGCCACACGAATTTAATGTACAACAGATTTTAGTTAAGTAAACATAATACACGAAAAATGTGTTTATCAGACGATATGCCATGTTGTAATTGTTGCTTTATGTACTGTAAGAGTTTTAATACCTAGCAAATGAAATTAGCAGAATTTCTCCTGATATGTTAAACACCAAAGCTAGGTGTACTGAAGGTATTCCTTTAAAACGTTTAAACACAGTTAGATGTGCCATTTATTTGTAGCAATACCTGATTATTGTCACGTATTCTGTCAATCAAACCTTCCGGTTTTGGTGACTTTTCACAAGCAAAATTTGACTGTTTCTCGTCACTGTTTTCATAGTGAAAGTTACGTCTAAACAGCCATGAGTTATTCTTCTGTGTGTTTTGACTGGCAGTCAAACAAGTTATGATAACACTGTACAACACTAAATATGTTTAGGAAGTAAAAGCAGCCGTTTGTTACTACTTTTGAGACTCCAAACACGATTATAACATTAAACATTGGTGATTGCCTCTTGTGAGGTAATGGAACCCAACGATTTTAGCAAACTACTGCTGGAATATGATGTGAGATTCTACAAATTTGGTATATAAACCTCAGGCGAATTGATGTATACCCGCAAACAACCTTCAGCGAATGACGCTTGCATGGAAGTGTGTAACTAAAAAATCGCAACCAGTCAAACACTGTTTTTAACATCTTCATGTTTAGCATATCGATTTACATTTTTAAAAATGGCTGTTTTCGCTTTCGAAACACATAAGGTCAAAATTTGTTGTTCAGTGTAATACGGGGACCACACAACTTGAACGTCTGTTCTGATTAGAAACTTCCCTCACGTTAGTATTAACTCCGTTCATGAATGTACACCATTTTATAAACTGTGTTGCGTGTGTGTGTAACTGACTTACTAGAACACTACATAAATCACAACTTCATCTGCAGTGAAATGCGAGTCACTCAAATAATGTTCAAGGGGATTTACTTACAGCTAATCCTTTATTGCTATTCACTTCAAACTAAACGGGGTTAATAACTACCATAATACTTAACTACGAAACACAACACTTTCATTAAATTAAAACACGCAGCCTTCAACAATACTTTAACGATAATTAAGCAGTCGCGTATCAAAAAGGAGTATTAAGATTCACATGCAAAATCATCCTTCTTAACAATCACTTTTTAGCACGTCTTTTGAAAAACAAATTAGTAAAATCATACAATGCATTGATTATGATACGCTTTCCAACATACCAGAAATCATTACTCAAGTTATAAGGAAAATAGCTGTACAATAAATCTCGCTCTTATGACCTGACTTTGATCCCATTTTGACGATATTCAACAGAACCGGCAAAGTATACTTCCGAAATAACATCATAAAGTTTTGTCTCAATCGAAGCATTTTTTACGTAAGTTATAATGCATTAGGACGATGGAATAGATCCCGATCCTATGTCCTGACCGTTGACCCCATTTCACCCATTTTCCATAAGGTTCTTACACAGGTGGTTGGCTACCACATACTAAAATTTCATCGAAATCGAACCCTTTTTTACGCGAGTTATCGTGCAAATGGACGGACAGACGGGCAAAGCTGTAGCATATACGCTTCTTCAACCTACGGTTGGAAAGCGTAACAAGGTAGTAAAATCATGCAATGCATTGATTATGATACGGTTTCCAACATACCAGAAATCATTACTCCAATTATTATTACTCACTTTATGAGGATAATGGCTGCATAATAAATCTCGCTCCTATTACCTGACCTTTGACCCCATTTCCATGATACTCTACAGAACCGGTAAAGTATACTTTCGGAACAACATGATAAAGTTTTGCTTCAATCGAAGCATTTTTACGTAAGTTATAATGCATAAGAGCGACGGAATGGATTCTGATCCTATGTCCTGACCCATGACCCTATTTCCCCCATTTTCAGTAGGGTTCGTCCCCAGGTAATTCCCTACCACGTACTAAAGTTTCATTGAAATCGAACCATATTTACGCAAGTTATGATGCGTAAGGGCAATGAAATGGACCCAGTTCCTATGTCGTGACCTTTGACCCCATTTTCAATAGGGTTCGTCCCCAGGTGGTCCCCTACCACACACTAAAATTTCATCGATCTCCAACCATCTTTACGCGAGTTATCGTGCGGACGGACGGAAAAAGCTGGGGCATATACGCTTCTTCAACCTACGGTTGGAAAGCGTAAAAAATGATCGTGCTTATGTTATTGGTTGGTACGTCCGTCTGTAGACACGATATCTCAGCAACTAATAGTCCGATTTGAAAAATTCTTTTTGCATTACGAAGCTTGAAATGTCCTGCGAGAAGTGTAAAACGGGTCTTTTCAGGGCTTGGTCTAGAAGTTTCCTGAATGTATTGCCTTCAGTGTGGGATTAACCTGAAATGAGGTCCGGACGATGTTTAAACATTATCAACAGAAATAGGGCTGTTGGTATGGTACAGGGAGGTATGGTGCAGATCGATGTGGCTGCTGCTTTAGGAGTTCCGCAAATTGTAATAAGTCGGCTATACACAAGATTTCTATGACATGGAAATGTTGCAGATAGACCCAGGAGTGGTCGCCCGAGGATAACCACCAGGAGGCAAGATCGCTACCTGACAGTAAGCGCTTGGGAAAAGTCTAGTACCACCAATAGCCAAATCTGGGAATCACTTGGAGCTGCTTCTGGTGTCACAGTATGTACTCAAATGGTATGACACTGTTTTCACCATTACGAACTCAGAGCAAGGATGCCGCTGAGATATATAGCATCGACATTAGCATACAGTCGCCAAAGAGGTACCTAGTCCAACAGTACATGCCATGGAATACAGAGTGACACCATGTTCTTTTCACGGATGAATCGCGTTTCGCTCCTTATTCTGATACTCGGCGAAGATACGTATGGAGGAGATCCAGCACACGAATGCAAATACACTATATGCAGTCCGTCCACCCGTACCAGCAGCAGTCGATTCTGGTCTGGGCAGGAATGTGTTTTAATGGCCATACTTCCTTGTATGATGTCAAGGCAACATGAATGCCTCAGTGTACCGAAAGGAGATCACTGTGCCCAATGTGACTCTTTCCAATCCTGCTATTTGGCATGCATTCCGTTTTCTTGATGACAATGCAACCGGTCACCGTGCCTGGAGCGTGCTTCAGGAGCTACAAAATAATGGTAATGAATCCTTAGCGTTGACTCAGGGGGTCTGCTGACCTTAATCCTACTGGGAACATTCCGGATGCTGCACAGAGACGTCTGGATAACCACGTTCCATACTCCAGTACACTGGGAGATCGCCGTAACTTGTTGCCTGTAATATGGGACGAGCTGCCCTTTACATTCATCAATTATACTAGGATTGTGCCGAAAGTAATGCAAAACTGGGCATAACTTTTTTATTAACTAACAGAAGTCGTTAAAATTGTACTTGTTGGTAGAGTAACTCCTTGTCTATACAAAGGTACTACTCAACATAGTCTACATCACAAGAGATGCCTCTCCGCCATCGTTGAACCCAACTCTCGAATCTTCTTCGAAAAATTCAGGTGTAAACTGTTGTACCCACTTCTTCACAGCCACTTTCACCTCGTCTGTGTCATCAAATCGTCGTCCCCTGAGACCGTCCTTCATTTGACCGAACAGGTGAAAGTCGGAGGGTGCCATATCTAGGCTGTACGGTGGATGGGGGACACCGATCATCCTAATTTGCTGATTAGCTGATTTGTTGGCAAAGATGTGTGTGGTCTCGCATTGTCATGGTGAATGTAGATCCTTTTCAGAGACACCCCTGTCATCCCAAAAAACAGTCACCCAGACTTTCTGTGCTGATCGCTCGCTCTTGAACTTCTTAGGCCTTGGTGAATAGGTTTGATGCCATTCCATGGATTGATTCTTCGTTTCCGGATCGTATAGGTACACTCACATTTCATCCCCTGTCCCCAGATCAGAAAAATCGTGTCTTCATTGGCTTCAAACGCTTCCAGCAGATCAGGGCAGACTTCCACCCTTCTCTCCTTCAAATCGGGTGTCAACTGCCGAGGTACCCACTTTGCACACACTTTCCAATACCCTAAGTCTTCCACCATCTTCTGTATAGCATTATGACTACAGTCCAGTTGCGCAGTAAGTTCACGGATTGTGACTCGCCTCTCTGCGCGAATCAGTTCATTCACTCGCTGACGATTCGTGTCAGTAGTCGCAGATGATGGCGCCCCACGTGGTTTGTCTTCAGTGCTGGTTTACCTTTCTTTAAACTTCTTCGACCATCTGTGCACATTGCTCTTGTCAATGGTGTTATCTCCGTAAACATTCTGTAAGCTACTTAAATAGTATAACTATACTAGTGATCTGAAATTTCTTGGCGTAGAATAGAAATCAAGGTTTCCAAGCTTTCGCTCATCAACCAGATGGCTTTTTCAAGGAAGGTATACAGTTTTCTGTCTAACATTAATCAGATGGCTTTTTCAAGGAAGGTAGACAGTTTGCTGTCTAAGATCAACCAGATGGCTTTTTCAAGGAAGGTAGACACTTTGCTGTCTAACATCAACCAGATGGCTTTTTCAAGGAAGGTAGGCAATTTGTTGTCTGCCTTCCTTTAAAAAGCCATCTGTTGATGTGCGAGAGCTTGGAAACTTTGACTGCTATTCTACGCCAGGAAATTTCGGATCACTAGCATAGTTATACTATTTAAGTACAGTTGGTGTATTGTTCCTTGTTATTAATGAATTCTGTAACCTTTTGTGGATTTCGGACAGCCTGCACCCTTCCTTCGTCAAGAACTCAATGGAGACACGTTGCTTCTGCTTGGAATCCATTATTTACATGCAATGAAGAAGAAGGGTTACTGTAGAGGAAGAGTTACTCTACCAACATATGCAATTTGAACGACCTCTCAGTTAATAAAAAAGTTAAGCCCACTTTTGCATTACTTTCGATACAGCTCTCGTATCATTGCAAATATATGCCTCGTAGGTGTCAAGACGTTCTTCGACACAGAGGTGGTGTTATCGGGTACTGAAATCTAGAGGTATTTACATTCTCCGATTTTATTGTTTTGTCTATATTACAATGCTACTTTGTTCTGTGCAGAAATTGCACAGTAAATTGTTTTTGCAAACGCACTCTTTATTGTTTGTGTTACGTAGCCTCGCTGACGTTATTTCAATGCGCGTTACTTGAGTAAGATACATGCACACATATTTCATTTCATGCAGTATACCTAACTTTTTTGTGACCAGTGTATTTATGAATCTTCTTTGTACTACGAGTTTTAATGGTGTTAAATCTTCGATATTAAATCAAGAAATAAACCTGGGACTCCGAATACTTCGCTGTAAGACAGATTTACTGAGTTTTTAGCGCACTTTCGAATGCCACCGTGATCTCTGAATTGCAATAAAGTATCATGTGGAACTGTTTATGAAAAGAATATCAATTATTGGTGAAACTGTATTTCAGTAGTAATTCCTTTAAAAGCGGAAAATGAAGAAAAAATACGTATAATTGAGCCTTGAATTTTATATAATATAGGGTGTCCTGAAAGTTTCCGTATTCTGACTTTTAAAATTTATCGTATAGTTATTGTTTTTATTTGTTAAATTTTACTGCGTGTTTACAGTAGCAGTGGATGTCAGGAGTTATTTCTAGGTTTCGCTTCGAAGGTGGAGCTGCGGGGAAACGAAGTGCAGTCCATTTTGTTCGTTATTGCAGAATGGGTTTATTGCGCACTCAGACAATCACTCTTATTGAAGCTTATTTTGAATGTAAATCGTAAGAAAGGTGTGCACTAATCTGGCTACAGAAATATCCTGATGATCCGATACCAAGTAAAGATACACTGTATATATATTATGTGCATCTTGAAGTAAGAAACACATACAGCTACGTGGTAAATGAATCCTCTTAAAGACGTGTATCGTCTTTCTATATTATGTTGCTTACGTTTAAGTTAATTACAGCCCATGGTGGTGCATAAAATGTAAAAACTACTATATACAATACAATTAATGCTCAACGAATATACTACTTACATAAAGTGTTTCTTCACTTCCATCAACCAAACACCACGAGTTCTATTGTAAGAATTGCATGCGTCTAGCAATAAACCAACGAAAGTACGTTTTCAGGCTTATCACTTCCAGTCCTGTGTCGAAACCAGCTGTAGTTTGTAGGAACTGTGAAGCAAAGTTCTTTACTATGAATTGTTATGTCCTTCTGTTGTAACAAATGTAATTCTTGAGGATTAAAACCTGTATCATCAAGTCATCAGCGGTACCTGTTTATAATTTCGGTTCAGTGGGAACGTGGGGTTAAAGTTGTTAAATGACACAACATAAGTATCCTTTGGGCCGCCCCGGTGGCGCAGTGGTCTAAGCGATGGCCTCTGATCATTCGTCCGAAAGGGGTCCGGGTTTGAATCCCGGTGAGGCATGGATGTTGTCTTTGTCTTACGGCACTGGCTCTCTTCCTTCCCTGGAACCAGTGACCCTAAATTAAGGACGGGCGACTGCTTATAGCCCATTGAGTTGCTCACGGTGGTCGTTAAACCTCCAATCAAAAAAAAAAAAAGTATCCTTTATGTGAAATATAAACTGAATGAGGAATTATAATACACAAGTTAAATATGAAGTTTCTATGTACACCATATACATCCACCATGCGCTGCTATTCACCATATACCCATATCTCGTGGTGTATCTGGTCTAGCAGTGATACAATGTAAGTTCGTTTATAGGCCTGTCATTTCCAGTCTTGCGTGGTGGATGTATATGGTGAACATATGAACTTTATATTTAACTTGTGTATTATACTTTCTTATTCAGTTTATATTTCACATCAAGGATACTTATGTTGTGTCATTTAACAACTTTAACCAGACGTCCTCACTGAACCGAAATTATAAACAGGTACCGCTGATGACTTGATGATACAGGTTCTAATCCTCAAAAATTGCATTTGTTACAACAAAAGGACATAACAATTCATAGTAAGGAACTTTGCTTCACAGTTCCAGCAAGCTACAGCTGGCTTCGACACAAGACTGGAAGTGATAGGGCTAAAAGCGAACTTTCGTACTGCTAGAAGCATGCAATTCTTACAATAGAACGCGTGGTGTTTGGTGAATGGCAGTGAAGAAACACTTTATGTAAGCAGTATATTTGTTGAGCATAAAAACTTAATTGTATGCAGTAGAATTTACATTTTATGCACCACCATGGGCTGTAATTAACAGAATAGAATATAGAAGATGATACACGTCTTTAAGAGGAAAGATACACTGTACGAATTCGTACGACGATTTCGTGATAAAGGTTCCGAGGATGACAGACCCAGGAGTGGAAGGCCGATCGTGAAGCTTTTAGAGACTTGTGGTTCGATCCGCTTGATGCGCCCAGTTGCTGCGACAAACGCCTCGCGTATTTATGAAGAGATTGCAATATTCGACTTTCGACGTCATTGTTCATGGGGTGTGGAGAGGGGGAGCGGGAAGCAGCCCAAACAGCAGAAAGAGAAGTAGGAGGGCCGTCTGGTATCGGTAAAGCAGAGGGAGTAGAAATGTGTACAAGGAGACGATACAGAGATTTAGATGTAAAAGAAACAAGAGGTTGGACCGTGTGAGCGAGGCGAAGGAAGAAAGGTAGCGGAAGAGCAGCAGAGAGCACGGGGATCAGACCAGAAGGGGACGCCAAATCAGGGAAAAGAGACAGGATAGCTGAATGTAGAGAGTCAAAGACGAAACGGGCAGAACGGGATAAAAGGATAGCAGCTGGGAGATCGGAGAAAGGGCGCCAAGAGAGGTCAGGATTAGTCAGGTCTTGAATGGTTATTACGCCGGCACGAAGCCAGGAAGAGGAAGCAAAGCATGGGAGGTGGGGAGGGTGGAGAAGAGAATTGAAGAAGAGGGGTTCTGCAAGAAGCTCAAGGGTGGAGGAAGGAGGGGAGCGCGGAAGGGGAAGAGAGCGTAAGAATTTGAGAGCTTCAGAATAAGCACGGGGTAGTTTAGAGGAGGGAACGGGGCATAAGAACTAGAGAGGTAAAAGAGAAGTGGGAGTTTCGCCTGGAGACGAGAAGGTTTCTCACCTGGATGGTAGATGCGACCGGAGCTGTGAAGAGGCGGACGAAGTGTATGACTCGGTGCACCTTATAGCACAGAGAAACATCTGGAAGACCGGCTCTACCAAACGAGGGGGTGTACAGAGCTTCGTGACTGAAAGCCAGTGGTGTCGCTCCCACATAACCACTGTAAGCTGGCGGGCGATTTCTTGAAGACAAAAGAGCGGGGTTGGAGCTGCTATCCATGAATGCAGACACAAGAACAGGAGATACGTGCGAGTGAGTCTCGCACACTGGTGGTAGGAAGTGCAGAACTGTACTCGTCTCCAGTGCACCCCAGAGCTGGTCAGACGAGGATGTAAACAGGTGTGAGTAGCTTGAGAGGCTGCACGTGGTTGTCCGAGGTGAACTCCTAGGAAGCGTTGGGTAGTTGAAGACCATGAGGCACCCCATGGGGTATCTGTGCGGTTCCGCCACACCCCGCACCACAGACCAGTGCTCTTAAACGCGTTTAACTCAGCAGCAGAACAGGAGGCGTAATCGGAAAACATGCGACGAAGAAGTTGGAATTGGGATTCTCTACGAATGCAGACTGTAATGTCGTCCGCAAACGCAGAATAAATCACGGAGTGGTGTCGTGTACTAGCAACTGACGCTGGAAGTGTAGCTAAGACGGAATGCTGAAGGAAACAAAGAAAAGGTTCCACTGCGATCGCAAAGAGCTGCCCTGAAAGTGGGCAGCCTTGTCGGACTCCACGCTTAAAGGGAATCGGAGCTGTAAGAAAGGATGCCGTCTTGACATGGAAAACGGCGTCCCTTTAAAGTGAAATAAAAGTGGAAACAAAGGCAGAAGGAAAACCAAAATGCAGAAGAGTTTGTGTTAAATAGTTATGTGAAACGTTGTCAAAGGCGGAGTGGAGATCCTAAGAGAGAAGGGCTAAGGGTTCGGAGTGGGTGCGAGCTAGATGAATTAAGTCACGGAGGACTTGGATATTAGTAGAAAGAGAGCGTCCTGGAACTGTGTAGGTTTGAGAATCAACGAGAATGTGAGGAAGGACAGAGTTGAGATGGTGGGAAAGAAGCTTAGTGAAGAGTTTGTAGTCTTGGTTAAGAAGAGAAACGGGGGGGGGGCAATTTTCCAAGTCAAGAGGGTCACCCTTCTTGGGAAATAAGACTACGTGAGCATCTGTGAAGATCCTCGGGAGGGTGGGAGAGAGGAAAGCAGCAGAAATAGCAGGAAGAAGAAAAGGTAGAAGGAGAGAGAAGAAAGTACGATAGAAAGGGAAAGGAGACCGTCCGGACCCAGAGCGGCTTGAGGGTTGAGAGGAGAAAAGACGTCAGAGAGCTCAAAAGATGTAGGTGAGAGAGTTAAAGAGGTAGCTAAATGTATGGGGAACCTCAGGGATATTAGAAAGAAGGTGAGAGAGAGAGAGCAGAGGAGGACGGGGGATGGGCTTCACAGAACTTAGTGCTAAAAAATTACGAACGTGAGAACATAAAGTCGACGGATCAGTAGTCACAACACCGGTTGGTAGTCGAAGCTGCCGGAGTGCGTTGGAAGACTTGCCTGAAGACTCCATTGACGCAAGGAAATCATAGTTGCAATCCTCTGGGTGTAGATGCTTTAAGCGAAGGCGTAGAAGAGCCTACTGGGCAAGAGGTTCAAGCAAAGCTTTAAGCTCTGCCTGAACTGCAGGAAAAAGTGGATATGACAACCCGATGAGAGCAATCTTCCGTCGGGTGTGACCAATTTGCATCAGGTGAGATGTTGGCGCCGTAAAAGCAAGGTGTTTGATGTGCAGTAAGAGCTGATGTTTAACTTGCAGCCAATAAGTCAATGCGCAGGAAGCTGATTGTATCCCAACACGATGAGCACTGAAGAAGGATCGAATAGAGGCACAAAAAGCAGGATCGCTGAGCAAAGAAGCGTCAAGTGTCCACGGACGAACTGCCCTAGGGAGCGACGCCGAAGTAAATACTGTGAGAGAAACTGAACTATGATCGGAAGAGGCATTGGGTTGTATTTGCGACTCAGTAATGGACGCAAGGAGCGAAGGTGAAACATAAATGCTATCGAGGCGAGCAGCCGATAGAGGTTGGTTTCCGGATGATCTCCATGTATGGGTATTATCATGAGGGCTGAGACGTCGATGTGCATCTGTCAAGGAGAAATCGGCCACGAGCTCTTGGAGTAAGGCAACTAGAGCAGTGCGACGTTCACGGATACCTGTGGAGCGGT
The DNA here is from genome assembly GCA_039090855.1 of Macrothele yani. Taxonomy (NCBI): domain Eukaryota; kingdom Metazoa; phylum Arthropoda; class Arachnida; order Araneae; family Macrothelidae; genus Macrothele; species Macrothele yani. The sequence continues at coordinate 43,191,988 of CM077001.1, forward strand.
CGAGAGACGGATTCAATGCACAATTGAAATCACCGCCCAGGATTACTCGGTCGGAAGACGAGACCGTAGACAGAGCTCGACGCAGGCGGGTAAACAATATTCTATGATGAAGATAATGCGACGGAACGTATATATTGAAGATGTGAAAGCGGATATCGTTGACAGAAAATGATGCACGTTGAAGTAAAATCTCGACAAAGGTTCCGAACCGAGAAGCCAGTAAAAAAGGAACGGAACTATTGATGTAGGCCGATCGCTAACCCACTACTTGAAGTAAGACGAAATGCGTGTTAAAAGGCGTAATTACTCGCTCGCCAACGATTAAAGCACGTGGAGGTGTGACAGTTCGTTTCTTGGAGCAGTAAGACGTCCGGCCGCAGGGGTGAAAGATCCTTCATGACGAGAGCATTTGCTAGGGGGCTCGCAAAGCCCCGACAATTCAAGGTGGTGACCGTGAAAGTGGCAGATCCACACTTATTTGGAACTCTGCACGAGCGGCTGAGAAAAGCAATCTGAAGCGTTTGATAAAGGCCGGGACCCACGACTTGTAGGCGGATTGTCTCTGATGGTGTCGAAGGAACGCATTAATGATGCCCGCTTTAGATATTTTTTTTGGAGGTTTAACGACCACCGTGAGCAACTCAATGGGCTATAAGCAGTCGCCCGTCCCTAATTTAGGGTCACTGGTTCCAGGGAAGGGAGAGAGCCAGTGCCGTAAGACAAACACAACATCCATGCCTCACCGGGATTCGAACCCGGACCCCTTACGGGTGAATGATCAGAGGCCAGTGCCTTAGACCACTGCGCCACCGGGGCGGCCCGCTTGAGATAGAACTGCAAGGAGAACTGCTTCATACTGTCGTAGGAAGATGGTAGTAGCAGAGAAACTAGTCGTATGGCAACAAAACTGATACCAGTCTTCAAGAGAGAGAGGCTCCCACGTTTCGAAACAGTGAGCAAGGCGGTGAGTAAAATGCCTCAAACGAAATAGGGCCATGAGTGGAGGCCTCACCAGATTCAGCAGCTGAGGAAGAGAGAGACGGTGCATCAGTGGTACCATTAGGGGGAACAAAACGTCCAGAAGCGGACGGGGATTTTTGCTTCTTTCGCCGAGCTCCTGTGTGAAGTTTCGAAGACCTTTTAGCAGTAATCGTCGATACACGAGATGTGGCTGTAGAGTTAGAGGAAGGGTCCTCTTTGTCACCATCACCAGAGACCCCAACTGTAAAGGATGGCAAGCGATCCACACGAAGATCATGAGAAATAGGAACTGACAGTGCTTGTCGAGATGGAGGAAGTAAGGGAAAAGCATCAAGTGAGGACGTAACAATCATCGAAGACATCTGTTGACCAACGTCTGTAGTGCGACTTTTCGGTACACTGGCCGGAGGGGTTGTCGACGCTGAAGAGGATGTAACAGGCAGTGGTCTTTTGGAAGCTGGGGGCGGTCTGGAAGCACCCTGCGATGAAGATGGTGCAAGCGGGCAACTAGCGCGCTGATGACCTAACTCTCTGCAGCGCAATGTTCTGAAGTAAGTAAATCAATCTTATAGTGGAGTTGGCCGCAGCAGACCGTAAGAGATTTAGGAAACTTACAGAGGTGTTCCTCTGTTGGGAAAATAAGCCTGACGCTTCTACGGAAGCTCTGAACATTTTTATTGGCTGGATCCTTTGGTGCTGCGGAATGTGTGGTCACAGGACCGGCCACCCGTCCACACTTACTTAAGGCTGTGCATATCATGTCATTAGAAATCTCAGGAGGGACCGGTTGCAGAGAAACTTGCACCGGGCGCCTAGCAATCGGTTCGGCGATGAGATGAAAGTCCCCAATGTCAAGTCCTTGGGTTAGGAGAGAATCAGCATACTCTTTACGCGAAAGATATAAGATCACTGTGTGTGGCTTACAAGTGAGATATGTGACAGAACCAGGAGGTAGAAATTCGAGGATAGTGTCACAATACACCTTTAATGGGGTATTAGGCAAAGCATCTAGGCACACATCTAACACTAGGGTAGAATAGAGGTCTTGTGCAGCAGATGAAGCTTCTGGTACGACCAATTCAAGGGAATTTTGAATGATCCGAACACAGGCATCTGCAAGAGAAGTACTTGGCATTTGCGGCGTTGGAGAAGGCCCGGAAGCAACGCCAGAATAGGAACGGGAAGGTGAAGCACTATGAGAAGGTAGAGGCTTGGCGCTGTTCAAAAGGTCTGGAGCAATCTCAGACGGCTTGTCTGAGGGCAGAGAGGCAGAGCCATTAGAGACATCCATGACGTCATCATCTACCTCAGATACTCTTGATGTAGCTCCAACAGGAAGAGTAGAGTCAGATAGCTGAAGAGTTGAAGAAGAAGACGCACTGGCATCAGGAGGAGGTCGATACTCCCCATCTGCATCAACGGACGCTGATTGGTCGACTTCGAGAGAGGGCTGAAGCGACGAATCAGGAGGAAGCATGATGAGATCGGTACTCTTATCAGGGGTAGCCATCGCCGATGGCGAGGCTTAACTGAGCAAAAAAACGACTATCTTGTCGAAAATGAAATACTAATAACGAACTCAAAAAAGTACTCACCAACTCGGGAGACGTCAAAAAAGAAAGGCACAACCTCGAAATAAGAAGCACAACACACACTTAATAAACACAGTAGCCGGTCGAACACGGAGCAAACTCAACCACGTTGCGGACAAGGCCTTGCTGTTGACATTATAGGACCAGATAGCCTAGGGTACCTATCGCCAAAAAATAAAGGAACAAGTTGTCGTTACATGTTAGTTCTGATTCTTTCAACTTGGCCGTTATTACTCTTAACTTAGTTATTTCAGAAATGAGAATTGTGTTCAACGAATTTTTCGACGAAATATTAATTAATTCAGCAAACTGATCAAAACGTAAAAAAATATATGCTCTTTTTAAGATTCTGAATTTTTATCCCTTGACAATGAAATTAAAATGGAGCAAAGCAATTTATCAAAAAAATATGGTAATAATAATGATTCATGATTTTTTATTAACACCTAAACTAATGAATAATTTATCTTTTAGGCTTGCCTTGCCGTTATGTTTTCTCTCTGTTGTGCTTCTTCGCATGTTTCAACATGTACAGCTTGAGAGCAAATCTTAGCATCGCATTAGTTGCCATGGTCAATAGCACGAAAAACGTTCCTCAAGATAATTCGTCTTTAACACAGGAATGCCCTGACCTCGTTTCAACCTTAGAAAATGAAACGGCACTGACTCTAGTAAGTATATGACAAATGACTTTCTTTCTTTTTTCAGTCAGTTACAGGAGATTACGAAGGTTACAGTACCTGATTGCACTCGTAAAAATACAGTTGCCTACAGTTTCCGGTAAATGTGTTTTTGTAAACAAAAAAGCGACAGTCGGTTTGTATGAGCACGTCTTTTGAATCCCCCACGACACAAAGAAATTTTTAAAAAGTAGTAATTCAACGAAGAGAAAACGGATTTACTGTCATTAGCAAAAAAATTTACGTTAATTAAAACATGGAATTTTTTCATCTTTCTCCGTAGTGAGTGAAACCAGTTGAAAAAACATTTGGACAGTGTTTTTGTTATAGAATTGGTAAAACATTTACAAGCAGAAATACAGTCTATCTACAGTCACTATCAGCAGGAATGTGTGCTACAGAATTTCACAGAATGTTTCTCAGAGCCATGGGCGTACTCAAAGCCCCTGCAACCCCCGCAATGCGGGGGGGGGGGCTCTCATGGCTAAGAGGGCCTATAGCCTCAGCAGAAGTATGCTTTCAAAATTTTTGCGGAAACTGCATATGAAACTAGTTAAGGGAATAGCTAGGGATCTTTGGCGGCAGCTTTGAACGAAGTTTTAAAAGAAAAAAGGATTTTTTTTTTCAGTAAATAAGTAAGGTCTTCAAGATATCATTTTCGCTTAAATAAAAACCGGGTGAGGGGAAAGCAGCAGAGAGCTTGAGGTTCCTTTTCTCAGCCATAGTAACAGTTCCATATACATGTATATTACCAAGAGAATGTGAATAAATATCAGTTATAGAATGTGATTAAATAACAAAAGAATGTGAATGAATATCAGAATATATGAAATTTTTATATCAATGAGGATCAAACGTGTTATATATTACACTTGTTTGCACATAACTACGTATCCTTTGGAATATAATGAGCTAAAAAGTGTTCTTTGCGGAGACCAAAAACAGAAAGCTGTGTCATTTTTTTTATAACATAATCAAAAGAAAAGACTTTTACTATGTGCAATATATTGCGACATTAAGTTAAGAGTTTCTTTTTTATCATCATCATTGTCAACCATTATCAATCCACTGCTGGACGAAGGTCTCCCCAAGTTTCCTCCACAACGATCTGTCTTGTGCCAGTCTCCTCCATGTCAATCCCGCATGCTTTCGAATTTCATCCACCCATCTTCCATGTGGTCTTCTTCTGGGTCTTTTCCTGTTCCTTGGAATCCAATCTAAAATTTCGGCTGTCCCATCGATGGTCTGTCTTTCTGGCAGTATGTCCAGATCATTGCCATTTCAGGGATTTAACTCTGATCATGATGTCTTCCACTCTTGTAATTTTTTGGATCCACGAGTTCCTCTTCTTATCTCACCTGGTTGCACCAAGCATGCACCTCTCCATGCTGCTTTGGGTTGTCTGCAGCCTTTGTATGTCTCTTTTAGTTAAGGTCCACGTCTCTGCACCATACGTAAGCACTGGAAGGATGCATTGATCTAACACTTTTCTTTTAAGACATAATGGCATATTGCTCTTGAAAATTATGCTGTTTCTTCCAAAAGCTCTCCAGGCAAGTTCAATATGACGATTAATTTCTTCATCAATGTGACTCTCACTTGATATCTGCTGTCCGTGATAAATGTAGGTATTGGTTATCTCCAGCTTTTCCCCATCAATCGATAAATCTTCATTTTTTGTAAAAGCATTGTACATCACTTTTGTCTTCTGAAAGTTCATTTTTAATCCCACTTCTTTATTCTTATCAGCAAGTTCCTGGATCATGCTCTGCAGCTCTGATGGAGTAGTTGCAAAAATGACTACGTCATCAGCAAAACGAAGGTGGGTTAGATAATCTCCATTAATCTTTATCCCTTTGTTTTCCCAGTTCAGTGATTGAAAGACATTTTCCAATGTGGCATTAAAGAGCTTCGGAGATATGGTGTCACCTTGTCTCACTCCCTTTCCAATTTTTATGTGTGTTGCATTTTCAAACAGCCGAATCTTTGCACCTGCATTTTCATAGATGTTATTAATAATATTAATGTTCGCATCTTCAATACCGCAGGATTTCTGGGCCATTGTAACTGCTGATGGTTTCACCGAATCAAAGGCTTTTTCATAACCGATAAAAGCCATGCACAATGGAAGTTCATATTCCCTCGCTCTTTCAAATAGTTCTCTCAGTACGTGGATATGATCTATTGTGCTGTAGCCACTCCTGAATCCAGCTTGTTCTCTCGGTTGAGCCATGTCCAGTGTTACCTTCAAGCGGTGTGAAATAACTTTAGTGAAGATTTTATAAACCACTGATAGGAGGCTGATAGGTCTGTAGTTCCTGAGATCCTCAATGTCACCTTTTTTATGTAGCAAGATCATTGTAGCGTTGTTTCCTCCACAACGTTCTTTTTATATTCAAGGGTAAATAATTACTCTTTTTGTACCACAATTCTTAGTTTTTTTATTTTTTTTATTTTTTGCTTACTTATGCTCTGTATTTCCGTACAAGTCGGAATGCCATTAGATACCGTCACACAGCAGTTACGTGTTTTGCGTGTGTGATCGTGAAATCTTTCAATGAGCCTTCGTTCTCTAAAAGAATAGAATTTGCACGATATCATTAACTTTGGCGTGTTTTGCGATACTTTGTATTGGTATAGAACTAAGACAATCATTATAATTACAACGTGCACATTTGTGTAGTAATTTTGGTTTTACGAAAATTACCTATACAATGTTAAAAATTTTGTGGCAGGTTGCACCAAAGAATGGTGCTACACCACTTTCTGGGAAATTATACACCATCGTGGTTTGCAAACAAACCCCAACAATGTGGTTCAACTTTTCATCAAGTTATGGTATAAAGTTGCACGTAAGGTCGCACCATGTTCTTGGGTTCATTTCGCACCACAGAATAGTGTATCTTTTCTAAGAAAGTGGTGGAGCTGGTGTAGCACCACTTAGTACAACCTACCAAAACATTTTTAAGAACGTAGGACTTGAATCGTGCCAAAGTGTCATACCGAGAAAGCAAACTTTGGCACGATTCAAGACTTGAATATTGCCAAAGCTTGCTTTCTCGTCTATGAAAAATACGGAAGTGATTTTCTTCAAAGTATTGTGACTGATGATGAGAGTTGGGTTTACCATTACCACCCAGAAATGAAAAATTAATTTCCGGAATGACGATACCCGTCTTCTCCTCGAGCGAAAAACTCAGAACTCTAATTTCTACCAGCAAGTGCATACTCGCTGCGTTCTGAGACTACAGAGGCATTATTCATTATGAGTACATGGCAGGGTGATCCTTAAAATACTATGGGTTTTTTTCCAGCAATTTATATGCTCCGACCCTCCAAAAGTGTTTCTCGATGTAAAAAAATAATGTGTGCAAAATTTCTACCATTTTAATTAACATTTAGTGATACCTCAATATGCTCAAAGTTTTACTTGTGGTTGCATCATGATTTATTAATTACTCTGAAAAATTCCAAACGCAAAGCCTTATCTAAATTAATTATGCCTATCAAAGAGAACAGAACGTTATTTCAACTTGAAGTAATATTCATTGTTAGCACTGAGAAAATCAGTAAATCACTTAAATCAGAGTTCCTTGTAACTCTGATTAGATCACTTAAATCAGTGTACTCTTCTGAGATTAATTTTTTCTCCTGCAGTCGGGATAATGATCCCTATGTTGTTCTACAACTTGTTAGCACGTCTTTTGTGAAAAAACGATCATGCTTATGTTATCGGTTTGTCCGCCCGTCAGTCCGTCAGTCTGTAGACACGATATCTCTGCAACTATTAGTCCGATTTGAAAACAAGAAAGATGGCACCGACTTTTCGGGTGTAATAAGCACGTCTTTTGAAACCGTTCTGACGGAAATTAAATTTATCAAAGGTATTCAAAGTCAATGGAACTAGTATGGAAATCAATAGATCTGACGAAAGATAGAAGATTTTCAATCGGGTTTTTAATCCCTCAGATATTGCTGTAAACGGAATCGTGAGCTTACGAACTCTTAGAAACAGAAATATCGACAAAAATAAGATGTGACTTTACGTCCCCTGGTGGGAAAACCATGCATTATTTTAGGAAGAAAGTATTCTCAAAAGGTTTATCCATATAAGCGGTATCGGTCCAAGAAAAAAAAAATTAGTCGAGTTTTCAGGAGCCCAGATTTTGCTACAAATACATCAGAATCAGAAATTAACACTTATGACTCCTGGTGGCCAAACCATTCTTTACCAAACATTAGAAATTATGTGAAAAATATTTTCCATTAGGTCTTGTATGCGATACAGGAAGAATTTTTGAAATCGGAGCTTTAGGAACAAAAATAACGCAGAAACGCCATTTACCTGTGTGCCCCCTAGCGGAAAGTCTATGATTTACTTGCAAATTTTGAATTTATAGGAAAAACATTTCGCATCGGAAACACTATCCAACAAAGAAAGAATTTTTCAAATCGTATATTTAGAAGTAGAGATATTGACAAAAATACGATATACATCTACGCCCCTGGCGTAGAAACCATGCATTATTTCAAGAAGAAAATTTTCGTAAAAGGTTTGTCGACATAAGTAGTATCGGTCAACAAACGACTTTTTTTAATCGAGATTTTAGAAGCTTACATTTTGCTGCAAATACATCAGAAGTGGAAATTAAGATTCACGCCACATGGTGGCAAACTATGTTCTTATAAAAATTAGAAATTATGTGCAAACGATTTCTCATCAGGAGCAGTATCCGGTGCAGTAAGAATTTTTCAAATCGGAGATTTAGAAGCAGAGATATAGGGGGAAACGCACTTTACATTTACGCCCCCTAGCGGAAAGTCTATGAATTACTTGAAAATTTTGAAATTACATGAAGAACATGTCACACTGGAAACACTATCCAACAAAGAAGGAATTTTTCAAATCGAACTGCTAGAAGTAGAGATATTGACAAAAATAAGTTATACATCTACGCCCTCTGACGTAGAAACCATGCCCTATTTTAAGAAGAAAATGTTTCTAAAAGGTTTGTCGACATGAGTAGTATCGGTCAACAAAGGACGTGTTTTTCAATCGAGAATTTAGAAGCTCGTATTTTGCTGCAAATACATCAGAAGCGGAAATTAAGATTCATGCCCCCTGGTGGCCAAACCATTTCTTTACAAAAAATAGAAATTATGTGCAAACGATTTCCCATCAGAAGCTGTATCCGGTGCAGAAAGAGTTTTTAAAATTGGAGATTTAGAAGCAGAGATATGGGGGAAACGCAATTTACCGCTACGCCCCCTAGCGGAAAGTCTATGAATTACTTGAAAATTTTGAAATTATATGAAAAAAAAATGGTTTGGCCACCAGGTGGCGTAAGACTTAATTTCCGCTTCTGATTGATTTGTAGCAAAATATGAGCTTCTAAAATCTCGACTGAAAAAAAACGTCGTTTGTAGACCGATACTACTCCTGTCGACAACCCTTTTAGGAACATTTTCTTCTTAAAATAATGCATGGTTTCTACGCCAGCGGGCGTAGATGTATATCTTATTTTTGTCAATATCTCTACTTCTAGAAGTCCGATTTGAAAAATTCTTTCTGTGTTGGAAAGCATTTCCGGTGCGAAATGTTTCTCGTATAAATTCATATTTTTCTTAACGCACAAGTCCGCAACCAGAGGGCGTAAGCTCACGATTCCGTTTACAGCAATATTCGAGGGATTAAAAACTGGATTGAAAAACTTCTTTCCTCCGTCAGATACTATTGTTTTCCATGTCGGTTCCATTGACTTTGAATAGCTTTGATAAATTTAATTTGCGTCAGAACGGATTCAAAAGACGTGCTAATTACATTCGAAAATTCGGTGTCATCTTTTTTGTAATAAATATTGTTTTTAGGCTTTATTCTCCGTTTATTTTATTTTTTTTGTCTTGTTGCCTTTTGATTGGAGGTTTAACGACCACCGTGAGCAACTCAATGGGCTACAAGCAGTCGCCCGTTACTAATTTACGTCCACTGGTTCCAGAGAAGGGAGAGAGCGAATGCCGTAAGAAAAACACAGCATCCATGCCTCGCCGTTATTCGAACACGGACCCATCTCGGACAAATGATAAGAAGCCATGGCGTAGACCACTGCACCACTGGGCTGGCCATTTCAGGATCAAAATCTAAATACTTTTTTGGGATATTAAGGCAATTAAAGAAATTCCTAGTGTTTTTTGTCACAAAATCTTAATATCAGGAGAAATCTTGCCATTAAGCTTGATGCATTTAAGAGGTTCGTCGACAACCCCCCCCCCCCCGCCTTCCCAGTCCTTTTCATTTAGGGACCAAAGCATAGCTTTTTTGGACTTGTAGGCACGTTTTGTATTCCTTTTTGCAATTTTTTTCCAGCTTGAGCCACTTTTGTTGAGGTTTCTCCAATTTCTTGATACAATCCTGTCCATGGCGAATGGGAATACAAGCATTTTCCCCAAACACAGCAGTTTCTTTAACAATAGTACTACAACTCTCACGAATTGTCTTCTTCAAATTTAAAAGACAAGCTTGTTGAAATAAAAGATAGACATTACCTTATTTATGTGGAGTATTTGATTGGCATTTAAGTAAAGTAAGACGAGAGGTGAATGGAGAAGTCAGGTGATGGGGATAATACGGTAAGTGAATATTTCAACTGACTCGAGCGACCTCTAAATATAGTCAGATTTGCCTGAAACTTTACAAAAAAATCATTTTTTTTATATGGTAGAACAACATAGGAGGGTCAGACAACAACATTTCAAAACTTCAGAAATAAGGACCACACTAGTACATGGTCAACGGCACGACTATCAACTCTGAGAGTTACGTGCATACCTAAAAAAGAGTTCAAAGCAAAGAATAAACCGCGTGCGTGGGGAAAAAGAAAGTCAATGATTCTGTAACACGACAAGGCCAAACCCAAAGCTAGTGCTTTCACTTCAGAGGTTATATAGAAAGTCGGGTTTGAAATTCTTGAATACCCTCCCTACAGCCCAGATTTGGCGCCGTCTGACTTCTGGTTGTTTTCTGCTCTCAAGAGACATCTGAAAGGAATTCAGTTCACTTGTGAAGATGTTCAAGCCGTTATTAAGTAATGGTTCCGAGGAAAACTTGAAGATTTTTCGTACATAGACCGGTTTACAAAACTTGTTAAGTGTTTTCGTATCTGTATTAGGGATTATATGGAAAAATAAAATATGTGAATTAAAGTAGAAATTCTGAGCAATGTACAGTAAACTCCGCTTACAGGGAACTTCTTCCGACTTACATACTAAAGCCGAAGTGTCTTCCATTAACCTGAATTAAGTGGGATGGTGAGCAAGAAAATAAAATATGTGCCCATGTACATCAAAAATAATATTTTTGAGGTACATATGCACATATTTATTTTATTTTATTTTATGTACGTGCCTGCCCCGCAGGACGCACATGAGATAAAGGCAGATAGCAGCGAGAACATACGTATGTGTAGCTCATTTGGTAGAGCGACTTATTCCGGAATAAGGGGACTTCGGTTCGATGCCCGGTGTGGACAAAAATGACGGAGAAATTTACTTCGTTGTAGTACATTATTTTCTTTGAAGGTTTTTTTTTCTTTAGGTTCACTATAACCTAGGTTGAGGGTTCACTATAAACGAAAATTTTAATGCACATTGCGGGTCGGGACCAATGATTTAGGTTCACTATAGCCGAATGTTCACTATAACAGTGTTCACTAAACAGTGCTCACTATAACAGTGCTCACTATAACAGTGTTCACTTTATCCAGAGTTGACTGTACTTGTTTTCTTTCAATTTCATACCTTACCATTGGGCTTATATATAAATATGGAGGTATTACTTTCTGAACACCATCTGCATAAAAAATATTTTCATAAAACTTCTTTCCCGGAAATCCTTTAGTGAGAAGACTGCGCAATATTTGAAGAAGAAGCTATACGTAAAACGGTCTTCGTTGTAAAAGATATTGAAAAAAAAAAAAAATTAATCAGATATTTAGAAGAGATGATACGAAATGAAATATTTTTGAATTCGGCAGAATCTGCATTTACGCCCTCTAGTGGGTAGCTGTGCATCGGAAAAGATTAAAAGGAAAGGACCACCGTTCTCACAGTTCAAGCTTCAGAATGCTAAATGAATTTTGCAAATCGGATTAATAGGTGCAGAAATCTGATATCCACTGTCCGATGGACGGATGGACGCACGGGCATAATAACAGCATAAAAACAAGAAAGTTGCCACTGTTTTTTTCGTTGTAATGAGCTCATATTTTGAGTGCTTTGCAGCACAAAAAAACCCTTCAAAGCAGTTTTTCAGAAAATCTAAAACTTCAGCCAAAAAGATGATGCATTTACACCACCTGGGGAAAAACTGTGCATAATTTTAAAATATGAAACTGTGAGAGGGATTATTCATAATCAATGGAACCGGATAAAAAAATCAACCGGGCTTCACAACTGATAAAGCACACATTCACAACACATAGAGAAAAACTGTGCATAATTTAAAAATACGCAACTGTGAGAGGGGTTATTCATAATGAATGGAACCGGTTCAAAAAATAATCAACCCGGCTTCCACAGGCGATAAAACGCACATTCACACACACACAACAAAATTTACCTACTCCCACTAGCGCTGAAACGTTATTACAAAAATTAACAGATTATCACAAAAGTTTCCCATAGCGGAAAATATCAGGGGCAAAAATTTTTTTTGAAATCGAACTATTAAAAGAAGTGATGTAGAAAAACGAAAACAAAAACAAAAACATGACATGACTTTACGCTCCATAGTGGTAAAACTATCCGTTACATACGAGGGAAATGGGCCTAAAACATTCTTCGTAGTGAAAACTAGTCTACCAAGCTACGATTTTCCTAAGAGTTTTTTAGAATCGAATAAACTCTTTCAAATATACGCTAACGTTCACTGTAGGAACAATTTTGAATAATGGGAAAGTAGAAAATATGCGAAAGTAGAAAATATGCGAAAGGTATTCTTTAAGACGATGGCCATGCTTAGAAAAGAAATTTTTCAAATTCGTCTTCTGGAAACTAATATAGCGAGAAAAATGTTTTGACATTTATTCCACCAAGAGGGAAAATTTGAAATTATTTAAAGACGGTAATCTTCCCAATTATTTTTGCGCAACTTCTGAAGAAATCCAATCACCGTGATGCACACTCAATTCCTGGAAATCCAATCACCGAGATGGACACTCAGTTCCCGGAAATCCAATCACCGAGATGCACACTCAATTCTGTGACAAATGAAGACGCAGTGCCGCCCCGCTGGTGCGGTGGTCTAAGCGATGGCTTCTGATCATCCGTCCTAAATAGGTCCGGGTTCGAATCCCGTGAGGCATGGATGTTGTGTTTGTCTTACGGCGCTGGTTCTCTCCCTTCCCTGGAACCAATGACCCTTAATTAGGGACCGGCGACTGCTTATAGCCCACTGAGTTGCTCACGGTGGTCGTTAAACCTCCAATTAAAAAAAACATGAAGACGCAGTAGTTTTTGTATAGAACTGAAAATGCATGCTTGAGGTTTGTTGGGTGCTGCATGCAAAGGAGGGCGTTTGCACCACCTGTTAGACCACACTGGAAATGACTATACCGCACGAAGCTGAACTCAACGATTTTTTGGATGCTATATGAGTAAGCAATCAGTGCATAGCATTAAAACTCTTCTGGGGTTAACCATATCCATTGTCACTGATATTCTTCATAGATGAAAATCAGATAGTATCACCATAGTGAAGCCCAACTGAGGAAGGCTGCTCAAACTGAGTGATAATGCCAAACGAAGGTTATTGAGGAATGCGAAAATGGCACGCACATCCTCCGCCAAGGACCCGGTAGGCGATGTTGAACAAGACATTGGAACAGCTATTTGCATCTGAACAGTCCGTCGGTAATTGCATGCCTATACGGTTACCATGCTAGGTCAGCTGCGCGCAACCTCTACACCACTCCAAGCAATGCTAGACGACTATTGCAGTTGTACCTTGCTGACCGCTCGTGAACAACAGAAGAGTTTAGGAGGGTTGTGTGGTGTAATGAATCACGATACTCAGTCTTTTGTTCCGTTTGATGTATTTTGGTCTGGTGTTTCCCCGGGAAAGGCTGCATTGTTCCTACAGTCAAGTATGGAGTGGGATCTGTGATTGTATGGGGATGTTTCAGCTAGGAAGGACTCGGTCCGTTTGTTGTGGTTCAGCCCAGCCAAACGGCCACCAATTAGAAAGACATTCTAAACAACTGTGCACTACTCACGCTGCGGCAGTACTTTGGCACAGATCCCTACCTGTTTCACCAACATCGAGGTCTTGCAACACCGCAAGGTCTTTCCAAGCCAGGTTTGAAGAGCAAGTTTCAGCAAGATCGAGGCCTTTTAACACCAGAAGATATCTCCAAGCCTGGTTTGAGGAGCAGGTTTCAGCAAGATTGACGCCTTTCCACACCACAAGGTCTTTCCAGGCCTGGTTTGGAGATCAGGTTTTAGCAAGATCGGGCCCTTGCTACATTACAAAGTCTTTCCAGGCCTGGTTTGGGGAGCAGGTTTTAGCAAGATCGAGGCTTTGCTACAACAAAAAGACTCTCCAGGCCTGGATTGAGGAGCAGCTTTCAGCAAGATCGAAGCCTTTCTACACCGCAATGTCTCTCCCAGCCTCATTCTAGGAGCAGGTTTCAGCACAGGTTTCATCACAAGGTCTCTCCAGGCATCTTTCGGGGAGCAGGTTTCAGCAAGATCGAGGCTTTGCGACACCACAAGGTGTTTCCAGGCCTGGTTTGAAAAGCAGGTTTTAGCGAGATCGAGGTTTTTCAACACTAGAAGGTATCTCCAAGCCTGGTAGGAGGAGGAGGTTTCAGCAAGATCGACGCTTTGCCACACAACAAGGTGTTTCCAGGCCTGGTTTGGGGATCAGGTTTTAGCAAGATTGAGGCCTTGCTACACCACAAAGTCTTTCCAATCCTGGTTTGAAGAACAGGTTTCAGAAAGATCGAGGCTTTTCAACACCAGAAGGTATCTCCAAGCCTGGAAAGAGGAGTAGGTTTCAGCAAGATCGACGCCTTGCCACACCACAATGTCTCTCCAAGCCTGGTTTGAGGAGCAGGTTTCAGCACAGGTTTCGCCACAAGGTCTCTCCAGGCCTCTTTTGGGGAGCAGGTTTCAGCAAAGTCTCTTCAGGCCTGGTTTGAAGAACAAGACGTCAAAGTGTTCGATTGGCCAGCTTAAAGTGCTGATCCTAATCCAATAGAACATCTGTGAGACGAGCTAAACCGTCGAATCAGTTATCACCAGGTCAGTCTTTTATCTACGGCAGCTCTAGCAGAAAGAATGGAGGTAAATTCAGATACACACAGCCCGGCATCTCGCGAAAAGCATGCCTAGAAGGGTCGCTGCTGTGGTGACGGTCAGAGATAGGGCGGACATGTACTGATTTCGGTTAACAAAAGATCTTGTTTCCGTTCTACCTACAGTGGCGTTCATAAGTTTCCGGTCAGATAAACTTTTTGTTACTTTTGCCAGAAAAATACGTTGAACAAGACATCTCAGGGACTCAAAAGCAAGGAATACGCAAATCAATTCCCGTTACGCAGTCATCTTGCATTGGCCATTTAATACAGCGGTTGCTAAAGGAAACAATCAACTTGCACGTTATCAAAAGTTTGTGGCCACTAAGTTCAGTTTGCGGTTTTTCACCTGCTTCTTTCAGTAAAGGCTGACAAATGTCAACCCCGCCTTCTCGTGGTGCATCCTGTTCCCACTAAAGGGGCTCTGACGACCGCCAATAGCGGTATAACTATACCATCGGGATCAGAGGAAATGCTATCCCACACTCACCAACCCGCTTGGCCAGCGTGGTGAGTTATGGCCAAACACCTCCAAAATGACTCTACAACTTAAATCTTGGCCCTCAGTCTCCGGCAGCTGGAATGTACCTGGCCAAGGCAGCGGCCAGTGCGACATGAAGGCAGAGGGTGCTAAGAATCCCGGAGGACCGGACTAGGCTGCCATTTGATGCTGACCTTGGCTACCTATAACGGACGCTCCCTATCTTCTGATTCAAGGCTTCTTGAATTGGAAGAGGAACTACAAAGGATCAAGTGGGACATCGTCGGGCTAAGTGAGGTAAGGAGAAAAGGAGAAGATCTCATTGAACTGAAAAGTGGACATCTCTTCTATTATCGTGGGACAGATACTGGCAGAACTAGTGGTGTTGGATTTATAATAAACAAGAAACTGAAGGATAAAGTGGTAGAAGTTGAAAGTTCCTCTGACAGAGCTGCACGACTCGTTATCCAACTATCGAGAAGATACCAGGCTCAGATTATTCAAACTTATGCACCCACCACAAGTCATCCTGAAGAAGAAATTGAAGAATTTTATGAGGAAATTCGTCATCTAAATAATAAAGGTAAGCAGCACTTGAAGATAATTATGGGAGATTTCAATGCAAAAATAGGGCAACGGCAACAGAATGAAACTTCAGTAGGTAAATTCGGTCACGGCAACAGAAACCAGCGTGGAAATACTCTCGTTGAGTTTGCAGAGGCAGAAGGATTTTTCATCTTGAACTCCTTTTTCAAGAAAAAGCCACACAGGAAATGGACATGGAGACATCCAATTGGGACGACAAGTGAAATTGATTTTATTATGTGTAACAAAAAATTCGTCATCGAAGACTGCAGTGTGCTGAACAAGTTCAACACAGGTAGTGACCATAGATTGGTGAGATGTAAGATGCACCTCAACACTAAACTGGAACGTGGCAAGCTCATAAGACAAACAAAATGTATTGACATAACCAACCTTAAAAAACACCATAATACTTTCAAGTTGGAACTGAAGAACAGATTCTCTGCTTTAGAAGGCCTAACATCGGAAGAAGTGGATATTTCGGAAGTTAACAGAAAAGTAACCAAAGCTCTAATGGAAACAGCAACAAAATTAGCTGGGTCTAAGAACAAGTTGCATGTGAACAAATTATCAGGAAAAACCAAAATGTTGATGCAAAAAGAAGAGAGATGAGGACAACTAAAGTAGATGTGACTTCCAAAGTGGAATATATAGAGCTATGCAAGACAACACGAAAAAGTATCACTGAAGACGTAAGGAAATTTAACTGTGAGCTAGTGAGGAAAGCAATTGAAAACAACCAAAGCCTTAAGATAGCAAAGGGACATCTCAGTAAGGGAAGAAAACAGATTATGGCTCTGAGAAAAGAAGATGGTTCTATAACAAGAAATAGAGGCGAAATTTTGACAAGAGTGAAAAATTTCTACTCCAAATTATATGAAAGGGATGATACATGTACTCCAGACATCATGAAAGGTACCAGAGTTCTTCCAGTCCTCCCAGCAGAAGTTGCTCATGCAATCAAGAACATGAAGCGAGGGAAAGCTCCAGGAGAAGATGGAATTACTATAGACATCATACAAGAAGCAAGTGGAGAAATTGAAACAGTACTCGCCCAAATTTTCACTCGATGCCTTAATGAAGGGAAGATTCCTGAGGATTGGAACAATGCTACAATGATCCTGCTACATAAAAAAGGTGACATTGAGGATCTTAGGAACTACAGACCTATCAGCCTCCTATCAGTGGTTTATAAAATCTTCACTAAAGTTCTTTCACACCGCTTGAAGGTAACACTGGACATGGCTCAACCGAGAGAACAAGCTGGATTCAGGAGTGGCTACAGCACAATAGATCATATCCACGTACTGAGAGAACTGATTGAAAGAGCGAGGGAATATGAACTTCCATTGTGCATGGCTTTTATCGATTATGAAAAAGCCTTTGATTCGGTGAAACCATCAGCAGTTACCACGGCTCTGAAATCCTGCGGTATTGAAGATGCATACATTAATATTATTAATAACATCTATGAAAATGCAAGTGCAAAGATTCGGCTGTTTGAAAATACAACACACATAAAAATTGGAAAGGAGTGAGACAAGGTGACACCATATCTCCGAAGCTCTTTAATGCCACATTGGAGGGAGTTTTTCAGTCACTGAGCTGGGAAAATAAGGGGATAAAGATTAATGGAGATTATCTAACCCACCTTCGTTTTGCTGATGACGTAGTCATTTTTGCAACTACCCCATCAGAGCTGCAGAGTATGATCCAGGAACTTGCTGACAAGAGTAAAGAAGTGGGATTAAAAATGAACTTTCAGAAGACAAAAGTGATGTTCAATGCTTTTACAAGAAATGAAGATTTATCGATTGATGGAGAAAAACTGGAGATAACAGATACGTATGTTTATCTTGGACAGCAGATATCAAGTGAGGGTCACATTGATGAAGAAATTAATCGGCGTACAAAACTTGCCTGGAGAGCTTTTGGAAGAAACAGCATAATTTTCAAGAGCAATATGCCATTATGTCTTAAAAGAAAAGTGTTTGATCAATGCATCCTTCCAGTTCTTACGTATGGTGCAGAGACGTGGACCTTAACTAAAAGAGACATACAAAAGCTGCAGACAACTCAAAGCAGCATGGAGAGGTGCATGCTTGGTATAACCAGGAGAGATAAGAAGAGGAACTCGTGGATCCGAAAAATGACGAGAGTGGAAGACATCATGATCAGAGTTAAATCCCTGAAATGGCAATGGGCTGGACATACTGCCAGAAGGACAGACCATAGATGGACAGCCGAAATTTTAGATTGGATTCCAAGGGACAGGAAAAGACCCAGAAAAAGACCACATGGGAGATGGGTGGATGAAATTCGTAAATATGCGGGAGTGACATGGAGGAGACTGGCACAAGACAGACCGTTGTGGAGGAAACTTGGGGAGACCTTCGTCCAGCAGTGGATTGATAATGGTTGACAATGATGATGATGATGATACGTGGTGTGTGACTTGGCGTGAGAAAAGGTTTTATTAGTTAAAAACTCAGAAGCCTCGGTAGGATTTCGCCGAGATACATAGACTGGTCGGATAAAGATTCCGATGAATCAAAATTTAACCTCTTCGGAAGTGATGGAAGATAGTATGTACGAAGACCTCAAGGCAAAAGTAAAAATTTAAAACGCTAAATTCGTTGAATAAAGTACGGGAGGACACGTAATCGTTTGAGGAGCGCTTTCTGAAAAAGGTGTTGGTCCTTTTGTAAAAATATATGGTAAGATGAACGGAGGTATGTACATACTAGGATATTTTGTAAGATAATTTACTATCATATGCGGGAAGAACTTTGAGTAGAAAATTTCTTCCCGCATATTTCAGCACGCTAATGACAATTTGAGTAGAAACTGGGTATTTCAGCACGATAATGACAAATTGAGTAGAAACTGGGTATTTCAGCACGATGACGACAATTTGAGTAGAAACTGGGTATTTCAGCACGATAATGACAAATTGAGTAGAAACTGGGTATTTCAGTACGATAATGACAATTTGAGTAGAAACTGGGTATTTCAGCACGATAATGACAATTTGAGTAGAAACTGGGTATTTCATCACGATAATGACAAATTGAGTAGAAACTGGGTATTTCAGCATGATGATGACAATTTGAGTAGAAACTGGGTATTTCAGCACGATAATAACAATTTGAGTAGCCACTGACAATTTGAGTACAAACTGGGTATTTCAGCACGATAATGACAATTTGAGTAGAAACTGGGTATTTCAGCACGATGACGACAATTTGAGTAAAAATTGGGTATTTCAGTACGATGACGACAATTTGAGTAGAAACTGGGTATTTCAGCACGATGATGACAATTTGAGTAAAACTTGGGTATTTCAGTACGATAATGACAATTTGAGTGGAAACTGGGTATTTCAGCACGATAATGACAATTTGAGTAGCCACTGACAATTTGAGTAGAAACTGGGTATTTCAGCACGATAATGACAATTTGAGTAGAAACTGGGTATTTCATCACGATAATGACAAATTGAGTAGAAACTGGGTATTTCAGCATGATGACGACAATTTGAGTAGAAACTGGGTATTTCAGCACGATAATAACAATTTGAGTAGCCACTGACAATTTGAGTACAAACTGGGTATTTCAGCACGATAATGACAATTTGAGTAGAAACTGGGTATTTCAGCACGATGACGACAATTTGAGTAAAAATTGGGTATTTCAGTACGATAATGACAATTGGAGTAGAAACTGGGTATTTCAGCACGATGATGACAATTTGAGTAAAACTTGGGTATTTCAGTACGATAATGACAATTTGAGTAGCCACTGACAATTTGAGTAGAAACTGGGTATTTCAGCACGATAATGACAATTTGAGTAGAAACTGGGTATTTCAGCACGATAATGACAAATTGAGTAGAAACTGGGTATTTCAGCATGATGACGACAATTTGAGTAGAAACTGGGTATTTCAGCACGATAATAACAATTTGAGTAGCCACTGACAATTTGAGTACAAACTGGGTATTTCAGCACGATAATGACAATTTGAGTAGAAACTGGGTATTTCAGCACGATGACGACAATTTGAGTAAAAATTGGGTATTTCAGTACGATAATGACAATTGGAGTAGAAACGGGGTATTTCAGCACGATGACGACAATTTGAGTAAAACTTGGGTATTTCAGTACGATAATGACAATTTCAGTGGAAACTGGGTATTTCAGTACGATAATGACAATTTGAGTAGCCACTGACAATTTGAGTACAAACTGGGTATTTCAGCACGATAATGACAATTTGAGTAGAAACTGGGTATTTCAGCACGATGACGACAATTTGAGTAAAAATTGGGTATTTCAGTACGATAATGACAATTGGAGTAGAAACGGGGTATTTCAGCACGATGACGACAATTTGAGTAAAACTTGGGTATTTCAGTACGATAATGACAATTTCAGTGGAAACTGGGTATTTCAGTACGATAATGACAATTTGAGTAGCCACTGACAATTTGAGTAGAAACTGGGTATTTCAGCACGATAATGGCAAATTGAGTAGAAACTGGGTATTTCAGCACGATGACGACAATTTGAGTATTGAGTAAAAACTGGGTATTTCAGTACGATAATGACCGTAAGCATATGTGTAGTAATGTTATCGTGAAGACATGGATGTCTGTCAAAAAAACAAATCGCTTAATGAAGTGACTATGACAATTGCTTGACGTAAACCCCGTAAAAAAACTTTGAAACGAACTTGATAAACGTGTGCGTGTGCATAAATACTCTAATTCGACCGAATTTCTTCCAAACATTGAAGGAGGAATGGAATAAATTTACTCTCGACGATATTAAACCACCTATGCATCTATGTCATGTCGTTGTGCTGCTGTAATTGCTTTTAAGCGTATGACAACAAAATATTAATTCTATATATTTATTCTTCTACACTATTGTTTATTATTACAGCCCCTTTATTTTATCATGGGCCAATATAGCCGGATGTTTTTGAACACCTGTATGTATTATAAAATGTGAGTTTCTCAATATAAATTATTCAAATATCTTTGCCTTTCGTTAAAATAAATTCCTCGTTATAATGGCAATACTATACGTATATAGGTATTAGCTCCATATACATAAAGATATAGAAAAAAATTCAAAGAATTATCAAAGAGTAAATAACTGGCCGACAACTTACAAACGCCACTGTATAAGTCCGAATACTTTTGTTTACATAACATATACATAATAGATTTAGATTTGCTTGACAGCTGACATTGATTTAATCATAGATGAAATTTTTATTCACTTTACAGAATTTTTTTCAAGTTTTTCTGCATATTACCTTAACACTTTGCCCTTTGAGAAAGTCAGTTTCTTTCGCAAACGATGTCTGTATGTATTTCATTTTGCTATGTATTTATAGGGTTCGGAGTTCAACTGGGATGTCGAAACTCAATCAAAAATTTTAGGATCCTTTGCTTATGGCAACTTCATCACCCAACTACCTGGCGGAATATTAGCTGAGAAATATGGTGGCAAATGGCTGTGTGCAGTTGGTATCGGTCTGACGTCACTTCTCACCTTATTAACACCATTAGTTGCTAGACGAGGTGGCGCTACCGCGCTCGTCGCTCTGCGTAGTGTAGAAGGACTTGCGGAGGTATATATTAAGGGAGATTTAATTTACTCTCCCCTTTATGATGTTTTAAAGCTGTTTTGTTGTAATTTTGCTCATTTTGTCATACAGCACATAACTCTAATTTTTATGTACTAGCATTTGAAAGAAAACACTGACGGTAAGGATTCAATAGACTGATTAAATGACTTACAGATTTTATTTTGCCCTTCACTGTAACTTTACAAGATACCTTTTCGCACAAGACACTTCAAACTGGCGATATTAACAACCTGAATAACTTCAACTAATTTGGGTACCATAAATCGGCAGACAGCATAACATTCACAGTTTTTATCAGTAAATTTCGTTTTCATGGACACGTTACCGTCCAGTAAAAGGAACTTGGACAACAGCTTCCCTGAAAAGCCATTAAGGTGTCATCCTGGAAGCGTGCAGCAGTCAGCAAACACGTCATCCCTGTAGCGTGCATAATTACTGGAACCATGTGCAGAGACGTGCGTACATCCAGCAATTTCCCTAATATCAAACAGAAGCCATCGCTCTTTCCAAGTTAATAAGTGAGTCTCGGAAAATTTCTTATTGGCCGCCAGCGGGAATCGAACCCAGGGTCTTCCAGTTACGCGCCGGATATGCTTCCACTGCACCACAGCGGCCTCGAATTCCTCCAGACTCACATACACTAACTGCCAAGCCAATTGGCAGATTGCTTCTTGAAGCCCACACAATGTTGGGGGTTCACCAAAGATGGTAAGCAGCAACTGAACAAATACTTAAAATGCGAATGAATAATTAACACAGACATTTGACGTGGACTAGGATCATCAAACAGAAGTCATCGCTCTTTCAACGTGGAAAGAGCGATGACTTTTGTTTGATGTTCCTAGTCCACGACAAATGTCTGTATTGATTTTCCTAACGTTGGAGGAAGCTTTTGGCTTCCCGCTGTACGATGCGGCGAGTGAGAAACAGACCACCGGGCTCCTTGAATACAAACCTCTCTCGTGAAGTCTTCTGGAAACTGTTAGGCACCGATATCACGATCCTCGCAGATGAGGAGAGCTCCTGCCTCCTGCGAGAGTTGCTTAGCTGTCGACTCCCTATGACGGCGAGCAGTTAGAGTCAGATACCGGTCGTCTTGACTTGTTGTGGAGCATGGGTGTCCTTGTTCCGACCTTCTGGTTATAATCCCGGTTTTCTGGAACTGTCTCCAGAGATTGGATACGACTTGCCTTGACATATTCAGCCACCTTGCTATCTCAGCTTCCGATTGCTGTGGTTCCAATCTACGGATCGCTCTCCACCCTAAAGGCTTCTAAGCGATGGTGCGGTGCCATTCTTCCACTTACAGTCCAACTCAAGCTTCCATTGTGGCACCTCGCTCAGAAAAAGTTAATCAAGGTCACGTGCCTGCCAGCACGATGACGTGCGGTCAACATTTGCATATTTCCGCGGTAACTAGCACAATGTTGCTTAGGTACGTCGACTTGGCGTTTCCGCTTGCACACGTCTTTGAAAAATCTTTTCTATCGGCTGTCTCGTTTTGAGCATATTCTCGAATTTGTATTTTAACGTTACTTTGGACACCACTTCATGTTGTCCAAGGCAATTGTAGGCATTGGTTACTTCCAGATTTTCTCCATCAATTGCTTAGTTCTTGTAAAAACATTGTACATCAATTTTGTTTTCTGTAATTTCATTTTTTATTCCACTTCTTTATTCTTGTCAGCAAGCTCCTGGATTGTACTCTGCAGCCCAGAGCTGGTTCTTGTAATAATGACTAGGTCGTTAACAAAATGAAGGTTAGTTGAACTATTTCCATTAATTTTTGTTCCCGTGCCCTCCTAGACCAATGATTTAAAAACAATGTGCGATGTGGCATCGAAGTGCTTCAGCGATATGATGTCACCTTATGTCACTCCTTTTCCATCTGGTACTTAGTGTTTTCTCTAACATTCATACTTTTACACTTGCATTTTTTATTGGAGATTTAACGACCACTTTGAGCAACTCAATGAGCAATAAGCAGACGCCCGTCCATAATTAAGTGCCACTGGTTCCAGGGAAGGGAGAGAGCCAGTGCCGTAAGACAAACCCAACATCCATGCCTCATCGGGATTCGAACCTGGACCCCTGTCGGACGAATGATCAGAAGCCATCGCTTAGGCCACTGCGCCACCGGGGCGGTACACTTTCATTTTCAAAGACTGTAACACTTTAAGGGTTGGTCACCGTGAAATTATGAAGTTTAAATGTCACTTATCGATTTAATTAAACCCTCAAGGTTCAGTTTAACTTGTAGGAGTTGTACAATTTGTAAGCTGCGATATATCAAGCTCAGCAACATATTCATACTTGAATGACATTAGATAGCAACAGTCCAGAGTAAAGAATCAACAGAACGGATTACTTACTATTTCAATGTAGCTTTTATTCAGTACATTGGCACATCAAGGAAGAACAACGTTAAAGATACACTTCACAATAACAAAATCAAGCACTTCAAATACTAACTGGCTAATTCAACAAAACACATTTATCAAGACGTTAGCTCGCTACCGCTTGGCAAAGCGTATTCAACATACAGTATATTTGCTCGTAATATGAATATATATTTATTTGGTCGCAACTTTCCACTACAGTTGACAATCAATCTGTACGCAAATCTACCCTTACGCTCTCATCATACTTATAGCTCTTCTCAATTTACAAACCAAAAATTGCACTTACACATCGTTTTATTGACCTTTGACTCACTGCCAGTGTTAACAACTTTGAAAAACCATGGGGAGAGATCATGTATCGTTAAGTCAGAAAACATTTAACGAGAAGAAGCCAAATTTGCATAAGAACGGAGAAACTAAAAAATAAGGTTAAATTAGAGATATACTTCAAAGGATGCTATTAATAATTCTAATGTATGCATTTTCAATGCCACAGTACTTCACAGAAATTTTAAACTGATTATAGAAATCATTTCTATAATAAATGAAGGCTGCACGTAATATAAGTTCATATACATTCGCTCCTTTAATTAATTCCCCAATACATGGATATGATATATTCCTATCTCTTCCATGCCTAAATATCTTTCAAAATTATATATATTAGAGTAGATTCTGGTGGATTGGGGCACAACTTGGCTAGAGCCGTTTGTCTCAATGAAACGTCTGCCTTAGTTATGCGAAGCTTTATCCCAAAGAGATAATTTGGGATGTTCTTCAAGAATTGTGCTAAATAAGCAGCTCCCCCGTTTAACCGATGAACCAGTGGTCCTAATTTAAGGACAGGCGACTGCTCATAACTCAATGAGTTGCTCACGGTCACGCTAGTCTTTAAACTCCCAAACACAAAACAAATATTTACAGTGAAGTCAGTTACCGTGTAAGATTAACGCTTCAGTGCTTTACAGTGAAGTTGTGTCGGAGTTTTATTTGTCCCATAAGCAATTAAGCAGCAGTACATCCATTTACCACTAAAAACTCTACAAAAAAAGTTTGAAGCACTGTGCCCAGATCATTTAGGGCTCACTGATCACTTCATTCATTAACACTACATCTAAAACTTGACCGCTGTGCAATTTTAAGTTCTTAAATTCGGAAAATAAAATGGCGCATTGCACTACGCCTTATAAATATTACCCTTCACGATCAGTTTTCCATTAAAAATGCTCATCAAATCGAGTAAGTGTTAGTTTGTTTTGTTTTTGTTAACTGTCTTAAAAAAATGTGACCACTTGTGAATTTTAGTAGTAGTGTATTTTATATGTAGTTTCTCATTCTGATAAAATTTATGGCCATTTGAGAATTTTTTTAATGTAACTCTAACTAGCAATTCCTGTATTACACTACGTATGTGACAAAGTTTTACTTTTTATTAGTACCTGGGTAATAACTGTTACTTCCTAATTGCTTATGCCTCGAAAGTAGAGAAAAGGAGTGTTGTTCCTAGGGCAGTAGCCAGGGAGGGTTTATTGAGGGTTTAAACCCTCCCCAAAATGCTGTAGTTAAATAAAGAGAGGGTAGATAGATCCATATACTTGTGCAAGCAGCATAGCATGTAAGTCAGTATTTGAAAAATGGGGAATCGTTAAACAGAAAAAATTTGTGCGCAAATAAAATGTGACAGGAAAAATTTAACAGATATATTTTGAAAATAACTTTTCACGTGTTTGAGAAAATTTTCAAATTCAAAAATCCTCCCCGAAACTTCTTTCTAGCTACGGCCCTGGTTTCCCCTCACAAACTTTGCTTTCGTGACCAGGACGGTGATACTTTGAAATTTACCTATTTTAAAGAACCTCACAGATGGATTCAGTGCCAAGCAAACTTTGACTAACTTGGGAAACTTTCTAGAATTCTGAAGAACCATCCAGAACCTTTTGGAACTTTTCCGTGATTAAATAATATTATAAATACAGTAACCTGAATCCCACCAGTTCAGTTCAGCTCCAGCTGTTTAAGTGAATACATATCTACACTTTTCTGAGATGGAATCAAGACGCTGAAAGCATCCAGAAGATGCATTTTGTTATGTCTGCGGCCAGATTGTCGAAACAAGAGAAAAATTTACTCCGGGAAGCATCTGCAAAGACGTGTGAGGCCTACAAGGCATATTTCGGCATGGCAATTAGGGATCAAGACAAATCTTGGGCACCTGATTTCACATGCGAGCACTGCAATAAAATTCTGGAATGCAAGATGGACAACTGAGAGAAATCCACACTGACACAACCAAAACGATCTCAATGACTTGATCAGAGATCTTAGCCTTACAACGTCTAGTACCGAGAATTTGCCGTCTAGGCTCAAGAAGCGGAACTTGTTGGATGAGAGTGTACAAGTCGCAGATCAGAGGAAAGGTCACCAAGCTTTTTCCAGCTTCTTCACCCGCCAAGATGGGCTGTGCTTCTGTCAGATTGTGGTTGATCTGTTCGAAGCTGTTAGAATCGCCTGCAACTTGAACAAGTGGCGCCTCTTCATTAATAGCCCATCCAGAAGCCTGAAAGCCGTGCTAATCAAGAACAGGAACAAATACCCGTCTCTTTCCCTGGCTCACTCGGTGCACCTCAAAGAGGATCAAAAGCTTGCTAGATGCCTTGAAGTTTGATTAGTACGGCTGGGAAGTCTTCGGATACTTCAAAATGGTAGCATTCTTAATGGCTCTAGAATGCGATTTTACCAAGTTCTTCGGCTATCTTTGCCTTCGGCACAAGGAGCCCTACCACAGGCAAGACTAACCACAGCAGATCAGTTCTCTGTCGGGAAGAACAACGTCATGTGAGAGCCACTGGTGGACCCCAGGAAATGGCTGATACCACGTTTCTGTGAATGTGAAAGTAACTGAATGTCACCGAAAATATTAAAGAAAATTCCAAAGATTTCAGAAAACACTCTTCCATCATTTGCAAATTGAGAAACTCTAACTGAGACAGAAAACGTTCAATACCCGGAAGAAACTTTGACTCATCCTTTGAAGATAATCACAGCGTTTGTTAATGAGAAAGAAACTCGTAGAATTTCAATTAAGAAGATATACACTGAAGAGCAATTAAATTAGAGTTACCTGTCTAGTAACATGGCACTACCTTTCGCCCTGATGACGGCGGCGATTCGTCTCAGCATGGACTCGACAAGACACCGGAAGCGTTGGGAAGCCATACGGATCCACGACCCCTGAACAAGCTCCCACAGTTCACGAAGATTTGATGGAGGGGAGTATTCTCTCTCGATGGCATCCCAGATGTGCTCGATGGGATTAAGGTCAGGTGACCTAGCTGGCCAAGGAAGCGAGGTCACGTCAGTGGAGTGTTCATCCAACCATTCGGATACAATTCGGGAGCTGTATTGTCTTGCTGCAGGATGAGGTCCCCAGTGGGATGTTGAAGACGCACAAACGGGAGCAAATGGTCGTCCAGGATATCCCGGTAACGTTGACCCGTGAGGGACGATGTCACACGTACCAGGGGTTCCATTTTAGTCCACGTAAACAGTACCCCGACGAGAATGCCACCCCCACCAGCTTGAAGAGTACCCTGCTGGCAAGAAGAATCCATTGCTTCATGTGGTTTGCTCCGTATTCGTATCCTGCCATCCGCATGTACCAATGCGAATCTCGACTCATCAGTCCAGACAACATTTTCCCACATGTCTAGGGTCCAGTGGCGATGTTCCCGTGCCCATCCTAATCGTTGCACCCTGTGATGTGCGGTCAGCAGCGGTACCCTCGTGGGACGATGGCTTCTGTACCCCATAGCGAGGAGATGGTTCTGGATGGTGTGGATGCTTACACGTTTTTGTGCACCAGCGTTAAATTGCCGAGTGATTTCTTGCACTGTGGCCCGTCTATCCGCTGTTACAATGCGAGCTAGCCGACGATGACCCCGCTCATCCACACGCTGTTGTCCACGGCAGTTGGCCCTTGCAGGGATGGTTTTACCGGATTCGATGTACTCACGGTGCACCCGTGGCACAGTGGCTCGTGAAAATTCCAGTGCCTGCACGACTTCCGAGATGAAGTGACCCATTCGTCGGGCCGCAACAATTTGCCAACGATGAAATGAGCTTCGATCCTTCGTCTTACCCATACTGCGTCCGACTCTTACTGATTCCCGTCTCAGCACTCTTTATATTGTCGGATCGCTGCATATGTCATGTCGTTTCCGTTTACAGGGCCACCCACAGCGCCACATTTGCATAACGCCAGCTGTCTCTAATTCAATTGCTCTTCAGTGTATACCACCATTGTTCATCATATTAGGTTTTGTGAAACAATTTGTCACAACTCTAAATAAGGAGACAGCAGCCTTTGAGTACCTGAGAGACTTCTTCCCTAAGCTGTTTGTGGCGAAATTCAAAGCCGATGCCTTCGTCGAACCAGAGATTAAGAAAATCCTGCAGTGCCGGAGATTCCCCAGTATGCTCACTACGAAGGAGAGAACGGCTTGGAACCGCTTTGTTGCAATCGTTAGGGGATTTCTGAGAAATCACAAGGCCCAAAAACTATGTGGAGCTCGTTGAGAGTCTGGTGAAGAACATTAACATAGGTTGCAAGATGTTCCTCAAAGTCCATATCCTTGATTCTCATCTTATTAAATTCGAGAACATACATGGAAGTGTACTTCGAGAGCCTGGCAAGCGCCCCCATAACATAAACACTGGACTTTTGAGCGTCGCTACCAAGGACAGTTAGACGAGAACATGATGGGAGACTACATTTGGGGTCTGATTCGTGAAAATGATTTATAGCACAGTAGTAAATCTCGAAACACTATTCACTTCTAAATCTTTTGTGGTCGTTCTTGTATAACTGTAGTATAAATATATGCTAATTTTGATTCATAAGCTGTTTTAATGCCGAGATCACTACACAGAAGAACGACCGCTGGATGGCGTGAGCATCGGACGTCGACGCGTCGCTAAAACATGCTCCCAGAGACTAGAAGTAGAGCTGCGTAGAGTTCTGAAGCGCGAACACCGAGACAGGGCTGTGTATCGAAGGGTGTTCGATGTGTTCGCCATTTTGTTCTTTTACTTTCTATGAACGAAATGAGGCAAATTTACACGTTTCCTTATTGGAAATAGGAAAATTTCAAGATATCACCGCCCTGGTAACAAAAGCAAAGTTTGTAGGAAAAACAGCCATTTTCTATAAGTTGTCGGTATAAGCAATCAGAAAATAAAAGTTACTACCCACGAACAAAAATTGTGTTGCATAGTGATTAACAACCGTACGAGTACTTGATTTTGTATTGTTCTGAAGGGTGTGATGTACCCTGCGCTGGCGTGTCTCCTCGCCAAGTGGACTCCAGTGACAGAACGTAGTCGCATGATGGCATTCATCCATTCCGGCACTGCATTCGGTATTGTAGTTTCACTCTTCCTAAGTGGCTTACTCTGCAGTTCTCCTGTCCTCGGAGGGTGGCCATCTGCTTTCTACGTCTTTGGTAAGCAACTCTCGTTCAACATGTTAATGTTGCTTGTGTCCTATGAGTACTTTTCAAATGTGTACCCTAAAAGCGGACAGACAAATGTTTTGCTCTTACTTTTGAAAAGAACGCATTCACTACTGTAACTCCCACCTCTTCCGATGCTTCTTTATGTCCCCGATTAAATGCTTATAAGTGAATCATTTATGCACTGCGGATTCTAACCATATCAAAGTGCACATCCGCATCCGCAACGTTCTTTCGTTTGAACTCTTGAAAAAAGTCTATCACTGGTGGGTCTAAAATTTTGTGATTATCAATATGGAATAAAAGAAAAAGCGGACGAAAGTCTTGATGAGTGCTTCGTTAAATAGCTGTTCAAGTGATTACTTTCAGCACCCTATCGCGTGGGTTCGTCAGGCCTTCGCTTGCAAAGAAATTAAGTAGCTCGTAGATCTAGCTGTATTTCCCCCCGATGATGAAAGGAATGAATTACTGCTTTAATGAGAACTCGCCCTTCTGCAATAGTGCTCTTCACCCGCATTAAATTCCTGGAAGATTTATCAGACACCTTGTGAATGTGGACTCTCATATACACGGTCGAGTCACATTATTGTGACCACCAGCTAATATCCAGAGTAACCGCCGTGTGCAGCGCGGACAGCAGCTAGAAAGAAGGGCTGGGAATCACTCAATAAGGTACTGGTAGGTGTTCACAGCTATGCTGACAAGAGCCATGCTGACTGCAGTGCATCTGGCAGCTGCTGGGGGTGCGTGGTGGGGGATCCATGGAGCGAACAACACGATCGAGGTGGTCCCACAAATGCTCAATTGGGTTTAAGTCTGGGGAATTAGGGGGCCAGAGAAGTACTTTGAAGTCTTCATCGTGCTCTTCCAACCACTCTCGGACATTTCTAGCTTTGTGACACGTCGCATTGTCGTTCTGGAAGATCCCATCCGTACAAGGGAAGACAATCAGCATGTACAGGTGTACGTGGTCTGCAAGGATGAATTCATAACGAATTCAGTCCATAGTGCCTTCTACAGGTATGAGTGAACCCAGGAAATGCCACGAAAACATTCCCTAGACCGTAACCTTTCCCCCAGCAGCTTGTGCTCTTCCAGAAAAGGTTGAAGAGTGTTTATTCTCCGATGTTTCTCGCCTTATACGCCAACGTCCATCCGTTCGATGAAGCACAAAACTTGACTCATCGGAGAAGGCAATCCTTTGCCAATCAGCTGAGGTCCAATTACGATACTGCAGTGCAAATGTAAGCCTTTTCTGCCGATGCACCTTCGTTTGCATAGGTACAGTGACAATCCGTCTGCATTGGGGCCCCATACGCAGCAGGGTTCGATGAAGTGTCGTTTTAGACACACTTCCTGTATTCCTCTGGTTCTTTCGGCCAGTGAGTTGTTCCACTGCAGCTTGTCGATCGGCCCTCATGCACCTTCGAAGCCGACGCTCAACTCTCACATCAATGGCCCGTGGTGCTTTGCAGTTTCCACTTCGCTTATTCGCAATGGTGCCATTTCTCCAATCACGATACACTTTAACCACAGCAGCACGCGAAAAGTTCACGAACTGCGCTGTTTAAGAAGTAGTGCCACCCTTGGCCCCGAAAGCCGATAATCATCCCGTTTTGCAAATCTGATAAATCGCTCCTTTTATCCACGACAGCAACGAGTAATATGTTTTCAGAATGCCTTCAGCACATCTTATACACCCTCCAAGCCAGCTCACGACAAGTGCCTTCTTTCATTGGCTACGCGCTGTTAACTTCAAAAGTAGGAGGTGGTCACAAAAATGTGATTCGACTGTGTATGTAGGACAGTCTCGCAAGACTTTAAGTTTCCGTGTGAAGGAACACAAGTCCTACGTCTTCACTGGAACTAGTGACCCTAAATTAGGGGCGGGTGACTGATTACAGTCCATTGCGTTGCTCACAGTAATCGTTAAGCCTTCAATAACAAGCTAGTAAAATCATGCAATGCATTGATTATGATACGCTCTCCAACATACCAGAAATCATTCATTACTCAACTTATTACTCTAGTTATGAAGATAATGGTTGTGGAATAAAATCTCGCTCTTGTGCCCTGACCCTTGACCCCATTTCGTTGATATTCAACAGAACCGGTTTAGTATACCTCCGGAACAACATGATAAAGGTTTGTCGCAATCGAAACATTTTTACAAAAGTTATGACGCATAAGGCGATGGAATGGATTCCGCTCCTAATGTCCTGACCTTTGAACCCATTTCACCCATTTTCAATAGGGTTCGTCTACAGCTTGTCCCCTACCGCACACTAAAATTTCATCGAAATCGAAAAAGTTTTAAGCGGACAGACAGACGAACAAAGCTGGAGAATAAACGTTTCTTCAACCTACGGTTGGAAAGCGCAAATAAAGAAAACCCCTGCGTACGGAAACTAGTAACTGAAGAAGTCGTCTATAGCCAAACATTATCACGAAAATAACGATACATTTTTGTTTGGAAACGTTACGCTTTATTGATAAACCCGATTCGATTTATCAAGCTTAATATTCATATTGGAGCTTTCCGCCCATACTGGGACTCTTCACAGCTTTTCTACGACATGAAGTCGACTCCATTAATTTCAAGTGCGTGGAAACAACTCACCAAAATCAATGACCGTCAGAAATCTGATGACGTCACAATGATTTAAATGTTTACGCTCCATTCGTTCTGATGATGCCAAGCCAAACGCTCTGCGAAAATAAAGTCGATGTTTAGGAAACGTTTTGTTGTGAGAAACGTTGCTATTTTTATTCTAAGTCTACGCTACTAGCGGAAGAATTTCGTATAATGGAAAAGTTGAAAATAGGTGAAAAATATTATTCATGGAAAAAAGCTATGCCAAGGAAAAAGAACTTTTCAAATATGTCTTCCGGAAGCAGAGATAGCGGAAAAAAAAGGTTTCGACCTTTACGCATTATTTAAAGAGGATAAGTCTCCACATCTCTACTGTAGCGAATGGCATACAGTAAAGAAGAAATTTCTCAATAGTTTTTTTTTTTTTTGGAGGTTTAACGACCACCGTGAGCAACTCAATGGGCTATAAGGAGTCGCCCGTCTCTAATTTAGGGTCACTGGTTCCAGGGAAGGGAGAGAGCCAGTGCCGTAAGACAAACACAACATCCATGCCTCACCGGGATTCGAACCCGGACCCCTTCGGACGAATGATCAGAGGCCAACTCCTTAGACCACTCCGCCACCCGGGCGGCTCAATAGTGTTTTTAGAAGAGGTGATACAGCTACAAACTGAATTACACGAAACACCACCTACCGACAGGACTGTGAACTACAATATTTCTCATATACTAGCCTAAAGTATTTTACAGGGTAAATGACATTCCGTGTTAAAACAATTTTTTAAATGACACATGCACAAGCAGAAATATTGAGAAAAACAAATTAATCATTTGCGCCTCTAGCGGTGAAATTGTGCATTACTTTGGGACGAAAATACGCACACAAAGTTTGCATAGTTTGTAGTATGAAAGAAGTTTTGCAATCGGGTTTTTAGTCCCGCAGATATTGATGTAAACGGAAATGTGATAACGCCCTGTGGTTGCAGAATTGTGCGTTAAGGAAAATTTGAAATTTTATGAGAGACATTTTCAGCAGAAACATCAGGAGCTGTATCCCGTGCGGAAAGAATTTTTGAAATCGGATTTTCAGAAGCAGAGATATCGGGGAAAACGCAATTTACACATGCTTTTCCGTAGCGGAAGTCTATGAATTACTTGAAAATTTTGAAATTATATGAAAACCATGTCGCATCGGAAACTTTATGCAACAAAGAAGGAATTTTTCTAATTGAACCGTTAGAGGCAGAGATATTGACAAAAATAAGATATATATAACTACCCTTCCTCGCGGAGAAACCATGCATTATTTTAAGAAGGAAATATTCAGAAATTGTTTACCAACGTGAGTGTTATCCGCCACGAACGAATCTTTTCAGTCGAGATTTGACAAGCTCAGATTTTGCTGCAAATGCAACAGAAGCAGAAATTAACGCTTACGCACCTGGTGGTGTCCAAACCATTATTTGCCAAACATTAGAAACTAGTGTATAACCGTCCTAGGACGGTTGTTTTTAAGCTTTAAATAAATATTTATATACAGGGTGCATAGGAAAGTCCCTTCAGCCTGGAATAACTTGCAAACGGAGAGAGCTACAGTTATGAAAGTGAGATAACAGTATAGTAAAGCGACTACGCCCAATCAAATGCAACCAGTAGCAGCGCCCCTAGTGGCGAAATGCGGAAGTTAGCCATTGCAAATCGAAAACGAAAAGAGATAGCGCAACATTTCCAATTACAAAGTTGTAGAGCATCAATTAATTAGTACAAAACGACATTTTTTTCACGCGGATAAAATAAATTGTCTCCTGAATAACCTAAAATGTTCAAAATCTATGCCCGACCTTTTGTGTGAACGTTTGAATGGAACAGGCATAGGTATGAGCAAATACACACAATTTATTGTATAAATGGCTACTTATGTCAATACAGTTTGATGACGTCAGACAAAACAAAAGCAAAAAAGGCAAACTGGCGCACAGTGATAAAACGTTAATGTCGAGTATGTTCGAAGAGTTCGCCATTGCCCACGATACACATTTGTATTCGTGAAAGTAACTCTGCATGCGCATTCCTCAGTATGGAAGGTGTCACATTATTGCAAGCATCTGTAACACGACGAAGTAGATCCAGCTGAATTGTAGGCGCTGCTGCATACATATGATTTTTTACGTAACCCCAGAAATCCAAGCTCGCCATTCTCACACAGCGTACGTAGACCTAAACTTCTGATCAGCGTACATCCTGCTACTGGTTTTTATATCGTAGGTACGGTACAAAGTCACAATGCATTCTCACACAGCGTACGTACACCTAAACTTCTGATCAGGGTACATCCTGCTACTGGTTTTTATATCGTAGGTACGGTACAAAGTCACAATCTGCATTTGCATACGGCTACATTTGTGAAATGTGAATATGCAGATTCGAATCGTCGCGCATCGATTTCGAACATTGTAGGGTATTCAGGCGACAATTTATCGTATCCGTGTGAAACAAATGTCGTTTTGTACTAATTAACTGATGCTCTACAACTTTGTAGTTGGAAATTTTGCTCTATCTCCTTTTGTTTTCGATTTGCAATGGTTAACTTCCGCATTTCGCCACTAGGGGCGCTGCTATCTGTTGCCTTCGATCGGACGTAGTCACTTTACTATACCGTTATCTCACTTGCACAACTGTACCTCTCTCCGTTCGCATGTTATTCCAAGCTAAAGGGACTTTCCTATGCACCCAGTATAGGGGATGTTGCCTGTCTTATGACGGAGTGAAATTTTTAAATGAAGCAGATTGAAAACAAATCAAATAGACGCCGGATTTCTGTAAAGAAATTCAAATAAAAACTTATATAGTAAGAACTCATTCATGTTAGAACTACAAATTATAAGCTATTTATTTCCGTTTTTCAAAAGACCTCGCGATAAATAACATTATATGTAAAATATTTGTTGTTGTTTAACAATTGTAGATTAGAGTGTTTAGATAGATCGATATTTTGCAAAATGTGTAATATTTTCAGGACTAAACTCGGAAAGTTGTTTTCGTGTAATCTTACCTTAACAACTTTTTCCTTGAGCTTTCGCGCTAAATGACTTTTCTCTGGCACACTTGTTATGCCCTTCACGGCTTGTTTTAGACCGTCATATTCGACGGTTAGTTTAAAACTTCATAACAAAGCTTTTTCTACGATATAATGCGACACCTGGTATTACAAATCGGAACTATCTAAATTCTTGAGAATGTGCTATTGGAGCGACATCTGCTTTTAGATGCAATCTTGCTCACTTTGACACCTCAAGATTTCAGTTTTTATTGTAGAATACAGCGTTTAGATCGATCGATAGTTTAGATCGATCGATATTTTGCATAATGTGTAATACAATCAGCACTAAACTCGGAAAGTTAGGTAAATTAAAAAGTAAAAACTAATTAAAGCGTATAAATTAATATTCGAATTATGCTACATTAAATTAATATACAAACGCCACTTGTTCGTGAGATTAAGATTTTAATTCGAATTTTGTAAATCAGATAAATAGAACTCGAGACATTGATAATCCAATGTTTTTAAATTAGCACGCGATCACCTTGACATCTAAAATTGATCGCGTGCTATTATATAGCTGGCAATCATTTTGGCATCGCGAGAGCACACACGAAGTGTCCGATAAATGACGGCGCAACAATCAGACGTTGCTGTGACGTCAAACCCAGAGAGACAGATGGATCCGGGTGTTTATATATATATATATATATATATATATATATATATATATATATATATATATATATTGTTACTATGTGCAAAGCGTTTTCCATCAGGAGCTGTATCTGGTTAAGCCAATCAGAGTTTAGAAGCTGAGGTATCGGGGAAAACGCCATTTACTTTCACGCCCCCTAGCGGAAAATGCATGCGTAACTTGAAAAATGACTACCTAAAATAGTCTTCGACATAAATGGAATCGAAAGTTAAACGAATTGTTTAAATCGGATGTTTAGAAACAAATATATAGAATAAAATGTATTTTGAATTCTATGTCATCTGCATTTACGCCCTCTCGCGGCGAAATTGTGCATCGCAGAGAAAAAACAAAACTAAATGAAGGATCATCATTCGCACAGCTCAAGCTTCCCAATGCAAAAAGAATGTTTCAAATCGGACTAATAGTTGTAGAGATATGATGTCCACACACGGACGGACAAATCGGTAACATAAGCACTATCTTTTTTACAAAAGATGGGCTAAAAACCGAGCTCCATATGTATGTTGTAAGGACTGTAGTTGCAATCCCAGAAATAGGATAAATGGAAAAGGACGCTCTATGCCTTTCGCTGTTCCAATGATATGGAGAGAGCCCATAGTTCATGTAACAGACTGCTACATTAATTCGGTACGTCCTCTTGAACAAGAGGTTTTAAACAAGAAAAACTATACAGTGACCTACCCTAACCTACCATTTGCTATACGTCCAGTACCACACGGACAAGGCCTTCCTGTTCTGAACCACCAATGAGTATCATCTTGAGTCTGATGATGATGATGCTATTGATGGGGACAAAGGTGGTGCTAGATGTAAGTCTTCTAGGCTAAGTACAAAGGCCGTTCCATTATAACGAAGTGAATTTCTCCGTCATTTTTATCCACGCCAGGATTCGAACCCGGATCCCCTCATTCCGGAATAAGTCACTCTACCAATTGAGCTACGCGGACGTTTTATTCTGATTCCTATCTGCCTTTATGTCGTGTGCGTCCTTCGGGCAGGTACGTCACATCTCCTGGTACGTTACACCATAAAAACTGAAAATATTTTTTTTTGAGTTAGCAACAGTGCAAAGGGGGAAACATAATCACGCAGATGACAAACTGACTTAAGGAAGTATCTATGGCAACAGTTATTAGCAGTGGCAAACGATTCTGGTTTCGTTATTGCGCAGTTACTTTAGGTACGTCTGCATTTCGCCATACAGCTGTGAAGGTGAGTGATTCACAGTTAAGAAGTGAGATGCGTTGTGCGATAAACTCTTGCTATCGTTTGGGTAAAACGGCTCCAGAAACAATTGATTAATTGAAAAGAGCTTAAAAAGATAAATGTTTAGATGAGTCAACGATTTTTAAATGGCACCGTGGTTTCAAAAAAAAAAAAAAAAAAAAAAAAAAAGAAATGGCGTATGTCGGCATAACTCGCTCCTAGGCCTGGTCGACCTGAAAGTGTTGTTACAGAGCGTATTGTTAACACTGTTTGGGAAATCCTGCAAGAAGATCGACGAGTGACGTGTGAAGACATAGCGGCGTCAACTAATATTTCAAAAACGTCCGCATTCTACGCGTCAAATTACTGCTGCATCTTGTGTGTTCCAGATGGGTACCTCATCACCTGACGAGAGAATAATTGTTAGCCAGAGTTCAGGTGTGTCATCAGTGCAAACAAATGATTGCAAAGGATCCAAACTTTCTAAACATAGTAATAACTGCCGATGAAACATGGATCCACTATTTCGATCTCCTCACGAAGCGCGCAACCAGTGTCTGGAAACACACAGGCTCGCCTCCTCCGAAAAAAAGTCTGCCAAACCACAGCAGCTGGAATGGTGATGATGATAATTTTCTTTGATCATGAAGGTGTGCAGTTCCTGCAGAAATTAACTGTCAATGCTGAATATTAGATTTACATGTGTCGTCTGCGACGACACATATCGATTAAGCGACCGGAACTGTTGGGCAAGTGGACCCTACAGAATTATAACGCCCGCCCACGTGTGGCTGGTTGTGTTCAACAGTTTGTTATTCGAAATGCCGTATTGAAATCATGCTACAGTCTGCCTAAATTCCTGACCTCGCCCCGTACGATTTAGGGTTGTTTCCAACAATGAAGGAGAAGTTCCGTGGCGCAACATTAAACACAAATTATTCAAGCTGTACATGGGTCGCTAAAGCAGCTTCCGAAAAAAAAAAAAAAAAGCCTTCGCCACATGCTTCGATAAGCGGACTGAACGATGAGACAGTTGCATATCATCCGAGGAAAGATATTTTGAGAAAGAATAACATATATTTTGCTGTACCTGTATATCTTCATTTTGTGTGACTTTATTCTCAATTTTTATGGAACACCCGTTGTACTTCTACTGAACCTGAGTTTAACGTCGATTTACCCACAACTGACCCACATGAACCACCGGCATAGCCCAGTTGGTTAAGTCACTATGCGCTGTGTGGGAGGCAGACGTTTCTGACTGGGGTTCGAATCTCGGTCCTGCCGGCCATCTAGTCTGCGGCTTTTCAGGGGTTTTACGCAGACTCCCTGTGTTTGGGGATGCGAATGCCTATATGGTTGCTTTTGAAGTCGGCCCCGTACGCCATTTTTCACTTACCCGTATACAGAAGAGGAATAGCAAGCCGGCTGTATTAATTGGCCAGTAATAATCAAGGGCGCATAGACGTTTTTTGAGGAACTCAATCCGCCATGGGCGGACGAGATTGAGAGAGCCACATAAAATAACGCAAAATGAGCTGAGTGATCTCATTAGTGATTTAGATCTTTCTAAAGATAAAGCAAGACTTTTGGATATGAGATTGCAGCATTCGAATCTTCTAGAAAATGAAGTAAAAATATTCATTTACAGGAGTACGCAGAGAGATTTAACCCCTTTCTTCAGTATAAAAGTAATTATGTTGTGTGCACCGACGTAAACGGCCTAATGAAGGCTCTGAACATAGACCACAAAACCTTGAAGCATTTTATCGATTCCTCAAAGCTTAGTTTAAAAACTGTTCTAGTACACATTGGAAACGAACTTCCATCAGTTCCTGTTGGTCATGCACTTCATGTGAAGGAATCTTACAGATATATGAAACTTCTCAAAGCCATCAAGTATTGTGACTTCCAGTGGAAGGTTTGTGGGAACCCTAAAGTCATTGCCTTTTTACTAGGCATGCAACTACACTGGTGTGCAAAAATTGAGGACGAAGAGGAGAAATTAGCATAACAGCGGAACGAGCAGGCAGAACGGACCGAAAGACCACTCAGGAGATAGACTAGGGTCCGGTACGCTAGGGCATCCGCATATATGCAGCATGGCGTAGGCGGGGGGGGGAGTGTTGGAAGCGTATAAAGCACACGGGCGGTGTACGCTCAGCAATTCGGTGAAAGCTATTGCACGGTGTACATCGATTTGAACTGCGTCGAGTTGCTGCCACCGTGTGATATGGCCAACAGGCAATCCAGTAGACGACATCTGGATGACTTCACCCGAGGGCGTGTCATTGGGAAGTTGGAAGGTGGTCGAAGTGTGACTAGTGTGGCCGAGGAGTTCGAGATCGCTCACAGCATCGTTTAACGAGCTTGGAGAGCAATTCAAACGACAGGAACAGCTGTCCGAGAGTTTAGCAGTGGTCTTCCGCAAGCAACCACGGCGGCGGACGACCGATATATTGTCCTACAGGCGAGAAGATTTACCGTGGCCAGGAGGCTGCACAAAAGTAGTCGATTTGCACGACGACCAATACGGTGTTTGCCATTAACGGCTGCTCATCGGAGACGGCGGTTTCTGTGGTGCCAGGAACACAAAAACTGGACACATCAGCAATGGGGTCGAGTTCTCTTTACGGATGAGAGCCGATTTAGTCTGACGAGCGATTCTGGACGTATACACATCTGGAGAGAGCAGGGAACACGCAATCACACCTCCAACATCATCGAAAGGGACCGGTTTAGAGGTGGCGGAGTTCTCGTTGGGGAAGGTATCATGCTTGGTAGCAGTACTGACCCCCACATCTTCCAAGGAGGTTCAGTCACTGGTGTCCGCTATTGTACCGAGGTTCACCTGCCTCACGTGCGTCTGTTTAGAGGTGCTGTAGTTCCTGAGTTCCTCTTCATAGACGACAACGCTACACCTCATCGTACAGTGGCTGTCGCATAGCTGTTGGAGAGTGAAAATATTCAACGCATGGATTGGCCCGCAAGGTCCCCGGACCTAAATCCAATCGAACACGTGTGGGAACTTCTCGGGAGATGCTTGGCAGCACGTCACCAGCCGCCAGCAACGATTCCGTAGCTGCGATTGGCGCTACAAGAGTAATGGGCCGCGATGCCTCAACAGCTCCTTGACAACCTCGTCCTCAGTATAGACAGACGTAGTAAATCTTGCAACGCAGTCAGGGGTGATCATATCCCTTACTAAAGACTGGATGTTTCTTGGAAGCCGCCTGTCACATGGACGTTTCTGTCTTCTGTCCAGTTGTGCTCTAAACTATCTTTTCAATAAAGCGCCTTTGTATCCTTTGGATTCCTTGTTTGGACGGTTTTGCTCACTTGTCCCATATTCTTACATCTTGGGGATCTTGTGGTATGATTTGAGTCGATGTGGAGCACTTCTGCACGACGTTACATTCGAAATACCGTCTCGTCCTTAATTTTTGCCCGCCAGTGTATATGAAACTTCTCAAAGCCACCAAGTGTTGTGACTTCCAGTGGAAGGTTTGTGGGGACCTTAAAGTCATTTCATTTATGCTAGGCATGCAACTAGGTTATACAAAGTTGTATTGCTTTATTTATGAATGCTACAGTAGGGCACATAAATCTTATTATACGGAAGGAAGAATTTTGACAACAAGAAATTCTTTAAAGCCAGGTGCAAAGACCTTCCGAAACAACCCTTTGGTTGATTCACAAAAGATTCTATTTCCACCTCTTCACATAAACTAGGCCTCTTGAAGAATTTTGTTACAGCCATGAACAAAGACGGAGACCTTCAAGTAGCTTAGGGCAAAGTTTCTCTATTGAGTAATGCAATGTCCAAAGGAGGTGTCATCGTTGGTCCACAGATTCCTTCCCCTTGCCCGTCGCGGAGAAACACAAGTTTGTCCGCGACTGGTAGTAATCAGTTTGTCCGCGACTGGTAGTAATCAGTTTGTCCGCGACTGGTAGTATTGTCCGCGGATCGGTAGTAATCAGAAATCCGGGTTCCCTCACTCCGGAGTTCAAAATATCTTTATTGGTGTAAAAGCACTATACACAAGGAGACTAACACTTATGTCTCAAACCAAAAAAACTTTGTGACAGAAATTAAAATAAACAAAGTGATGACTAGATAAAAGGATGAACAGATAAAAGCACGATAAAACCATCTCAAAAAAGGCATA
Source organism: Macrothele yani (assembly GCA_039090855.1). Taxonomy (NCBI): domain Eukaryota; kingdom Metazoa; phylum Arthropoda; class Arachnida; order Araneae; family Macrothelidae; genus Macrothele; species Macrothele yani. Next base: position 43,232,960 of record CM077001.1, read on the forward strand.
AAAAGGCACTAGTTACAAAACGTGTTGTTTGAAATCCAAAGGTAAATAAAATATGTAACAATGCAACTCAAAAGTCGACAAAAAGGAAAGAAATGCAGGAAAAAAAAACATAATTGACACACTGAAACAAAAAAGAAATCGAGGAGTAGAGGCCGAGCTGTAGAGAAACACAGTACTGGACAACAGCACCTAAAGAGGCGCATGGACCAACTGCTCCAGTCGGACGGATTTCAAAAAAAATAATAATCGCGAAGGTACACGTTAAGAACTTACACACAGAAACACAGCCGCCCCCCGGTGGCGCAGTGGTCTAAGCAATGTCTTCTGATCATTCGTCCGAGCGGGGTCCGGGTTCGAATCCCGGTGAGGCATGGATGTTGTGTTTGTCTTACGACACTGGTTCTCTCCCTTCCCTGGAACCAGTGACCCTAAATTAGGGACGGGAGACTGCTTATAGCCTATTGAGTTGCTCACGGTGGTCGTTAAAACTCAAATCACAAAAAAAAAAAAAAAAAAACCACAGAAACACAACACTAACTAAAACAAGGGGAAAACAGGACTTAACAACACAGCAAAAGACATTACGGGGAAACACTGAACAAATTACAACAGGCTGAACAAAACATAACGCAAGATGCAGAAATAGGTGCAAGTGCAATTACATAGTAAATCAACACAAACGAGAAAAACATCCGGTTGTACCATATAACCCCCAGTAGAAAAAACACAAGCAATATTAAGTGTGAAAAAAACACACGTTGAAAGTGTTGTTGAAAACTAGTAAACATTACTCGGTAAGATAGCGGAACACAAGCACGGTGCAATCTCAGTGTAAAGAAAGGGCTTTCAATTACAAAGCTCGGCAGCGTCAAGCGAGAGCACAACGCGCTAGCACACATTTCAAGACACTAAACAAAGAAACAAAACTGAGAAGAAAAGCATGAAATTCAACACAATAACAACAATACACAAAACAAATAGCAATAAAACAAAAAGGCAAGAATTCACAATGCGAAGGTAAAGTGCTGGCCGATTGCATCGGGCAAACGCTCTCTCGAAGAATTAGTATGTAGACGCAAAGGTACACAAAACGGGAAAGACAACAATGGCATGTACAAAGGTTGAAACAGTATCCGACCATACCGAGAAGAGTAATCACGAAAAACTCGTGCAAGCACTAACAATCTTCGCTAAACATAAACAACCTGCAAATTTTTAGTGCAATGACTGCAACTGTGGAAGACAAAACGCGAACAAGAGGGTCAGCATATTAACTGATAAATTCTTAGTACAATCACAGTAAAGGCAAACAGTAGCAACCCTACCAAACTGAGCGGAGACACTACACACTTGCAAACAGCAAAAAAAAAAAAGAGCATAAAACAAAAACAAAAGCACCCGAGAGGAAAAACAAAAAGAAACAACAAAAAAAATCAGCACAACAACTATCGCACAACACTATACAAGTAGCAATGTAACACAAATAAAGCAAATACTCATAGTAAGAAAGCAAAGCATTCAAATCACTCAGTGCAGATAAAAAAGGAAGTGTGTCGACCAACGACGTCAGTCGACTGTACGCCAAAAAGAACGCACAAAAGTAAAGAGCATGCAACACAAGAGAAACACTTCACAAGAAACAAAATAAAAATATGCGAGAGAAAAATGAAACCATACATTTGGATATCGCAATTGTAGCACAATTCACAAATCTAGGAGACAACTCAGTAAAACACAATACAAATTAAAAGGTGTTAACTCACAGCCCAGGTCAACAAACCTCAAAATGGCCTCAAAGAGACCAAAACACACTACAGGTGAGAAGCAGAACAAATGAACAAGGAAGAGGACGAACTGAAAAAAATCAACAGGAAGCAATAACAAATAGAAATAGAAAGGAAGAAGGAAGAAACGGAAGACAGAAGAGAAACCACCAGAGAAAGTCAACGAGCAGCGACACCGCAAGTGGTGTCGTCAGAGCAGAAAAAAAAAGAAAAAAAGGGAAGGAGGATTCATGACAACAAATCGACCTTGCCGTGGCTGAACTGAAACCACGGCAAATGCGGAGACCAAGTAGCAAAAAAGGCTGGAATCGTCTGCCGAGACGAAGCTAAATCATACTCAAGTTGAAGGACAGCTTTTATTGAAGAACGATAGCGGCGGCACAAAAAGACTCTGGCCGGGTGGTAACGCCGGAACAAAGCTCGCTGAACACAGAAATGATGAAATAAATAAATGGTCAGTTTTGTTTGCAGAATGAGAAAAGCACAAACTGGGTTATGAGAACTAGCAGAAGAGTGATGGTGACGGAGGAAGTAGTAATGAAGCATAGAATAAAAGCTAGGACAGAGCTTACAAAGAAGGAAAAATATCAAGGAAAACAACGGTTGAAGAACCAAACAAGAATCATATGAATGGGAGACATCACCAAGTGTAGAACAAAAAAAAACATAAAGGGGAAGAGAAATGGCGAAAACGATGCAGGGTACGAGGGGTTAAAAGCCCGCGATGGAGATGAAGCCAATGAATGTCCTTTGCTTTGGGTGAAGCCAATGAATGTCCTTAGCTTTGGGTGAAGCCAAGGATGAATGCGCATCGAGCCAAGTATTTGAAGTCGCATCTGTAGGAACGGAAGAAATGGCAATCGGCGAAATAAAATGAGGAACATAGTGACGATAAATAAGTTTAGCTGAAATCAAGTGAACTGGAATGGGAGAATCATTCAAATAAACAAGAAAGGGAAGACTGAGGGACGCCGAATAAGAAGGAATAAGACCAAATGAGTTCACGAGTGAGAGATAAACACGAATAAGAGTAGAATGGATCAAGCGAAGTTGGGCACGGTGCTGGGCAGTATCAGCCAAGGGGGGTTGCGCCAAAGATTTCCAGCGAAGCGAGGAATCAACGAGTTGTGAAACCCGCACGACGCCGCTGGCGAACCAGGTAGCGAAGTGCTGGTAGTGAGAGGAGGGAGAGCGGATAGCGGAGGAAAAAAGAGGGGTTCTGCCAGAAGATCGTTAGTTGAAGAAGGGGAGAAGGACAGGACATAGGGAGTGCCAAAGAGAAAACACGGATCGGTAGTAATCAGGAAAATGGTCAGGGATGAGGGGGAAAAGATCCATGCTGATGAAAGTAGCAAAAGTGAGGAATGGACTACGGAGAAAGAGTAAAGTATCAATAATGGTAAGATAAGAGGACGGAGCAAGACAAAAATCGTGAAGAAAATGCCGAACACAGTGACCGTCAGATTTTAGAAAAAGGTCAGGAAGGGCAAGACCACCAAAACAGAGAGGAAGTGCAAGTGTAGAGCGGGGCACCCAATGGACGACGTCCCAAATGAAATTAACGAACAACCTTTGGACTTGACGAAGAAAGATGGGAGGTGGAGAATTAGCAAGCCAGGTATAAGTCAAAATCGGAAAAAAAAGTAGAAATGAGATGGGCTCTGCTGAAGAAAGAGAAGAACGGTTTAAAACGACGGAAAGGGCCAAGGCGGTGACACATTTTCTGAACCAAAGGAATCCATGTGGCGGCAGCAACCGCCGCCGGAGAGCCGACATGCACTCCAAGGAGTTTGATGAGCGTGGAAGACCAGCGGGCACCCCAAGGGCGATCACCGTGGGCCGTCCACGATCCAGCCCATAATCCGACAGATTTGGTCAAGTTCAATTCTGAACCAGAGAAGGTAGCAAAGTCACGATAAATAGAAAGGGCAACACCGAAGCATCATTGCGTAGAAAGAGCTTCAGATCATCGGCATAAGCAGAAAGAACGACACAGTGATGCCGCGTGGACGCAACCCCACGAGGAATACCAGAAAGCAAATTAGATCGAAGACGGATTAGCAGAGGTTCAAAACAAAGAGCAAACAGTTGACCCGATAGAGAGCAACCCTGCCGAATCCCGTTTGCGAAAGGAATGGTAGCGATCATGAAGGTAGACGTTCGAATCCGGAAAGTGGAGTGAGAATACAGATTAATAAGAGCTTGATAAAAGATAGGAGGAAAACCAAAATGACGAAGGGTGGCAAAGAAATAAGAATGGTTAATGGAGTCAAAGGCCTGTTTCTGATCAATATTAAAAATAGCAAAAGGTTCGGATAGACGGGAAGCCATAGAGTACAAGTTGCGAATGGTAGAAATGTTATGGGCAATGGAGCCGGAGGGGATAGTATAAGTATGGTCAGGATGGATTAAATGTTGAAGAACAGGATTAAGTCGAAGAGCAAGAATTTTAGCGAAAATTTCATAATCGGTGTTTAGTATAGAAATGGGACGCCAGTTAGAAAAAAGACCAAGGTTACCAGATTTCGGAATTAGTCGAAGAAGAGCAAAGGAAAAGTCAGAAGAACAGAAATCTGGAGAGGAGGAAATAGAATTATAGCAGGCAACAAGAAGAGGAGAAGGGCGGGAAGGAAGGTCTTATAGAAGGAAAGTGAAAGACCGTCCGCACCAGGGGCGGATCGATCATTAAGACTGGAAATAGCAACTCGAACTTCTGAAGGTGAAATAAGAGAATCCAAGGCTACGGAAAAACCGGAAGGAACCTGAGGCAGATTACTTAAAAAAGTGGAATTAACCGCAGAAGGCTAGTTCTGAGAGCAAAAGCGCTCAGAATAATGTGAAAAAGTGAGCTCACAAATGCGAAAGGGGTCGGTAACAATAAAACTGTCCGGCAACGAAAGAAAAGAGGGGGTATTACCTTTATCACGATGTTCCTCGAGGACCCTAAGGTTCTGGAAGGAATCATCGTGAAAACGTAATTGGGCAAATTTCAATCGAGTAAGAGCCGAAAAACAAAGGAAGTCAAAATATAACGAAGGCGAGTTTGGTAAATGGTATAAGATGGATCAGCAGGAGAAAGAAACTGTAATTTATGACGAAGAGTGGAAAGATCTGCAAGTCGTCGGGCACGAGAAGAAAAGGAAAATTGGCTAGCCAAAGAAATAATATCAAGTTTCGTGGAGAGCCACAGAGCTGCTGTGTGACGTACCTGCCAGCAGGACGCACACGGCATAAAGGCACATAGCAACCAGAACAAATGTCTGCGTAGCTCAGTTGGTAGAGCGACTTGTTCCGGAATAAGCGGCCTCGGGTTCGAATCCCGGCGTAGACCAAAAATGACGGAGAAATTTACTTCGTTATAATGGCGCCCGAACTATCCGGATGACCCGACCGTTCAAAATCTCGCATTGGTGTGATGTTATTTCCACACCGCGAGACAGGAAAAATAAGAGAATTCCTTCTCCAGCGCTTCGAAAAATAAATGTGTGTGATGTTGCATTCCACACAGCAGATTGACTGGGAGTTCTCAAGTGCACGTTCTACAGTGGATGGCTGCCTGCAACGATTCATGGTCACGGCTGACCCGTGGGCCATGCCCCCGGCCCTCTTTCGGGGGGGGGGGAGATGTGACGTACCTGCCAGCAGGACGCACACGACATAAAGGCACATAGCAACCAGAACAAATGTCTGCGTAGCTCAGTTGGTAGAGCGACTTGTTCCGGAATAAGCGGCCTCGGGTTCGAATCCCGGCGTAGACCAAAAATGACGGATTTGGGCAATGAAGGCAGGATCAGCGAAATAACAATCGCCCAGAGACCAAACCGGGGAGGAAGGGACAGCAGAAAAGGTAAAAAAAAAAAACGTAAAAGAACAGGGCGATGGTTAGAAGAAACAGAGGGATGAGGAGTAACTTCAACAAGGGAGGAACGAAGAAAACTAGATAAGTAAAACCGATCGAGACGAGCTGCAACACAACGTGAAGCGGCAGGGGGAAACAACACGAGCTTGGGGGTAAAGAAAACGAAAGGCATCCAGAAGACCAAAATTAGCAATAAGATGAGAAAGTTGAGAGGAGTGATCGAGACGACTCTCAGAAGAGCCATCACGATCTAAACCAGGTTGAATAGTACAGTTAAAGTCACCGGCAACTAGGACAACATCAGAGGAAAGAGAAAGAATGGAGGTGAGATGCTGGATAAGAGCATCAGCAGTAGATTGTGGAACATGAACATTAGCAAGATGAATACGGTAGGAACAATAAGTAAAAGAAATGCATTGAAAGTAGCCCACCAGACTCTGCAACTCAACAATATCGGAAATTTGAGTATAAAAATTAGAATGAAACGCTATTGCCGTACCAGAGCCAAGATGGGCTCGGTAGTTGTGGAAAAAAACATAGGTCCAGCGCGAATACGCTGTTTCCGAGGTACAGTTCGTCTCCTGGAGCAGAATGATATGCGCTCCCAGGCACCGAACGTCCTCGAAGACCAACGCATTCGCAGCGGAAGACGCCAAGCATTGACAATTAAAGCTAATCACCTGTAGTGCAGACATCACCGGGGGGCTGCAACCATCCCTCTAGCTCTGCCTTTAGAATACAAATTAAATAATCCAGACGGCGAGCGTAAAGCTCCGTCCCATCTGGCAACATAACATTGGTCAAAAGTTGGTGAAGTTGGAACAATTGAGCAATCATTTCGGGAAGCTTAGACATCTTGGATTTAATACACGGCAAAGTGATAAGCTTCGCTCGCCGAGGTTTAGTAACCAGGGCGAGGAGATCAAGGAAAGTTAGAGGCGCCATAGGAACTTCCAATTCGCCGAACATTGAGCGAATTTGCACCAGAGAAGGGGTTGAGGTTTCATCATCCGAATCAGCCAACTGAGGATCGGTAGTGTCCAAGGTAACAACGTCCATGGAGTCGTCATCCTGAAGGCACGCATAGCGGTTTTCAGTTGACAACGGATAGTGGTGAACACACGGACTCCGTAATCCTGACCTATAACTTGCCGGCTTCTTGGAGCAAAGACGCTCAGAAGACCGGGAAGAATGAGTAGACACCGCAGGTGAGCTGGGCCGCTTGTTGCGTTGTGAGTTAGGGGCAGAAATCTCCAGAGACTGCTGAATCGAAGGATACTGAACAGGATCCACAGCATTAGGCATCAGAACAGGCGGAACATCGACAGTTGGAAGAGAGCTGATAACCGGGGGAAGAATCACAGGAATAGGTTGTGGTAGAGATATAGTGTCTTGAAGTGAAGAGGCCGGCACGTCAGCCGCTTGGGCGGAGGCCGGAGATTCCGGATAAACAGCAGTTGAGGAACTGGTTCCAGCACCTAAAGTATTGTGAGGGCACGCTGAAGCAAGGTGACCCTCACCCTTACATCGGAAGCATTGAACTCCAGCGAAAAGCTGGAAATATAGGTGCGAGCCTCAGTGACGAGTTCAAGAGTGGTCGGCGATTGACAATAGCCTGTGGGGTCGGAAATATGACTCGATATTGCCGACGTCCACCCTGAACATGTTTCAGGGGAGAGTCTCTGGCAGCAGCTGGCAAATACTTCGTTGTCCCCACAACTCGACCAAGGGTGGTAAGTGCATCCAGTAATAAAGTATCAGGAACTGCAGTCGGGACCGAGGACAAGGTGACTGTAACTGGTCTTTGAGAGGCAGCAATAGGTTGTAAATGAATAGCTCCAATATCAATGACAAATGCGAGGACCTTGTCCACAGCTTTTTGGTGTGTAAAATACACTACAACATCCCCTCCCAAGCGGATGATAGATACAATACTCTCACCTGGAACGACTTGTGAAACCGCATCCAAATAAAGGGGGAGGGGTGTTACGCAAAGAAGGTATAAACACACTTAATAAGAGAGCAGAAGAAAGTTCTTTACCTTGTGGACTATCTGGTGGTAACGTAATCCTCAGAACAGAATAAATTCAAGCAAAGGCTGGTTGCGACGAAGTAGTAGCGGTCGTGGAAGTGGAAGCACTGCCCAAAGTGTGGGCATAAGAACGTGAGGCACTGAGAACATTCGATTCGGCTGTCGACACTTGGGTGGGCAGAAGCGCGTTCGTCACAGACGTGGCATTACTGTGTGACAGAACTCCAGCCATGGTGGTAGTGAAAGCCGTCGAAGACGAAAGACAAGGTACATGCAGTAGAAAGCACAGCTTGAGACGTAGCACTTAAAGGAACATTGGCAGTAGCCAGCTTGGCTACAATCGTGTATAACAGGAGTGCTGCAGCTTGCAAAAACAAATAAAATAAGCTAAAGGTATACTCCTGGCACCCAGCCTCACAGCTAGTGAGGCAAGGAAACAAAACAAGCAACGTACAACTCACGCTGGCAAGAAACAAACGAAAACTGAAGATCAACAAACAATCTAGTCTTAACTAAGGAGCTCAAACAAATGCTACCGTCCTGCACGCCGGAGTCAGTTGCTCTCCCAACTGAGCTACGCGGATAGAATGTCCCGCTGCAGATTTGTCGTCTTGACACATGTTTTCACCTCTATAGTACGTTACACTAGAGTAGGCTAGAAATGCAGAAATAATTATTTCGTGCTGTACAATTTGATTACAAAACAAATGCAAAAGAACTCTTAGCTTAATTTAATTGGAAATTTCACTGAATATTTTATTTTGTACTTTTTTCTTTTGCAAAAAAGATCGTGCTTATGAAATCGCTTTGTCCATCCGTCCGTCCGTCTGTTTGTAGACACTACATATAAGCAACTATTAGTCCGATTTTAAAAATTATTTTTGCATTGGGAAGCTTGAAATGTTGCGAATCGTGATCCTTCATTTCGTTTTTTTTTTTTTTTTTTTTATGATGCGCCATTTCGCCGCTAGAGGACGTTAATGCAGATGATATCGAATTCAAAATTCATTTTATTCCATATATTCACTTCTAAACATCCGACTGAAAAAAAAAATTACCCTTCGATTCCATTTATGTCGAAGACTTTTTCAGGTATAATCACTTTTTCAAGTTATGCATACATTTTCCGCTTGGAAGCGTAAAAGTAAATTGAGTATTCCCCGATATCGCTGCTTCGAAAACCCCGATTTGAAAAATTTCTTCTGCGTAGGATAATTTCTGGTGCGACATGTTTTTCATATAGTTTAAAAATTTTGAGGTAATTCATAAACTTTCCACGTTAAGGTAAATTGCGTTTTTTTTTTCGATATCTCTGCTTCTAAACCTCCGATTTAAAAAACTTCTTTCTCAACGGGATACAGCTCCTGACGAAAAATCCTTTGCATATAGTTTTTTTTATTTTTGGCGAAAAATGGTTTGGCCACCAGGGAGAGTGAGCTTTGATTTTTGCTTATTTATGTACCTGCAGCAAAATATGAGCTTCTAAAATCTCAAGCGAAAAACTATTTTGTGGACTGATATTACTCACGTCGATAAACCTTTTCGGAATATTTTCTTCTTAAAATATTGCATGGTTTCTCCGCGAGGGAGCGAAGATATATATCTTGTTTTTGTCAATATCTATGCTTCTAATGGTCCGATTTAAAAATTAATTCTTTGTTGGATAGCGTTTCTGGTGCAAAATGTGCTTCATGTAATTTGAAAAATTTTAGGTAATTCATAGACTTTCCGCCAGTGGGCGCATAGGTGAATTTCGTTTTACCCGACATCTGTGCATCTAAAACTCCAATTTGAAAAATTATTCGTGTATTGCATACAGCTCCTGATGGTAAATGCTTTAAATATAGTACCTGATATCTGGTAAAGAATTGGTTTGGCCACCAGGTGGCGTAAGTTTTAATTTATGCTTCTGATGTATTTGCAGAAAAATCTGAGCTCCTGGAAACTTGATTGAAAAATCTCTTTCGTGGACCGATACTGCTCACATCGAAAAACGTTTAGAGAATAGTTTCTTCTTAAAATAATGCATGGTTTTTCCACCAGGGTGCGCATATACATATCTTAACATTTGTTAATATCTCTGCTTCTAAGAGTCCGATTTGAAAAATTCTTTCTTTGTCGGAGAGCCTTTCCGCTGCTAAGTGTTTCTCATATAATTTTCAAATTTTCTTAACTCACAAGTCTGCCACCAGAGTGCGTAAGATCACGTTTCCGTTTATAGGAATATCCGCGGGATTAAAAACCAGATTGAAAAACTTCTTTCTTCAGTCAGATACTACAGTTTTTTGTACCGGGTGCATTGACTTTGAATAACTTTGATAAATTTAGTTCGCGTCAGAACGGATCCAAAAGACGTGCTTCTTATAACCGAAAATTCGGTGTCATCTTTCTTGTTAAATATCTGTAGACACGTATTTGTGATTTTATTGTGTATAAGTTCTACTTTGAAAACTTGACGCAAGTAATTTTTTGCATGATCATATTTAATGTTCTTACATGTAATTACATATACAAATTTATAAATACGGCGGGATACAATTTTTTTTGTGTAAAAATTGCTGATCAGTGTTATTATTGTTATCTTTCGCTAAAATTAATGGGCGTACTTTAATAGATTTGCTGCCCTGTTACTTTTCATGAACAAAGCAGAAAAATGGATGAACCACTGTTAAACCTTTTTACAAGCAGTCCGAGAACCGAGCTTCTGGCAAATCGGCTGAGTTCAAGAACCTAATGAGTCATGAGCGGTGTTTTTCCTATGGCGCTGATTCTATTCATTATCTGGCGCTAGTGGCCCTAAATTAGGAAAAAGCGTTTCCTCATAATGTCAGATGCTCGCAAGGCGACTAATCCTGGAAACAGAATAGATAAAAAAGTAAAGAATAGTATTTATTGGAAGCAAATGATACTATATTGGAAAAGATACTGTATCATTTGTATGATCAAGTGCATGGCTCGTAAAGACAGAGCTTTTGATAATGGGGTTAATGCATAAGTTTATGCCGTTTTTTTCACCGCACTACAGGAATGTATTACATCAGAAGGGAAAACGGAATTAATCAACTATGTATTCCCCAATCAACTATGTATCCCCCCCCCAATGTTTATGATGGTGTCCCAACGTCTGGATAGGTCTGCAATGTCATTCTTGAAAAAACGTGCAGGTTTTGCTGCGAAGAAATCATCAAGGAAATTCTGGAGATCAACATCATTGTTGAACGTTCTGCCACGGAGTGCATTCGACAGAGATCGGAACAGATCATAGTCTGAATGGGAGACATCAGGGAATAGGCCGGATGTGGAAGGATAGCCCATTTCATGTCCTGAATGGCCATTCTGGTCATGTTTGCACTGTGAGGGCGTACAATATCATGCTGGGTAAGGACACCATGGCGCCGATGTCGCCGTTTCCTCCTCCACACGGCGAAGTTGCTCACAGTAGAGTGCAGCGTTTCTGGTCCGACTCTTCTGCAGCATTTCCCGGTGAATAATCACAACATGATCTTTGCAGAATGAAGGTCATGTTTTAAACGTGGTGTGGGAGACTGTTTGGGCTTAACCATTCCCTCCGAAAGCCTGAAATTCACGTACAGGCACCACTTTTCATCTCCAGTAACAATACATGACAGAAAGGGTTTGCGTTGCTGAGAACATTCGCGGTAACGGGCGCGCAAAGAACCACAAATGGCAACACGCTGATTTTTGTTGTCCTCTGCGAGAGTGTGAGGCACCCAAGACTTCAATTTCTGGACCTTTCCCATACGTTCCCGATGTCGCACCACTGTGGTCCGATCACAGTCCATCTCAGTAGCTGATTCGCGTGTTGTTTGACGCGGATCCAAGTAGACGAGATGGTTCAAACGATCCTCATCAAAGTGAGATAGACGACCTGAGCGTTGAGAGTCGTCGAGGTCAAAATTTCCACCTCGGAACCGCTCAATCCATTTGTGGGCTGTCCTCGGAGCAATAGCATCCTCCCCATACGCAGCACAAGTTTGTCGAGTAGCCTCGGCGGCTGTGGATCCCTTGTTAAACTCGTAGAGGAGCAGATGTCGGAAATGTTCATTCCTCTCTACTTGACACTCCATATTTCCGGACCTGAAAAGCAAAAACACCATTACCCACAATTCCGCAACGGAATATGATTTAGATACACGATATTACTAGCTTCATTTTGATATACAACTGGCCATCTGCACCTTCACTACTGACCTGGGAAATACATGTGAAATAAAACGGTATGAACTTATGCAGCAACCCAGTACATTGAAAATCACAAGTAAACCGTACGTTGTATTAATACCTGTCTCCTTGTATTTCTGAAGTACGTTATTTGTCCTTTATTTAACATTTTGTAGTTTATTTTTAGTGGATCTAATTTGTTTAATGGTATTGGGTTTTAAGAAAGTGCTTCATAAAAAATGCTCTCATTTTTGCAGGGATTTTAGGCTGTATTTGGTCTCTTTTATGGGTGATCTGCATTTACGAAAATCCTTCAGATCATCCCAGATTAACGAAAGCCGAGCTGGTTTTCATTCAGCTAAATCAAGAAAATAAGCCAAGAGAAGTATGTTCCTTTTGTTTCCAATTTTAAATGTGTTGCTATGTGATTGGAGTGTTTTGACTATATTGAAATCAATAAGAAAGCATTTCAACTATCATTTAGAGTGGAAGAAATTTCAATTCAAAATTAGGGACTTCAGAATGTCATTTGACTTAATGTGACGTATGCCCGAATTTAATGTTCCTTTTGAATTATTGTATTCTTATGTGATTTCGGTTTATTCTCTGTAAACGTTTTTCGAAACTTGACGCCACATTTTCTGTTTCGGTGAATTTCAGTTTGGCAACCCCGACAACAGGTCAAAAGTCAATGACGTATGCGGAAGTTATAGATAAGATTACAACATGTTTTGCCCGGCATTATTCTTTTGAACACCCTGTGTTTTTGGAGATATAGATGTTATCACAGGGGAACTGATTTTTAGGTGCTATTAAGAGCGCAACTTAATTCTCGGCCCCCTAACCGTAAGCAATCATAGAACGTCGGCAAAGGCAAATGTATGCGATAATGGCTGATTGCAGCTCCATCGAACAGCTTTCCAGACAACCGTAACCGCTCACAGCTGTAGTGACACCAGGAACGAAAGTTGACGGTGAAAGCAATGTCGTTCGAGAAGCAACATTTGAGGACACTGCCTCCTGTTCGCGTTTCAGCTGAAAAAAAGTGCCACGGAAGCCCAGCAAATGATCTGTGCTGCTTTGGGTGAGGCTGCTGTGTCCTACAGTACGTGTAAGAAGTGGTTCCAGCGGTTTAAGCAGGGAAATTTCAATATCCATGATGTAGAACATTCGGGACCGCCACAGAAAGTTGACGATGAGTAACTGCAACAACTGTTGGACGCGGTTCCCTGTCGCACACCGTCAGAGCTCGCACAGGAACTCTGAGTAACACGGCAAGCCATTGCAAAGCGCCTGCACAAGCTTGGACGGATTCACAAAGAGTGTCCGACCAACTCACAGCTGCGAACAAGTCTAGGCGCTAGGATGTTGCTGTGCCCTTCCTATCGGCCCCGTCACACCACCGAATGAGAAGACTGACATCTGGTGCTCATAGCTCTGACGGATCACACAACCACACCGACAACGGTAGCTCAACAGCTCTGGTGTATGGCACAACACTCAGACTCCGCACGGAGGGTTGGACGTGGTGTGATATATTTTTTGGCACAGCGCCTATTGCTTCGGCTACCTTTGACTGTACAACACCGGCGTCTGCGACGGCAATGGTGCCAAAAACGTCTCCTTTGGAGGAACGATTGGCAAGGCATCGTGTTTTCTGACGAATCCCGCTTCAGTTTGCAGCACCATGATGGGCGAATCCGTGTCTGGAGGTATCGCGGCGACCGGCAGAGTGAGTCCTGCATTATGCTGCGTCATACCAGCCCGGCACTCGGCGTTATGGTATGGAATGCCAATGGATTCCACTCCTGCACGTGCCTCGTCCGCATTACCGGTACGTTGAACAGCCATCGTTACATCACTGAGGTGTTGGAGCCTGTTATTGTACCATATCTTCAGGAACTGTCTGGTGTCATTTACCAACAGGATAATGCACGATCTCATGTGGCACGCAACGTTCAAGACTTCGTGGACTTCCCCCATGTGCCACGTTTTCCTTGGTCCACGCGGTCCCTGGATATATGCCTATTGAACACTCGTGGCCCATGGTTCGACGTGATTCTGTGAAATCTGCGAAGCTCGGAGAATCACTCAATCCTCGCGTTCTGTTGTTGCACTAGGACGTCCAATGTCCGCATGCAGCTTGATTGTGCCGTACTCGGCCCATTTGCACCCACATCGTCCTATTGCCGCGTCGCTCCGACCTAAACGGCTGACGATACGGCAATTTCACCAACCGGCCTCTCTCAGCTCAACTACACTAAAGTGCCAGAAAAACTGGTACACCAGTCTAATACTTGATAGGTTCCCCACGGAACAGCAGGACTGCAGAATTACTACGAGGCATGGACTCCACTAGCTTCTGGAAATATGCTGTAGGCAATGCACACCATATTTCCTGCAGAGCGGTCCACAATTCGGGTGTATTCCGCGGTCTCGGATTCTTGTGTTTGATAGCGCTTTGCATGACATCCCAAATGTGTTCTATCACGTTTACATATGGGAACTTGGGTGGGATTGACAACACCCCAAACTCAGATGAATGCTCCTCTAACCATAATGTGGCGTCCCGAAACTTGTGTGGAGGATGCATTGTCCTGTTGGAACAGGCCCAACCCATCAGCATGAATGCAGGACATGAACGGGTGTTCCTCGTCAGAAAGGATGCGCACATAGCGTTGCCCGGTCACAGACGTTTGTAGACGTACCAGGGGTCCCAGTTAAGTTCAGCTAAACACACCCCATACCATTATGGACTCCCCACCAGCCGGTACAGTTTCCCTGTTGACAGGCGGGATCCATGTCTTCATGGGGTTTGCGCCACACACGAATCCTTCCATCTGCCCGATACAGTTGGAAATGCGACTCGTCAGACAAGGCTACTTGTTTCCAATGATCAAGTGTCCAGTGGCGGTGTTGCCGTGCCCAAGCGAGGCGCATAGCTCTGTGTCGTGCACTCATCAAGGGGACTCATTTTGGGGGTCGGCTCACAAAGCCCTTATCGTGCAGGGTACGTTGCACAGTCCGGACGCTGATGCTTGTTGAGGCTCCAGCATTGAATTCCGATTATACCTGCGAGAGTGTTGCACGCCTATCGCGTGAAACGATTCTTGACAGCCGACGATGGTCACGTTCACCCAATGTCTTTTTACGGCCACACTAGCAGCGTAGTTGGAAGTTTTGCCGGATTTCTTGTAGTCACGGTACACCCTTGCAATGGTCGTCCGTGAAAATCCGAACTTCGGTTCTACCTCCGAAATATGTATTATGGCCCATTTCACGAGCGACAACTATGACACCGCGTTGAAAATCTCTTAAATCGTTATTACTTGTCATTCTTATGCCCAAAACAGCTCTGACAGCTGGCAAGGATGTCTATCGCTTTATATACGCACTGGCGGATGCAACCGAATACGCGCATAGGTGACGTTGCTATGTATTTTGCATGAGGTCGTCTGTACCAGTTTTTCTGGAACTTCAGTGCATACATCTTTTCTCAAACTCCTGAACTGCTCGTATTGTGCACGGATCCGACGTCGAGGCATTCTCACAGCCCGTGGAGGTCAATGCAACCGCAATCCGCTGTCACAATTGTACCTGCGTGCGAACTTTGTTCTTGATATACTCTACTCGATGCGTGGTTCCCATGCGCTATGGGGGTGGCACTATTTAGTCATTGGTCTTTATTTTTTAACCATTTGCATATTCTTCCCTGAGGCATTTGCATGTGGAGTTTCGTCAGGATCGAACGACTTTCACGGGGTGCTTTGTTTTTCTTAACAGAGTGTGCAATTAAGGGAAGACGGATGACTCTATCTTTCCCATGTTAATTTGCACAACTTTAGGTACATTTATTTCAGAAACTACAACAGATATAAGCTTAATTTTTTTCCATGTGCAAAATACACAATTTAATGATATATCTGATAGGTTGTGAGATTGTTTTTTTTTATTTGATAAACATTTTCATGTTTGTTTGAAAATTTGCTATAAAAAACTACAAAAAATCAATTGTAAAGTAATATATTTTCAAAATTAATAGGAATTTTAAAAATCCCTCTGCTCAAAATGTAGAGCTAGGTATGAGGAACAAACCAAGAAAAAAAATCATGCAGGTATCCTCTATGGTTCTTGAGAAAAGTGTATCTACATGTTGAAAAGCTGCTTTTTGTTTTCAGAAATCGCGCTGAAAACTAACACTCAGGTAATAAATACAGCTAATTTTACATTAATACATCACAGCTCCATACGAAGGATGTTCTGGGTCCTCTTGCTCTTGGTACATGTCCACCAACTTCTTTTCGGCTAGGCTGGCCTTCTGGCGACACTTTTTTCAATTTCTTGAATGGCTTTTTCAGATTTTGAAATTCTTCGTTCATCAGTTTCTTGTGTCTAGGAGAATTCCCAATTTTTCAAAAGTTCACATTTCACTACGATCCTCTTATTAAAAGTAGGTACAGCTTTATAAACACCTAACTTTAATGCTGTTTTCAGTACAAAAGTAGATGTCGCAATTCTTGAACAAATTGACCTGTTCAAGGACTCGACGCACCAGAGAATCGAACATCCAAAACGAGTCGATCTTAACATTAAGGTTACGGGTAATAACAAAAGTAGCTGTATTTTAACATGTCGAAGGATGTTACCAATTTGCTGCTATTGTGTCATATTAAAGCTAACTGTACATTAATCTCGAGTTTTTGTTCAGGGGTTTAACGACCACCCAGAGAAACTCTCGATGGACTTTAAGCAGTGATCGGAGATGGAAATGGGTCACGGGTCACCGGATCGACAATTTCTTGCGAGTCAAACGAGTCGGGTCAAGGTGTTCCCGACCAGAATTCGCCCCAGTTTTATTTCTGTTTTATTTTTTGAATAGAAAAATTATATTTCAAAGAACCCTTCGGATGTCTTTGAAATAATACTTCTGAGCTGCAGAGTATGATCCAGGAACTTGCTGAGAAGGGTAGAGAAATGGTGATTAAAAATGAACTTTCAGAAACTGATGTACAATGCTTTTACACGGAATGAAGATTTATCAATTGAAGGGAAAAAGCTGGAGATAACCAATTCCTACATTTACTGTAGGCAGCAGATATCAAGCGAGGGCCACATTGATGAAGAAATTAACTGGCGTAAAAGACTTGGTTGGAAAGTTTTTGGAAGAAACTACAATTTTTGAGAGCGATATGTGCGCCATTATATCTTAAATGAAAAGTATTTAATCAATGCATCCTTCCAGAGCTTACTAACACAGCAGAGAAGTGGACCTTAACTAAAAAAGACATACAAAGACTGTAGACAACTGAAAGAAATATGGAATGGACAGATGTACGCTTGGTGTAACCAAGAAAGATAAAAAGACGAACTCGTGGATAAGGAAAACAACAAGAGTGGAGGACATCACGATCAGAGTAAAATCTCTGAAATGGCAATGGGCTGTACATATTGCCAAGAAAACGGACCACCGAAGTTTTAGACTAGATTCCAAGGGAAAGGAGAAGACCCAGAAGAAGACTACGTGTGACATGGGTGGATGGAGGAGACTGGCCGAAGACAGTCCGTTGTGGAAGAAACGTCACGATCAGAGTGAAATCCTTGAAGTGGAAATGGGTTAGACATATTGCCAGGAGAATGGACCACCGATGAATAACCGAAGCTTTAGACTGGATTCCAAGGGACAGGAAAATACCCAGAAGAAGACCACGTGGGAAATGAGTGGATGGAGGAAACTGGCCCAAGACAGTCCGTTGTGGAAGAAACGTCACGATCAGAGTAAAATCCCTGAAATGGCAATGAGCTAGATACGTATATTACAAGGAGAATGAACCACCAATAAACAACCGAAGTTTTAGACTGGATACCAAGGGACAGGAGAAGACCCAGAAGAAGACCACGTGGGAAATGAAAGGATGGAGGAGACTGGCCTGAGACAGCCCGTTGTGGAAGAAACGCCACGATCACAGTAAAATCCTTGAAGTGGCAATGGGCTACACATATTGCCAGGAGAACAGGCCACCAATGAACAACCAAAAGTTTAGACTGGATTCCAAGGGACAGGAGAAGACCCAGAAAAAAGACCACGTGGGAAATGAGGTGGTGGAGGAAATTGGCCCAAGACAGGCCGTTGTGGAAGAAACGTGGGGTTACCTTCTTCCAGCAGTGGATTGATAATGATGGACAATCATAATTATGATGACGATGATATATTCCAGTTTAGAGTTCAAAGCAGATTTGTCCGGGCCAGACCCGGGTCGGGTCTAATTATGTGACGGCCGGGCCCGGGTCCAAAAATTTTGACCCGTTTCCAACTCTGGCACTGATCCGCCAGTACTTTAAAGCTATTGGGTCCAGATACAACATCCATACCGCAGAGGTATTCAAACCCTGACCCATCGCGGATGAATAGTCAGAAGCCAGCTATCAGACCACTGCGCCACTATCAGCTCAGTTATGACAAAGCACTTTTCGTTTTAGCATGCGGAGAATTCCTCTCCATTATCTTTAGTGACTAAGCTTCCGCAGTATTTCTTGAAAAACACGTGCAGACGAAGCATGTTCACTCTGGTTGGTATCGATAATTTATGCGGTTTGGAAGAGTAACAACTTCAGTAACAACATTAAAAATAATTATTTCAGGTCTTTGGTTATTCACGTCGCACAGCACAGGTTTGTCATTGTCCATAAGATGTCATCATGTTTAGTTGTGATGTGTAAACATCCCGGAGTCAAAATTGAGACGCAATAATTTTAATTTCGTTGACGATTGTTATCGGTATTGCTGGGCCATCATTCTTTGGGGAAGTTTTAAGTTTGTACGACTTAAACTTATAAATTGCACTATAGTGTTTTTTTTTTTTTTTTGATTGGAGGTTCAACGACCACCGTGAGCAACTCAATGGGCTATAAGCAGTCTCCCGTCCCTAATTTAGGGCCACTGGTTCCAGGGAAGGGAGAGAGCCAGTGCCGAAAGACAAACACAACATCCATGCCTCACCGGGATTCGAACCCGGACCCCTTCGGACGAATGATCAGAGGCCATCGCTTAGACCACTGCGCCACTGGGGCGGCTCTATAGTGTTCAAAGATAATAATTGTAATATCGTCAGCTCGTTTTCTCATTTTTGTTAGGAAACAGATTTGTCGTATTTTTTTTGCTGTAACGACATTCAGCTTAAGTGAAATTCCACCTGTTTTCACGGATCGAATCATTCAACTCTTACTTGTTCTTTTAGTACAGCTCAAATTTCAAAAATGCACGGCAACTGATCAACCTGCAGTAAATAAGTCAAATAGAATGCAGTAGTAAAAGGATGATGGGTAATATAAGATGTGGAATATTTAACAAATTTGATGAAAATGGACGTAGTTAAAAAACTTTCACTACCAAGTGGCAACTGCTCAACATAATCAAAATTATAGAAAAATTGATCGCTGATGTCAAATTGAAAATACGCACACTGGCCAAAAATATATGAACCTTTATTTAGTATAGAGCAGGATCACTTTTGTTACAAATAGCAGAAACTATGTAACGTGGCATGGATTCTACAAAGTGCCTGATTTCGTTTTGGTTCAAAGATATGCATTTATGCAGCAAAAAAAATATATTTCGCAGCTCTGTCAGTGTTGACAGTAGAGGACATCAACGTCGAAAGCTTTTTTCTCCCGTTTTGGACAGGACTGCGATCAAGAGACTGTGGAGGCAAATTGATATGATGAAAGTCCTTAGCCTGTTCATCAAACAATGTTTCCCAGACATCGGTGCTGTTGCATTATCATCCATAAAGATGCCATCACGTTTAGTTGTAACATTGTAGGGTTCTCTTGGTAAACTACAACACTCGGGCATTTTTGTATGTTGTATTTCCTTCCACTCAAAGCAACGGACCCAGTATGCACCAACAGAACATTATTCACAACATGGTTCCACCTGCAGATGCTTGGATTATGTTTACAAAGCATAACGAGTCCTTCTCTTCGAGAAGTTCTTACCACACGCTTTGCTTACCATCAGTCAAAGTTGCAGCGAGAATCTTGGTCGAAGTAACTTAACTGGGAAAGCATTCGGCTTTGAAGCGGAAGGAATGCGAGTTCGATTTCAACCACTAGCAAATTTGTGTTATGCTATGTATGCGGCAAATCGTAATATACATCTCCCAGCAGTAGGTTTCTTCGAAAAATGTATGATGTTCGTTCCACGCATCGTCAGGATTTAGTCAAACTTCCTTATTCTACAGTGAGCCCTCTTTCAATCTTTTAGCTCACTGTAGAAAAAGGAAGTCTTTGACCGACTAGGAAAACAAACTATTTTGTTTCAGCCTTTTCTCGAGAGGAGTGACATATGTGACTAACCTACCTCAGAGGTGACGCCCAGGTCAAAACGGCGAAGATGCAACGACAAACTTCGTCGGTTTAACTTAAATTGGGAAAGCATTCGGCTCTGAAGCAGAAGAAATGCGGATTCGATTTCTACAACTAGCAAATTTGTGTTATGCTATGTATGCGGCTAAACGTAAAATGAATCTCCTGGCAGTAGGGTTCTTCGAAAAATGTATGATGTTCGTTCCACGCATCATCAGGATTTAGTCAAACTTCCTTTTTCTACAGTGAGTTCTCTTTCAATCTTTTAGCTCACTGTAGAAAAAGGAAGTTTTGACCGACTAGGAAAACAAACTATTCTGTTTCAGCTTTTCTAGAGAGGGGTGACATATGTGATTCTATTTCAGCTCTTTCTCGAGAGGGGTGACATAACCTACCTCAGAGGTGACGCACAGGTCAAGACGGCAAAGATGCAACGACAAACTTCGTCGGTTTAGCTTAATTGGGAAAACATCCGGCTCTGGAGCAGATGGATGTGGATTCTCGGCACCTTCAAAAATGGCTTTCACGCAACAGTTGTCTATTCACGACGTTTCCGATATGACAGTAAGCGGATTTTATTACTTCTCGCTGAGACAAATGGCTTCCGAATGGGCTGACGACTCCCAAGACCCAATTTCATTCACGACGTTTCCGATACGACAGTAAGTGGGATTTATTACTTCTTCGTTGAGACAAATGCCTTCCGAATGGGCTGGGGAAAAAAGTCTAAGTCCACAAAAATTAGCATTTAACTCTTTAACGACCGTAACGCCCAAAACGCCCGTACATACAAACGACTATAGCCGTCCGAAACGCCTGTCTAGAGTGAGCCAGATTTCCTATCCTTACCTGTTCTTTAAATTTGCACGACCTATGACGGATCAGCTGGAGTCACCGTCAGTCACCATTGTTGTTACTAAACAAAGGAGCGAAACAGCAAACAGTTTCAGGCGTTATGATACTTAGAGTGGTAGCAGATTTTAGAGTCATGGTCGTTAAAGGGTTAATGACCTATTCTATCCCATTGCTTGGGAGACTTAAAAAAGTCACTCACTAATTCACGATACTTTTCGGCCTTGTGATATCTCAAAACGTTTATGTAGACACTTTTGAAACTGTGCTCTCCCTTAGGTCTCTCATCTCTTAATATCTCTGATCTGAGGCTGTGACGTGCCTGCCTCGCAGGACGCACACGACATAAAGGCAGATAGCAGCAAGAACGAACGTCTGCGCAGCTCAGTTGGTAGAACGACCTGTTCCGGAATAAGAGGACTCGGGTTCAATTACCGGCTTGGACAAAAATGACGGAAAAATTTACTTCGTTATAGGGCCTACAATAAATGCCTTTAATCTTGGCATCACTGATGCGGGGAAATTTATTTCTCAAGTATGTGAATCCAATTTACGGTTTATCCATCTAACAAAGTTTTTTATATATCCAAGCTTGATATGCAAAAGAGAAAGAAACACATTCCAAGGGTCAACAAGTGGACTTCTGACAGCATTTTTTTTGCCTGGAGCAAGGGAGGTATGTTTTGGCCAATCCTTTTGAACATAATGATTTCGCTTGTCCTTACTATTCCACTCACATAAAAAACAACAGCACGTGGTGTAACCTAGCTGCAACCCTAGCAAAAGTGCAACGACCTTTTGATTCCACAGACAGTCCAGTTATACTTCTGATACTGAATCTTTTCTTGTTGTCTTATCACTCTTTCATGTATAGAGCATGTGCAATCGGAACAGAAAGAAATTTATTATCCTAATTAAGAAGGACCGTTTTCTCGCTTTCACTTTTGAGGAGTCAATGAACAAGCGTCACTCGTCAACGTTTCGTTCATGGCCAAGAGCCACCATAAGTCCTTTGAAATTTTTTTGGGAGAAGTATTCGTCAGATTGATGATGGCCACTGTGGAAAAAACGAAACAAAAAAATACAAATATTAGTATCACGTTGCAGTACATTCCATCCCTTTAATCTCGAACCTAAAAGATCAGGCTGCTTCTAACAAAAATCCAAATCACGAACAAGGTCATTCAGATCTTCTTGTGACTGTAAATGCGGTTTATTCAAAGATCAGGTAGCTTAATATGTTGGATCAGACATATCTTTATGTTTTATCCTTAGCTTTGTTTGATGCCTCATCACTGAAAGTAACATGATCTGGAGGAATTGGTTTCATTACAAATGGTATTAGAGGTATGCAAAAGTTTCTGCCGTTTTAAGGAGAAAGGAGACAGAAACAATCAGGAAACCAGTACCCATTTATTCAACGAAATATTAGTCGTTAGCATCAGTGAACTTCTGCCATTTTTCAGGCAACAAATGAATGCCCCTGTAATATAATAGAATGACTGGAGTTTTGAGCAGAAGAACGCAGTGACGAACTTTTCCAACTCTGCAACTGTGGTGAACCGCTGTTGGGCTAGGGCATGTTGCATAGAGCAAAACAGATGAAAGTCTGAGGGTGCAATATCAGGGGAGTATGCCGGGTGCGGTAAACCCTTCCAGTGTAACTGTTCAAGGGTTGATTTCGTGGTGGCACCGACATGTGGTCTGGCATTATCGTGTAACAGGACGGCTGGGCGGCGTCCTTTACCTATCCATGGGCTATTTTTGCTCGATTGCGGCCGGCGTTCAGTTTCTTCAACTGATCGCTATATTGTTGTGCACTGATTGTTTCGCCCGGTTTCAACAGTTCGAAGTACAGCACTCCATGCATATCCAACCGCATACACAACAGCATTTTTTCCCCTTGAATATGCTGTTTTGCAGTGAATGTTGATGGCTGAACTAGGTCGACCCAGAATTGCTTGCATACGGGGTTGTCTCAATAGACCCATTTATATCCCCGGTGACAACCTTCCACAAGAAATTCTTCCCTTAAACCTCTTCAGAAAAAACATGCAGATGCCCAATCGTTGACCAATATTACGTTCCGTTAAAGTATGCGGAACCCACTTACCAATTTTCTGGATCTTCCCGAAGACCTGTAGAAGCCGTACCACCGTCGACTGAGCCACTTTCAAACGTTTCGCCAAATGCGTGGTCGATTGTATGGCATCCTCTTGCACCAACGATTCCAGCTCCTCGTCCGTGAGTTCTAGCCATCTACTTGCACGTGACTTGTCTTCCAAACTTAGATCACTTTTTTTACGCTTTCCATTCGTAGGCTGATGAAGCTTATATGCTCCAGCTTTTTCCGTCCGTCTGTCGGCACGATACCTCACGTAAAAATGGTTCTATTTCAATGAAATTTTAGTATGCGGTAGGGGACCACCTGGGTACGAACTTTATTGAAAATGGGACAAATGGGGTTAAAGGTCACGACATCACAGCGGGATCCATTCTATTGACCTTATGCCTCATAACTTGCGTAAATATGGTTCGATTTCAATGAAAATTTAGTATGTGTTACGGGACCGCCTGGGGACGAACCCTATTAAAAATGGGTGAAGTGGGGTCAAAGGTCAGGACATAGCGGGATGCATTAACTTATGCGTCCCTTATGCGTCATAACGTGCGTACAACTGGTTCGATTTCGATGAAATTTTAGTATGTGGTAGGGGACCACCTGTGAACGAACCCTGTTGAAAATGGGACAAATGGGGTTAAAGGTCAGGGCATAGGATCGAATCCATTCCATCGCCCTTATCCCACTCTATTAAGGTGGACGTCAAGTAAGTTTGCTTCCTATACTTACAATGGAAAAACTTTTGTACACATTTCCTTCACAATTAGTGTGTTCCCAAGGATGGCAATTTGAACATCGATTAAAATACCTTTATATTATATCTTGGAATACTTACCATTTTCTAAAACTTAACCTTAATTATATTAAAAAAACAATAACGTTTCCTTTGGTAATGTTGAAACCAGAAAAAAAGATGGCGCGACCTGTACTTTGATGACGTCAGTAGACAAATAAATGTTGGATTGCATAATTATGGTTATGTTTTAGAAAATATTAAGTATTCCAAGTTATAAAAGGAAGATATTTTAATCGTTGTTCAAATTTTCATCCTTGGGAACGCCTTAATTGTGAAGAAAATGTGTACAGAAGTTTTTCCATTGGAAGTATAGGAAGCAAAATTACTTGACGTCCACCTTAAAGGGGCAAGCGTGGCGCAGTGGTCTAAGGCGTTGACCTCTGATCATTCGTCCGTAAGGGGTCCGGGTTCGAATCCCGGTCAGGCATGGATGTTGTGTTTGTCTTACGGCACTGGCTCTCTCCCTTCCCTGGAACCAGTGACCCTAAATTAGGGACGAGCGACTGCTTATAGCCCATTGAGTTGCTCACGGTGGTCGTTAAACCTCCAATCGAAAAAAAAAAAAAAAAAAAGGAGCGATTCTTGTATCTATGTAAATTTTATTTTGAAAACGGCGCTAAGGATTTTGATGAAAGTCGTTAACCTACCGTTTTCTGGTACTAGAAATCGATTTAGCTTGATCTCGACTTTAGGAATATTGGTTTAGTACGTTAAATCACCTCCCAGAATTACTACGTTTTTAGTGTCATGGCGTCGTTCCACTAATGTAACACAAGCTTAGAAATCTTATGACGTCACAATCTCGGGACTGAGATGTTGGCTCGCGATCACGCCATCTGTCTCACTACGTCACGCGTTGTGTGTGGATCCTTCCCACAGATATCATATACAAGAAGCTAGATTGGACACCCAGCCCATGAGGCGTGAGAAGGTAGGCGCCATTTTCAGCGGGTCATCACGATCCATTTAAGCAGGACTACTTTGCATTAAGTCAAAGAAATACGAGTTTGGTACTGTGATTTTTTGTTTATATTGAGATTCAAAGCAGTCAGTACCCATTTAGCGGCGGAAGTATATAAAATTTAAGTAAAAAACAGTAATATTCTTTAGTGCTAACTAGAATGCCAAGGGTCTTGCAAAATATTGAATTATTTCAGATTCGGCCAGGTCTTAAATTCCAGAGAAGACATTCCGGTATCTGCGATATAAAAAATATCACGGTGGGTTTAATTTGCTGAGAGATATGATTTTGACGTTCCTTGTTAATGAATGCTTACATTTAATACGCCATTTCGTTGCTATATTGCCCAAATAAATGGGAAATGTTAAAACTGAAATTTCCTTAGCGCATAACAAGACGAAATATCAAAATTTTTGGTGAAATTCAAAACTTTTTGAGCAAACATAATAAATAAATCAGAATGACAGAGGTAATAGCAACAAGGAAAAAGATTCACATTATTTCAGCTTTTCTATGTAAAGCATGTGGAAGCCTTTTTTTTTCGGGTTCAAATCAATAGTTTGTTGGATTTAATAGCTACTTATTGATTTTAAATAAATTATCATTTGCGTTTACATTATTTTAAATCGTTGCCGCATTTTTCCAATAATTTTCTATACTTGCATACAATACCAGCTTTAAATTTTAATATATATATATATATTGTTTTCAGCATTGGGCAAGAGGCAAATAAGTAACAGCAATTATATTTTTGTCTCTCTGCGTAAGATTTTTATCTGAGGAAGCTTTCACCATGATTTATACAATAACCAAGTCCAAACTATCCTGCGTAACGTGCCATGCTCCGCCGCCATCTTGACCCGCTCAATGTGGCTCCATGCTTCTCACAGCGCTAGCCCATGCTCAACAGAGCAGACAGCCAATCTAGTCCCTTATACGATATCTGTGATCCTTCCCGTAAAAATCGTTCGATTTCGATGAAAGTTTAGTATGTGGTAGTGGAACACTGGGAAGGAACCCTATTGAAAGTGAACGAAATGGGGTCAAAGGTCAGGACATAGGAGCGGGATTTTTTTTTTTTTTTTGATTGGAGGTTTAACGACCACCGTGAGCAACTCAATGGGCTATAAGTAGTCGCCCGTCCCTAATTTAGGGTCACTGGTTCCAGGGAAGGGAGAGAGCCAGTGCCGTAAGACAAACACAACATCCATGCCTCACCGGGATTCGAACCCGGACCCCGTTCGGACGAATGATCAGAGGCTATCGCTTAGACCACTGCGCCACCGGGGCGGCAGGAGCGGGATCAATTCCACTTCTGTTATGCATCATAACTATCGTAAAAACGGTTCGATTTTAATGAAATTTTAGTATATGGTAGGGGACCACCTGGGGACAAACCCTATTGAAAATGGGCGAAATGGGGTCAAAGTTCAGGACATATGAGCGGAATAACTTCCATCGCCATTATGCGTCATAACTTACGCAAAAATGCTTCGATTTGGATGAAATGTTAGTATGTTGTAGGGGCTTGCCTGGAGACAAATCCTATTGAAAATGGGCGAAATGGGGTCAAAGGTTAGGACATAGTAGCGGGATCTATTCCATAGCCTTTATGCATCATAACTTACGTAAAAATGCTGCGATTAGGACAAAATTTTATCATGTTATTTCGCAGGTATACTGAACCGGTTCTGTTAAATATCATCGAAATGGGATCAAAGGTCAGGGTACAGGACCGAGATTTATTCCACAGCCATTATCCTCATAACTTGGGCAATTATTTCTGGTATGTTGGAAAGCGTATAATAATCAACGCATTTCATGATTTTACTAACTTGTTTAAACCTGAAATCATTCTTGACCCGTATGTTCGCCCATAACCGTTTTGCCATACGCCTGACATATTGATCAGCATGCTTCACTCGCACTTTTCTCTACGTTAGACATGAATAACAAACAGTGCCTCAAATGAACTGTATCGACCGCCATATTTGGCTTCATGTACGAACAGACAGCACAGGTCGCCGGCAGCTTAGACCCCTACAGCGCTCGCTAGAGGGGCGGCGGCAACCTTTGCATACCCCTGATAGATTAGAGTATTTCACTAAGCCCTGTTTTTCGTAGTGATCCCTTTTTTTAGGCTTTCCAACCGTAGATTGAGGAAGCGTATATGCTCCAGCTTTTTCCGTCCGTCCGTCTCTCGGCACGATAACTCACGTAAAAATGGTTCGATTTCGATGAAATTTTAGTATGCGGTAGGGGACCACCAGGGGACGAACCCTATTGAAAATGGGATAAATGGGATTAAAGGTCACGACATAGGACCGGGATCCATTTCATTGCCCTCATGCGTCATAACGTGCGTAAAAAAGGTTCGATTTCGATAAAATTTTAGTATCTGGTAGGGGACCACCTGTAGATGGAACCTATTGAAAATGGGACAAATGAGGCTAAAGGTCAGGGCATAGGATCGAATTCATTCCATCGCCTTTATCCTATACTATTAAGGTGCACGTCAAATAATTTTGCTCCCTATTCTTACAATGGAAAAACTTTTGCACACATTTCCTTCACAATTAGTGTGTTCCCAAGGATGGAAATTTGAACATCGATTAAAATAACTTCATATTATAACTTGGAATACTTAACATTTTCTAAAACATAACCATAATTATACTAAAAAACAATAACGTTTCCTTTGGTACTGTTGAAACCAGAAAATAGATGGCGCGACATGTAGTTTGTTGACGTCTGTAGACAAATAAATGTTGGATTGCTTAATTATGGTTATGGTTTAGAAAA
This sequence comes from Macrothele yani, assembly GCA_039090855.1. Lineage (NCBI taxonomy): Eukaryota > Metazoa > Arthropoda > Arachnida > Araneae > Macrothelidae > Macrothele > Macrothele yani. The sequence continues at coordinate 43,260,714 of CM077001.1, forward strand.
TATTAAGTATTCCAAGTTATAAAATGAAACTATTTTAATTGATGTTCAAATTTTCATGCTTGGTAACGCATTAATTGTGAAGAAAATGTTTACAGAAGTTTTTTCATTGGAAGTATAGGAAGCCAAATTACTTGACGTCCACCTTAAAGTAGCAATTCGCCGGGCCGGTGGCGCAGTGGTCTAAGCGATGGCCTCTGATCATTCGTCTGAACGGGGTCCGGGTTCGAATCCCGGTGAGGCATGGATGTTGTGTTTGTCTTACGGCACTGGCTCTCTCCCTTCCCTGGAACCAGTGACCCTAAATTAGGGACGGGCGACTGCTTATAGCCCATTGAGTTGCTCACGGTGGTCGTTAGACCTCCAATCAAAAAAAAAAAAAAGTAGCAATTCTTGTATCTCTGTAAATTTTCTTTTGAAAACGGCTCTAAGGATTTTGATGAAAGTCGTTAACCTACCGTTTTCTGGTACTAGAAATCGATTTAGCTTGATCTCGACTTTAGGAAAATTCGTATAGTGGGTTAAATAACCACCCCCAATTACCACGTTTTCAGTGTCATGGCGTCGTCCCATTAATGTTACCCATGCTTAGAAATCTTATGACGTCACAATCTCGCGATTGAGATGTTGGCGCACTGACACGCCATCTGTCTCATTACGTCAAGCGTTGTGTGTGGATCCTATTAAAGTTTTATGACGTCACACGCTTTCGAGCAGATGGTCGCGATTCCCATCTGCCTCATTACGTCACGTGATGTGTGCGTATGCCCGTCCGCACAATAACTCGCGTAACAATCGTTCGATTTCGATGAAATTTTTGTATGTGGTAGGGGACCACCTGGGAAGGAACCCTATTGAAAGTGAACGAAATGGTGTCAAAGGTCAGAACATAGGAGCGGGATCAATTCCACTGCTCTCATGCGTCATAACTAACGTAAAAAAGGTTCAATTTCAATGAAATTTTAGTATGTGGTAGGGGACCACCTGGGGACAAACCCTATTGAAAATGGACGAAATGGGGTCAAAGGTCAGGACATAGAAGCGGAATCACTTCCATCGCCATTATGCGTCATAACTTATGTTAAAACGCTTCGATTTGGATGAAATGTTAGTATGTTGTAGGGGCCTTCCTGTGGACGAATCCTACTGATAATGGGCGAAATGGGTCAAAGGTTAGAACACAGAAGCGGGATCTGTTCCATAGCTTTTATGCATCATAACTTACGTAAAAATGTTGCGATTGCGACAAAACGTTATCATGTTGTTTCGGAGGTATACTGAACCGGTTCTGTTAAATATAATCGAAATGGAATCAAAGGTCAGAGCACAGGACCGAGATTTATTCCACAGCCATTATTCTCATAACTTGAGTGATAACTTGAATAATTATTTCTGGTATGTTAGAAAGCGTATTATAATCAATGCATTGCATAATTTTACTAACTTGTTTACTTAAAACGAAGAAAGAGCAGTCTGTTGTGGGATCTTTGGGTTCCCTCAAAATCATTGGAACAGCAAATGGCATGTGAAGTGAAGCCATCCCGTGAATAGTCTTGCACATGTCACACAACAAATGTGGTGTGTGATCATCACCCATTTTACATCCGAAATAAAATTCATAGGTTGCCTAACGGGTCAAATTTGCCTAACACATTCCTGTGAACCGAACGTGCTTCTCCGGCGAACTAAAGCACGTGGTTAGGTGACTCACACAGGGATTTCTTTTAATTTTTTTTTTGATTGGAGGTTTAACGACCACCGTGAGCAACTCAATGGGCTATAAGCAGTCGCCCGTCCCTAATTTAGAGTCACTGGTTCCAGGGAAGGGAGAGAGCCAGTGCCGCAAGACAAACACAACATTCATGCCTGACCTGGATTTGAACCCGGACCCCTTACGGACGAATGGTCAGAGGCCAACGCCTTAGACCACTGCGCCACTAGGGCGGCCACACAGGGATTACGCCAGTCGACGGAAATATTAACAGGCGGTCATCAGAAAACTAAGCCTGACAGGGAAAATATGATTTCATATTTGGATTCAACATGAGAAAATCTACTTAGAACACCCATCAGCAAGTTAGCAAAATCATGCAATGTATTGATTATGATACGCTTTCCAACATACCAGAAATCATTACTCAAGTTATTACTCCAGTTATGAGGATAACGGCTGTAGAATAAATATTGGTCCTGTGCCCTGACCTTTCACTCCATTTCGGTGATATTAAACAGAATTGGTTCAGTATACCTCCGGAACAACATACTAAAGTTTTGTCGCAATAGAAGCATTTTAGTCAAGTTATGAGGATAATGGCTGTGGAACAAATCTCGCTACTGTGACCTGACCGTTGACCCCATTTCGATGATATTCAACAGAACCGGTTCAGTGTACTTCCAAAACAACATGATAAAATTTTGTCGCAATCGAAGCATTTTTACATAAGTTATGACGCATAAATGCAATGGAATGGATCTCGCTCCTATGTCCTGAACTTTGACCCCATTTCGCCCATTTTCCATAGAGTTCCTTCCCAGGTCGGCCCCTACCACATACTAAAATTTCATCGAAATCGAACCATTTTAACACGAGTTATCGTGCGGACGGACGGACAGACGCACAAGCCTGTAGCATATACGCTTCTTCAACGTACGGTTGGAAAGCGTAAAAAACGTTGGGGCAAATTTTTTGCTGTCCAGTGTTCTTAGTACGTGCATACGGGTTCATTAGATATGTCCATTTCTCTTCTTCATATAACGTTGAGTAAACAATAAAAAGTAAGTCATTATCTTGTATCAAATCTTAACACTGGTATTTATATTTACGCTGGAATTCACATAGCTGTGAAATCAGTTCAGCTTGTTTTCCTCTTTGTTTCTTCCGGCATAGATTTGGTGTACTGCTTTGTTGGTTTCCTAATATATACCATTTTTTCGAGAGCAACCAACACTTTTAATTTCATTATGGGGAATATTAAATCACACCAAAGGAGCAAAAGAATAAAAAGTGCTACGTTTTACAAAAAAACAACTTTGAAATAACAAGAAAAATATCAACACCCGCTGTAGTACTCGCAGAACTTCACTAACTGAACTCGTGACGCATCTACCATTCCCTGTTTTCAGACGCTGGGGATTTGCATATTGTGTCATCTCGAGGTGAAGATTTACTCTACTTAAAAAAAAAATAAAAATAAAGTCACTATAAACTTTTTCCCTTACTTACCCGATGGTTCATATAACCTGTTCTGCAAAAGAAAATAATAAATAAATAAATAAATAAATAAATAAATAAATCATGCTGATACTTTCCCCCCTTTCCCGCATTCCTACTTCAACAACTTTCTCGATATCAGTGCTATGATTTATCAGGTACTCCGTTTTTGCTCTTTTAACTTAATTTTATTTCTTTCAGAAAATGTCAGTTCCCTGGAAGTCAATTCTGACATCTGTACCTGTCTGGTGCTTGATCATAACATTTTTCGGACAATTCTGGGGATTCTTCACTTTGTTTACAGAGCTTCCAACGTACCTGCACAACGTTCTACACTTTGACATCGGCAAGGTAATTCATTTTTGTACATCAGTGATTAAATATGTATTATGCGAATCCTGAAGATGTGTGTGTGTGTGTGTGTGTGTGTGTGTGTGGACAGCAGCACCCCAAGATTTTTTCTAGATTTATATCATGCGTAGAAAATTAAACTTGAAAAAGAGTGTTTTAGTCCAGATGCAATAGGAAAAAAAATGAATGTCTTCTTTTCTTAAATTTATTCTCAATGGCAGTTTATTTTTCTCGGTATTCGTTGTTTTACTTGGACAAAACTTTCAAACTAGTGGTAATGGTATCAGGTAAACGGATGTACAAACGAATGAATTTTACTAAAGTATCCAGATTTTTAAACTATTTTCTAAATACCATTTTTATTCGTCCGAGATGGGTCCGAGTTCGAATCCCGGCGAGGCATGGATGCTGTGTTTGTCCTGAGGCACTGGCTCTCTCCCTTCTCTAGAACAAGTCAAGTTACCCTAAGATTAAAGACAGGCGACTGCTTATAGCCCAATGAATTGTTCACGGTGGTCGTTAAATTCCTAATAATAATAATAAATATAGTTATAATAATAAACATTTTCAGTATTCGAAGTCGATCCAAAACCGTTACAAGAGTAAATTAGAATTCGATGGAAAAAAGCCAGGATTCTGTAACTGAAAATTATCACTCTTTATGCAATAAGCTCATTATGTGCCGAAGATTACCCCTCTTTATGCAGTTAGTATATTATGTACCGAATATTAATATTATCCCCTTTTTATGCTGTAAGTTTATTATGTACCAAACATTATTCAAAGTGAAGTATGCACAAAAAAGCATGAACAGTGAAACCTTTCTAGCAAGGTCATCCACGATTCTGTTAAAAAATGGTCGTGTTGATCGGCGATATCCAAATAAAGTGCTTCAATTTGCCAAAACATATACTCATCCATGGGTTGAATACACAAGACTGGGAGGAATTCGCTTCTAAAAATAACGAGAAGTAAAATAAAATATGTTTTACTCTTTAAAACAAATGTAATTTCCGACAGCGGAAAGGAAAGACACAACGTTAAAATTGTAACAGAATGTTACATGAACCCGGGTAAATATATATTTATTCAACAATCTCTTTTCAAGACGGCAAGGACAGTACAAAACTTTGGAAAGCGACTCTAAGTATGTACACGCCTTGAAAATGAGTGATGTTCCCTTAAGGTAAAAAAAAAAAACTGTCGTTACGTTGAAAAAATTAATATATCATTTATATGAAACTGACTTTTATGAAAAATACCTCGCAATATTGTAAAATGAAAGAGGGAAGCATTCGATTACGCATTGCATACCAAACAGACAGCTTTAAGCATACGCGCGAGCGTGGCAAATTAGTCCGGTCGGTAGAGAGCTCAGCTATCAGATACAAGCGGGTGTTTTTCCGATCGGTTGAGAAAATTTCCCCAGCGCAGTGCGTTAATTCACAAGCTTCATAAGGGTAGAAAAAGAAAATTGTATCTTTGGGAAACTGAGGTTGTCTTTGCTTTTTTTTTTAATTATTATGGCTACTACTGGGAAATTGGCGGGCAATATTCGGCAAGCCACCAGTTACGTCACGTGGTTGCCGGCTGCCACTAACGGCACACTAGGGGACCACATTGGGCTAGCCATAATTTCTGGCACGTGCTTGCAGGGCCACTGAAGGGCCACTTGTGGCAGCTACTGCCTGTGATGGACCACTGATGGCCCTGTTGTGGCATATGGCAACTGATGGGGTGCCAACTATTGGCCAGCTGTTGGCCTGAACTGCTGGCCCTTCTGTTGGCCGCCCGGACATTTTATTGACGGTTCGGCAGCGGCAACATTGTGCTGGGCCAGCAAGACTGCTTCTGCTGGGTATTTTCCCTACTTGAAAGTTAAATAAAAAAAATTACTGTTATTTTTAATACAGCTTGCTGTGAAGTGCTTGTTCTTTCTTTCCTACCGTTTTGTAATAATCCAAGAATATTATTTATTAAATCTCTTACTAAGAGCCAGAAGTAAGACTGATGAATGGGATACGGTGTACGGAACATACGTGCATTGTCGCAAATCGGGCGCTCCTACCGCATGTTCCCTTGGAGGAAATGGAAGGTGTGAGGATGCCAAATGCAATAGCAGTACTACTGAGGTTTTGCATGGAAGCCATTCTCACTGCGTTCCCCTCCTTTCTCTTCCTTGAAAACAGCGATCCCTTCTTTTGCATATGGACCGAACCATCACGCCTGCTCAAAAAATACGGCCGCTATGTAGGAAGGCTAAATTAATTGAGATGAGGGGGTTGGGCGAAGTCTCTCACATGGACTTCCCGCTCTCATTTAGAACAACTAAAGATCGAACATGCACTCTTTATTTAACAGAAAAGCATACCGGCAGGAAAAAGAATTCTAAAAACTTGACAGGGACTGAAAAAGAAACATTTGTTTCGTACTTTCAAACTCACAGCCTTATCGTTATCTTTCTAGAACTTCCTAAACAAGATTTTTCTAAAAGTTCCGCAAGTTTGTAACCGCGAAATGCGGTATATTCTCTTATATGCTTAAAAATTCTCTTTATTCTCTTATATGCCCGGTATATTCTCTTATATTCCCGGTATATTCTCTTATATGCCCGTGACTACGTCCTGCAGGTAGCCACCAAATAAAGGTCTGGTATGCATTGTTTTTATTGGTGATAACATCCTTGCCAGACAAAACTATCCGCATAGGCCGCGGAAATAGAGTGAAAGCCAACACAGGTAACTCTGTATTAAAAATTATCCCTCTTTATGTGTAAGTACTCCAAGCCACCACACCTTATTATTTTCAACAAGTAGTAGCTCGATGTCCTCTCTAGAAGTCTACCGGCGTCACACTCTAGAAGTCATTTCATTTGCTACTAGAAACTTAGCTTTTCAGTAGCATATATATATTTTGAGGGAAAAGATACTGCTGTTGCGGAGAGTTGAACTGAAAATTTTGACGAAAGTTAGCACTGATCAATCGGAAAATTTTTACCCGTATACAGTACTTCAGGAGGCTTTACCTGATGATGTCCAATTTAAAAGACAGCGTACTTTTCTTTGCAAGCAGAGTAGAAACCGACTGGAATTAGGATGGTTTCTGCTCATTAGATGAGATAAGAGCTGTTGTTTGAATATTTCTATTACATTATGTTTTGCACGACACTATTATTTTGAACACGCTATGTTATTCGTTACTAGGCTTTTGAAATTGTAGATGTTATCAGTAGGGAATTGATTTTTCGGTGCTAAAAAATAGAAAAATGTTTATTTTTTATGTGCTAATAATTTCAAAAATATGTGTTAAAGAGAGAAAAATATTTCCCAAAAGTAAAAACTCTTTACTCAAAATAAAAATGTATTTTCTTCAATCAGAAAGCATGCAATCAAAAGACGCTGCTACTAAGTGTGAGAAATACAAAGTACAAACTCCGCAAAATATTTCTTTTTTTTTTGCGTTTGGTCTGAACTTACTTTCCTTGTGCACGACAATGCCGCATGTCATATGCACCCGGTTCTTTTTTATAACATGCTATGTCGTTTCCTCCTCTTTTCTTGAGCTTCCGATCCGAAGGAACCCTTTTCACCGACAAACTCGGAATGAAGAGCCAGAGCACTCATTAAAACTCACCACAAATATTTCGTCAGCATAGTTATACATCTCCTACAAATAATTAACTCAGTGCACTTTACAACTGCACTTTTGCACGTAATGTAAAAACAGAATGATGTCGCGGAAAGAAGAACATGCTGACTGCAACGATTCAACAGAACCGCGTCAACAACAACGACAATAACGCGAGCGCGTATATATGCTCTCCTTGATGAATTTCGAGTTCTATCCGCGTGCTACCTTAGCCTTCGTGGTTGCGGGACAACTTCCGGTTTTGTCGCTTCTCCGAGCGTGAAGAAAAGATGTCATTCGCATACACCCTGGCGCCGGTGAAACGAGTCCATCATTTCCACCTGCTCCTTTCAATACTGTTTCTTTCTTTTCCTGCTGAGTTTTTACTTCGGGTTTATTTACACTAAAATGTCAGAAAATTGAAGAAACATGCAAATTTGTGTATTTAATTCAGAATTTTTTAAAATATGTATTTACATACAATATTTTTGAAAATATGCGTTTTTATGTAAAAATATCCATTTATCTAAAAATCCGTTCCCTAGTGATCACACTCAACATTTCGCTATTTACTATCGGTGAAAAGAGAACTCAGATTGTTAAAGAAAGTTATGTTACTTGGATATTCGTTCTGAACAAGTGATCGTTGATTAAGTGTCCAGAAAGGTATGTTTTATGCGGTAAAATATTCGTGCTGTAAATCAAACGAAGTGCAAGAATTCTACCTTAGATGCACAATTAGAACTTGCAGGAGAAAATAAAGCGTTTATTAAAATTTAAAAAGTTAAAAACGCCATGAGATCTTTCGTGGCTGCTACAGCCGCATCTTCAGATGGAAAGACCCGAGTGCTCGGAATCTGACAGTTAAATACAGGAGCAAAAAACAGGTCGTTGCCACTAAATGCGAAGAAATACCCGATAACAGAGAGAAAGCACAATCATATTAAGGCTACATATATACATAACTTAAAGTTCATGACTTCAATTGCTAAACAATAATCTCCACGTTTGATGTAAGATGGCAGAAAGTTCATCATTACAACAAATATTAAAGTTCATATAGGCTCACACTCTCCCACTTGGAGCGAGACTACCATACTTGCGGTTCCACTCACCAGAACCTCATTACTACTTACTGAAAGTATGTATGTATTTCAAAACTTTAATATTTGTTGCAATGATGAACTTTCTGCCATCTTACATCAAACGTGGAGATTATTGTTTAGCAATTGAAGTCATGAACTTTTAAGTTATGTATATATGTCGCCTTAATATGATTGTGCTTTCCCTCTGTTATCGGGTATTTCTTCGCATTTAGTGGCAACGACATGTTTTTTGCTCTTGTATTTAACTGTCGGATTCCAATCACTCGGGTCTTTCCATCTGAAGATGTGGCTGTAGCAGCCACGAAAGATCTCATGGTGTTTTTAACTTTTAATAAACACTTTATTTTCTCCTGCAATTTCTAATCGTGCATCTAAGGCGGAATTCTTGTACTTCGTTTGAAGGTATGTTTTACATGACTAGAGCCAGTAAAGAAGTTGGATTTTTATGTGTTGCTTTTGATTCTAAATGGACGTTATTCTTCTTGAAATGCCTAATTACAGGACGAGGCGTGGGTGATGTGCTTGTCTTTCGCCGCTCTATCTGCCCCTCCCGAGCAACCAGCGGCCCTACGTCAAGAACGGGCGACAGCTCATACCACATAAAGTTCCCCATAGTGGTGGATTAATGCTAAGATGAATGAGAAAAAATGAACTCGTATGGTTATTTGCCCTTAAGACAATATAAAAGTAACTAAAGATTCTTACGTTACTCAGTAGCAACGCACAGGCAGAGATACACTTCCCTGTTAATAAAATAACCCATCTGCTGATAATGAATTTGGTCACACGCAAGCACCACGTCACATATTGAACTAGAGACATGTTCGTAACGATATGATCACCAGAAGCATGACTGTCAAGACGCCACAGACTTAACTGACGACATGCTCGTAAGGATATGATCACGCAATAGCACGGCTGTCTAGACGTCAAAGACTGAACTACAGACATGTTCGTAGCGATATGACCACGCAGTAGCATGATTGTCACGATATCATACACTGAACTAAGGACACACTCTTAAGGATATAATCACGCAACATCACGACTGTCAAGACGTCATAGACTGAACTATAGACGTGTTTCTAAGGATACCATTACTCAATAGCGCGACTGTAAAGATGTCACAGACTAAATTATAGACATGTTCGTAGCGATATGATCACGCGACATCGCGGACTGAACTATAAACATGCTCGTAGATATATGATCACCCAATAACAGCACGTCTGTGAAGACGTCATAGATTGAACTATAGACATTTTTGTTGGGACACCATTACTATACAGCACGACTTTCAAGACGTCACAGACTGAAGTATATCCATGTTCGTAGACATGTGATCACGTAATAACCGGACTGTAAAGACGTCACAGACTGAGGTGTAGACATGATTGTAGGGATAAGATCACACAATAGCACGACTTTCAAGACGTCACAGACTGAAGTATATCCATGTTCGTAGACATGTGATCACGTAATAACCGGACTGTAAAGACGTCACAGACTGAGGTGTAGACATGATTGTAGGGATAAGATCACACAATAGCACGACTGTCAAGACGTCACACACTGAACTACAGATATACTCGTAGGGACTTCGTCAGAAAATAGCATGGCTGTAGATCGACAAACTTAACTGTTTTCCAGCGCGGCTTGACAGTTGGATGTCACATTGGCAACCGCTCCATACGTGACTTTTCAGCGGCATTAAAGATCCGTAAGTAGACGGATTGTGACGTCAAGTGCAAATGGAAGTTCACTTTGGCTAAATCGGGTATGAAACTACCTGATGAACCTTCGAAGCTAAGAAAAGAACTTAGCAGGCAAGTTCTGAAAATGACTTTACGGCCAGAACTCCTGTCAATATTGTCTCAAATATGTAAACCTTATGTAAGACTAGTGGGACTTTTGTCAGCACTATTACAACACGCATTATGCTGCACGATATGGGTTACCACGGTCGAACGTGGAACCAGTGACCCTAAATTAGGGACGGGCGACTGCTTATAGCCCATTGAGTTACTCACGGTGGTCGTTAAAACTCTAATCAATCACTGGATGTTGTGTTTGTCTTACGGCACTGGCTCTCTCCCTTACCTGGAACCAGTGACCCTAATTTACGGACGGGCGACTACTTATAGCCCATTGAGTTGCTCACGGTGGTCGTTAAACCTCCAACAAAAGAACACACGGTGGAACAGCCATCCACAAGTAGATTATTATTTTGACTAAAGCGACGCATTGTTTGTTAGCATGGTGAAAGGTCGATCTATTTTGTAGACGAACGGAAAACTGTACTTCAGACTGATGTGTCATGGTACACAATCTACCTGTCTGATAGCCGTTCCTGGTTGTAGCGGGTGCGAAGAGAAAGATACCTTCCGGACCCTATCGGCCCGATAATATAAAGTTTTGTGGAGGCAGTGTAATGATGTGGAGCTGTTTTTCGTGGTTCGTCTTGGGCTCATTAGTCGTTTCAGACAAAATCCATGAATGCTGAGTTCTACCTAGAATGTCCTAGACAATGTCTTGACAAAATCCATGAATGCTGAGCTCTACCTAGAATGTCTTAGACAATGTCTTGACAAAATCCATGAGCGGTGAGCTCTACCTATAATGTCCTAGACAATGTCTTGACAAAATCCATGAATGCTAAGCTCTACTTAGTATGTCCTAGACAATGTCTTGACAAAATCCATGAATGCTGAGCTCTACCTAAAATGTCCTAAACAATGTCTTGACAAAATCCATGAACGGTGAGCTCTACCTAGAATGTCCTAGACAATGCCTTGGCAAAATCCATGAATGTTAAGCTCTACCTAGTATGTCCTAGACAATGTCTTAACGAAATCCATGAATGCTGAGATCTACCTAGAATGTCCTAGACAATGTCTTGACAAAAAAAATGAATGATGAGCTCTACCTAGAATTTCCTACACAATTATGCACTACCAACGTTTTGGAAGTATTGGGGAGACTGGAAAGTAATGTCTTTTTTGGAAAAGAAGAGAATCACTGTTTGTAACAGAAGAAATTTATTTCTTAATCAATTATACACTGAAGAGCAATTGAATTAGAGATACCTGTCTAGTAACGTGTAGCACCACCTTTCGCCTTGATGGCGGCTGCGATTCGTCTCGGCATGGACTCGACAAGTAACCGGAAACGTTGGGAAGCCATACGGATCCACGCCCACTGAACAAGCTCCCACCGTTCACAAAGATTTGATGGAGGGGGTCAGAGCCTCAAACATCTCTCTCAATGGCATCCCAGATGTGCTCGATAGGATTGAGGTCAGGTGACTTAGCTGCCCAAGGAAGCGAGGTCACGTCGGTGGAGTGTTCATCCAACCATTCGGATACAATTCTGGAGCTGCATTGTCTTGTTGCATGATGAGGTCCCCAGTGGCATGTTGAAGACACACAAACGGGAGCAAATGGTCGTCCATGATATCCCGGTAACGTTGACCTGTGAGGGACGATGTCACACGTACCAGGGATCCCATTTCAGTCCACGTAAACAGTCTCCAGACGAGAATGCCACCCCCACCAGGTTGAAGAGTACCCTGCTGGCAAGAAGGATGCATCGCTTCCTGTGGTTTGCACTCTACTCGTATCCTGCCATCCGCATGTACGAACGTGAATCTCGACTCATCAGTCCAGGCAACATTTTCCCACATGTCTAGGATCCAGTGGCGGTGTTCCCGCGCCCATGCTAACCTTTGCATCCCGTGATGTGCGGTCAGCAGCGGTACCCTTGTGGAACGATGGCTTCTGTACCCCATAGCGAAGAGATGGTTCTGAATTCTGGATGGTGTGGCTGTTTACACGTTTTTGTGCACCAGCGTTAAATTGCCGAGTGATTTCTTGCACTGTGGCTCGTCTATCCGCTTTTACAATGCGAGCTAACCGGCGATGACCCGGCTCATCCACACGCTGTTGTCCACGGCAGTTGAGCCTTGCAGGGATGGTTTTACTGGATTCGGTGTACTCATGGGGCAGCCGTAACACAGTGGCTCGTGAAAATCCCAGTGCCTGCACGATTTCCGATATGGAGTGATCCATTCGTCGGGCCCCGAAAATTTGCCCACGATCAAATGCGCTTAGATCCTTCGTCTTACCCACACTGCGTCCGACTCTTACTGATTCCTGTCGCATCACTCCTTATATTGTCGGATCGCTGCATACGTCATGTCGTTTCCGTTTACAGGGCCGATCACAGCGCCACATTTGCATAACGCCAGCTATCTCTAATTCAGTTGCTCTTCAGTGCATATATTATTGTTGTAAGAACTTTACCTAGATATGGAGTGTCAGAAACAATGTTTCGTCAAAATGAAACAGATGTGTTCCAAATGTGAAAGTATGTTTCATGAACATTACGCAATAAACAAGAAAGATGACACCGAATTTACGGTTGCAATGAGCACGTTTTTCGAATCCGTTTTGAGGTGAATTAAATTTATCAAAGCTATTCAGTCAATGGAACCGGTATGAAAAACAGTAGTATCTGACCGAAGAAAGAAGTTTTTCAGTTTTGTGTTTAATCTCGCAGATATTGCTATTAACGGAATCATGAGCTTACGCCCTCTGGTGGTAGACTTGGGAGTTATGGACAATTTGGAATTATATGAGAAACATTTCACAGTGGAAACGCTCTTCAACAAAGAAAAAAATTTTCAAATCGGACTCTCAGAGGCAGAGATATCGACAAATATAAGATATGCATCTACGCCCCTAGCGGGAGAAATATGCATTATTTTAAGAAAAAGTATTCTCAAAAGGTGTTTCGATGTGAGCAGTATGGGTTCAGAAAATAATTTTTTCAGTTGAGTTTTCAGGAGCTCAGATTTAGCTGTAAATACATTAAAAGCAGAAATTAATACTTATGCCACCTGCTGGGTAAGCTGTTCTTTAACCAAATATTATAAATTATATGAAAAACATTTGTATTCAGAAGCTGTATCTGGTACAGGTAGAATTTTTCAAATCGAAGTTTTCGAAGCAGAAATGTCGGGGAAAGCGCAATTTACCCTAACGCCTTCTAATGGAAAGACTATGATTTACTTGAAAATTTTGAAATTACATGCATAACATTTTGCACGGGAAACGCTATCCAAAAAAGAAGGATTTTTTTTTCAAATCGTTCTCTTAGAAGTAGAAATATTTACAAAAATAAGATGCACGTGTAAGGACCCTGGCGGAGAAACCATGCATTTTAAGAAGAAAAATATTCCGAAAACGTTTATCGACGTGAGTAGTATCGGTTCACAAACGAATGTTTTTCAGTCGAGATTTTAGAAGCTCAGATTTTGCTGCAAATGCATCAAAAGCGGAAATTACGACTTACGCCCCTGGTGGACAAACCGTTTTTTTTTACCAAAAACTAAAAATTATATGCAAAATATTTCCCAAAAGGATCTGTTAACGGTGCATAAAGAAGTTTTCAAATCGAAGTTTTAGAGGGAGAGATATCGGGGGAAACGCATTTTACCATTACTCCTCCTAGAGGAAAGTTTATGAATTGCTTGAAAATTTTGAAATTATATGAAAAACATGTCGCACAGGAAACTCTATGCAATAAAGAAGGCATTTTTCAACGCGGACCACTAGAAGAAGAGATGTATTAATTAAAAACAAACCGTCGATACACTATTAGACTCATAGTTGCAGTAAAAAACATTCCTTACGAGTCGGGACAAACTTTACTGAAAGCTAAAAGGAATATTGTATACGTAAGTTAAAATGTGAGATCTTTCGGGAACACTAGGGTCCCACCATAGACTAAACTCGCAGAATACATCGTGCTGGCCCCTTAAATACCCAATACGCAGAATGGGAATGACTTAAGTAGACATTAAAGATTTTGGTGCCTGCGTACCGTGACGGGAGCTCTGCAAGAGGAAAATGACAATGGCACAAATAATAAATACAGTCCCACATGAGAAGAGCCACTCTAGCTATTGTGTTAGATCACTTGGAAATAAATATTTCCAAATTAAATATTTCCAAGGTTGCGGAATATCACAATGTAAAGAGTCATTACAACATAAATGCTTCGGAGAATAAATGTACGAACTCTCCGCTAGAAGTAGTGATGACTTGCTTGCTAGAGTTGTTAAAATAATCGAGTTGATTGAGAAGCAGAGGAGTTGTTTGAGAAACAAAGATATTTGTTAAATGATGGAGTTGATTGAGAAGCGAAGATATAGAAAAAATATGGTACATATATACGCCCCCTGTGAGAAAAACTATGTAATATTTTAAGAAGAAAATATTCCGAAAAGGTTTATCAACGTGAGTGGCATCCGTCCACGAAATAATTTTTTCAATCGAGATTTTACAAGCTTAGATTTTGTGGCAAATACATCAGAAGCGGAAATTAGTCTTTACGCCCCCTTGTAGTCAAACCATTTTTATGCAAAAGATTTTCCATCAAGAGCTGTATCCGTTGAAGAAAAATGTTTCAAATAGAAGTTTTAGAAGTAGAGATATCGGGTAAAACGCAATTTAATTTTACGCCCCCAGCGGAAGATGTATGAGTAACTCGAAAAGCGATTATTCCTAAAATACTGAATTTAATCGAAAAGTGAAATAATTTTTTCAATCGAATGTTTATAAGCAAATATATGGAATAACATGTATTTTGAATTCGATATCATCTGCATTTAACCCCTCTAGCGGCGAAATTGTACATCGTAAAAAAACGAAATGAATGATCATCATTCGCGTAATTCAAGCGTCGCAATGCAAGAATGTTTCAAATCGAACTTAAAATTGCAGAGATATGGTGTCCACAGAGGGACGTACAGACGAACCGATAACATAAGCACGATCTTTTTTTTACAAAAGACGTGTTAAAAATCTATCGATAATCATAGATATATACGCTATAATAAAACACATATATGTTTAGTGCTGCTAAATAGTGTTACGGGCACGATAAATCAGTTGTGTTCACACTATTTAGTATGTAAATTCATTAATGCTTCTTACCGGCAATATCACGGCCGCGAGAAATAGGGAACGATACCTCCTCCCCGTCATATTGACGGGAGAGGTGCGTAAGGAATTAACATTGGTCACGTATCACAAAAAAAAAAAAAAAAAACCCCGAAAAGAAAAGCTGAGAAGTCCACATTCGTGCAGGACACGGCCACACATGAACAAAGGTCGTGGAGGGGGGGGGGGGCTAGGACAACCTAATGAAATACAACCTCAAATGTATGTAGTTTATGCTCAAATCAACTCTTATACACCGAACCGTGAAAAGGTTCTTTGTGACAACGATGAAAGTTGTCACCTCTAATATTTACACCGTGAAATATACATGGACTGGCGTTTCTATTACCTTACGGAACAGAGAGCGGATGAATATCTATGTGCACCAACGACACAGAGACATTCATCTGTTATTTCCTTAACCAGTAGTCGAAAACTTCTAACTCGGGAGAGGCGATTTGCGAACAGATCAAAGCTACACGCATAGATCCAGCTTCTGTATTGCACGTCACGGTAGTTCCGTTTTCTACATTACAGATAATTTTAGAAATACACTGACGGAAAAAAATCCCAACACCAAGAAGAGGTTGTGTTAGATAAACGACAGTTGGTAGGCTGTGAGAGTACATCTGTAAGATGACGTCTACGCACATTTCACGCTCAGCGCATACGTGTGGCGCTAGTAGCGCCCCTCGGATCATGCAAATCAGGTTTGCTGTAAATACGCGCTGTAACGTTCGTCAGCGTTAGTTATCGTTGAGATTCGACGTAGGGTGTTGATGTTAGTCAAGAACGCCTTTAAGAAGACGAAGAAGCCATTATCAACAGCTCACGGGGTTTGAACGAGGTCGTGTAATAGGGCTACGAGAAGGTGGATTTTCTTTCCGCAATATTGCAGAACGACTTGGCAGGAATGTAGCCACTGTGCATGATTGTTGGCAGCGGTGGTCAAGGGAAGTTACTGCCTCAAGAAGACCGGGTTCCGGCCTGCCACGTGGCACTACTGAGAGGGAAGACCGACGTGTACGGTGTAAGGCCGTGGCGCATCGTACCGCGTCTGCGGCAGCAATTCGAGCTGCAGTTGCCACTACAGTGACACAACGAACTGTTACAAATCGGTTACTTGAAGGACAGCTCCGAGCCAGATGCCCTGTAGCGTGCATTCCACTTACTCCAAACCACTGCCGTTTGCGACATCAGTGGTGTCAAGCTAGAGCTCGTTGGAGGACGGAGTGGAGATCTGTTGTGTTTTCTGATGAAATCCGGTTCTGCCTGGGTGTCAGTGATGGCCGTGTGTTGGTTAGAAGGAGGCGAGGTGAGCGCCTGCAACCAACCTGTCTGCGGCTGAGACACACTGGACCTACACCTGGAGTTATGGTCTGGGGAGCAATTTCCTATGACAGCAGGAGCACTCTCGTGGTTATCCCACGCACCGTGACGGCACGGTTGTACGTCGGTCTGGCGATTCAACCTGTTGTGTTGCCATTCATGAACAGCATTCCAGGGGATGTTTTCCAACAGGATAACGCTCGCCTGCATACCGCTGTTGTAACCCAACATGCTCTACAGAGTGTCGACATGTTGCCGTGGCCTGCTAGATCACCAGATATTTCACCAATCGAGCACGTATGGGACATCATTGGACGACAACTCAAGCATCACCCCCAACCATCATTAACCGTCCCTGTATTGACCGACCAGGTGCAGCAGGCATGGAACTCCATCCCACAAACTGACATGCAGCACCTGTACGACACAATGCATGAACGTTTGCCTGCTTGCATTCAACATTCTGGCGGTTACACCAGTTATTAATGTACCATCATTTCACATTTAAAATGGCTCTTCTCGCGCTTACAATAAGCTGTGATCTTGAAACCTTAATCGATTAACTATGTTACCTATACAAATGTATTGTCGCCATTTCATTCCTCTACAACTATGTTTTCGTGGTGTTGGAAATTTTTTTCCGTCAGTGTATAACTGCAATGAAAAATATGAATAGATCAGAACAATAAGCAGATACATGCTGATTATACTGTAATTCGGAACTGAATAGATACGATGGCGAATGGGCAATATAAAAAACTCATAAAGTCGGACACACGGATTCAGTGGCACAAGGCAACAATTTGCACTTTTAATTTGCATGACCACAGTTTCATGGTTTCACGAAGCTGTACATGTCTTCATGTAAGAAATATGCAGAAAACAGATTTACATGAAGTTTTCGTTTTGTATTACTTATATTACTAATCATAAAAAATTTCGATTTTAAATTTTGGAGTATAATAATATTTCTCATTCCATGGTCTACGCCACGCGCGGGCGCGCGTTTTTGTGTTATTACTTTTCTAAAACAAACCATCGTGCTCCTCAGCATCGATACCCTTTCTTCTCAGCGTGTTTCTAAGCATCGTGAAGCAAACATTTTTACAGTTAGTAAAGGAAAATTCGTTGTTACGCACGAACCCCTAATCCACGCATATTTGTGTTTTCGTTTATATCTCGGCGAGGTTTCATGCTGTAATTTTGGATTTAGGGGTTTAATAATATTTCGTATCTCATGGACTATTTATTAATCAAATATGTTAATTTTTGGTTACTAATAGTTAATCATCGTTATTGTGTTTTAATAATCGTATGCCATAACTCATAATTTCCGTAATACACCAGTTTTGTGCTTGTGTAACGGCTCATATTTTCTGGGCCTCTTTGTGTTTTAATGTTGCAATACTGAATTATTGGCATCTGTTCTCAATTAAACCATACAAATCAAAAACAGCTTTTGTAGTTTGACATTAGCAGCATCTCTTTCCGTAGCTCACTATACAAACACGAATTTATTGGCCGATTTGCAAGAAATTTCGAATTTAGGGGTGAATAACCCCAAAATTCGAAATTAATAGAATGCGCATAAAATAACATATCCCTTTATTGGAAAAGTTTGGAGATAGAGAGCTAATTAGCACGTTAATTATCTCAATTGGCATGTTAATTAGTATAATTAGCACATTTCTTCGCATTCCGCGATAGTTCCCTTTAAGTGCTTTCAAAAGTTACTTTACTTGTTTGCATGCGGCAAACAGTTCCAAAGTTAAGAGGAATGGTTCGTTTTTAATTTTGAGGTCTTGTACGTAAGCATTCTTTTAGCTAGCCAATTTCGATTCAAGTTCTGATCAGGGTATTTTGCTTAAGAATTTACGCTGTTACGGTCTGTTTTGATCTAAGTGAGAGCTGGTCAGAATGACACTCCCATACAGCATCATAAATATTATAGTATTTGTCTGACGTTGTAAACTGGTTCTACTGCATTGAATGTGCTCTTATGATTAACGCTTCTCTTTGCACCTTTTGATATTCCCCAGCCTTGGTAAAGAAACCAAATTCTGACCTTGCTAAAAGTTTTCATTTTTCTGTAGAATGGGCTGGTGTCAGCACTACCGTACATAGCCCGCGCTGTTGCTTCATATATCGCAAGTTACGTCACCGACAGAGTGAGGTCTAGCGGCAAGATGAAGATCACCACAATTCGAAAAATCATGAATTCCATTGGTAAGAAGAAAAGTGAAAACATTTCTTTGTACTTCATTAGAATGTTTAGTGAATCCGTCCTAAATCTCTCTTTTTCTTTCTTTTTATTCTTTCTTTCATTTTTCTTACCTTATCCCTTCTTTTATTCTTTCTTTTATTTTTCTTACTTTATCCTTTCTTTTATTTGTCTTAGCTTATCCCTTCTTTTGTTCTTTCTTTTATTTTTCTTACTTTATCCTTTCTTTTATTTTCTTACCTTATCCCTTCTTTTATTCTTTCTTTTATTTTTCTTACCTTATACCTTTTTTTATTCTTTCTTTTATTTTTCTTACTTTATCCTTTCTTTTATTCTTTCTTTTATTTTTCTTACCTATCCCTTCTTTTATTCTTTCTTTTATTTTTCTTACTTTATCCTTTCTTTTATTTTATTTTATTTGTCTTAGCTTATCCCTTCTTTTGTTCTTTCTTTTATTTTTCTTACTTTATCCTTCCTTTTATTTTCTTAACTTATCCCTTCTTTTATTCTTTCTTTTATTTTTCTTACCTTATCCCTTCTTTTATTCTTTCTTTTTATTTTTCTTACTTTATCCTTTCTTTTTATTCTTTCTTTTATTTTTCTTACCTTATCCCTTCTTTTATTCTTTCTTTTATTTTTCTTACTTTATCCTTTCTTTTTATTCTTTCTTTTATTTTTCTTACCTTATCCCTTCTTTTTATTCTTTCTTTTATTTTTCTTACCTTATCATTTCTTTTATTCTTTCTTTTATTTTTCTTACCTTATCCCTTCTTTTTATTCTTTCATTTATTTTTCTTACCTTATCCCTTCTTTTATTCTTTCTTTTATTTTTCTTACTTTATCCTTTCTTTTATTTTCTTTTATTTGTCTTAGCTTATCCCTTCTTTTGTTCTTTCTTTTATTTTTCTTACTTTATCCTTCCTTTTTATTTTCTTAACTTATCCCTTCTTTTATTCTTTCTTTTATTTTTCTTACCTTATCCCTTCTTTTATTCTTTCTTTTATTTTTCTTACTTTTTCCTTTCTTTTATTCTTTCTTTTATTTTTCTTACCTTATCCCTTCTTTTATTCTTTCTTTTATTTTTCTTACTTTATCCTTTCTCTTATTCTTTCTTTTTTTTTTCTTACCTTATCCCTTCTTCTATTCTTTCGTTTATTTTTCTTACCTTATCCCTTCTTTTATTCTTTCTTTTATTTTTCTTACTTTATCCTTTCTTTTATTTTCTTTTATTTGTCTTAGCTTATCCCTTCTTTTGTTCTTTCTTTTATTTTTCTTATTTTATCCTTTCTTTTATTTTCTTACCTTATCCGTTCTTTTATTCTTTCTTTTATTTTTCTTACCTTATCCCTTCTTTTATTCTTTCTTTTATTTTTCTTACCTTATCCCTTCTTTTATTCTTTCTTTTATTTTTCTTACCTATCACTTCTTTTATTCTTTCTTTTATTTTTCTTACCTTATCACTTCTTTTATTCTTTCTTTTTATTTTTCTTACTTTACCCTTTCTTTTATTTTTTATTTTATTTTCTTACCTTATCACTTCTTTTTATTCTTTCTTTTATTTTTCTTACCTTATCCCTTCTTTTATTCTTTCATTTATTTTTCTTACCTTATCCCTTCTTTTATTCTTTCTTTTATTTTTCTTACTTTATCCTTTCTTTTATTTTCTTTTATTTGTCTTAGCTTATCCCTTCTTTTGTTCTTTCTTTTATTTTTCTTACTTTATCCTTTCTTTTATTTTCTTAACTTATCCCTTCTTTTATTCTTTCTTTTATTTTTCTTACCTTATCCCTTCTGTTATTCTTTCTTTTATTTTTCTTACTTTTTCCTTTCTTTTATTCTTTCATTTTTCTTACCTATCCCTTCTTTTATTCTTTCTTTTATTTTTCTTACTTTTTCCTTTCTTTTATTCTTTTATTTTTCTTACCTATCCCTTCTTTTATTCTTTCTTTTTATTTTTCTTACTTTATCCTTTCTCTTATTCTTTCTGTTTTTTTCTTACCTTATCCCTTCTTTTATTCTTTCTTTTATTTTTCTTACCTTATCCCTTCTTTTATTCTTTCTTTTATTTTTCTTACCTTATCCCTTCTTTTATTCTTTCTTTTATTTTTCTTACCTTATCCCTTCTTTTATTCTTTCTTTTATTTTACTTACTTTATCCTTTCTTTTATTCTTTCTTTTATTTTTCTTACCTATCACTTCTTTTTTCTTTCTTTTATTTTTCTTACTTTATCCTTTCTTTTATTTTTTCATTTATTTTTCTTAGCTTATCCCTTCTTTTATTCTTTCTTTTATTTTTCTTACCTTATCCCTTCTTTTATTCTTTCTTTTATTTTTCTTACTTTATCCTTTCTTTTATTCTTTCTTTTATTTTTCTTACCTTATCACTTCTTTTATTCTTTCTTTTATTTTTTTTACTTTATCCTTTCTTTTATTTTTTCATTTATTTTTCTTACCTTATCCCTTCTTTTATTCTTTCTTTTATTTTACTTACCTTATCCCTTCTTTTATTCTTTCTTTTATTTTATTTACTTTATCCTTTCTTTTATTCTTTCTTTTATTTTTCTTACCGTATCACTTCTTTTATTCTTTCTTTTATTTTTCTTACTTTATCCTTTCTTTTTATTTTTTCATTTATCTTTCTTACCTTATCCCTTCTTTTTATTCTTTCTTTTATTTTTCTTACCTTATCCCTTCTTTTATTCTTTCTTTCATATTTCTTACTTTATCCTTTCTTTTATTCTTTCTTTTATTTTTCTTACCTTATCACTTCTTTTATTCTTTCTTTTATTTTTCTTACTTTATCCTTTGTTTTATTCTTTCTTTTATATAATCTTACTTTATTCTTTCTTTTTTTTTGCAATAATTTTATCTTTTATGACAGCAACGATAATGAGAACATTTCCCAGGATTACATTTAAAGATACAAGTACCGATTTATCTCACTGACTTAACAAAGTACAGGAAGTTAAACAATAAGAACAATTTGAGACTTGGAACGCTGTTGACTGATTCGCTGTCAATGCTATTTGAAGTCGTGGTGGATACCTGCAATAGATAACACTTTCAGCTGTTTTCTGAAGCTAAATAAATTTTAATTTTTAAACAATTGTTCGTGTATTTCTAATTAAGCATAAAAAAATGGTAAACTTGGAGATCAAGCCCTATTTCATCATACTTTCTAAAGCACTTAAACTCCACCGATGAGCCCTTACATTATGACCACCATCATCCTAGAGAAATGATCCCACCGGGTGACCGAACAGTCGCGCAGGTGATGTTCACAGATCAGTATATATACAACCCGAGGACCGGCTTTCGGTTAGTACAATGTTCTGAGTCAGAATGAGAAAGTCTGTCGATTTATCGGAGTTTGATAAAGGACAAATTGTGATGTCACGGAGCCTCGGAACTACGATCTCGGAAATGGCGCGGCTTGTGGGTTGTTCACGTGCTGCTGTAGTAAGTATGTATCAAAAGTGGTGCACAGATGGCCAAACGCGAACCGTCGTCCAACCACGTGTCGTCCGCAGCTCATTGATGCCAGAAAGGAGCAGAGAGTGTCGCACATTGTTCGCAGCAACCGCAGAGCCACAGTGCGACAAATCACACGTAGCTGCAACCGTGGTGACCAGGACAATTCGTCACAACCCACAGTTCATCGTAGCCTTCTGCGCATGGCCCTCTGTAGCTGAAGATTCAGCCGGGTACCCCATGCTCACTATACATCATCGGCAACAACGCATGAAATGGGCCCAAGATCATCGAGATTGGACGGTGTATGATTAGCAGAACGTGGCCTTATCTGACGAATCAAGATTTCTGGAGCATCACGTTGACGACCGATCGCGGATACGCCGATTACCAAAGGAGGCTATGGCACCTGAATGCACTGTTAGCAGGAAACAGATATGTAACGGCGGTGTTATGCTGTGGGCGATGTTTTCTTAGGACACTTTAGGCCCCATTTTCCTAATTGTACAATACATGACAGCTGATCTGAACATCGTTGCGGATCAAGTTCATCCAT
Source organism: Macrothele yani (assembly GCA_039090855.1). Lineage (NCBI taxonomy): Eukaryota > Metazoa > Arthropoda > Arachnida > Araneae > Macrothelidae > Macrothele > Macrothele yani. Next base: position 43,283,587 of record CM077001.1, read on the forward strand.
TCATGGCAACTGTGTTCCCTGCTGGGGATTTACATTAGCAACAGGATAATGCGCCATACCACACTGCCAGAATCATCCAGGAGTGGTTCGAGGAACATGCTGGAGACTTTCTGTTAATGCCCTGGCCTCCAAATTCACTTGACATGAACCCAATCGAACATTTGTGGTTTGACTTGGAAAAGCAGGTTTACACTAAACCACCACCTTTCCGAGATGTATGGTAACTGCAGATTCTGCTGTTGACGTTATGGTACCAGATACCCCAGGATACCTATCGCCAGTGGCGGCTGCTTTGCGGATAAAAACGGGTTCTACAGCTTATTAGGTATGTGGTTATAATGTAATAGCTCATTTGTGTATAAATCACCGATATAAAATGAAAATGAGAATCAATTATTTTGGTTCACTTTCCTTCATCAATCAATTCATATAAAAATTTTAATTGCTTGCATATTTCAACGTACTATTTCTCGTTTAGTACAAAAGTCTAAACCAGTTCCAGGATTGTGAAATCAGAGCACAAATTAAACTTAAATAATGCGTTCTAATAATAGACTCAACGGACGAACCATAGCCTAATATCATGTTTGTCGTCCTCTAGCGCGAACAACAGCATCTACACGCCGAGGCATCGACTGCACCGGATATCGGAAGGTTTTTGAAGGCAATGCCAGCCGTGCCTGTTGCAGCATTGTCCACAACTCCGCCAGAGACTATCCTGGATCCATGAATCTGATGTTCCGCTCTACGGCATTCCAGAGAAACTCCACAGGGTTTAAATCCGAGGACGTTGGGGTGCCACTGGATGGTTACAAACTCAGATTAGTGTTCCTTGATGCACCCTTAGGTGGTTGCAGCCCGGTGTGGCGATGCATTGTTCTTCTGAAATAGACCATCACCCGCAGGATGTGAGGAGACCACGAAGGCGTGTAGGTGACCAACCGGTCAGCACATGCTGGTTTTGCCCAGCGGCTGTGAACCTCTCCACACACACCAAGCAACCTTATGTGTCCCATGAGAAAGCTACTCAAACCTTGAACAGAGCCAACCTGGCACAACGGTATCATGGGCTCACGAAGTTATTGGTGTTTCATTTTCAGCAGAGAGCAGTATACTTTAAATTAGATATTTCCCATGTACTTGCTTACATGTGTGGCAAGTTTCGCCTCATTCCTTCATGGTGTGATATTTTCTATGCCGAGCCGTGTATTATAAATAACAGCACCAACAAAATTGCATGGAGTGTTTTGCTATTTATCAATATAATATAAATTTTAAGGCTATTTTATTCAATATTTTTTTTTGCGGTAATTCCGCTGCAAATGTACTTTTTTTCGTGTAATTCAGAAATTGGAGTAATACATATGTTTTTTCCTAACAGCCTTCTTTGGACCTGCTCTGTGTATCGGAAGTATTGTGTTAATGGGATGCAAAACTCAAGCTATTGTGCCCCTTCTTATTTTGGCAATGGCTTTCACTGGGTTCATGTTCTCCGGATGCTATACAACCCCTGTGGATATGAGTCCACAGTATGCTGGTAAGTCATTGGTTTGAAGTTTTTTATTAAAAAAAAAGATGTAATTAAACGAATGCTTTTTCTTTTCTGTCTCCAGCTAACAAATGCGTATTTATTTCCAGCCTCCCTCAGCTTACTTTTGTTCCTTAAAAGGTTTTTGAGGGCACTCTGAATTTTATTCATCTGTAAACGTTTCTCTCGTTATAAGCACACCGGATAAAAAAAAAGTCAATCCTAACAGAAATGGCAGTAGGAAGTCACAAGTAGCACAGAGAGCGCTATGATAGCATTGTTGGGAGATAAATAGCACTGACGTAGTCTTCAGGGTCATTTCTGTCTCGTGCAGTGGTGAAGAGCAACGTGTGTGTTGAATTTAGTCTGCAATATGGGTCGTAAGACTGACGTTACTGAGTGGCAAAAAAGGAGCCATCGTGTTTGACCGTGCCCACGGACACAAAGTGAATGAAGTAGTCCAATTTGTTGGTGTGTTGAAGCGTACTGTCCAGCGGGTCTACAAACAGTGGTGTAGTTCGTAGTCAACTGAAAACCGGCTACGTAATTGTGGCCGGAAAACGATTCTCACCAACAGGGAGCCCCGTCATGTTTCACGCCTAGTAAATGCAAATCGGTTTCAATCCAGGCAACAATTGCTCCAAACAGTCAATGAAAGTCCTCTCCAACCAATTTCCGAAAGGACATTGCGACGAGAACTGCATGTGATGGATATCTGGAGCAGAGTACGACGGAAGAGGTCTCTTTTAACAGCCAATCACAAAGCCTCACGTTATCAATTGGCTCAGAGGCACCAAAACTTTACTGTGAAGAATCAGAAACGAGTAATTTGGTCTGATGAGTCTCGTTCATGTTTGTACTCTAATGATGGGGGCGGGGGGGGGGTTACAGTGCATCGCAGACCCAATGAAGCTTTTAATTCTGATTGTGTCGAAGGTGATGTTCAAGCTGAAGGGTTCTGTGATGTTTTGGAAATATTTTTCGTACCACGAAATGGGCCCTCTCGTTGCAGTGACGACGAATTTGAACCAGCATACGTACCTCCGCATTCTGAATGACGAAATGTTGACCTTTGCCCGACATCTCCAGGAGCAGATTCACATTGCCACTCCTGTCTTTCAAGACGACAATTGCCGTGTGCACAGGGCTAAAACTGTGTCTGAGCGGCACGACGTACAATCCGCAACACTGTCTCACCTCGACTGGCCCGACAAATCTCCAGGTTTTAATCCTATTGAAAATCTGTGGGATCATTTGGAACAGAAGGTGGAACGCCGGAGTAGACATCCGCGTACTCTGGCGGAACTTCTGGGCCAATGGACGCACGAGTGGCTTCAAATCGATGTTCAATACATCCACAACCTCGTGCTTCTATCACGACAAGAGGCTCCGTTACTCGTTATTAGGTCAGTTCTGCCAGGGATGACCAATATTTTGTTCGGTGTGCTTATTATTTCACATGAATTTCGTCGGAATGCAAATGCTTTGCCTAAAAATTGTCTTTCATGAATGTCCACAAACAACTTCTAATGACTTCAGCACTAGCAACAAAAGGAAAACGGCAATTATAAATGATAATCTTGGTAATCAAATACTATTCTGCAAATCAGTGGTTTATCCAAGGATTTTAAATTGGAGGAATACTGAAAAGCACTTCTGGACGGGGGGGGGGGTATGAAAGCAAGCAAAGTTTTCGAACGCTGAATCTTTTTATATAGAAATATTTAGACTTTTTAACTCCAGTATTAAAAACCGAGAAAATTTAAATGAATAGGGAATTGGCGAATTTTTAATACAGTAGTTAAGAATGGGTAAAACCGGTGATTTTCCACTCAGAACTACACTGGAGTGCAAAAATTAAGGACGAGACCGTTTTTCGAATGTGACGTCGTGCGGAAGGGCTCCACATTGACTCAACACATACCATAAGATCACCATGATGTAAGAATATGGTACAAGTGAGCAAAACCGTCCAAACAAGGAATCCAAAGGATACAAATGCACTTTATAGAAAAAGCAGCTTCGAGCACAACTGAACAGAAGACAGAAACGTCCATGTGACAGGCGGCTGACAAGAAAAATCCAGTCTTTAGTAGGGGATATGATCACCCCTGACTGCGTTGCATTATTTACAACGTCTGTCGACGCTGAGGACGATGTTGTCAAAAAGCTGTTGAGGCATCGCGGCCCATTCCTCTTGTAGCGCCAATCGCAGCTGCGGAATCGTTGCTGGCGGCTGATGACGTGCTGCCAAGCATCTCCCGAGAAGGTCCCACACGTGTTCGATTGGATTTAGGTCCGGGGACCTTGCGGAACAATTCATGCGTTAAATATCTGCACTCTCCAACAGCTCTTCGACAGCCACTGTACGATGAGGTGTAGCGTTGTCATCTATAAAGAGGAATTCAGGACCCACAGCACCTCTAAATAGACGCACGTGAGGCAGGAGAACCTCGGTACAATAGCGGACACCAGCGACTGAACTTCCTTGGAAGATGTGGAGGTCAGTACGGCTACCAACCACGATACCGCCCCAAACAAGAACTCCGCCACCTCCAAACCGGTCCCTTTCGATGATGTTGGAGGTGCGATTGCGTGTTCCCTGCTTTCTCCAGATGTGTATACGTCCAGAATCGCTCGTCAGACAAAATCGGCTCTCATCCGTAAAAAGAAATCGACCCCATTGCTGATGTGTCCAATTGTTGTGTTCCTGGCACCACAGAAACCGCCGTTTCCGATGAGCAGGTATTAATGGCACACACTGTACTGGTCGTCGTGCAAATAGACCACCTTTGTGCAGCCTCATGGCCACGGTAAAACGCAATAACGGACGTCCAGTTGTCTGTTGCATGTGCCTTGCGATTTCTCCCGCTGTCTGCCGGCTGTCTCTTCTCACCTGTAGACAATATGCCTGTCGTCCGCCGCCGTTGTTGCTGGTGGACGACCACTGCTGAACTCTCGGACAGCTGTTCCTGTCGTTTGAAATGCTCTCCAAGCTAGTGAAATGATGCTGTGAGAGATTCCGTACTCCTCGACCACACTAGTCACACTTCGACCTTCTTCCAACTTCCCAATGATGCGACATCGGTTAAAGTCATCCAGATGTCGTCTACTGGATTGCCTGTTGGCCATATCACACGGTGGCAGCAACTCGACGTCGTTCAAACCGATGTACACCGTGCAATAGCTTTCACCGAATTGCTGAGCGTACACCGCCCATGTGCTTTATACAGTTCCGACACCCCTTCCCGCTACGTCATGCGGTATATATGCGCATGCCCTACCGTACTGGACCCTAGTCTATCTCCTGAGTGGTGTTTCTGTCCGTTCTGCCTGCTCGTTCCGCTGTTATGTTAATTTCTCCTCTTCGTCCTTAATTTTTGCACACCAGTGTATAAACGCTTATTTTGTTCTTGTGCTATTTTTATCTCTCGCGTGTAAATGCTTCTCCAACAAAGATAAAAAGCATTAACGTGGGTTTTTGAAACAGTAGATATTGATATTTTCACAAATCTCGTGCTTGCTGAAATGATTCAGAAGGATATCCGCCAAATTGGATGCAGAGGGATATGAAAAGATACGTACTGTATATACTTACGTTTTGTGGTTGAAATGACTGACCTTAAAAATATGTTTTTACCCAAGAAATGCTAAAAAAGAAACGCCAGACTGCTATATACATACAATTCGAATTAAGAAACAACTTTTTTGCGTTATATTAGAAGAAACTTCAAAGTAGGGGTGAGGAATTAATGTGAATGCAAACTGTTACTGTAAACTGTTCGATATGATAATAAAATGTACTATATTATGTTTTTAAGTAAAATGTATAACATGCACTGTCGAGTCACATTATTGTGGCCACCAGCTAATATCCAAAGTCACCGCCATGTGCAGCTCAGACGGCAGCTAGACGGGCTGTAAGTGACTCAATAAGGTGCTGGAAGGTGTTCACAGGTATGTGGAGCCATGCTGACTGCAGTACATCTGACAGCTGCTGGAGGATCCACAGATTGAACAACACGATCGAGGTGGTCACACAGATGCTCAATTGGGTTTAAGTCTGGGGAATTAGGGGGCAAGGGAAAAACTTTGAAATCTTCATCCTGTTCTTACAACCACTCTCGGGCATTTCAAGCTGTGTGAAACGACGCATTGCCGTTATGGAACATCCCATTCGCTCCAGGGAAGACAATCAGCATGTATAGGTGTACATGGTCTGCAAGGATGGATTCATAACGAATTCGGTCCATAGTTCCTTCCACAAGTACGAATGGACCCAGAGAAGGCCACAAAAACATTTCCCAGACCATAACGCTGTCCCCACCAGCTTGTGTTCTTCCAGCAATGGTTGAAGAGTGTTTGTTCTCCGATGTTTCTCGCCTTATACGCCCACGTCTATCCGTTCTATGAAGCAGAAAACGTGACTCATCGGTGAAGGCAATCCTTTGCCAATCAGCGGAGATCCAATTCCGATACTGCCGAGCAAATATAAGCCTTTTCTGCCGATACACCTTCCTTAGCATAGGTGCAGTGACCATCCATATGTATCTGAGCCTCATACGCAGCAGGGTTCGCTGAACTGTCGTATTAGACACAATTCCGGTAGCCGTCTGGTTCATTCGGCCAGTGAATTCCTCCACTGTAGCGTGTCGACCAGCCGTCACGCATTTTCGAAGCCGATGTTCACCTCTCACATCAATGGGACGTGTTGCTCCGCAGTTTCCATCTCGCTTATTCGCAATGGTGTCATTTCTCCAATCACGTTATACTTTAACCTCAGCAGCACGCGAACAGTTCACAAACTGCACTGTTTCAGAAATACTGCCACCCTTGGCCCGAAAGCCGATAATCATCCCTTTTTGCAAACCTGATAAATCGTTCCTTTTATCTACGACAACAACGAGTGATATGTTTTCAGAATGCCTACAGCACACCTTCTATACCCCCAAGCCGGCTCGCGACACCTGCCTTCTTTCATTGGCTACGCGTTGTTGACATCAAAAGTAGGAGGTGGTCGACTGTGTATTTTATTTTATTATATTTAACTTATTGTGTGTGTGTGTGTGTGTTGCATACCTTAAAATGGAGGGATGTTGAACCATTTTTATGGGGGTATTGAAAAAATTTAGCGCCTGATACAAGGGCGTTTAGCCGCCTCGGTGTCGCAGTGGTGTAAGCATGGCTTATGACCATTCTTCCGAGAATGGGCCCCGGTTTGAATTCCGGTGAGGAATGGATGTCGTGTTTGTCTTACGGCACTGGCTCTCTCCCTTCCCTGGAACCAGTGACCCTAAATTAGGTACAAGCGACTGTTTATAGCCAATTGAGTTGCTAACGGTGGTTGTTAAACCTTCAATAAAAAAAATGGGGCCGTTTTCCTTTAATGTTTTATTTGGAGGTTTAGCGATCCCCTTGGCATTTCTATGGGCTATCAGCCCTAATTTAGGGTAATAGGCCCGTCCTTGTTTTAGGGTCAGAGACTCCGGGAAAGAGAGAGCCAGTTCTGTAAGACAAACATAACATCCATGCCTCACCGGATTTCGAATCCGGACACATCTCAGACGAATAGTCAGAAGTCAGCGCTTACGATTAGACCAATGCTCAACCGGGACTCTCTCTCTCTCTCAAATTCAGAGATTAGTTTCTCAATGAAAGATTATCCGTCAAATCGAAGTTACTATTGGTGTTAGGCTACTTTCTCTTGATGTACCAAAGATTTCTAGTAATCCTAGCACACAACTGGAGCTTTGCTTACGTTCATCGCAAACCCCTCCCAAGACCTAACTTTATACTCATTATCGTTTTCTCTTTTAGGCATTTTTCTGAATCTGTTCTTCTCATGATTTCAACCGCATTTCTCTACCTTCTTCCTCTTTGTTAGCACCTCATCATTTTTTCTAGATGGCCAAACCACCCCAGAATACACTCATGCTCGTAAAAAGCAGAACCACTGAAAGTATTCAAGCTACGACTTTAATTTTTACAGGATATGTTCATTATAGGCACTTAGTATCTCGGTGTCAGGCGTACCAAGTGCGCCGGTGTAGCTGATAATCCGTGTGGCCACTTCTGGCTTGTTCACCTGCTGTACACGCAGAGGCATTGAATCAAATAATGTGTAAATGGTATGCTGCGGAACAGCCATCCAGACTATATCGACCCGAGTCCAAATTTCATCAAGAGTTGTCGGCGGACGGTCGTACCACTGCACCTCTCGCTTGAGCACTGTCCGGGAGGTTTTCTATGAGTAAGAAATCCGAGGATCTAGCCGGCCACGGCAGAAATGGAACATTGTTTTTCCTGAAGAAGGCATGTGTTGTCGCTGCAACATGCGGTACGGCATTGTCCTGCTGAAATATGAACGTCCTGTAGGAACGGAAGGGCGACCTGCCGTAGAGTGTCATTGACGTAACGAGTACGTCCTATGGTGGTACGGACTTCCACGAGAAGTGATCGTCTTTCGTACCCGACTGCTTCCCACGTCATAATGCCGTGGGCTTGTACAGTATTCCTGGAGCGAATACACTTTTCCCGAAACCTCTCCCCTTGATGACAGATGCAGCCATCAGATTTGCTTAAACAGAAGTGCGTTTCGTCCGAGAACACGATATTGTTCCATTCATCACGATGTTTCCTTCGTTCCGTGCCCCATTGCAGGCTGGCAGTCCGTTGCTGCGGTGTCAAAGTTATCCTGGCGAGAGGCAGATGATCCTGCATTCCGAACTGTAATAACCGGCGATGTTTTTTTACAGCTTACATAGGAGAATACGTCACAGTTTGCCAGTGCTGCGGCAACGCTGTTGTCCCTCAAAGACATCCTCGTGAGAAGACGGTTGTCGATTGTCGTTTTTTCCCTTTACGACGTCCAGAACCTTCTCTTCGTATCCTACGCCTTTTTTCGTACCATTCCTTGCATATTCTTGCCACGACGGACACACACTGCACCCCACACGACCGGCGATCTCCCGGAAGGAAGCATTTTTGTCTCTCATTCTGATTGTGCTATCGACGACTGTATGACTGTGTTACACGAACACGAAGTATCTTTACCCACTGCTGACTAAGCACTGATACGCCGACTGAGCTACGAGGCGCTTATTATAGAAAAACGGAAGGTTTCCGGTCTGTGACGTTGCGCGATCTGATTTGCCCAGACGCGGTACGTATGCGCCTATGACACCGAAATGCTAATAATTTCTGAGATATTGCCTGATTGCATATCCTGTAAAAATCAAAATCGTGGTTCGACTCTTTTACGGTGTTCTGTTTCTTTTGTTGTTGTTCTTTTTACATGATTGCACTTTCAAACTCTTTGAATAATTTATTAACCGCTAACGGTCAGAGATAAGAATAAGCATAATATTATTTCTGCCGCTCAGCTCAGGATTCAAACTTCATCACTCACTGAAAGGTCAGATCCACTGATACCACGCGACTCTCTATTCTTCACACTGAATTCAACCCAATAACAGCAATAGCAGATCGCATATATCTCGACAAGTTTTATATTTACGTTTAACAATATCAGCATTTAACATCCTACTCGTTATCTCTACAGCTCCATGTACACAGATCTCGATAACAACTCCAACTCCTCAATCTCTACAATTTCACACTCCCCATATTCCGTGATGTCATTTTTATCTTGCTTATAACCCACTGTCAGTCTTGATAAATTATAAAAGTGTTCGAGGAAGTAATGTGTCGTTTAACGAGAAAAGTTTAACCGAAAAGTAACTTAATTTACATGAGAAAATAGGAATTCTAAAGCAAAGTAATTAAGAGGTATACACCACAGATGTTCAACCAGCTTGGTAATTCATTTGTGCAGGAATCTGGAAATGTTATGAACTGTCTTCCTGGTCGTTCAAAATATTGGGTTGATGCATACACTGAAGAGCAATTGCATTAATGACAGCTGGCGTTATGCAAATGTGGCGCTGTGGGCGGCCCTGTAAACGGGAACGACATGACGTATGCAACGATCCAACAATATAAGGAGTGATGCGACGGGAATCAATAAGAGTCGGACGCAGTATGGGTAAGACGAAGGATCTAAGAGGATTTTATCATGGGCAAATTGTAGGGCCCGACAAATGGGTCACTCCATTTCGGAAGTCGTGCAGGCACGGGGATTTTTACGAGCCACTGTGTCACGGGTGCTCCGTGAGTACATCGATTCCGGTAAAACCATGCCTGCAAGGGCCAAATGCCGTAGGAAACAGCGTGTGGATGAGAGGAGTCATCGTCGGCTAGCTCGCATTGTAACAGCGGATAGACGGGCCACAGTGCAAGAAATCACTCGGCAATTTAACGCTGGTGCACAAAAACGTGTAAACAGCCACACCATCCAGAACCATCTGTTCGCTATGGGGTACAGAAGCCATCGTTCCACGAGGGTACCTCTGCTGACCTTACATCACGGGATGCGAAGGTTAGCATGGGCGCGGGAACATCATCACTGGACCCTAGACATGTGGGAAAATGTTGCCTGGACTGATGAGTCGAGATTCACGTTGGTACATGCGAAAGGCAGGATACTAGTACGGAGCAAACCACATGAAGCGATGCATCCTTCTTGCCAGCATGGGTACTCTTTAAGCTGGTGGGGGAGGGGGGGCATTCTCGTCTGGGGACTGTTTACGTGGACTGAAATGGGATCCCTGGTACGTGTGACATCATCCCTCACAGGTCAACGCTACTGGGATATCCTGGACGACCATTTACTCCCGTTTGTGCGTCTTCAACATCTCGCTGGAGACCTCATCCTGCAACAAGACAATGCAGCTCCCGAATTGTATCCGAATGGTTGGATGAACACTCCACCACGTGACCTCGCTTCCTTGGCCAGCTAGGTCACCTGACGTTAATCCCATCGAGCACATCTGGTATGCCATCGAGAGAGATGTTCGACCCTTCATCAAATCTTCGTGAACTATGGGAGCTAGTTCAGGGGTCGTGGATCCGTATGGCTTCCCAACGTTTCCGATGTCTTGTCGAGTCCATGCCGAGACGAATCACAGCCGTCATCAGGGCGAAAGGTGGTGCTACACGTTAGTAGACAGGTATCTTTAATTCAGTTGCTCTTCAGTGTAAGTTCATGCCGTTTAATTTCACGAGTTTTTCCCAGGTCAGTAGTGACGGTGCAGATGGCCAGTTGTATATCAAAATGTAGCCAGTAACATCGTGTATCTAAATCATATTGTGTTGTGTGCCTGTGGCAAATGGTTTTTGGTTTTCAGGTCAGGAAGTATGGAGTGTCAAGTAGAGAGGAATGAATATTTCCGACATCTGCTCCTTTACGACTTTAACAAAGGATCCACAGCCGCAGAGGCTACTCGCCAATTTTTGCTGTGTATGGGGTGGATGTTATTGCTTCGAGGACAGTCCCCAAATGGTTTGAGCGGTTCCAAGGAGGCAAGTTTGACCTCAACGACTTTCCACGCTCAGGTCGTCCATCTCACTTAGTGAGGATCGTTTGAGCAATCTCATCCACTCGGACCAGCGTCAAACCACACGCGAATTGGCCACTGAGATGGACTGTGATCGGGCCACAGTGGTGCGACATCTGGAACGTATGGGAAAGGTCCAGAAATTGGGGTCTTGAGTGCCTCACACTCTCACCGAGGAAAACAAGAATCAGCGTTTTGCCATATGTGGTTCCTTGCTCGCCCGTTAACGCGAATGTTCTCAGCAACACAAACTCTTTCTGCCATGTATTGTTACTGGAGATGAAAAGTGGTGCCTGTACGTGAATTTCAAGCTTTCGGAGGGAATAGTTAAGCCCAAACAAGACGCCCACACCACGTCTAAAACACGAACTTCATCCTGCTAAGAACATGTTGTGGTTCTGGTGTGACATGGAAGGCATTATTCACTGAGAAATGCTGCAGAGAAAATCGAACCAGAAACGCTGCACTCTGTTGTGAGCAACTCCGCCGTGTGGAGGGAGCAGTTCAGCAAAAACGGCCACGTCGACGCGATGGTGGCCTTCTGCAACATGATAATGCACGTTCTTACAGTGCAAACATGACCAAAATTACCATTCAGGACATGAAATGGGAGATCCTTCCACATCCGGCCTATTCCCCATATGTCGCCTTTTCAAACTATCACCTGTTCCAATCTATGTCGAATACACTCCGTGGCAGAACGTTCAACAATGATGTTGATCTCAAGAATTTCCTTGATGATTTGTTAGCAGAAAAACCTGCACGTTTTTTCAAGAATGGCATTGCAGACCCAGGTAGCACAGCCTTGCAATTTAACGTAGGCCCAACACTGAGCCACCGTCTTCTATTCCTAACAGACGGTGGCTCACTGTTGGGCCTACGTTAAATTGTAAGGCTGTGCTACCTGGGGACCTATCCAGACGTTGGGACACCATCGTAAACAATGACGGGAATGCATAGCTACTTGATTCCGTTTTCCCTTGTGATGTGATACAGTCCTGTAGTGCGGTGAAGAAAACAGCATGAACTCATGCATCAACCCAATACTTCTGGATGTTAATGTTTTATACTCTATAAGAAGGCTACATGATATCAAGAAGCTATTGATGTGGCGTAAGAACTCCTCGAACGGATATTCAGTCGGTTTCTGTGATAAGATGCAATGAACTATGCGAAGAAAACCACGGTGATATTCAACAGTATATTTATATGCACCAAAAGGGGTTGCAGGACTATTTAAAATATTATAACACACATTTGTTGGGGTATCACTTGGAATGTAGGAACTACCGTCATCAAAGAAATGCAAGCATGTCTGGCAAATGACTGTCCATGTTCCGATGGCACTCCCAAACATATCGCCTACCACGTAAGAAGGCATCAGTTACTATAAGCGAATTCTAATTACATTCTTTCATTCATAACAGATTTAGGGTGTGAGACCGATTTTCTGAGAAAGAGATATGCAGTCTATATAGTGTTAAGCAATCGAGTTCGGATTATTACTCTAATAGAAGCGTTATTTGGTTTTCTTCTAATGAACTCCAATAATTTTTTAATCCAGAATGTTTTTGTATTAAATCAACTTTGTGATCTTCATCGTCTGCAGTTCAATTTTTTCAACAAATTTACCTAGTCAAAATTTAAGTACACAAAAGTTTTTACACACTTGAATGATACATAAGGTGTATCAATCTCGCATTTTGATTGTTGATTCTGTCTTATGAAATTTCGTTTATTCGAGGAGAAGCTGAAATGAAGTATACGTAGAGTCCAAGCATTTCACCCAAAGCAAAGTCAGTGCTGGGTGGTAAGGATTTTATTTTTGTTCCACCATCTCTTTCACACATGTTAGTATTACTGACGAAAAAATTGAAGATTCAATGGAAAAATACCTCAACATCTGCAAATCGAAGCAACGTTCCTCAGGAAGGGTCAACCTGGTTGAGCAAAATGAGTCAAATAACCTAACACGTTATCCGAATCGAGCAAAGCATCAACCAGAAACTTTGGGATTCAAGTATCTAAAATGCAATTTGCTATCTCAAGATACGGCCGTTTGAAATGACAAGTAGCTGTCTTCATTTTATACAAGGCAATTACAAATTTCGCTAAAAAATTTTTAAAATTCACAGCTCATGCTAAACTTTATGCACTCGAAATCGAAAGTTGAAGAAAGAGTTAAAAAACATTCGATATACACCATGTTATCAAAAGTATTCGAATACCACAATGGTTTGAGACAAATGGCTTTATTGTCGCAATTAGTAGTTAGTCAGTCCACCTTTTGCTTGTATGGCAGCGGCAACATATCGAGGTATACTGTTAACCAATCTCCGGTAGGGATGGACAGGAATTACTCGCAATTCGTCTTGCAAAGCTGCTGCCAGTTGAGAGCGAAGAAGGTCGTTGTGGTCGATTTCATATCCGTCGCTCCAGTTCATCCCATATGTCTTCTATGGAATTAAGATCAGGACACCGAGCAGGCCAGTCCAACAATTCCATTTCAGTTTCAACAAACGAGTCCTGTACAAGCCGTGCAGTGTGGCAGGGAGCTCGAGCACGTTGGGAAAGACAACGGTCATTTCCTTAATATTGCCACATTGTTGTTATGGCAGAATTATCCAGAACGTCGAGGCACACTTCATAGTTCATGGTTTGAGGTATAATAACCAAAGCGCCGAGTCCCATCCACGAAAAACAACTCCATACCATGATGGAGCCTCCGCCGAACTTAACAGTTGGAAGAACACAGTCTGAGAAAAATCGTTCGCCAGGCTGTCGCCAAAGCCAAACACTCCCATTAGATTGGAAGAGTGAAAAGCGTGACTCATCACACCAAAGACACACCACTCCAAACGACACTTTGCAATCACGGTAGTGATGTATGGCTTGTGTGTCGCTGCTCTATCATATAACCCACACTGTGAAACTTTCTGCGGATAGTTATGGTACTAACCAAGGCATTGCACGCATTTCCTATACTTCAGTAGCGATGGGAACGGCAGAGGAAGAAAGGAATTCGTTAACATTTCTCACCATGGCTCTTCTGTCACGTTCCGTCAGGTTGTGCGGCCTTTCTGAACGGGTTTTTGTTGTAGTTGCACTGACCTGCTTCCATCTCTTCACGACAGCACTTACAGTCGATTTTGGTACGTTTAGATTAGCTGCAATGCTACGTATGGAAACGTTACTCAAATGACATCCTATGTCTGTCCCACGTTTAGTTTAGCTGCAATGTTCCGTATGGAAACGTTACTCAAATGACATCCTATGTCTATCCCACGTTTAGTTTAGCCGCATTGCTCCGTATGGAAACGTTACTCAAATGACACCATATGTCTATCCCACGTTTAGTTTAGCTGCAATGCTCCGTATGGAAACGTTACTCAAATGACATCCTATGTCTGTCCCAAGTTTAGTTTAGCTGCAATGCTCCGTATGGAAACGTTACTCAAATGACATCCTATGTCTGTCCCAAGTTTAGTTTAGCTGCAATGCTCCGTATGGAAACGTTACTCAAATGACATCCTATGTCTATCCCACGTTTAGTTTAGCTTCAATGCTCCGTATGGAAACGTAACCCAAATGACATCCTATGTCTATCCCACGTTTAGTTTAGCTGCAATGCTCCGTATAGAAACGTTACTCAAATGACATCCTATGTCTATCCCACGTTTAGTTTAGCTGCAATGCTCCGTATAGAAACGTTACTCAAATGACATCCTATGTCTATCCCACGTTTAGTTTAGCCGCATTGCTCCGATGGAAACGTTACTCAAATGACATCCTATGTCTATCCCACGTTTAGTTTAGCTGCAATGCTCCGTATGGAAACGTTACCCAAATGACATCCTATGTCTATCCCACGTTTAGTTTAGCTGCAATGCTCCATATGGAAACGTTACTCAAATGACATTCTATGACCATCCCACGCTGGAACTCGGAAAGTTCACGTCCACGCGGGATAGCAGCTTCAGAGTTACTGATAACACGACAGAACTTCTCAGATTTATGTACTTACCTCCTCACTCACAGTGCACTTTCCTGCGCAACCGTTCTTAGCACTTTTGCAAATATTTGGTAGTGTTCGAATACTTTTCATAATATACTGTATGCGAACTTCGTCATAACCCAACAAAATAGAAAAAAGGCAATCTTTGGAAAATTAAAATTGCATTACACGTCAGGTTAAGATTAACCAACGCTAAACTGTTTCTCAGTGAATCTAAAATTATACTTGTTCATTGAAACATACACTGAAGAGCAATTGAATTAGAGACAGCTGGCGTTATGCAATTGTGGTGCTGTGGGCGGCCCTGTAAACGGAAACGACATGACGTACGCATGGATCCGACAATATAAAGAGTGATGCGACGGGAATCATTAAGAGTCGGACGCAGTATGGGTAAGACGAAGGATCTAAGCGCATTTGGTCGTGGGAAAATTGTCGGGGCCCGACGAATGGGTCACTCCATCTCGGAAGTCGTGCAAGCACTGGGATTTTCACGAGCCACTAGGTCACGGGTGCGCTGTGAGTACATCGAATCCGGTAAAACCATTCCTGCAAGGGCCAACTGCCGTGGACAACAGCGTGTGGATGAGCGGGGTCATCGTCGGCTAGCTCGCGTTGTAACAGCGGATAGACGGGCCACAGTGCAAGAAACACTCGGCAATTTAACGCTGGTGCACAAACAAAAACGTGTAAGCAGCCACACCATCCAGAACCATCTCCTCGCTATGGGGTACAGAAGCCATCGTCCCACGAGGGTTTTTTCTTTTTTTTTTTATTGTAAGTTTAACGACCACCGTGAGCAGCTCAATGGGCTATAAGCAGTCACCCGTCCCTAATTTAGGGTCACTGGTTCCAGGGAAGGGAGAGAGCCAGTGCCGTAAGACAAACACAACATCCATGCCTCACGGGATTCGAACCCGGACCCCGTTCGGACGAATGATCAGAGGCCATCGCTTAGACCACTGCGCCACCGGGGCGGCGTCCCACGAGGGTACCGCTGCTGACCGCCCATCACAGGATGCAAAGATAATCATGGGCGCGGGAACATCGCCACTGGACCATAGGCATGTGGAAAAATGTTGCCTGGACTGATGATTCGAGGTTCACGTTGGTACATACGGATGGCAGGATACGAGTACGGCGCAAATTAGATGAAGCGATGGATCCTTCTTGCCAGCAGGGTACTACTCTTCAAGCTGGTGGTGGTGGCATTCTCGTCTGGGGACTGTTTACGTGGACTGAAGTGGGATCCTTGGTACGTGTGACATTGTCCTTCACAGGTCAACGTTACCGGGATATCCTGGACGACCATTCGCTACCGTTGGTGTGTCTTCAACATCCCACTGGGGACCTCATCCTTCAACAAGCCAATGCACAGTGCGATGGCTCCTAAATTGTATCCCAATGGTTGGATGAACACTCCATCGACGTGACCTCGCTTCCTTGGCCAGCTAGGTCACCTGACATCAATCCCATCGAGCACATCTGGGATGCCATCGAGAGCGATGTTTGAGGCTGTGACCCCCTCCATCAAATCTTCGTGAACTGTGGGAGCTTGTTCAGGGGTCGTGGATCCGTATGGCTTCCCAACGCTTCCGGTGTCTTATCGAGTCCATGCCAAGACGAATCGCCGCCGTCATCAGGGCGAAAGGTGGTGCTACACGTTACTAGACAGGTATCTCTAACTCAATTGCTCTTCAGTGCATAAGTAGCAATAAAGATATGACTGAGATCTTTAGTGTACGAAGCATTTCGTTAAAGTAAAAATGTAAGTAAGTAGAAAATAATTAAAATTTCACCCGTCAGACTTGTTTTGCTATCACACGTTGTCGAAAATACCTTGGCGGAGAATTGGCGGAAGATCATGAAATGTACATATGTTAATGGGGTCGAGAGTACGTAGGTGTGATGTTAATTTCGGGACCAACCGGTGAGAGCTTACGCCCCAGCACGGCATAATATGCAAATTATCGTCGGTGGTATTTAAGGAGTACGGCAAAGTGAATGTAATCAGTCGTCGGCGTACGGACACGTGCGAAGACCCTGAAGAAGCTGCAATGCCTGTACATGGAAGACGTGTACGATTACAGCAGCTATCGGACTTTGAGCGAGGTCGTCCAGTCGAACTCCACGAGGCCGGGTGGTCGTATCGTCGTATTGCGGAGCGAATTCGATGGGAAGTATCGGTGGTGGAACGATGGTGGCGTAGATGGTCCGAGGAACATTCCCACACGAGAAGACGTAGAACCGGGAGTCACAGACGTACTTATGAGCAGACCGGTCGACGCATAAGAAGAGCGGCGTTGTCAAGCAGAACATCCACTGCGACGTAAATCCGAGCTGCCGTTGCACTTGAGGTGACTGTGCGAACAATCCGCAACTGTTTACTGAATGCAGGACTACGTGCACGTGTGCCTCTGGCATGTGTACCTCTGACTCCAGCCCACCGTCAAGAAAGGCTGCAGTGGTGTCTCCAACGTCTGCACTGGAGAACGCATTGGCGATCTGTCGTGTTCAGCGATGAAAGCAGATTCTGCTTGGGAGCCTCCGATGGCCGCATGCGTGTTCGAAGACGCACAGGGGAGCGTCTACACCCTTCTTGCATCCGCTAGCGACACACAGGGCCTATACTTGGTCTCCTGGTGTGGGGAGTGATCAGCTACCACTCCCGTACACAACTAGTGTTTGTATCGGGTACGTTAACTAGCACTTCCTACATCAACAACATCATTCAGCCCGTTGTTGTGCCATTTGTAAGGTCGGTCCATCGTGGTGTTTTCCAGCAAGATTACGCACACCCACACACGGCACGTGCAACGCAACATGCACTTCAGGGTGTGAGACAACTTCCATGGCCTGCACGTTCACCGGATTTGTCCCCCATTGAGCACATGTAGGATTTTATGGGACAACGACTTATCCGGTCTCCACGGCCAGCCACGACCATTCCCGATTTACGCGTCCAGGTTAAGGATGCTTGGAACTCAATACCCCAAACTTACATCCAACATCTGTACGACAGACTCCATGCCAGAATTGCACAGTGTGACGCAGTTCATGGCGGTTCAACCTCATACTAACCATGCTACATGGAAATGTTATTTTTCAGTTTACCAGCAAATGCAGCTGTATTTTGGCATAATGTTTTGATCACGTTATCCTCTGTATTCCGTTATTATGCTGAATAAATTTTGTTGGTATCAGACGTCTCCTTCTGGTGTTCTTTTTTCACTTTCCGTCAGTGTATGTGTCAATTATTGTTTGTTATGATGGTAGCTGACAGTTTTTTTTTTTTTTTTGTTTTTTTTTTCACCTTTTTCTTACATTTTAGTTGAAATTTTCTAGATGAAAAATGAACTCTAAGGTTGTTGTTTTTTCATTTCAGTAGCTCGTCTGCTTAATATTGTTTCCTTCTCCGCAGAAATCTCTTCTTCATCACCTGATTGGCCATCGTTCTTCCTTCGAATATACTTTTCTTGCCCTGAATATTTATTTTTACATTGTATGCGATTCAGTATGCTAATCATAGCGAAATTTATCCATTTCAAACAGTGTAGGGGTTCCCTGCTAGGGTGAACATGTATAAAAATTTTTATCTTGGCATCTATGTCTGCAAAAGTCGCATTTCATAAAACAAGTTAGTAAAATCATGCAATGCATTGATTATAATACGCTTTCCAACATTACAGAAATCATTACTCAAGTTATCACTCAAGTTATGAGAATAATGTCTGTGGAATAAATCTCGGTCTTGTGCCCTGATCTTTGATCCCATTTCGATGATATTCAACAGAACCGGCTAGGTATACCTCCGAAATAACATGATAAAGTTTTGTCGCAATCGAAGCATTTTTACGTAAGTTATGATGCATATGGGCTATGGAATAGATCCCGCTCCAGTGTCCTAACTTTGACCCCATTTCGCCCATTTTCAATAAGGTTTGTCGCCAAGTGTTCCCCTACCACATACTAAAATTTCATAGAAATCGAACCTTTTTTTACGTTAGTTATGGCGCATAACATCAGTGGAATGGATCCTTCTCCTATGTACTGACCTTTGACCCCATTTCGTTCACTTTAAATAGGGTTCCTTCCCAGGTGATCCCTTACGAGATACTAAAATTTCATCGAAATCCAACGGTTGTTACGCGAGTTATTGTACTGACGGACATACGCACATAACGCGTGACGTAAGGAGGCAGATGGGAATCGCGACCATCTGCCCGCCGCAAGAGTGTGACGTCATAAATCTTTAATAGGATCCACACACAACGCGTGACGTAAAGAGACAGATGGCGTGACCGAGCGCCAACATTCTCAAACGCGAGTTGTGACGTCATAAGATTTCTAAGCATTGGTAACATTAACGGAACAACGCCATCACTAAAAACGTTATAATTCGGGGTGGTTATTTAACCCACTAAACGAATTCTTCTAAAGTCGAGATCAAGCTAAATCGATTTCTAGTACCAGAAAATGGTAGGTTAACGACTTTCATCAAAATTCTTAGAGCCGTTTTCCAAATAAAATGTACATACATACATACAAGAATTGCTACTTTAAGTTGGACGTCAAGTAACTTTGCTTCCTATACTTCCAATGGAAAAACTTTTGTACACATTTTCTTCACAATTAATGCGTTAACAAGGATGAAAATTTGAACATCGATTAAAATATCTTCATTTTATAACTTGCAATACTTAATATTTTCTAAAACATAACCATAACTATGCAATTTACCATTTGTTTGTCTACTGACGTCATGAAAATACAGGTCGCGCCATCTTTTTTCTGGACAATTAATGCGTCCACAAGGATGAAAATTTGAACATCGATTAAAATAGCTTCATTTCATAACTTGGAATACTTAATATTTTCTAAACCATAACCGTAATTATGCAATCCAACAGTTTTGTCCACTGACGTCATCAAAGTACAGGTCGCGCCATCTTTTCTCTGGTTTCAACACCACCAAAGGAAAAGTTCTTGATTTTTAATATAATTATGGTTATGTTTTAGAAAATATTAAGTTTTCCAAGTTATAATATGAAGTTATTTTAATCGATGTTCAAATTTTCATCGTTGGGAACACATTAATTGTGAAGGAAAATGTGTACAAAAGTTTTTCCATTGGAAGTATAGGAAGCAAAATTACTTGACGTCCACCTTAATAATATGGGATAAGGACAATGGAATGGATCGCAATCCTATGTCCTGACCTTTAACCACATTCCGTCCATTTTCAATAGGGTTCGTCCTCAGATGGTCCCCTACTACATACTGAAATTTCATCGAAATCGAACCATTTTTACGCACGTTATGACGCATAAGGGCAATGGAATGCATCCCAAACTTATGTCCTGACCTTTGACCCCACTTCACCCATTTTGAATAGGGTTCGTCCCCAGGTAGTCCCCTACTACATACTGAAATTTCATCGAAATCGAACCATTTTTACGCACGTTATGACGCATAATGGTAATGGAATGATTCCGCTATTACGTCATGACCGTTGACCCCATTTGTCCCGTTTCAATAGGGTTCGTCCCTAGGTGGTCTCCTACCACATATTAAACTTTCATTGAAATCGAACCATATTTACGCAAGTAATGATGCATAAGGTAATGGAATGATCCCACTCCTACGTCGTGACCTTTGACCCCATTTGTCCCATTTTCAATAGGGTTCGTCCCCGGGTGGTCCCCTACCACATACTAAAATTTCATCGAAATCGACCCATTTTTACGCTAGTTATCTTGCGGACAGACGGACAAAGCTGGAGCATATACGCTTCTTCAACCTACGGTTGGAAAGCGTAAAAAATCATTTGCATGGTTTTTGCTATGACGAATAATTTTTTCTTGTTTCTCACTTTTTCGTAACTAGCAGTTATACCCGTTCTCCGAACGAATCTATAATTTTTTTGAACATAAAATTAAAAAAAGGAAAAGTAATTAAGGGAAAGAAAAGTAATTTAAGATCCGTAACTGTTTCACGATTTAGAACAGCGTCGTGACGTCAGTGCATACGGTTTGACGTAAAACGGATAAGGCTTTGGCGCCCCTTGATTTTAAATCAAAATTTCATGGAATATTTAATTATGTTTCTGGCATAATTATTTTTAAACGTATCAGCATTTTGAACAGTAAATCTAACCCTCCCTTTTGAACTGTTTGGTTTTTAGACTTTTTTGGGTATCCGGACCTTAACGACTATCAGCATGCCAATTTTCAAATCTCCAGGTTATTGAGAAGTGGTCGAACAATTCGCGAAAAATTCAAGCAGAGAACGTTTCAAAGCTGCCATTTTGATTTTTTGTTGTTGTTGTTTTCGGACTCTTCTAGGTATTCGGACCTTAAAACCTAACAACATGACAATTTTTCAATCCCCAGCAGATGTAGAAGTGGTCGAACAATTCCCGAACTTTTCAAGAAGAGAAATGTTCAATAGCCACCTTTTTTATTTTTATTTTATTTTATTTTATGCCGCCAGAAGACGCCAAACTTTAAAACCGTCGCTACATCATTAAGCATTGCGTCATTACCAGTTTGATAGTAGCCTGTCCTTTCACCCAGTGAGAAGTGAGTGCCACAAAATAGCTGCGTCCGCATGGCAGCCGGTAACGGGAGCAGAACTTTCCTGTGTGGTTACCCTTGAAGACAGCGGAAGCGGTACATTCCTTTCCTTTGCGTCCTTAAAAAAAGCTTAAAAATCTGAAAATGATTGTTTCTTAATTTCTTTTTTAAAGGAAGGTTGATAGTTGTGAGTTTATGCTGTAAAAGTTGCAATGCGTTGTCATTTATAGTTTGCCAAATATCCGTTTTTTTAAATGGATCCCACCGCGAAATAGAGAATTTTGTGAAATTTAAAAATTTGATTTCTCGTAAACTAAATCGAAATTCTAAAAAAAAAGCGACGAGGTGCAAACATTCGGCCATGGCCCTAAACGCCTTCAAAATTTCCTGGTTCTGTTGCCGTTAGTGTGTCTGGAACGCGAACTGATAGCATTTTTTGCTTACCTTAACTTTGAAATACAATAGCTCTTGAAGTATCCCTAGAATCGAAAAACGGTTTATTTCAGCATTCTCTACAAACGATGAAAGTTTCGTATTTTTGTGTTCAATACTTTTTGCGCTGCGAGCTAGGAAAGCGCGAGTGTCGCGAAATTTCTAAAACAGAGGCAATTAATTTTTTTGGAATGGAGAGTCCGTGTGTGTTTTAATTTTGCAGCATTTTTTTTATCAATTCGAAAAATTCAACTGAAGAAATTCCCTTCATTATGAAGAACACTTCGCCCTCACTTTGTAAGTCAGATAACACATAGTTTTTAAGGGGGAAGGAAGGGGTGTAAAGTTGCATTTCGATTTCCTCCCTGTCTCTGTTTCTAATTGTTTGACATGCCGTCCTTTTGGCGCCTTGATGAAAGAGCTAGCTACTGACCGACGCCCTAATGTGGCCTCAGCCCCGCATGAGGATGGATTGTGCTTGTATCTCTTGCAACTGTAAGGGGTAAAAGTTCACAGTGATCTTTAAACCCCGAAATAAAAACAGTGTTCGATTCGAAAAATTTATTTTGTTTCGGATATCTTCCGTTATGTGAGACGTTTGTACACTATCTGGGATTTTTCATATCGCACATTTCTGACACTAGAGGGCGTAAGTAGCTATTTCTACTGACAAATGTTTAACTGTCTCTAGGAATCAGGTTGAAAAAGTTTTTAACTGGTTCCGTTTTCTATGAGGAACATTGTATCCATTGTGTACAGGGTGATTCAAAAGTTTGGTGCAAAAGTAAATCGATTAAAAAAGAACTATGGGTCGGTGAGACATGCGGTTTGCAGATTAATATTCACCAAGGTACGGGATTTTATATGGCATCCAGAAAAAAGAATAGTTCTAAATCTCGGCAATAGGGGGTCTGCTGCATAGAAAACAACGAGAGGTGAGAATTGTGAAATGAGATCTACGTTAAATTAATGAAACATATTATTTCAGCATGATCTAAAGATGCAAGGGCTCAATGTGTCCACCACAGCATTCCAGTACTGTTAACAGTCGTGGTATTATTACGCCTGATACAGCATTGAACAAAATGTCAACAGGAATGGCTGATACCTCCTGCTATATGGCGTTTTTCAGCGATGGTAAGGTCTGGGGATTATCTCTATAGACACGGGACTTCAAGTGTCCCCACAACCAGAAATCACCGGGTGTGAGATCTGGAGATTTAGGAGGCCATTCGTGTGCACTATGCATGCTCAATAGACGTTCGGTGCTAAACGTGCACGCCTGATTTCACGTTATATGCAAATTATTAGCTTAATAAAATCGTGTTGTTTTGCAATCAGAATGACAGCACGAAACTTTATTATTTTCGCACATGGAAAATGTTACTGCATTTCTCCCTAATGGCATTTATGTCTCACCCTAACGTTGCTTTGTGCGAGTAATGTGCAAACGTCACTAATGTGTCATTCTCTGCAGGAGCACTCTGTTGACGAGATTTTGAATTGTTTTTATTTTACGCTTTCCAACCGTAAGTTGAAGAAGCGTATATGCTCCAGCTTTGTCCGTCTGTCTGCCTGCCTCCACGTCCGCACGATAACTCGCGTAAAAATGGTTCGATTCCGATGAAATGTTAGCATGTGATAGGGGACGACCTGGGGATCAATCCTGTTGAAAATGGGCGAAATGGGGTCAAAGGTCAGGACATAGGAGTGGGACCCATTCCATTGCCCTTATGTGTCATAACTTACGTAAAAATGCTTCGATTGCGACAAAAATTTATCAAGTTGTTCCGGAGGTATACTGAACCGGTTCTGTTGAATATCATCAAAATGAGGTCAAAGTTCAGGACATAGGAGCGAGATTTATTCCACAGCCATTATCCTCATAACTTGACTGAAAATGTTTCTACTGCGCCAAAATTTAGTGTGTTGTTCCGGAGGTATACTGAACCAATTCCGTTTAATATCATCGAAATGGGGTCAAAGGTCAAGGCACAAGAGCGAGATTTATTCCACAGCTATTATCCTTATAGCTTGAGTAATGATTCCTGGTATGTTTTAAAGCGTATCATAATCCATGCAATGCATGATTTTACTAATTTGTTTTTCTTGATGTCATCCAAAGTGCCGTACCTCGGTGAATATTAATCTGCAAACCGCATATCTCTCCGACCCATATAACTTTTCAAATCGCATTTTACTTTTGTATTGAACTTTTGAATCACCTGTATATTCAGTATTACCCACGTGGTCACTGCAAACCCTCAGCACATATTTGGAACACATTGGGAACGCTTTTTTTAAAAAATGCGTGCCTAACGTGTTCCGGATCTGTTCTATTCCGTTCCGCTGATGACAAATGTGTTCCAAATGTGATCCGAATGCGTTCCTAATGTGTTCTCCACGCGTAAAATGTGTTATAGAGTTAATTTTTAGAACATATTTTTTTCCAGAACACATTCGGAACGCTTTGTACTTCAGCATGGAACATATTCAATGCCCATTCAGAACGTATTCGCAACACATTCAGAACGCATTCGAAAACACATTATGAATGTGTTCTTAATGTGTTCCGAATCGTTATGTCTAATATTTGCTCTCGTTTTGAGGAATTATTTACCTCTTGGAATTTTCCATATCAGAAATTGTTGCTCTGATTGAAACACAATGAAGCATGGCCGGATGAATACTTTTACGGGGTCCTGGGCGCAGGAGCGCGCCAAGGGCATTTGCCGCCCGGGTGCAAGCCCAGATTTGCCGCCCCCTTGTACGAGAATATTTTCCAATTTGTATTGATTTCTACAGGGAAAAATACATATCTTTAGCAACATTATTTTTTATTTCGGGTAAATTAAGCTTTTTCATAAAACACAATTGTCTCATATAAAACTGAAGGAAAAAAATATGTAAAACTCTAGTTCAGGTGACGCTTCCATGAAGTCAGCTTCCTCTCTCTCTCTCTCTGTCAATTTACAAAGAAGTCCGCTTTACCGGTAAAAAAAAGGTTCGTTATGTACGATGATAAACATGTTACAGCTTCCCGATGGCGGGAGGGCGCGCGCACACACACACACGCAACGAAGCAAAGTAAGAAGAGGAACTCGTGGATAAGGAAAATGACAAGAGTGGAAGACATCTAAATTCCCTGAAATAGCAATGGGCTGGACATATTGCCAGGAGAACGGACCACCGATGGACAACCAAAATAAATTTTAGACTGGATTCCAAGGGATACGAAAAAACCCAAATGAAGGCCACGTTGGAGATGGGTGGATGAAATTCGAAAGTATGCGGGAGTGACATGGAGGAGACTGGCGCAAGATAGACCGTTGAGGAAAAAACTTGGGGAGACCTTCTTCCAGCAGAGAATTGTGGTTGACGACGACGATATATATAACATTGAACCTGACGGGCGTCTCTTTAACTATTCTAACAAAAAAATCTAATACAATATATAGTGGATTACATCGAAATTGTACCAAAGTCCTCGTTACCCTTATTTCATCGATCCTATTTTCCCACCTTGTTTCAGAGCACGGTTTTACCGTCAACGCTGGAAGCTCTTTCTTTAAAATTTTCCATCGGTAAGGTTGTTCAGAAAAGAAAGAATATATTTCTTGAACAATGCTGAAAATGTTCACAATCTGTAGGGAAATTTTTTCGCCGTAATTTCCGACCAGATTTAAAGTATGAGCCGCTTAAAGTTTATAAAATGCGTAAGGACATAAGTCGAAAAATTATGCTTTTTGAAGGCCATTGTGTTTTTCCTTCACAATGGCCCCATTGTCATAGCGCTGGCCAAGCATATCATAAACGCTGAAATCTTCAAGATTAAAAAAAAAAAAAAAAAACAGATACCGCAGGCAAATAATTTGTAATCCTTTGCCCGCGGTATATGTTATTAAACAAAACAGTAAAACATTTTCTCTGTTTTCAAGACGACTTCTGTTGAATTATAAACGAATTATTTTTACTAAAAACACAAACGTGCCACATACCATTACGATTTCTCACAGTAAAACGTTTTCTTAACTTCTCTCGCGTCACTTATATTTATTTATCTACCGAAAAATTAGATTGAGGCGTCCTGCCGCCCCCGGAAGCTGGCGCCCGGGTGTTTCACACCCTTTGAACCCCCGCTTGGCGCGTCCCTGCCTGAGCGAAATACATTACAGGGCTTCGGAACAAAATTTCATTGCGAGGCTTAGAAAATAAAACTTATATTTTAATGAAGAAAAAGTGCTCAAAATCTATACCTTCCGACGAGTGAGGTTGAGTTTGTATTGTGATTCTTATAAAAACTTCATCACCAAATGATTAAAAAATAACTTCAACTAATCTGCGTAGTAAAAGTTTTTGCATAGCGAGTACCTTTGTCTAGCGAACAATGAGGATGTCACTAAAATAAATTCGCATAAATAGCTCCCCCCCCCCGATACACGTGATTGTGATTTTTTGATTCAAGGTGGAGGAACTGACAAACTAGTGACTTTTTGCTTTATTTCATACTGCCAATATAAAAAATATTTTTTATTTCCCCGTACTGTTTTTAAAGTCACTGAATAATCTGAAGAACTGTCCTCATATATAACCCCAAAATAACTCTGATATTGTTCTTTTTATTTATTTATATAATTGAAATACCTGGTTTACATACAAACCGTTGGTTATATGAAAGCAGGTAGCAGCAAAAAGATGAAATTTAATTTATTTCTTGAATGTTGAAAATAAAAAAGAAAAGATTAAGGTGGTTACAATATTTTTTTGAAAGCTGCAAATCTCAGTATCTGTACGACGAAGGGTGAAACATATTTGAAAGTGTAGGGATCAAAAACAAAACAATAAAAAAAAATTTAAGGGCCTCGGGCACCAAAACGTAAGCGAATAATAAGTGTAAAAGATTCTACAGAAAATAATTTGTTTTTATTTCCAAAACTGCGGGGCCTATGAAAGCGCGGGGCCGGGATTGTCCAGCCGACCCTGCAACGAAATCACAGCTTCATATATAATTTAGCAAATCAGCAACTGAGATGATTGAACAAACGCACCGTTGTGAAATATTTCTTTGTCAAATTTGTGTATATATGACTCCTCTCTACAACAATCTGAAAACAAAATGGTCTTTTACTTTCAAATATACAAGGGCGAATAAATGCCCTAATGCACTATATCCATTCTTCCAGTAGCCCAGCTCACCCATTTACACAGATTCGGGGTATTCGTAAGCACCTTTAAAATTTATATTTTATTAATACATAAATACATTTTTTCAAAGTCATAGGGATAAGTTTATTCAGCATCAAAGTTTTTCTCTCTTTTTTTTTTTTTTTTTTTGAGCATCTTATTCGCTTGTTTACTGTCTGCCGCAACCGCTTTAAACTGACTAAAGCAATAAATTAAAAGGAAAATGTTCATTTTTTAAATATCTTATTTTCGTTACGATGTACGCATCTCAAAGCATTTTTAGAAACGTTTTATAAGTGCTGTTTTACTGCATCTTCCTTTGGTTTACCGGAAAATAATATCAGTGCTACCTCACAAAGCACTTCAGGATTTTGAAATTGAACAAAACGAATAAAAGAATATGAAGTTGTTTGCAGGTGTGTAAGATTAATCAAATTTAGCGTTATTCGGCATTTTACGTTAAATATTGCTTTTTAGTTTTCGTGACGTATGAGACTCATTCGATAAATATTTCGCTTATCAAGAAACAGCAACGAAAACTAAGTTGAATTGAGTTCGATAGAAAAACCTTAGAAGCGTGGGTCGTCGGCATCTCTTTTCTTTTAATCAATTTGTTTACTACATGGGCTCACTCACACATTCAGTTTCCCACTAAAATAATCTCAAGTTTCCGGCTTGCTCTAGTGTTCTGGACATCAGGTGACATACAGGTCACCAGCTAGCGGCAGCCAAAAAGGCACTTCTCATACCTCCTCGCTATCCCGTGGGAGCTGTCCTGTTGTCATCAAAGCGCCTCTGCTGTCTGCTCGTCTAACACCTCGGTTGGCTGTTATTGTACTTGTCCTTGCACGGCGCCATCATTGAAGCGGGAATTTTGTTTTGGAGACAAGTTCGGCTTGTGCGGCACCTTTATAATCAAGCGGCATAGACACATGGGATCTCATCAAGTAAGTGCCCTTTCTTTATATCTTTAGTTGCTTGTATATATCCTACCAGCCCCTGTCTTTTATAGCAGTGCTGACTGCTACACCCAGATTTCTTTTCCTTCACAAACATCAGAGCTGCTGTACCTTCAATATCATCATCATCATCATCATTGTCAACCATTATCAATCCACTGCTGGACGAAGGTCTCCCCAAGTTTCCTCCACAACGGTCTGTCTTGTGCCAGTCTCCTCCATGTCACTCCCGCATATTTACGAATTTCATCCACCCATCTCCCATGTGGTCTTTTTCTGGGTCTTTTCCTGTCCCTTGGAATCCAATCTAAAATTTCGGCTGTCCATCTATGGTCTGTCCTTCTGGCAGTATGTCCAGCCCATTGCCATTTCAGGGATTTAACTCTGATCATGATGTCTTCCACTCTCGTCATTTTTCGGATCCACGAGTTCCTCTTCTTATCTCTCCTGGTTATACCAAGCATGCACCTCTCCATGCTTCTTTGAGTTGTCTGCAGCTTTTGTATGTCTCTTTTAGTTAAGGTCCACGTCTCTGCACCATACGTAAGCACTGGAAGGATGCATTGATCAAACACTTTTCTTTTAAGACATAATGGCATATTGCTCTTAAAAATTATGCTGTTTCTTCCAAAAGCTCTCCAGGCAAGTTTTGTACGCCGATTAATTTCTTCATCAATGTGACCCTCACTTGATATCTGCTGTCCAAGATAAACATACGTATCTGTTATCTCCAGTTTTTCTCCATCAATCGATAAATCTTCATTTCTTGTAAAAGCATTGAACATCACTTTTGTCTTCTGAAAGTTCATTTTTAATCCCACTTCTTTACTCTTGTCAGCAAGTTCCTGGATCATACTCTGCAGCTCTGATGGGGTAGTTGCAAAAATGACTACGTCATCAGCAAAACGAAGGTGGGTTAGATAATCTCCATTAATCTTTATCCCTTTGTTTTCCCAGTTCAGTGATTGAAAGACATTTTCCAATGTGGCATTAAAGAGCTTCGGAGATATGGTGTCACCTTGTCTCACTCCCTTTCCAATTTTTATGTGTGTTGTATTTTCAAACAGCCGAATCTTTGCACTTGCATTTTCATAGATGTTATTAATAATATTAATGTATGCATCTTCAATACCGCAGGATTTCAGAGCCGTGGTAACTGCTGATGGTTTCACCGAATCAAAGGCTTTTTCATAATCGATAAAAGCCATGCACAATGGAAGTTCATATTCCCTCGCTCTTTCAATCAGTTCTCTCAGTACGTGGATATGATCTATTGTGCTGTAGCCACTCCTGAATCCAGCTTGTTCTCTCGGTTGAGCCATGTCCAGTGTTACCTTCAAGCGGTGTGAAAGAACTTTAGTGAAGATTTTATAAACCACTGATAGGAGGCTGATAGGTCTGTAGTTCCTGAGATCCTCAATGTCACCTTTTTTATGTAGCAGGATCATTGTAGCATTGTTCCAATCCTCAGGAATCTTCCCTTCATTAAGGCATCGAGTGAAAATTTGGGCGAGTACTGTTTCAATTTCTCCACTTGCTTCTTGTATGATGTCTATAGTAATTCCATCTTCTCCTGGAGCTTTCCCTCGCTTCATGTTCTTGATTGCATGAGCAACTTCTGCTGGGAGGACTGGAAGAACTCTGGTACCTTTCATGATGTCTGGAGTACATGTATCATCCCTTTCATATAATTTGGAGTAGAAATCATTCACTCTTGTCAAAATTTCGCCTCTATTTCTTGTTATAGAACCATCTTCTTTTCTCAGAGCCATAATCTGTTTTCTTCCCTTACTGAGATGTCCCTTTGCTATCTTAAGGCTTTGGTTGTTTTCAATTGCTTTCCTCACTAGCTCACAGTTGAATTTCCTTACGTCTTCAGTGATACTTTTTCGTGTTGTCTTGCATAGCTCTATATATTCCACTTTGGAAGTCACATCTACTTTAGTTGTCCTCATCTCTCTTCTTTTTTGCATCAACATTTTGGTTTTTCCTGATAATTTGTTCACATGCAACTTGTTCTTAGACCCAGCTAATTTTGTTGCTGTTTCCATTAGAGCTTTGGTTACTTTTCTGTTAACTTCCGAAATATCCACTTCTTCCGATGTTAGGCCTTCTAAAGCAGAGAATCTGTTCTTCAGTTCCAACTTGAAAGTATTATGGTGTTTTTTAAGGTTGGTTATGTCAATACATTTTGTTTGTCTTATGAGCTTGCCACGTTCCAGTTTAGTGTTGAGGTGCATCTTACATCTCACCAATCTATGGTCACTACCTGTGTTGAACTTGTTCAGCACACTGCAGTCTTCGATGACGAATTTTTTGTTACACATAATAAAATCAATTTCACTTGTCGTCCCAATTGGATGTCTCCATGTCCATTTCCTGTGTGGCTTTTTCTTGAAAAAGGAGTTCAAGATGAAAAATCCTTCTGCCTCTGCAAACTCAACGAGAGTATTTCCACGCTGGTTTCTGTTGCCGTGACCGAATTTACCTACTGAAGTTTCATTCTGTTGCCGTTGCCCTATTTTTGCATTGAAATCTCCCATAATTATCTTCAAGTGCTGCTTACCTTTATTATTTAGATGACGAATTTCCTCATAAAATTCTTCAATTTCT
The DNA here is from genome assembly GCA_039090855.1 of Macrothele yani. Taxonomy (NCBI): domain Eukaryota; kingdom Metazoa; phylum Arthropoda; class Arachnida; order Araneae; family Macrothelidae; genus Macrothele; species Macrothele yani. Next base: position 43,314,348 of record CM077001.1, read on the forward strand.
TCTTCAGGATGACTTGTGGTGGGTGCATAAGTTTGAATAATCTGAGCCTGGTATCTTCTCGATAGTTGGATAACGAGTCGTGCAGCTCTGTCAGAGGAACTTTCAACTTCTACCACTTTATCCTTCAGTTTCTTGTTTATTATAAATCCAGCACCACTAGTTCTGCCAGTATCTGTCCCACGATAATAGAAGAGATGTCCACTTTTCAGTTCAATGAGATCTTCTCCTTTTCTCCTTACCTCACTTAGCCCGACGATGTCCCACTTGATCCTTTGTAGTTCCTCTTCCAATTCAAGAAGCCTTGAATCAGAAGATAGGGAGCGTCCGTTATAGGTAGCCAAGGTCAGCATCAAATGGCAGCCTAGTCTGGTCCTCCGGGGATTCTTAGCACCCTCTGCCTTCATGTCGCACTGGCCGCTGCCTTGGCCAGGTACATTCCAGCTGCCGGAGACTGAGGGCCAAGATTTAAGTTGTAGAGTCATATACACATCTCTCTTCCCCAGTGCCATCATTGTCTGTGAGTAGTATCATAGCATTATTTCATTTTCTCTTTTTCCTAAGTTTGTACCTAACGTGTGATCTGTTTTCGTGGCATCTAACATGCATTCCTGTTCAATGTGCTATTTCAGCACAGGTAATTTTAACGAATTAAAGCTGCATTTTGTTAGGTACCATAAGAATGATCCACATTTTCTTGCTCAGTGCACTTTTTGCCCATACACGTCGAAAAGTTGGCATGCATACAGGATGCATCACAGCAGATTCCATAACATGGAATTCCCAGATGGCATACAGGATGCAAGTTCTAGTACCAGTAATCTTAATGATGATGCTTTCGATTCTGATGCAGGTTTCTGTTATTATCGACAACATTCAGAAAATCTTACAGAAAATAATCAGGAATTTGCCTTAGCTTCCTTTTTGTTAAAATTAAAAGCTAAACATGGCCTCTCTCAGAGCACACTAAATGCTATTACGGAAGAAGTTGATATTTTGCTTTAAACCCAAAAGAATCAGATTAAGGCTGCATTAAGTAAAATACTCAAAGAAAGAGGGATGCAAGATGATCTGGACCTTGAAGATCAATTATCTGCTGTTTATTTCAACAGCAGCATAAAATTCAGCTCTGCTAAAAAGAGGGAAAAATTTTATTCTCAAAATTTTAAATTGCTGCTTCCCCAAATGCAGTTTGTCAGCAGAGACATTAAACGTATAAATAACAGGGTGACATATGTTAACAACTATGCATACTATGTACCTTTCCTAGATAGTTTGCAACATTTACTGGCAATGCCTGAAGTACTGTATTGGGCTACATGTTCCCATAGAAGTACTGATGGTGTCATGAGGGACTGGTGTGATGGAGAGTATTACCTACAAAATGAAACTGAAAATTTGCTGCAAATTGTGCTCAATATTGATGACATTGAAACTGTGAACCCTATTGGAATGTGCCGAAAGATTCATAAACTAACTGTTGTTAGCTATGAGATTGCTAATATTCCACCACAGTTTCGATCATCACTGCATGTTAAACAGCTTGTAGCAGTATGCAAAACTACATATGTGAAGAAAAGTGGTTTGAGAAACATTCTACTTGACTTTATGCAAGGAATGGATACATTAAGTGATGGTTGTTGGTTCGATGTAGGTGTCAACAAACTTTTTTTTAAAGCCATTCTTCGGGGCACACCAGCTGACACCCCTGCTTCTAACTCCCTATGGGGTTTTAAAGAAAGTGTGGCAAATGCCTATAAATGCTGCCGATCATGTGAAGGAATTCAGCCTCAAATATTTCAGGAGTTTACTGATGATGCCTTTCCTCTCCGAAGCACAGATGAGCATATAGCAAGATGTGATATTCTAGAAGAAGCATCAAAACATTCAAAGGCACATCTCAGTAAGAGATATGGAATCAATAACAGGTCTCCTCTTTTTGATATCACAGGAGTTCAACTAGAACTTGCAGTTCATGACCCCATGCATATTTTGCTGGAAGGGGTGGTTCTAGTCGAGCTTAGAGCACTCTTGGCTCATTTATTATAACTGAAAAACTTTTTTCTTTGCAATGGCTTAATGTAGAACTCAGTGCATGGATTTACAATTATTTACAAACTGCCAGTAAACTCCCTTCATTTGATGCAGCCGTTCTTAAGGATGCTGGCAAAATTAACATTTCAGCATCAACAGTTCTCGTTCTTTTAACAGTCCTGCCATTTGTGCTATCCAAAAAGATAGATGTGAGCAACCCAAAATTTGTTAACTTCATTCGCCTAATACAGATAACAAACAAACATTTGTACCTCACCTTACGCTGAAGAAGAGACCAAAGAAGAGCTAAGAAATTTGATTGCCCTACACCATTGTGCATTCATTGAACAGTACCCTGGAGTTGCACTGACCCCAAAATTTCATTTCTTAGTTCACTTTCCCAGGCAAATAAGAAGATTCGGTCCTCTGCGCCATCAGTGGTGTATGCGCTGGGAGGCCCATTTTAGTGTGTTCAAGGGGAAAAAATAGGGTAGTTTTAAAAATATAGCTTATAGCATTTCCCATTTCCACCAGATGTGGATGTGCTATCATCAGCTAGGTAGAATGGGTGAGAGAAACCCAAATTTTTTGTATGCAGGCCATGAAATTTTAATAAAGAGTAAACTGAACCTGACTGCACATCCTTCAAATGTGCAGCAAGATGTCATTGCTGCTTTCAGCAGTGGCCATGAAAACATTTGGCTTGCGAAAGAAGTCACATTCCATGGATGTCGATTAAGACCAAATGTAGCTGTTGCATCAAATGAAGGAGCAGGGAAGTTTTTTGTTGTTGACGAAATTTTAGTAAAAGGGAAGGAAATAGTTCTTCTTGTTAAAGAAACTGATAAATCTAACTTTGTGCAAAGTTTAAATGCCCACGAGGTGATTTTTAAGAACCACCAATCTTGTGAGCATCTGGATTTGTTGAAGCGACCTTGGCCACTTATAGTCACCATGTTTGCATCCAAACTATATATTGTAAATCCATATACTTGTAGGGTACATGGTTAGTATCAGCAGTAACTATGCAGTTTACCTTCTCATGCTGTTATTGACACTAAATTTATATCCCAATATCATAGAAAACCTTTTAAAAATTCAGTTTTTATAGCATTTTCTTTTAAATCTTAGATTGAGATTTTCCAAAGGACTGGTAATTCTTTGAGCAAATCAAAATATTAAAACATCGTGTAACAATTCATTAACTTTGAAAAAAACGTTACAAATCAAAACAAATTTATTCCCAAAAGTTTTCTTCCCTTTGGGAAAGGATTTAACTGCCTTTTATGGAAATAATCCCATGGCAGCTAGAATAAAGTTCAGGAGTTTTCAGAAAATATGGGGGATATTATTCTTCATATTTCTTGCATTTAGCTTTCAAATACAGTATGAATGCATTGCTGTACTTAGGTATTTATTTTTTATTTATTTATTTATATTTATTTGTTTGTGCTGTTACATAACGTAAGAATATTACAATAAGTTAAACATACAAAGGCTGTTGAATAGCAAAGCTCAAAGGGAACAAGAGAAAATGCCTCTTAGAAATATTGACATAGCCCTTAGTTCCCTCAAAAGTATTTTAGCCTTATCATAAATTATTTTTGTAAATATTTAGGATTATTATTTGGATTTAATAAAGGAAGATATCTAATTATTTTTTTAACTCAGTAGGTGTTTTTTAAGTATTTTTAAAGGAGATTTTGGTTGTTAATATTTGTTAAATCCAAGGGCAATGAATTCCAATAATCTGGTCCAGGATAGTTTAAACTTTGTTTTAATAGCTTAGTTTTAGGCTGTATTGGGTGAAGCAGTAATCTATTTCTTGTTTGGTAGTTGTGTCTATAGTCTATTGCAATTAATTTCAATTAAATCTGTATGCAAATTGTTCTTAAGTCTCAGAAACATTTTACCAAGATTATAATAGAAAAGTGGATGTATTGTTAATATTCCGAATCCATTCGGATGAGCTATAGGATGTTTAGTCCATCGTAAATCAGGGGTAAAATGCACTCCCAAATAGTTACAATAATTTTTTTGGTACTATATCAATTATTTTATTTTCTAATAATAAATTTATGGTATGGCCCCATTCAGATCTCTAGAGAAGACCATAGCTTTAGTTTTATAAGTGTTAATTATCAATTCATTAGTAGCTAGCCAATTTGAGTATACTTGTGAGCATTAGCTTTAGTAATAATGTCATTTAAATTGTGTCCCCTTAAAAGTAATGTGGTGTCATCTGCATATAGCATGACATCATTTTCTGATGTTATGCTAAACATATTATTAATGTATAAATTGAATAACAAGGTAACCAAAATTGATCCCTATGGGACGCCATAATGCGATTGTAGTAAAGTAGATTGAAACTGATTAATTTGTGTGTATTGTTTTTTTATTAAATAGTTTTTAAGTAAAGAATGAGGCATTCCCCTTATTTTCAGAATATGTAATTTCTGAAGTAGGATTTCATGATTTATTGTGTCAAATGCTTTTGTTACATCTAAAAAAACAGCAAGTGTCATAGTATTAAGTGCTAATTTTTTTTAATAATGTTTTGCAAACGAAGCAATGCGATTTCAGTAGATTTATGGGGTTGGAAACTCAATTGAATTTTTTATTATATTTTATTTTAGTGTAAATGTTATGTCGTGTATATTAATTTTTCTAAAATTTTGGCAAATATGGATAAGTCTGCAATAGACCGATAATTATTAGCATCATTTTTAAACCTAATTTATATTTGGAAGTAATCTTAGTTATTTTAAGTGCACCCGAAAACATTCCTGTGCGGAATACCAGATTAAAAATTATGAATAATGGTTTTATAATTTTTTCGGCAACATGTTTTATTGTAGCAGGGTGTATTTCATCATGGCCAGGACCGGTATTTGTTTTAGTATCAGCAGAAGTTCTGAATATTTAATTTCTATGAAAACAAATGAATTAGAAAGGTGCACTTTATTTGTATGTCTGAAGGATTATTAGCTGAATGAGTTTAAGAATATGTGGAATAGCTTTTATAAATTTTGAGTATGTGAAGTAATTCAAGGTTTGCAAATTTTTTTTTTTTTTTGATTGAAGGTTTAACGACTATCGTGAGCAACTCAATGGGCTATAAGCAGTCGCCCGTCCCTGATTTAGGGTCACTGGTTCCAGGGAAAGGAGCGAGCCAGTGCCGTAAGACAAACACAACATCCATGCCTGACCGGGATTCGAACCCGGACCCCTTACGGACGAACGATCAGAGGCCAGCGCCTTAGACCACTGCGCCACCGGGGCGGCTAATTTTTTTCTCCATCTTATATTATTTAAAGTAATCGGGAAAACTTTATCATAGATTTCTTTTAAAGTTGTGTAAAACCCATTATAAGCTAAGTTTGGGGATTCATACATTTCAAGTTCTTCCCATGTTAAAGCACTCAAAAGTGTTTTAAATTTATCAGGGTTTAATTTATTTATTTGTTGACTGTTGTGAAGCTTAGGTGGGTTTGGATTTGATTTCCCTTCCAGTATATTAAAAAAAATGGTAAGTGATTACTGTGTGTCACATTGCAATATCCCTGTTGTTATAACTTGAGTTGGAGCATTAGTTATGGATAAATCAATTGTAGTATTAGTATTAGGGGTGATTCTAGTTGAGGAAGTAATTGTATTGAAAAACCCAGATGTAGTTAATAGTTGGTTAAATTGTTTAGTTATTGTGTTATTACAAGAAATATTGTTATTAAAATCTTCTAATATAAATGTTTTTTTATTTGTAAGATCTGCAAATTCAAATAGGTTATTTAATATCACTAGAAATTCCCTGTAATCTGAATAAGCTGGTCTGTAACATGTGGTAATAATATAAAATTCATTTTGAACTGTATTTCAATATTTTTATTCAGAAATGTGAACTCATTAATTAAAGAGAAATTTTGATGTTGGTTCTTGACATAGATTGCTACCCCTCCTTCCCTTGAATATTCTCAGTCGAGATTAAAGTCCTGGAAGTTATTAATTTGAATCATAAGGGGTGGCGGAAAGTAAAGTTTGTTGACCGGGCCCAAAATTTCGAATTGTGGTGCAATCCCTTCCCACTTCCCGGAACAAACAGAAGAAAAACAATGCCTAAGAAGCTTTGTTTGGGATTAGGATCATTTGACAACTTACCTGGAAGAACTTTGTAAGGCACATCACAACAAAAAATCGGACATATGTTTAAAAAAAAAAAAAAAAATCTTGGCTAAAATTATTGAAATTATTGACTGGGCCCGGGCGGCTCCGCTGCCACTGATTTGAATAGTATAGTTTTGGGTAGGAAACCAAGTTTCAGTAATGCATACTACATCCAGTGGTGTACAAATTAATCGTATAAATGTTTCTAAGAGCGTGATTTTATTTTGTAATTATCTTTGTAATGTATTATTTTTAAGTGTTTTATCTGTATTAATAGATAATAGATGGACTGAGTAATATTGAGATTGTATTAGGAACTATAGTTATATTATTAATTATCAGTAGTATGTAGATTGAGGTGTTTAAAAATTAAGTGCAAATCCTCAATCAAGACAATTTTTCTTTTTCGGTTGTCTTAACCCTGTCTTATGTAGAATTTCCATTGTTTATCCAGGCATATTTTATTTTTTTGTTGCTGTACCAATCTTCTAGCTTTTCAATACAAGTGCTTGTAATAGGGGGAGAGGTTTTCATTGAAAAACAATTTTTTAGGTAGATATTTGATATCTAAATCTTTTATTATAATTAGAACATTTTGTGTATAATTTATTCAGAAACACTGCAATACCAAGCAGCAGTCAGCTGGTAATTATACAGTGCTCTGCAGTGTTAGAGCATGAACACGGATAAAACTTACTTCTAATAAAGAACTCATTTCATGTAATGGGATATATCATATTTTACCCTCTCAGGGAGAGGCTAGGACCACACCCACTTGGAGGTGAGCCAGTGCCATCAGTAAGAGATGTCACTGTAACACTACATTATTAGGGTTCAATAAAATTTGCTAGAAATAAACATCAGACCAATTTCAGACTTTCATCAAGTTCACTTTTAAACAGTTTCTAACACATTAGTGCATAATTTTGGATAAAATCGGCCTGAGAAGGTAAACTGTGCAATTGCTCAAATTCCCGATAGCTGTTTCTAGTTATACAGAGGATGTTTACACATTTTTAGAATGATCTTCCAGCAATATAATCAGTGTTTAAAAAATATTTCTTTGCTAAATATTCTATCTGATGACATTCTTCAGACTGAACTCTAGATTTCCAAGAAAAGAGGAAATTTCCTAAAATTGGTATTATTATTTTATTGCACCCCTCTTCCACTGCTTTTCATAGTTCAATCATTGTTTTATGTCTGTGCTGAGAAAGCACTCTTTTTAGTAGTCCAAAGGCACAATAATCCATTGGCAACACAACAGGGAACTTTGAAAGAATATGAGTAAAATATATATATTTTTTCATGTTTTCAGGTAATAGAGTGTTAGATTTGGATGTAACTGGTAGCCATATCCTGATAAAGTTATGTTCTCTAGAAGGCTCTGTGGATAAAAGAATGGTATTTTCTCTTTAATTATAGGAATTAGGACATTATTTTGGTAATAAGTAGAATTGCTTTTAACATTCTTTTCAAAACTTTAATTTCCCATCATACGAGAAACCAGCAGCAATCATGAATCCTATACGGAAACTTTCTTTGGATTCTTGGAACCAAATTTGTAAGCCTTTTTCTGCTTTTTTGTGACAGTGAATAGACCTTTTTTTTGTTACAGTCATTTAGGTAGATCCATGCTTCATCAATAGTAACAACAAATTTCCATCTGTCTCCAGCTAATTGATTTTCATAAAGAAGTCTACAACACTATGTTACCGCAGAACATTTTTTTTTTTCAGATTCAAATCTTTGTTTATTACCTCATTTATAGTTGATACAGAGATTTTTAATGAGTTTGTAAGCCTTTTTCTGCTCTTTTAGGATAGTGAGTCGACCTTTTTTGTTAGTCATTTAGGTAGATCCATGCTTCATCAATAGTCACAATAAATTTCCATCTGTCTCCAGCTAAGTGATTTTCATAAAGAAGTATACACCATGTTATGCGCTCAGCCCCTGAACATTTTTTTTCAGATTCAAATCTTTGTTTATTACCTGGTTTGCAGTTGATACATAGATTCTTAATAACTAAGCAATTGCTCTTTGGGTTGGTGGATTTTCTTTTATTACCGTATACCTTACTTTTGAAATAGTCATAAAAGTATATACTTTCTTTGGATATTCATTTGTTCTTTTTTCTGTTAAAAGCAATGCTTGATTATTTTCCCTTCTATTATTAATAATTAGGGCTAGGATTTTTATGATTTTGCATACTTTGTTTTATGGTAATACTAAATCGTTCAAGTGTATTCAAATGCCTTTCATACAAAATTAAGCTGATTTAAGTATCTTTGTTAAGGCACTTTTCTGCATTTTTTCGTGATTTTTACACGCTATGGCATTTTTTCAGATTTTTCTGTCATTTCAAGGCACTCTTTTGTTGTTTGTGATATTTTGGTATTTTGCATATTTTGGTATTTTCAATAAAAAGGGCATTTTTGAATGTGTTTTCCCTGAAACTCCATTTTCCCCTGAAAGCCAGAAGCAAGACTGAGAAAAGTGCTTGTGTTTAGAACATCTATCTGTACATGCGTTGTAGCAAACAGCAGGGCAGTAAAAGCAATTCTACAGCTCCCATCTCTTCCTTCAAGCCGCAGATGAGCTGTTCTCCCATTTGGAGCACAGCTGTTGCCAAAAAAGGAAGGTGAAGGTTCTGTCTGGAAGAAGGTTACATTTTTATGTCTGTTTCTTGTTTTCTTTCATAAGGCTTATTTTTTGTTAACAAAAAAAAAAAAAAAAAAACTCTGTTTGGTACAAAAACTAAAAAGTTAAATTGTATTTTAAATGGTTTTTTTTTTATCTTATAGAGATATGTTTGTGGGCAGTAAATTTTTAGTTTGGCACAGAAATTGTAAAACAATTAAGTTGCATTTTCTTTTTTTTGCTTTGTTCTATAGGTCATGTTTCGGTTAGTAAAATAAAGAACTTCAGTTGACACAGCAACAGTCAACAGATTAAATTATATTTCTTGGATTCTTTATGTTTTGTTTCATGCACCTCTTCTTTTTTCTTAATTTTGCATGAAAATAAAAAAAGAAACATGCATTTCTTAGGGGGTTTTGTTTTTGTTTTATGCAGCATTTTTTAGCTTTTAAGTCATAAAATCATTTTTATAGGGCATTTTCTAGCAATTTTTATATCATAAAATTCCTAGCTCTATTAATAATATTGCTTATTTTACATTTAGAAATGCTAATTCTATTATTTTCATAGCATTTCTTAAATATAGAATACGAACATTTTTCCTCGTAAAGAGCAAAAGCATAACCTTGTATCCACAGCTTGTTTATGTGCGCCATTTTCTTAGCAGACAATATTTAACTGTGGCAGATGTTTCTTTCATGTTCATCTAACATGCTGTTGCCAGTTTCAATTCTCTGAACTTCTCTTTTATTTTATGTAGTTTCTTATCAAAAAGGTTCTAGAAATGTGTGCACATCCTCTGTATTTATAAAAACTAATCATGAACTGAATATCAAGTAACACAGCATTATGTGCAATATTTCATCATTTCAAAACAGTTGTTCTATTTTTCCAACTTGCTCTTCATTCCTGATTTACACTGTAACTAGCTCCTTCAGAGAAATCTTGTTGTTTCCATAGACTTAGGATTTTAAAATAGCCATGTACGACATACGCAGTATATTTCGTGGAAGTTGTAAAGATTGTGGAGCCAATGAATGCAGCGAATTTGAAAACACTGAGGAAAAACTTTCTGCGGGTACTGTGGATGTCCACCAACAAGGCATGTTAATCGTAAGTTGAAAGTTTAATATATCTGCTTTATTTATTTTTTTTATTTTCCGTGCCATATTATGTTTTCTGAAATCAAAAATCACTTCAGCTTCAAGTTAATGTAAAACAACCTCTTTACTTCCTTCTATTTTCTAAACCATATTTTTTTACTCACAATTTGCAGTTTCTATATTCTATGTTGCACTTTTCTGAACCAATTTCTGGTAGAATGTTGCCCTATATTTTTCTGTTTAATCTTCACCTCTCAGTGAGTGTGAAAATTCAGCCCCACTCTCAATCAAACGTGAATTTGCCAATTACTGTTTGGTTGACTTACCATTACTACTACTACTAAGTGCAGCATTTTTTCACACCACTGAGTTATACGTGTTAGCAAGCTAGCAGGTTTCAGATCATGCAGACTTCATTTTTGTTTGTGTCATCCATCTGATAATGTTCGAAGGCAACTGGGGTGATACAAAAATGTTCATGCTCACTTTTTAAAGGGCATGGAATGAAAAAAAGTATAGTGCAATATTCTACCAAAAAATATTTCTTATGAATTTTTTACATATCTTCAGCAATTAATAAAATTTTAATTTTTTTTTTCATTGTCCTGTGTTAAGTCCTGGGCATAGCCGGATCCAGGTATCGGCAGTCCAGGCAACTGCCTAGATCCCTGGTTCAGGGATGACCCCCAAGCTTTGATTTTTTTAATCGAAGTTTTTTTTTTTAATTTTCCGTTGCATATACATCAGTTTTTCTTATTCCATCACTGATTGTCATTTTGATGAAAATCAGATTCAAAATATGAATAAAGTGCATATATATGTAGTCCCTCTCTCCCTGAGAAATATCAATTCCATGTATCCAGGGTTCTCGTGGCAGCATCCTTCAGATTCAAACTCATGTTCAGAGCCAGATTAGTGGTGGTGCGTGTGTGTGTGTGGGGGGGGGGACTTTCAGAGCTAGAGTCCTGGGGCACATCCTCAGAGGCGTGCACCTCCATTGACATTTTTAAAAAATATGCATATATATTTTTTAGTTTACATGTACTGCACATGACTGCTATCCTAAAAGGAATAAATGTGCCAAAATTTTTATGGTAGGGTGAAAGAGCATCTAGTTTCTCTCTTTGTCAATGATATCAACTGACTTACCGGATTTTTTAAATTGCAGTATTATTTATTTAATGGCCCTCATATATATAAGTACTCCTCATGATATACGCATAACATTTTCAGGCACTTTTTGGTTATTTTTCTATCTCTACTGCAAGTGCCATATATGTGAAAAAGATAGTTAAAAAGCTACCCAAAATGTTTAAAAGATACAAAATACACCCCTCTTCACAGTTTTACTGTTCCTTCTAATTTTCTCACATTAAATATGTTCCCCTTTAATTTTAGAGGTAAATATTTCCCTATGCTATATTTTCCAAAATTCTTGAAAATACTGGTTAAGAGGAGCAGTGGCTCCATAACATGGTTCTTTCCTGGAGCCCCCAAACCTCTTGATCTGGCGACCTAGACTAACAATTGTTATTATATAAACTGACTCATAAATGAGATATTGGGAATTCTCTGAACCATAATAGAAGTAATCAAGGAAATTATTTTATAAATCTAATTTACATAAAAGACATAGTTCTACCTCATAGAGTGCCCTCACATGGTGTGTAATTCATGTTTAAAATTTCTTGGTGAACTTGAAAATTTAGCATCTCACTGGTTCATCCAGAATAACAGAAATATATTTGATACATTCTCAATGACTTAGGCAATATTGCCTAGAGTGTGGATTTATTTGACTACGAACCGAAAGATAATGGTACCTGAGGAGACTGTAAAAGGTTTTCAATTTTCTCATAAATTTTTAGTGTGCATACAAAAACTTGGGGCAACTGAATATGTCACAAATAATTGCAAACTTTCTTATGTAATTAGGAAATATAAATAACTCAGTTCATTCCTTTCATTAGATATGACAAACATTACATACCCGTAATTTTACTGATATTATTTTTCATTAATCCATGCATTAAGTGCATGCTGGATGGGGCCCTGGATGGGGCCCTGGATGGGGGTGGGGGCATAAAGACTATATAGCCTAATCATACAGAAGCTTCGTTACATTTAAGAATCTCACTATAAGGAATTTTAATGAAAAATTATTCAAAAATGTGTCAAACTGAATTCTTATGGAGTATACAACATTTTTCTTATTTTTACTGACTATCAATTTAAGAAATAGTTCCCTTGTTATTTCTTCTGCATCTGCTTTCATTCAAAATACCTTAGAACAGATTTAAGACTGGGACAAAGCATTGAATATGGTATTAATGATTATTTCGATCTTACCCATGTGCCACCTAGGTCCTAAGGAGCTGCACAGAATTTGCACTTAAACCCCAAGGAAAGATAAAGTTGTAATTGAAGAACTAACAGGACATTGATGTTGAATATCCAAGAAGAAAACCTGAGAGGAGGAGGAGGAGGGGGGGGGGGGCTAATGAAAAAGGTAGCCAATACCACAATTATCACCTTAGTACCCTTCAAAATGACCATTCGGTCAACATGATTGTCTAATGCAGCAAAAAAAAAAAAAGAGATTTGAAAATCACTTGAAATAAGTTAGCCAACAACAAATGGTAAGAGACAGGCCATTGAGACTTCCCTAAAAATTCTTGTCCTAGTGCCTAAAAAAGTCTTAATCTGGCCATGACTGATATACATTTATACATTTTGAAAGGCACTTGCTGTTAAATAAATAAATAAGTGTGTGTATGCATGTGTGTGTGTTTCTAAAGCAATGTCTTATGCCCATTTTAAGAATATCAGATAATTGTAACAGGTAGCAAGGCTATGAAACTCTGTAAGGGTGTATTCTATAGTAAGTGTTATGGGAACAGTCATTTTTCAAGAATTTTTCTATCAATCAATTTTTCAAATTACAGAATATAGTTAGATGGTGTATCTCGTGATACATATTATACAGGGACATTCCATGGTGTTGAAATACTTTAAAACAAATGTGTGAAACAGAAATTTGGTGTTCATTAAGTCGTCACAGCTACAAACTATATCGCTGTTTTGGCTATTTAATTTTTTATCCGTATGACTACAACTAAGCAGAACTTTGTTACTGAGAATGTATTGTGATTTGCAACCATGGCTAGAAAAAAATGTCTTAAAAATCACTAGTTGAGATGGGTGACTGTGTGTGTGTGTGTGTGCGTGGGGTGGGTAATCCTACATGAACTGCCTCTTACTTCCTCTGCTTAATATGATGAAATATCTCATTGGTAATGGAAATGATAGAGGCTAATAACTGGATCTCAGCTATTCTCTATGAGATGTTACTACCATGTATATGGTTACCCCAGTTGGTGAGTCTGCCATCCTGCATTTTTCAAGCAATATAAGCTGGCGAATTCAACAACTCTGGTTGGAGTTGGTGTAGGAGAGATAGCTGAGAAGTATACCGATTTCTGTAGCTGTAATTCTGTTGAAAATGGGCAGATACTACACATATGGAAGCAAATTATCATTTTTGAATAGAAAGCAATTGGATCATATAACAATGCTGTTGTATAATTTATTATGTCATATAAATCTGCACAGTATCTGGACAGCTTTGGATAGACTTATGATATAATGAAATACATAATAGCAGTGCTTTGTTTTCACATTTCTTTGTAGTTATGACAACTTTGTGCAATCTTCAATGCATATGTTCTGCTGCACCATTACATAATAAATTCTGCTTTTTTTCTTCTTTCTGTTTTTGTCATTTACTGTGTAAAGCTCCTACATGCCTCACATTAAAAAACATAGTTTGTTTGATTAAATATAACTGAATTAAAAAAAGATTAATCTGTTCCTTTTATTGATGTTTTTTTTTTTAGTTCATCTATGAGTTTTCAATGCTAATTGGAAGGGAACAAATGGAAATTTTCAAGTCGAAGAGGAAAATATTTTTTGAAAAAATTGACCTGTGTGCTACAGGTAAAAACAGTTTTGAACTGGTAAGTTTTCAGATATGATTTAACTTAATGTTTGGTAACTGATGTTAAATTTTTTAAATGTAGCAACTGATTTCTTATTGCAAAATCTCCATTTAATATTGGTCAATAATACTTTCCCAGAAAAAGTGCTAATTATTTTTTCTAATCATGCACATTGTTGTTGTAAAGATCATGTAAATTTATTGAATGTATATAGCTCTTAAAATACCACTTTTTGAATTCTTCACATTTTTGTCATTCAAGTAAACTGAAGTTGCACAGTCAGTATCTAGCACAAATAGCTTTGAGAAGCAATTGCAGTTACCACTGGACAATAGGAATAAGAGCATTACCTATACTTCTCCTCTTTTAAGTATTTTATGACTGTATCTCCCATTAACATGTAGCTAGACTGTGGGAACTGAACGATTTAAAAAAAAATAATGCATGGATTATTAACAGAATTGCAAACATGAAGTGACAGATATGGATGATGCAATAGAAAAAATTAGCAAGATGAAAAAAGTATTTAGGCTACTATGCACAAGTCACTTGTGGTTTCAATAATGCATATTTGGTAATGGCTCAAAAACGGGATCTGGCCCATGTGCCTGAAACAAGTGTTGAAAGGGAAGTATCATGTAGACATGTGCATCTGACCACTTTGAACCTACAAAAACAGTTAAAAATAAGATGTGATTCACTATACAAGAGGAAAAAAATGTGCTTTAGAAAGGTGAACACTCATGCAATCAATAGCATGGACAATCAGTTGGGGGGGGGGGGTTAACTTGATAATCTGAGGTGCCCCGTAATTGTTATACGGAAAGACTTAGAGTATTCTGTATATTTGGGGAGGCCCCCTGAACCTCAGTGGATGCCACAGGCTGTGCAGAGGCCATATGTACACCACTGCATATAATAGTTTTGTGGTAGCAGTACTTAGTGTGTAATAACAATTTTCCCATATTTAATATAATGTGAGGAACTTAAATTATCATATGAACTAATATTTGTCTGTTTACCAAGATCTGTAAAAAATAACAACTCACACTAACTGTCGGACATGCACTAAATATTTGAAAGCATGAACAGGTGTTACAGTATAGATGAATAGTTCTGATAATTATACAAACTAAATATACGCATTGGAAAATAATGCACTTACCACTAAAAAAGGGAACATGTGCAACATCCATTTTCTTACTGTTTGTTGTGTATATTCTTCAATCAAATTAAAGTATTTCCAGGATATTAATATCCTGTCATCAGTCATCTAACACTAAATGACAGGTTTCGTGGAATTAACAGTAAGAAAGTTAAAATTGAATGTGGTGCTTTTTTTGTGGTAAGTGCATTATTCTCTATTGTGTATCAACAAGGTTTCTTTACACACACACACACACACACACACACACACACACATATATATACATATTCCCCCCTCCCCTCCAAAATATATTAGGTACTAATAGTTTCTTTATCTTAGAAGCCCCATGCTTTTCTAGCATGCATTGAGAAATTTTCTGTTAACTTAAAATGACATGGAAGAAAAATAGAACCAGTTCTAAAAAGCATATTAGAATAGAACTTTGGCAGTATATATATTACTTGAGGATTCCCAGAGACAGGTGTTGTAAAGATTTTAATGTTTAGTCAAAATTTCTTTGATGTAAAGTACAGGAATCTAAGCCACTATTTTGTCCCCCAGCCCACCCCCAATGCAAAAATATCACTGGTGAATTATGTCTGCACTGCACTGTATTATTTTCTATTTTATCAACATATTAATTTGTTGAACAAT
The DNA here is from genome assembly GCA_039090855.1 of Macrothele yani. Lineage (NCBI taxonomy): Eukaryota > Metazoa > Arthropoda > Arachnida > Araneae > Macrothelidae > Macrothele > Macrothele yani. The sequence continues at coordinate 43,330,085 of CM077001.1, forward strand.
CATTTTAATTTCATTGATTTTTGTAGAATATTTCTGAATATTATTTGTTTCCTTTCTTAGTATGAAGACCAATTTCTGGGTTCATGGCTGTGGTTTGAAAATCAATGTGGGATTTTCCAGACGAAAAGAGAGAAGTCCTGCCCAATTATTGAATTTGTGGAGGTAAGAAAATAATTGGGTTTATGTAATGTAAAAAATCATGCAGTGTCACTATGGGACTGTAGAATATATGCATAGCAAGATCATCATCTGACTACTTTCTTTTGAATTAAATGAAAATGTATTCTTATTTTGCAAATAACTTTAGCAGTTCTATAAGTTTAGTATCTCAAGTATTTTAAAGTGTAATTGCAATTTGTACTAAGTGAAATTATAATATTCCTTCTGGCATTCATGTGATATAAGTGTATAGAAATGCAGAAAGAAATACTTTCTTCAAGGGAATTTAAGTAATTTAAAACTATTTAAGAAAATACCTTTTTATAATTTGATCCTTTTAAAATTTGATCAATACTTTAATCTGATTGTTGCATAATAAACAGTGTAGCTGATTAAAAAGCCTTTTATTTCAAATTCTATTGAAGTCTTTTAAAGCAGTGGCTAATAAAAAGACAAAAGTCTTATTTCAATTGAATTTGATAAAATGCTTTTAAATCAACTACTGTTTGTTATGTAACAATGAAATTATACATGGAAGTACTTTTGAACTCACTTAGTTGTTTGTCGTCTGCCAAATCTACATGAAACACTTTTATGTGGATTAGGTTAGATTTAGATCAGGCTGATGATGAATCACCCAGTGAGTTCAATAAAACTTCCATTTGAAGCGAAAGTATTAAAAAAATAAAATAAAATACATAGTGGACCATTTTTACCTCAAAATCATAGGCTATCCCAAAATTGCACTTACTACAAAAGTACATAAAATCCAAGAACTGCTGATTAACATTTTTATTGGTGCATTGGAAAGATAGAAATAATTTTAAAAATTTTGAGTAGTCAAGTGAGGAATCTACCACATTTAGGAAAAATGATTTTGCAATAGCTGCAAAAGTGGAATGAAAATTTGTGTGCATGGTGCTCTACTAACTTATTACTCTACTCATGCATGGTGAATGAATAGGTAAATAGTCATATGTACCCTAAATTTAGTTACAAGAACAAAACACTCAATAATATCATAAAGAGATAGTAACCTAATAATTTTTGCATTAAACATATGTATGTAGCATGATTTGTGTTTTTGCTCAAGTTATTACACCAACAGTGTACAGTTTTGTTTCCAAAAGCTGACTCTTTTTATTCTTATCTTCTACAAGCCATCCCAATCAATCTTACTGGTGTTCAGATGAGTACTCTTGCAAATGCTAGTGATGGAGACCAGTAAATGCAGATGATTCACTTGCAGAATGTACACAATTACTGAATGGAAGCTATGGTATGCTGAAGAACTATTTTTTTCAAAATTACATCTTCAGCAGTGAATAACTGATATTCTTGCAAGAGTATTCTGCATATATTATATATGCTAAGACTGGCTCACCATGATACAGCTTTGCCTCTGAAACATCCCTGATGCGTCACAGGCTGTTGAAGGTTCTCTCAATTCGGGTCAGATGAGATCATGAATTAAAACCAATGGTGCCCCAAACCATGACGTTTGGGGTTGGGCTGGTACGATGCTGCAGGGTGCCATTCACCATGATATCTTCAAACATATATGGTACCACCATGGTGCATCAAGTTAAATCGTGACTCGTCAGAAAACATAACCTGTTGCCAATTAGCATGCCAATGTCTGTTTGAGACCCCTTTGCAACTTGAGGTATCTCTGATTGAGGGTCAAAGGAATGGGCTGCTAGTGACCAGTCCTCTCTTAAGCAGATGACATCTAATTGTGTTGAAGGACAAACCATGACCTCTGACAGTTCTCCACTGCTGCGCTAATACAATGCATGTCAGTGTGCAATTGGTCACTGTCATGTGGTAAAGGTGTCTGTTATTTTGTGTAGTCGAGCAAGCAATATTGCAGTCCATTTCCTGAATTTCTGTGTGTCTGAGCCTTATCTGTCCACTGATGCCATGTTTGCATCACTGTACTGGCATTTTCCCCAGCACTAGTGGCTATTTTGTGGTAGGAAAATTCAGCTTCTCTCATCCCAACAATCCTTCCTTACTCAAAGGCCATCAGGTATTTATAATGTGACCTTCTGCAGAGATGGGGCACATAGTGAGACACAAGAAACACCATTTGTACTCAATGTCAGTTCTTCACTGATTGCAAGATCTCATTTGAGCCAACTCTTTATACCCAAGACCGGACAGTTCAGAGGGCACTGATCTGAAACTGCATGCACATTTTCACTGACATTTTAATCATTTGCATGTCCCAGCCTGTTGTACACATCCTGTGAGTATAAAGCCAACATCAGTCCTTCATTGTGTTGCAATTTTTACACGATATTGTAGTTTTCCTGGAATCCTACATACTGACACATTTGGCTTCATAACAACAAGTTTCGATAAATGTTCTGTAGGATGTATATTTTGCAAGGCTTGTCACCTTTCCCCAAAAACTGCTTCAATTAATATTTTAATTCTTCAGGGAGAAGTTATGCCACAAGCATAGCTATTCTCTGTTTTCCAGATCTGCATTATAGGCTTTTACTGTGGACCTAGAAACTGACAAATTTTGTCCATTAGGCAGTGGTGTAAGTGACTGATGCATATTGGATATGAGTCTCTTGCCACAACAGTATAACCACATATATGCTTTCGTGTGATTTTCACATTTCTGTTGATAGAGCTGTCACTTAATGAAAAGCATTATCTAAAATTTTGGTACGTTAAGAGTGTTTTGATAGGTATTTGTTCCATATGGAAAGTTATTCAAGCATTGCAATATCTACTTCAACATGTCTCACCACATTTTTCTGGGGTGTGGGAGAAAAAAATTATTCTTTAAAATTTTAAGGGACAGCAGGGGTGCTGTCACTTAATGATCTCTACAATATATGACTTTTTTTTTAAGTTGTTTTTGTTGATACACTGCTCTGGCTTAGTGTATCCACAATGCTGCCATTGAGAGCAACTTTTATATGAAACAAAGGACTTTAGAAATGCATGGTGTCTGCACTGTTGATGTAATGATATTTTTACATTGCATATAGTCTTAAAGATCACACAATTAATACGAAACACACGCACAATAAAAAAAAACTTGGGTTATACTGAATGATATTAGTCTTGCCCCATACCCAAAATTCAGGTAAAACAATTTTCAAAATTATAGCATGAAAATCTCTGATGGTTTTGTTAACACTTTATTGGGTACATATTGTTTAGTTGAACATTTTACATGCTGGGCAGTCATGATATAGAAGTTTTTCCTAAAAAGAAAAGTTTATATTTATTATGTTGCAGCCTAGCTTTAAGAATGGGCAGTGCTCATATTTCACATTATACCAGAATCACATTTTTACAGTGGTTATAACTAAGAATATTTTGATAGATACTAGAAACAATGTGATATATTTTAACATAATATTTTATGACATCCAAATAAGCTAGTATATATATTATATAGCCTCTTACAGTGTTCCCGTAAAACTCATTGTATACAATTGTGGCAATGAGAAAAAGTGATGAACAGTACGCTAGCACGTATAGACTGTACGCTAGCACGTATAGACTGTATGAGCTGGTACTGTAAGGTAATAACTTTTGCTTTTCTTAAAAGGGCACATATTTTAAAGGAGGAAAGATAACACAAGTGAATAGCAATGTTAGGTTTCACATAAAATATGTATGTTTTCTTAAATATTCTTCTGGGAAGGCAAACTATGGGAAGAGATCAGTTTTCTATTAAACAAGTGATTTTCTTTTAATGCTGCAAATGCACATTGAAATTAATTTTGTGCTATTTTTATAGCATGTTTGTCCTGAATTTTATATTAGAAATGCCAAATTTGGTTTTGTTGTCCATAATTTCAAATATATGAAATCACTGCTCAGATTGGCATATGTAGCTTATTTGTTTTTGTATTTTTCATTTCAGGATGCTGCAGAATTTCTCAAACAAATACAGAGTGTTGATAAACATGCTCCACCCCATGCGATAGTGTAAATACAGCTCAGAGGAATAAAAGATGTTGCAGTTGTATTCCAAGGAAGCTTTATAGCTGTTGCTCAAAAGGACACACTGTCACTTTTAACTGTGCTACTGGCAGTGTATTATACCTATGAACTGAATTATCCAAAAATATCTGCAGGCAATGGCCACACTGGCATTTTACATTCTTGGCCATAAGTACTATTCACTAGGCCAAAAAGCCAAAAGATTGTTGGCTCAATTAAATGCATAAAAAATTAAAAACAAAATTGTTAGTCAATTCTTTTGCTGGTGGACTGTTTGTGTTATATTAATATGAACATTTATTTTTTGCTCCTATTAGAGCAATATGTTATTACTTTATGGGAGAAATTTCATATGTATAGACATGGTTCAAAAACACAAACATCCAAAACATATTTCATCCCATTGTACAATACTGATCGCAGAACGGTAAATTTAGCTTGAACAATGAACTGCCTCAGATGAATGTTACTCATCTTTAAGAGGTGTGTCACAGTAGCTGTTTCAAATTTCAACATTTTCATTACGTTCCCGCAAAGGAAAACACATCTGAACACATTTCTAATCCATCACAGAACATACTTGAAAGCTTGCTGGTATGGAACACCTGCATTTCACAACAATGCATTTTGTCCACGAGTTACCCAGAATGCGTTCAAAATATGTTTTGTGTTTCCGATATGTTGGTAATGGGCTCCTAACATGTTTCGCATAGGTTCCCAATCAATTCTGAATGTGCTCCTGATATGTTCTCAATGTGTTCTCCAAATAAGAACACATTAATGTGTTCTTAAACTGGAACAGAATGTGTTCTAAAATTTACTCCTAATGTGTTCTAAATTTGAACACATTAAGAACACATGAAATGTGATCTTAATCTGGCACAGAATGCGTTCTACATTTTACTCCCATTGTGTTCTAATTGGAACACTTTGGGAACACATTTAAGAACGCATTTGAGAATATGTTCTAAATAAGAACACGTTGGGAACACATTAGGAACACATTTGGTAATGTGTTCTCAGCAAGAACACATTGGGAACACATTAAATGTGTTCTTAAACTCGAACAAAATGTGTTCTAAAACTTACTCTCAATGTGTTCTGCACAAGAATATACGGGAACACATTTCATAATATGTTGTTCTCAGCAAGAACACTTTAGGAACACATTAATGTGTTCTCAAAATATGTTCTTAAAATGTGTTCCAAATATGTTCTAAATTAGAACACATTAAAGTGTTCTTAATCTGGCACACATTGCGTTCTAAAATAAGGTCTTAATGTGTTCCTAATGTGTTCTGAGGATTTGCAGTGCAGTTTTTCAACTTAGGGGTGTAAATGCCGTTTCTTTTCACTGATTTTCTCATTTTCGACAAATCCGCTTTAACGAAGTTTTGTGTGCAGGGAAGGCTTCAAAAGATGTGCGTATTACACACAAAATGTGTCACCTTTCTTATTTTTTGTTGTATTACACGGTAAATAAAATGCTTTTAATCTGCGGTATTATTTTTCTTTGATCCTACTTCTTGGAAATCTTCGCTGTGAAAACGTCACTTGTAGTGTAAAAGCCATTTACGTTTCTATCTTTTTTAATGAAATTTAATCTCACTGCATAAATGATTATCTTAAGTCTTGTAAAGTTACGATTTCCATTTTTCCACTCATAATATAAACACGTCTTTGCATGGCGCATGAGTTCGTGCGGCAATTTATGTTTTGATAATATCTGTGGCATTATTTTGCAACATTTCACGGGTTTTTGAAATGTGTGGCATGACTTCGTGAATCCTTTCACGTGTTTGTGACGTATTACACAGGTGAAAGAGGTATCAAGACGACAAATCTGCAGCGATATATTCCGTCGGTGTAGTTTAGTCGGTTAGTAGTCGGTTAGAACAAGGTGCTCCGGAGCGTGAAGGCGCGATTTCGATTTCAGTCACAGACAAATTTGTGTTTTCAAATTGGCTCCCAGTTGTGGTATGTGGATATACTGGCCGTAGGGTTTTTCGAAAAATGTGTGATTTTTGTTCCACACATTGTGTGGAATTAATGAAAATTCCTTGTTCGCTTCAGAAAAAGAATTAACTAAGAGGAAAAAAATGGGACTTACTACAAAACTGGAGCATGTGTCAAGACGACAATTCTGCAGCGGTACAAATTTGTTTTCTTGACAGATCTGTACTGTTGGTGCAGTTTAGTCGGTAAAAACAACTGGCTCCAGAGCGAGGAGGCGCAGTAGAAAATTTTTGTTTTTACATGTTATTTGTGTAGCATAACTTCTTTGTTGTTGTTGTTACTATGTGTAACATCTTATGCGATATTACTATGTGTAGCACGACTCCATGCAGTATTCGATATGCTATTAATATGTGTGGTATCACTTATTCCACCATTTTATGTGCTGTTAATATGCGTGGCATGCCTTTTTACACCCTTTCGCGTGTCGTTATGTGTGTAACATGACTTTTTACGCAGCATTCTTTGCGTTGCTAACATTTTGAACGTCACCTCGTGCAGAACTTTATGTGTTATATAATATCAGTAAGCTGTATATATGAAGTGTTCATATGTTCTGGTTGAATTTGTGTAACCACTTATGTGTTATTGATATGGGTACCACAACTTGCTCAGATTTTTATGCAGTATTTGTATGTGCAATATTTTACGTTTCTTTAATCTGTGTGGCATGACGGCGGATCATTGTATGCGCTATTACTATGTGTACTAGAGATTTAAAGTTCTTCCAATGTTCTTATTCCTTTTCAGGAACTTTAATGGGCTTATGTTCTAGTATAGCGGATATATCTGGTTTCCTAGCACCTGCTCTAATAGGGCGGATTATCAAAAGCGGTGTGAGTACTTTGATAAATATTTCTCTATATTTAATGTGCATCTAAACTCAATGTTCAACTTATTAGTATCACCTACCTAATCACGTGTCGAACTTCTGGTCTTCCGAAAAGTAGTAATTCGCCTCGGCATCAATTCGACTAAATTTGGGCAACGTTATTCCGAAATAATGGCCCACCCTACAGATATTGAATAGCGTCATTCTTTTTTTTTTTTTTTTTTTTTTTTGATTGGAGGTTTAACGACCACCGTGAGCAACTCAATGGGATATAAGCAGTGCCGTCCCTAATTTAGAGTCACTGGTTCCAGGGAAGGGAGAGAACCAGTGCCGTAAGACAAACACAACATCCATGCCTCACCGGGATTCGAACCCGGACCCCTTTCGGACGAATGATCAGAGGCCATCGCTTAGACCACTGCGCCACCGGGGCGGCTAGCGTCATTCACGCAGGTTGCAACGCAGTATATCTAGAATTAAGGTGACTCTTTTAACTTCATCCCACAAAGGCTACATGGAAGTGATCTGGAGACTGAGGTGGCGAATGAAACAGGGAAAGTTTCCAATTATGTTCCTAAAACAATTTTGAGACAACGTGGTCAGTGCGGCATGGTGCGCAGTGCTGCTGGAATTATCTATGACCACGGAAATAGTGACTACGGTTGTATGAACTTGATCAGCAACGGTATTTAAATAAGCTTACGCCTTCAGACTGTGGTCAGTTCGCATAAGAGGGGCTGAGGTCCGCCATAAGAACATGGCCCACTCTCTTACACTGTCTCCACCCGCCTGGAGAGTCGTGACCGTGAAAAAACGATCCATGCTATCACTCTCTGTCGGCTAAGATGAATCCATGCTCTCATGCTGTGTTGGCTAAGATGGGTTCTTTTCTTCTTTTTCCTTCTTTTTTTAAGCATAGTATTTCTTTATATGTTGTATGTTCAACAAATAAGTATCTCTGGTCTGGTATTTTATCACCAATGTACTTAACAAAAATGGAACTTTAGCTGAAAGCTAGCAACATATCTCTTCTATATTCTAAAATACGTATATCTGGCTATGCGAAATGTTGCGCATGCGCAGCTACCGATGGAACAAAGCTGTTGAGTGTGTCGTGCTGTTGAGTGTGTCGTGTTCAGTACGAGGTCAGGTATCATGGCGAACGTACTATAAAGACGTCGTCGAATGATAAAGTTCATGCTGTTATTTAATACAGGACGACACGTGGGTTGTTGGGAAGTGTCATCCGTTCCAGAATGGTGGAAGTACAGGGAAAACGTGATGTCGAAACAAATAGTGCAAAAATGTGTTGGCTGATCGCCGAAGAACGAACGAGTGTGTATGATAGGGATCAAACATCTGTACAGAACAAGGTGTACCGCGAATCGTCGGACCACATGACTTTTCCCAGTCTTCCAGAGTTCCCTCACTGTGTTCTTGATACCATCTGTACAGAACAAGGTGTACCGCGACTCGTTGAACCACGTGACTCTCTTTCAGTCTTCCAGAGTCCCCTCACTGTGTTCCTTTTGCGTCTGTACAGAACAAGTTGTACCGCGACTCGTTGAACCACATGACTGTTTCCCAGTCTTCCAGAGTCCCCTCACTGAGTTTCTGATACTATCTGTACAGAACAAGGTGCACCGCGACTCATCGGACAACATGACTCTTTCCCAGTCTTCTATAGTGCCCTTAATGTGTTCCTGATACCATCTGTACAGAACAATGTGTACCGTTACACGTTGAACCACATGACTCTTTCCCAGTCTTCCAGAGTCCCCTCACTGTGTTCCTGATACCATCTGTACAGAACAACGTGTACCGCGACTCGCTGAACCACATGACTCTTTCCCAGTCTTCCAGAGTCCCCTCACTGTGTTCCTGATATCATCTGTACAGAACAAAGTGTACCGCGACTCGTCGAACCACAATAAAGTCTTCCAGTATTCCAGAGTCCCCTCACTGTGTTCCTTTTGTCATCTGTAGAGAACAAGTTGTACCGCGACTCGTTGAACCACATGACTCTTTCCCAGTCTTCCAGAGTCCCGTTACTGTGTTCCTGATAGCGTCAGTACAAAACAAGGTTTACCGCGACTCGTTGAACCACATGATTCTTTCCCAGTCTTCCAGAGTCCCCTCACTGTGTTCCTGATATCATCTGTACAGAACAAAGTGTACCGTGACTCGTCGAACCACAATAAAGTCTTCCAGTATTCCAGAGTCCCCTCACTGTGTTCCTTTTGCCATCTGTAGAGAACAAGATGTACCGCGACTCGTTGAACCACATGACTCTTTCCCAGTCTTCCAGAGTTCCTTTATGTGTTCTTGATAGCGTCAGTACAACACAACGTGTACCGCGACTCGACAAACCACATGACTCTTTTCCAGGCTTCTAGGGTCCCTTCAATGTGTTCCTGATACCATCTGTACAGAACAATGTGTACCGCGACTCGTTGAACCACATGACTCTTTCGCAGTCTTCCAGAGTCCCCTCACTGTGCTACTGATACCATCTGTACAGAACAAGGTGTACCGCGACTCGGCGAACCACATGACTCTTTTACAGTCTTCCAGAGTGCCCTCACGGTGTTCCTTTTGCATCTGTACAGAACAAGGTGTACCGCGACTCGGTGAACCACGTAACACATCCCCAGTCTTCCAGAGTCCCCTCACTGTGTTCCTGATACCATCTGTACAGAACAAGGTGTACCGCGAATCGTCGGACCACATGATTTTTTCCCAGTCTTCCAGAGTCCCCTCACTGTGTTACTGATTCCATCTGTACAGAACAAGATGTACCGCGACTCGTCGAACCACACGACTCTTTCCGAGTCTTACAGTCCCCTCACTGTGTTCTTGATACCGTCAGTATAGAACAAGATGTACCGCGACTCGTTGAACCACATGACGTTCCCGGTTTTCCAGAGTCTCTTCTCTGTGTTCCTGAAACCATCTGTACAGAACAAGGTGTACCGCGAATCGTCGGACCACATGATCTTCCCCAGTCTTCCAGAGTCCCCTCACCGTGTTCCTGATACCATCTGTACACAACAAGGTGTACCGCGACTCGGCGAATCACATGACTCTTTTTCAGTCTTCCAGAGTCCCCTCACTGTGTTCCTTTTGCATCTGTACAGAACAAGTTGTACCGCGACTCGTTGAACCACATGACTATTTCCCAGTCTTCCAGAGTCCCCTCACTGTGTTCTTGATACTATCTGTACAGAATAAGGTGCACCGCGACTCGTCGGACAACATGACCCTTTTCCAGTCTTCAAAAATCCACTTACCGTGTTCCTGATACCACTGTAGAGAACAAGGTGTACCGCGACTCGTCGCACCACATGACTCTCTCCCAGGCTTCCAGAGTCCCTTCACTGTGTTCCTTTTACCATCTGTACAGAATGAGTTGTACCGCAACTCGTCGAACCACATGACCTTTTCACAGTCTTCCAGAGTCCCTCACTGTGTTCCTGATACCATCTGTACAGAACAAGGTGTACCGCGACACGTTGAACCACATGAGACTTTCCCATTCTTCCAGAGTCCCCTCACTGTATTCCTGATACCATCTGTACAGAACAAGGTGTATCGTGACTCGTCGAACCATATGACTCTCTCCCAGTCTTCCAGAGTTCCTCACTGTGTTCCTGATAGCGTCAGTACAAAACAAGGTGTACCGCGACTCGTTGAATAACATGACTGTTTTCCAGTCTTCCAGAGTCCCCTCACTGTGTTCCTGATAGCGTCAGTACAAAACAACGTGTACTGCTACTCGACGAACCACATGACTCTTTCCCAGTCTTCCAGAGTCTCCTTACTGTGTTCCTGATACCATCTGTACCAAACAAGTTGTACCGCAACTCGTCGAACCACACGACTCTTTCCCAGTCTTCCAGAATCCCCTAACTGTGTTCCTGATACCATCTGTACAGAACAACGTGTGCCGTGACTCGTCGAACCACATGACTCTTTCCTTGTCTTCCAGAGTCCCCTCAATGTGTTACTGTTTCCATCTGTACAGAACAAGGTGTACCGCGACTCGTCGAACCACATGACTCTTTCCCAGTCTTCCAGAATCCCCTCACGGTGTTCCTGATACCATTTGTACAGAACAACGTGTACCGCGTCTCGTCGCACCACATGTCTCTCTTCCAGTCTTCCAGAGTCCACTCACTGTGTTCCTGATACTCCTGTAGACGAGCTTTCCAGTTCTTCGCAATAATTAGGGATTATCGTATAGGCACGCGACTTCCAATACCGACGCTCTTGAGTTTCCCTCGCATAGTTAGCTGAAATATGGGTCGAAAACACCCTTTATTGAATGCTTTGTTCAATTGCTGCACGCAGAAAGTCCTCTGTGTCCGTACAAGCCTCCTCAGACGGTAGCGATTTCGTTCCTGACAGATTGTCGTCGCTCCACAATAACGCCTCTTAGACAAACAATGTGAGTTATTTTCTCACTGTCCCGGGATATGTCCCATTTTTAGAGCCAGTGAGCTCTGCTGTTTTCAAAATTGTCGGTCCAGCCAGACGGGCGCTCACAATAAGCCCTTTATTGAACCCTAGAGATCCTTTGTTTTTCGCATTGCGTTCAACACTACTGACGATTACTGGTTAGCTCTTTAATAATTGTTTAGATCACGTGGTGGCGCATGTGACCACGTATTTGGTATATACGCTGGGTAAGTGATGCATAAAGATTCCAATTGAGTGGCCGATGTGTGTGTAGATTCTCATCAGCAACACGTTTGGCTAGCTGGTTGCCAAATCTCTAGCTGCTTTCCGCTTGCTATACTCAATTTTGCGTTAACAAATTACAGTGATTTTCCCTCCTAAGCATCAACTACCCAATTTTCATTCATTGATTTTAAAAGGGATAGTGATAACTAATACGTTATTCTGCTATCTCTCATTTGCTATCCAAACAAAAATATATCGTCCCGCCATCTAACGTAGAAACTATAAAAATATGAAATACCCAATAATATCGTAAAATAATCCAGGTGTAACGTACCAGGAGATGTGACGTACCTGCCAGAAGGACGCACACGACATAAAGGCAGATAGCAATTAGAATCAATGTCCGCGTAGCTTAATTGGTAGAGCAACTTATTCCGGAATGAGTGGACTCGGGTTCGAATCCTGGCGCGGATAAAAATGACGGAGAAATTTACTTCGTTATAATGGCGCCCGAACTATCCGGATGACCCGACCGTTCAAAATCTCGCATTGGTGTGATGTTATTTCCACACCGCGAGATAGGAAAAATATGAGCAGCACTTCGAAAGAAAAAAAAAAAAAAAAAAATAAGGGGGAAATGATGTAACGACGTACCAGGAGAGGAGATGTGACGTACCTGCCAGCAGGACGCACACGGCATAAAGGCAAATAGGAATCAGAACAAATGTCCGCGTAGCTTAATTGGTAGAGCAACTTATTCCGGAGTGAGGGGACCGGGTTCGAATCCTGGCGCGGATAAAAATGACGGAGAAATTTACTTCGTTATACAGGAAGTGGGTGGTATCCTATGTACAAAGATTTTTTCAAATCGGACTATCAGAAGATTTGTCGAGAAAAATAGATTTTATGTTTGTTTCCCATACAGATGTAAATAGGGCGAGGTAGAAGGGGTGGCTGCATCGGACACAACTCAAGTGAGAGAGAGAGAGAGAGAGAGAAAAACTTACTACTTACTATCTGATTAAAATTGGAATTGAAAATTTTGCACGTTTTGGTACAACTTCCTCTCTCCCTACTTTGTGATTTACCCATTTATAACAATTGCTTGTAATACGCTTCGCCAGTTTCGGTGCCTTGGAAACTTAAAATTCTCAAAATGTTCAGATATGACGGCGCGATTGTACATACATTGTAAGATAAGCATGCTGCTCACATTGTTGTAGACTTTCTAGGGGCTATTCTGTAACTACTGCAACTACGAGTCATTTCTACAATCTGCATTCGATCCGTAAGATGTGGTCCCGAAGATCCGAACTACACTGGTATGCAGAACTTAAGGACGAGCCAGGTTTTGACCTGCAACGCCGCACATGGGAGACCTGAATGTGAGAAATTCAAACCCTAGGAACTCTATTACTCACCGAAATGATGACGGAAACTACACCGAAACAACTGCAGATACTAGAGGATGCAATAGATCTTTATTCAGAATCGGTTACATAGCATTGGGTGATACAGATGCATGACTTCCAAAGGTACAAAGGGAAGAGGAGATTCTCTGTAGGAAATATGATCACCGCTAACGTCAATGCATCATTTGCACAATCTGTCCATACTTCAAACTAGGTAGTTGGTGAGTTCTTGCAGTAACATCGCCCATTCTTTCGCTAAAACCACCTTCAGCTGTTGGACAGTTTGTGTTGAAGCGCCCCAACCCGCCTCGTCAGAGTGTCCCACACGTATTCTATCACATTTAGATCGGGAGAACGTGCTAGCCAATCCATCCTCTGAATGTCTTCACTTTCCAACAGCTCATCAACAGCCACCGTACAATGGCGTGTGAAGTTATCATCCATTAACAGGAGCTCTGGGCCAATCGCACCTCGGAGAGACGAACATGGGGACGGATTACCTCATTTCAGTTACGCGCATCGGTTACAGTACCTCCTTCCACTATCTGGAGCTTTGTACTTCCATTGATCAGAATGCCTCCCCATACGAGAACACCGCGGCCGCCATATCTACACTGTTAAAAATTATGTGCTAGGTTGAACCGAAAAGTGGTGCTACATCAGCTACACCACTTTCTGAGAGAAAATACACCATTATGTGGTGAAAAATAAAACCCAACAACAAGGTGCAACTTTGCTCCACGTTATGCTACAAGTTTGCACCATGTTGGCAGGTTTTCTTTCAGTCACATAATGGTGCAATTTTCTCACAGAGGGCTGCTGCTGGTATAGCACCACTTTTTCGCGAAACCTATCACAAAATGTTTAATGCCGCCCCGGTGGCGCAGTGGTCTAAGGCGTTGGCCTCTGATCATTCGTCCGAAGGGGTCCGGGTTCGAATCCCGGTGAGGCATGGATGTTGTGTTTGTCTTACGGCACTGGCTCTCTCCCTTCCCTGGAACCAGTGACCCTAAATTAGGGACGGGCGACTGCTTATAGCCCATTGAGTTGCTAACGGTGGTCGTTAAACCTCCAATCAATCAAAATCAAAATCAAATGTTTAACAGTTTCCCTTTCATCGATGTTTTTTGGGGCAATACCGAGTGTCTACCCACGCCAGATTAGCTGGCATCCAGAATCTCTAGAGACACTGAATCTACTCTCATTAGTAGAGCACCGTACCCCAGTTATTCTGTACAGTCCTGCTGTTTCACTGTAAACGGTGTTTAAGGTGAGCAGTTTTTAATGGAACACAGCGTACTGGTCGTCAGGCGAACAATCCACCGTCGTGTAGTCACCTGGGCTCTCTAAACCGCAATATTGTGCGTCCAGTGCTCATCTTCAGTTAGTTTGGTTTGCAAAGTTACTTATTGTCTGGTATCGATACTCTTAACCTGTAAAGGCAGATAAACGATCCATCAGTGGGGTTGTTTACGTTGGACGACCACCACCAGTCTTTCGCACAGCTTTGCCTGTACTCCTGAAGACCGATCAAGTATGCGATACAATGCTATGGGAGATACCGAACTGTTGAGCCACACTCATCACAGTTCTCTTCTCATTGATACTCCCAAAAATTCGACCACAAGTAAAATCATCAAGATGTTCTCGACGGGCCATTTCGCCGTATCTGGTATACAACAAACACATTCAGACGTCTTTAAGACTTCTGAATGTGTTCACACTATCCCGTGACTTCTGTTCAATTGATGCGTCCACACCGTCCGGTGACTGTTCAATTGATGCTATTGGACTACGTGAGCACATTTTGTTGTCACGTCCCACAAAACACGCTTCATGCTCCATTATTATGAACGTGCTGTTGCTCCTATTCCTAGACACTGTCCTGAGTGAATTTGTGTTTATGTGCTGCTGGTATTTACAGCGTTATTTTACTTTCTCTCCTTCGTCCTTAAGTTTTGCACACTAGTGTGTTAAAATAGCCTTTTACTTCAGCTTTTAGTCACTGATACATCAAACGGGATGTGTATTCAGTTATACAGATAAACTGCTGAAAGTTACAGCATGCGTACTGGCTACTTGCGTTTCTGCTACTATACCGTGCAAATTAATTGGGACAAACTATTTTATTCTCAGAATTATAATTTGATCGCCCACGTAAACCGGTTTTATCAGCTGTGAGGTGGTGTGAATGTTAGAACTTGATAGTAAGAATGTGGTTTGGCCGGTTTTAAACAGGAAATAGGCACTTCAGCTACAGTTGTGAGCTTTCGTGTGTGACAGGTGGATGTTTGTTTTTGCTCTCTGTGAGTACGTGTTGCGTTAGTGTATTGAAAAATGGATATTTCCCCAAGGAAGCGTGCAAAAATAATTGCTCTGAAGGATCACACTTCTATGAAAGTGAGAGATATCGCTTCTGCAGTTGCTGTAGGCAAATCAAGTGCATCAAGACTGCTTACGCGATACAATGTATCTGGATCATCGTCTCCAAAAAGGAGAGGTAAATGTGGAAGAAAACGAAAAAAAACTCCACGAACCGATAAATATCTAATCAGAAATAGTAAAATGAATCCACAAAAAGCAAGCACCGACCTTCAAAGAGATTTATTGGCTAGTGGTTGTGTTGTTAGTGATTCAACTGTACGCCGTAGGCTTCTGGAAGTTGGCCGGAAGGCAAGAAGACCAACGAAAAAACAATATTTGAATGCGAAAATGAAGATAAAACGTTTAGCATGGGCCAAAAAATATAAATCCTTGACTGCTGACGATTGGAAAAAGGTAATTATCAGTGATGAAACTCATTTATTTGTGCAGGGTTACCAAGAAAATGTCGTTAGACGTAGCAACTCTGAACCCTTAAGACCTGAGCATGTCAAACAAACTGTAAAACATCCTCTGAAACAAATGTTTTGGAGTTTTTTCACATCAAATGGCACTGGAAGCTTAGTTCCTGTTCAAGGTATGATGAATTCAGCCAAGTACGTAGAAATATTACAACGTATGATTGCTTCATTCTTGCAAAATTTTGACGGGACATTTGAACATGACTTGGCCCCATGTCACAATTCGAAATTGGTCAAGAATTTCATGCTAGAAAATCGAATTCATTTGCTTGATTGGCCTGGACATTCACCAGACTTAAATCCCATAGAAAACTTGTGGAATATTTTAAAGAGACGTTTAGGTAAAATGGAAAGAACGCATGATAACGAATGCTATAAAAGTGTGGTTTCACGATTATGAAGTCAAAAATATGTGCACTCAGTTAATAGGGTCAATGCCAAAACGAATTCAAGAGGTCATTTTTGCTAAAAAAGGACATACTTAATACTAATACAGGCATTTATCAGTGTATATCAAGGCATAGAATGATATAATGGCATAGGTTTGGAAAAAAGAGTGATTTTTTACTTTGTCCCAATTAATTTGCACAGTATAGTATTTTTTCTAAAACATTTAGAGTTAATGCTCCTTGAAGGTAAATACACAAATCACTGTTTTGCACTGTTGTTTTAATATTTTGTGAAAAAAAATCGTGTTAAATTTTCATGCGCAAACTTTAAGCTTCAAACGTTTTTATTATATGCAACATACAAAATTATCTGTTTTTTTTTTCTTGTTTTTTGTTGTGGCCAATAACTACTAACTTCTAAATATTATAGAAGTATTTTGTTGCTAGTATGTGTAATATGTACGTATATTTAATAAAATATGAAAATTATTTTCGTAATTCAATTTTTTAGCACACAATGAGAAATTGGCACATAGTTTTCCTGATCGCAACCGGTATTTATGTCATCAGTGGCTTAGTGTTCGACATCTTCTCCACTGCGGAGCTTCAACCGTGGGGATCCCAATTTTTTGGAGAAGAAGAATCTAATCAATATTCACATAAAAATGAAAAAACCTCCAAAGCCTCAAGTGCCTAAGATGTCGTTTCTAGATACCTTTTTTATGTATTTCATTCCATTAATAGATTTGTACCTCATACAGTTTCAATGAGAATTTGGTGTAATTACTTACTGTTTTATATTTTATTTGTGATCTGCTGTTGTACATATCTGCTTTGTACATCTGTTCTAGAAATGTCATTAAAATATTCGTGCTTTCCATAACGGTATTTGGATAAATAAAAGTTCGTTCTTGAAATATGGAATCATAGTACAATAGATTCCGGTTAATTGCGCCTTCAGTTATTCGGGGCAGCAATTTATTGGCACAATTCTTGAAAAACACCGCAAATTAGATATCTGAGATAAAGCTTCACGTAATTCGGGCGGCCACTTAATTGGCCAAAATGCTCTTTACCTGATGTGTCCCAATTAACAGGAATTTTCTGTAATTGCTTCGTCTTTATGTGTTCATGTACGCTTTAAACAAATACATATACGCGATACTTTTTACAACATTGCAAATGGCGGGCGTCGAAGCATTGGAGCGGGTAGGTACCGATTTTGAAATTTCATTTTGACCAATTTAAACGCCAAAAGTGCGTGCTCCGCAGACTGATTTCATAATATCAGACCACAAGTAACAGGAAAACATGAGTTTCATGAAGAAATTCGGGTAAATTGTATGAAGGGGCTAAAGTAAACTCGTACCGAATCTTGTCCAACCATTTTTAGACAATTATATACCATTCATGCTATGGTTGAAACGAATCCAGAGGTGCAAAGATTTGTCCTACTAGTTTATTGGTTACTTTCCAGCAAGAATAAAGAATATAATACTATTATACAATATTTTTGCAGGATTCACAAGACTATGCATCAGACTATGATATTCAGCTTACATCACAATATACGTATAATGATAGATTTTTAAATAGCTACCATTATAATGCTGCTAAAAAGGAATTTGGAAGCAGCACACACAAATGTTGTTGGTTTCATCTCGGAAAAAATATGCGGAGGAATATCCATCATCTGGCATAGCCTCGGAATATGGGTAAAACAGTGGGTTTGCTCTCAAAGTCAGACGTTTGCAAGCACTCGCATTTCTTTCATCTGATGAAATTCCAGCTGCGTTTGAAGAAGTGAAATCAATTTTACTAGAAAATATGCAGTTTTTGTAGTTCAGTGCTTTGGGGAAAATTATGTTCTTGGAAAATTTTATGGAAACAGAAGAAACAATCCGAGCAGAAGCCCTCCGCTTTTCCCTCCAACAATTTGGTCAGTAAGTGAAAACAATTTACTTGGCTTTCCCAGAACACAAAACAAACTTGAAGAATGGGACAGACGCTGGAATACAACTCTGGGAGAGAATAAACTGTGACTGTACAAAATAATCAGTGAAATTGCGAAAGAGCAGAGAACAACCTATGGCTAAAATCGAAAGAGTGATAGCACAGATTCCAACAAATCCACCCAGAAGAGAAACGCTGGCAAGATAAAAAGGAATTTGAACTTCTTTGGCGCACAGAGGCAATGTTAACGTGCTAGACTTTTTAAGAGGAATTTCTTATAATTCTACTCTTTACTAAAATGTGCTGGTATTTTTGCACTAATTGAATTATACCTTTTACTAACTTGCATTTGAATTTTTCAAGAATGTAATTCTTCCGAAGATGCAAGAATGTAAAACACAACCCAAAATTAAAAAAGCCAAAATTTTCAAAATTAGACGTCAAAAACATAAAATGTCAAAACGTAATCAAAATGTGAAACAAATAAAAATTCAAAATGCAATCACAAGTCACAACCATAACAAAAATGCGAAACGCTATGTAACAAGTACAATACAAAATAAAACAAATGCCAAAACATAAAAAAAAATGCACACGCTATGTAAAATGTACAAAATAAAATAAATGCCATATTCATAAGGATTTCATGACAAGTCAAGTTACAAATTAGCTTTTACTTAGGCTTCAAACAATAATTATTAGCCTCTGTACCTTTTCAAAAATCTTTAATAAACGCAACATCATTAACCTGACTTGTCATCAAACATTATCAATATGACCATGTCATACAATTACTTAAAAGACTTGTTAATGGATGAATTGAGGAATCACCAAGTTCAGCGGGTGAAAGTTAATGGCTGTTTATAGTTTTGTACTCGAGTAAAAGCGCAAAACAATAAACTTGACTTTCTCTTAAAATTTTATGTATATTAGCACGGTTGATTTAAAACTAATAAAAAGGCTTAAAGCCTGGTTATTAATTTTTGTGCTTCTGCCAAAACGCAGTGCCATAACAACCTTGGCATGTTATCAAAACCTTATTAATACGTCGGACTAAAAATTCCTTAAAAACGGTTACGCCTAAGGTCTCGTAATTAAAGTTTTGTGACAGAGTAAAACTACAACATTAATAACTTGACATGTTATGTTAACGTTGTGAATATGAGAACGGCGGATTAAAGATTTCAAGAAATAGCCTTTGGGATTAATGTGGTGTAACTGAGTAAAAATGTAACATTATCTTTATTTTCTATATAAACCAAATTACGTGCTGAAATGGCCCAACTATATATGCGTATACTTCAACCATATACCGAAGCGCTGACAAGGTGAAAACAAAAGTGCAATTTTGTACGGTCCCCTAACATTTTATGGCCAGCCTACAATGAAGTGGACACGTTGATATCAAAAACGTATTTTTCATACTGCTCCATAACAAATAGCATTGGACACGTGGCAATCTTTTTTTTTTTAGTTGGGGGTCGACCACCGCGATCAATTCAGTGAGCTATAAGCAGTCGGACGTTCCTAATTTTGGACCACTGGTTCCTGGGAAGGGGAACAGCCAGTGCCAGAAGTCAATCACAACGTCCATGACTCACCGGGATTTGAACCAGGATCCTTCTCGACGAGTGATCAGAAGCCAGCGCCTAGATCACTCCACCACCGTAGCGAGACACGTTGAAATGTACTTTTCATATGGCCCCAAACGCTTTTATGGACATACTAGATTGAACTGGACGCAAAGAAATCATTAATATAATTTGTACTAGCAGGGATACCAGGTATTTGCCAGGTACACATTACTATTTGTGGAATCGCCAATTTCAGCTGGTAAAAGTTAATGAATGAAAAATATATTCCTACAATTTTCCAGTAAACTTATTTTAATATTTTTTTTTATTTAGTTAATTTAATTTTGCGAAACAAAAAAGAAAGAAAAAGAAATGGGAATACTTACCTTCGAGGAAACATCTATAGAACTGCCGTACATCTGGCGTGTGCTTCTGTGAATCCCGCGACACAGAAATGCAATGTACCTATGTGATGTCGCATGCGTAGACTTGACATTGGCATTGATCATCTTTTGCTTATCGTTTTGAATTTTAAATAGATGGAACTCTCTATTTACATTACATTATATTTCTGCCTGATATATAATGTACTGTAAATTGGTAGTGAAAGTTAAACTATATTGATTTGTGTTTTTAATACATCATTAACCGCATATTTTTGCACTTTATAGTTATCTACAGTCTCTAACGTAGACCGTAGGCTGGTTAGTTGGTGGTTTATGGCGCAAGGGCCTCAAAGGGCCAAAGAGCGCCTTAGAACGTAGATAGTGTATTGGAGTGCTAAATTGTATTGCAGATCTTAAGAGTAAAAAATTGAACTTTTTACGAAAATTTTGTATGGGGCCCCTCGATCCCGGGCGCCGACCCCTTCCAAAACCATCTACCGTCTAAATTAGATAACCATGAGATAGTATACCAAATTTGGTAGTTCTGAATTGAAAACTGTAGATTTTACGAAAATTTTGTATGGTGACCCCGACCTCTTCCAAAAACCACATGAGGTCTAACTTAGAGTCTCATGCGATAGTATACCAAATTTGAATGTTCTAAAATGAAAACTGTAAATTTTACGAAAATTTTGTATGGGGGCAACTTGGCCTCGACCCCTTCGAAAAACCATCTACAGTCTAAGTTAGAGTTTCATGAGATAGTATAACAAATTTGGTGGTACTAAATGAAAAACTGAAGATTTCAGGAAAATTTTGTGTAGGGGCGCCTTGACCCCAGGCCCCGATCCCTTCCGAAAACCGTCTTCTGTCTAGGTTAGAGAACCATGAGATAGTATAAAAATTTTGGTGGTTCTAAATGGAAAACTGTAGATTTTACGAAACTTCTGTGTGGGGGCCCCTTGACCCCGGACCTCGACCCCTTCCAAAAACCATCAACTGTCTAAGTTACAGTACCATGAGATAGTATATCAAATTCATTGGTTCTAAATTAAAATCTGTAGATCTCAAGCAGATTTTGTATGAGGGCTCCTGTCCCAGGGCGCCGACACCTTCCAAAAACCACCTACGGTCTAATTTAGAATTTCATGAGATAGTATACCAAATTTGGTGGTCCTAAATTGAAAATTGAAGATTTTACGAAAAAAATTTGTGTGTGTGGGGAGGGGGGGGGCTCTGACCCCTTCGAAGAAACATCTGCAGTCCAAGTTAGAGTTTCTTCTTTTTTTTTTTGACTGGAGGTTTAACGACCACCGTGAGCAACTCAATGTGCTATAAGCAGTCACCCGTCCCTAATTTAGGGTCATTGGTTCCAGGGAAGGTAAAGAGCCAGTGCCGTAAGACAAACACAACATCCATGCCTCACCAGGATTCGAACCCGGACCCCGTTCGCACGAATGATCAGAGGTCATCGCTTAGACCACTGCGCCACCGGGGCGGCCAAGTTAGAGTTTCATGAGATAGTATACCAAATTTGGTGGTTCTAAATTGAAAACTGTAGATTTTACGAAAAAAACTTTATGAGGGGGAGCTCTGAACCCCGGGCTCCAACCCCTTCCAAAAACCGTCTAGCGTCCAAGTTAGAGTTTCATGATACCAAATTTGGTGGTTCTGAATTGAAAACTGTAGATTTTACAAAATTTTGTATGCAAGGAGCTTTGACCCCCGGGCCCGACCCGTTCCAAAAACCGTCTACCGTCTAAGTTAAGAGTACCGTGAGATTGTATACCAAATTTGGTGGTTCTAAATTGAAAACTGAAGATTTTACGAAAATATTGTAGGGGAGGGCTTTGACACCATTGGCTCCAACCGCTTCCAAAAACCGTCTACAGTCTAAGTTAGAGTACCATGATATAGCATACCAAATTTGGTGGTTCTAAATTGAAAACTGTGGATTTTACGATTTTTTTTATTCCTTCCAAAAACCGTCTAGCGTCTAATTAGAGATTCATATTACGAAAATTTTGTATGTCTGGGGGCTCTGACCCCCGGACCTTGACCCATTCCAAAAACCGTCTACCGTCTAAGTTAGAGTACCATGAGATAGTATACCAAATTCGGTGGTTCTAAATTGAAAACTGCAGATTTTACGAACATTTTGTATTGGGGGCTCTGACCCCTTGGCTCCAACCGCTTCCAAAAACCCTCTACAGTCTAAGTTAGATTTTCTTGAGATAGTATGCCAAATTTGGTGGTTCTAAATTGAAAACTGTAGATTTTACAAAAATGTTTTATGGGCACGGGGATCTCTGACCCCGTGCCCCGACCGGTACCAAAAACCGTCTACCGTCTAAGTTAGAGTACCATGAGATTATATACCACATTTGGTGGTTCTAAATTGAAAACTGTAGATTTTACGAAAATTTTGCAGGGGAGGGAGGGGGGGAGGGCTCTGAACCCCGGGCTCCGACCGTTTCACAAAACCGTCTACAGTCTAAGTTAGAATACCATGAGGTAGTATAACAAATTTGGCGGTTCTAAATTGAAAACTGTAGATTTTATGAAAATTTTGTATATGGGGGGCTCTGACCAACCGGGCTCCGACCGTTCCAAAAATCGTCTACCGTCTAATATTTTTAGTGCCAAAGAAAAATCGTAATATTCCTATCCTGTCTGCGTGTCCAAACCTTACGAATTTGATCAGGGCGAAAGACGTTCGAAATCGTACGTTTTCCTGCATTCGTTTTGTATGTAACCAAAATTTGTAAACGAGACGAATTTGTACGCGACGAATTGACATAGTCGACGAATTTATCCGCGACGAATTGACATAGTCGACGAATTTATCCGCGACGAATTGACGCTCGACCGATTGACGCGCGACGAATTGTCGTAGTCGACGAATTGAGGCGCGACAAATTGACGCATGCGACGAACTGACGTATAACCAAATTAACAGCGCTAAATTTAGTACTGTTATTCACTAAACAAAATCAACTTCATGCTGAAACTTAAAATAATATTATTTTAATCCTGAAAGTTAAAATACATTTTGTTGTAAATGTGTTTTTTTCCGCAAAGAATTTTTCTTTACATCATTTCTTAATACTACAATAAAGGCATAACGTAATTTTAAAACTTAACAAAAATGAGATTTGTTTCTTTCCCATGAGATTATAAAATTCCGGAACTATTAATCTCCTTTCATGGAGGTTAGAAGTTGAGTTTTGTCAATAGCAAAGGAATTTGACCTTTTGACATTATCCAGCGTTCCCTTTCTTGTACATGAACTCAGCAGGAAGATTATTTCAGTTAGTCGTAGTAGAGGGTGATAAACAGGGTTTGAAATACACTATCTACCAACAAGTAATTGGACACCTCTGATAGCAAAGGAAAACGAAGTTTATTCACCTTCATACGTTGGTGGAGCCTCCACGAGCGGCGATTACAGCTGCGACCCTCCGGGGCATACTCTCAACCAGGCGTTGTACGTCGGCTAGCGGCATTTTCTTCCACTCGGCTTGGAGAAGACAGCTCAGTTCTTTCACCGATTTCGGACGGTGGGGGCACCCCTTAAGTTGACGCTCCAACTCGTCCCAGAGGTGCTAGATAGGGTTAAGGTCCGGGCTCTGCGCAGGCCAGTCCATTCGATTAACCCCATTGTCACCATACCAAGCCATGGTGGACCTCGCAACATGACAGGTGGCATTGTCATCCTGAAAGTAACACGGGTCCACCCCGTAAAACTGCCACAACGTAAGAAGCGCATGGTCATCCAAAATGGTGCAGTAGGTCTCGGCGTTGAGTCTACCAGGAATTGCGACCAAGGGTCCCGTGCCTTACCAGGAGAAACACCCCCATAGCATAATTCCACCGCCGCCGAACTTCACAGTTAGCACAATACATTCCGGCAGGAGGCGTTCTCCAGGCAGACGCCAAACCCAGACCCTGCCATCCGAACGGTAGAGGGTGATCCTTGATTCGTCACTTTAGAGAACCTGTTTCCACTGTTCAACCGTCCACTGTCGATGTTCTTTGCACCACGTTAGCCGAGCAGCGCTATTGGACTTGGTGATCAAAGGCTTGTGGGCGGCAGCACGTCCATGATAACCGAGCAGATGGGCTTCCTTACGGATGGTATTCATCGAAAGAACACTCCCGGATGCCTGTTGAAACTCCTCGCGGATGTGGTCCGTTGATTTGGTGCGGTTCTTCCGAATTTCTCTGGCCAGCACCCGTCGGTCTTTAACTCCCATTTCTGTGGGTCTGCCGGGTCGTGGCCCATTCCGACAGTCACTTCTCATCTTCCACTTGCCAATCACGTAGGCCACTGTCGATTTTGCGTACTTCAACTTGCTGGATATGTCACGTATGGATCGGCCATTTCTGTGATATTCGACGATTACACCTTTCTTGAAATCAGATAGCTCCGAAGTGCGTGGCATCTTGCATGCGACTGGTTGCGTTGTTGTTTCCCACACGATATTTAACGGCGGCGGCCGTGACGTGTATTAGGACCGCAGATATCGTCGATTGCAGGGGTGTCCAATTACTTGTTGGTAGATAGTGTATTTCATGCTTACTTACCAGCCAGGCAAATAACTCACTTGTCAGTTAAAAATCAACAACCCTGCAGGGCTCGTGAGAAAAACAACTCAGTACTAAAAATTAAAAGCTAATTGTTTACACGTTCAATAATATTTATGAAATCGTAAACATTTTCAATAATATTTTATTGCTAAACTAATTTAAATGATTAACCATTGTCAGTGGCGCACCCAGAATTTCATAAAGGGTGGGGTCCAACAAGAACTTTACTGGACAAGCAAAATGTGCCATATTTTTTATATAGATACACGTACTTCTTACACAGAACGCAGCTTCCTGCGCAAACCGTTCTTTGCTCTTATACAAATATTTGGTAGCGTCAGAATACTCGTGATAATAATAATATACTGTATGTATGTTCGTTCTTAATGAACGTTAGCACAGATCAACCCAGAAGAACACACATATTAAAAAAATTATCTGAAGAAGTAAGATAAATTCAGTGATCA
This sequence comes from Macrothele yani, assembly GCA_039090855.1. NCBI lineage: Eukaryota > Metazoa > Arthropoda > Arachnida > Araneae > Macrothelidae > Macrothele > Macrothele yani. The sequence continues at coordinate 43,355,367 of CM077001.1, forward strand.
TTAAAGCATACGCCGTTTATAAATATAAGGATCATTACGAAAACTAAAATTAAGACGGACAGAAAAATAATTGATCATAACTAAAATACTAAACATATAAATCCATGCGCAGAATCCATTTTTTTTGTAAATTTAGCATAGTCAAAATGTATTTAAAAAAAAGCCAAGATTTTTATTTTTATTATTTTTTTATTTGGCATATGTGCGATTGTTGTGATGTGCCTTAGAAAGTTCCTCTAGGTAGGTGGATGGGGGGTCCTAATTCCCAACAAAGTTCCTTAGGCATGTTTTTTCTTCTGTTTGTTCCGGGAAGCGGGAAGGTAGAGGGTGCACCACGATTCGAAATTTCGGGCCCGGTCAACGAACTTCACTTTCCGCCGCCCCTGGTTTTAAGGACTCGGGCCTTCTTGGGAGGGGTCCGGACCCGGCTGACCCTCTCCGTGTGTGCGCCACTGACCATTGTATTAGTAACCGAACTCAGTTTTCTCCCTCTAAGGTGATGCAAGAATCCTTCGATGTTTTTTGAACATCCCTAACAGCTCTGTGGAAACACGGGAATCCATGTTTGCTCTTTGACCCACGACAGCAATTGCTAAGCAAGAGCTTACGAAACACATGTGATGGACTCTTACACTGCTCTTATCTTTTCCCACAGCATTTCGTGAAATCATTCTACCGGGCTTGTGGCTTTTCCCCTCGTGTTCTTTGTTGCGTACCGTGCCCGGATGTTTTGACTCACGGTATTCGCGGTATTATTTCTTTCGCGGACAAACCCCTTCTTTATATGCTAGGTGCTAGCGCACAGTTATGAAACAGTTCTATGAATTAAAATAATCCTTATTAAAGAACCGATATTTCTATGTATCCAACAACAGGCATAAATAACAACATACACCGAGTGGCCACTTTATTATGACCACCTGACTGTTTTAAGCAAATGAGCTATGGCTGCACGCTGTTGCCGCTAGAGAACGAGGCTAGTATAAAAAAGGAAAGCTTAGTGCTTGCGACAGTAACAGAAGTGATTTTTGGGTAACGAGATGGGTGAAAAATGCGATTTGACGGACTTTCAACGTGGGATGATTGTAGGAGCTCGGAGCCATGGAGCGAGTATCACCGAAACCGCCGCATTCGTGAAATGTTCCAGAGCAGCTGTTGTTAAAGTGTTTAAAGACTTGACTGTCAGCCAAAAAACTGGGTCTCTACGTGCAACGTGTGGTCGTCATCGACTAGTGACTGCTCGGGGGAACGGAGAGTGTCCAGACTGGTAACAGACAACAGAAGGGCAACAGTGCAGCAAATTACAGATCATCTTAATCAAGGATCCCTCAAATGATCTCTGCACGCACTGTTCGCCGTACACTGCATCGGATGGGATATGGCAGCCGAAGGCCTGTTCGAACACCTTTGCTGTGTGCAGTTAACAAGAGAAAACGTCTCAATTTCGAACACCTTTGCTGTGTGCAGTTAACAAGAGAAAACGTCTCAATTTCGAACACCTTTGCTGTGTGCAGTTGACAAGAGAAAACGTCTCCAGTTCGCACAAGAGCTCAAGGATTGGACAGTCAATAATTGGAAACAAATTATCTGGTCCGATGAATCGCGTATTTAGTTGCACCATGCCGATGGCCCAGTGAGAATTTGGCGGAAACAGCACGAAAGCATGGACCCCAAATGCATTGCTACAACCCTTCAAGCTGGTGGAGGCAACGTTATGGTTTGGGGAATGTTTTCCTGGCATGCTTTGGGCCCTTTAATTCGTGTTGACTGGCACATCATATCTAAACATCGTTGCGGACCAAGTGCATCCTGTCATGTGAATGGTTTATCCCAATGGCTATGGCTACTTTCAACAAGATAATGCGTCCTGCCATAGTTCTCGTATTGTACAGGATTGGTTTCAGGAACATGCCGGTGAGTTTACTTTGCTTAGGTGGCCCCCACAATCTCCAGATCTTAACCCCATTGTGAATTTGTGGGATGAAGTTGAACGAGCCATCAGGCAGCTGGATCCACAACCCTGCAATCTCACACTCCTGGAAAGTGCTATTCATCAAGCATGGTCTCAGATTCCACAAACCACCTATCGACATCTCGTGGAGTCCATGCCACGAAGAATCGACGCAGCATTAAAGGGAAAAGGTGGCCCAACGAAGTACTGAGGGGGTGGTCATAATAAATTGGCCACTCAGTGTATAAATAATTATCTATTGAATTTAAACTGCCGTACTAAGTTTGTTACTTGTCAACTAAAGCTGTTCACTCGTCACAGACTGCCACATTTTTAAAGACCTAGTGATAAAGAACAGATAAACAGATACCAATGCCAGTTAAAAGTGCCATTATCAGTTAGTTTTCTCTTGCACTGTCCTGTGTGGCTAAGGGTTTCGGTGCTTAGCTCATTTTGGGACAAGTGGTGAAGCATGACTGAAAGGAAAAAAGATATCATTTGGAATTATTCTGAAGAAATTAAAAATATAAGTGGCAAAGGATCATGTGCTAAGTGCAAACTGTGTGAAAAAGGGATCCAGGAACTTGTTGCATGCATCAAAAACCATTACTCATTATGTTTATTAAATACAAATGAAGGTGATGACCGTCAACCGAGCATACATACATACATACATACATACATACATATCACTAAGCTGTTCTCTGATATTCAGAGATTAGCTCCTCACAGAAAGAATTCACTGTTGCTGCATAAAATGTCTCCATTTACAGCGATCTTGGCACACAGCTCGAACTTCGTTGACATCCATCACACGCCGCACACAAGCCCTTTTGTATTTCATACGCATTATCTTTTTCTCATGCAGACAATCCTGAATCTGGTCCTTCCATGATTTCCTTGGCCTTCCTCTACCTTTCTTTCCTGCCACTCGGGCTGAATAAATTCTCTTAGTAAGCATCTTATCATTCATTCTTTCAACATGGCCAAACCACCTAAGGATATTAGTTTCCACCTTACTGACAATATTTTGCCTCACATTACAAATCTGCAACACATCTTCATTCCTTACATGATCAGAGTGTGTCTAACCACAACCCCCACCCCCACCCCACCCCGTAAGTAACGCATCTCCCGGGCATACAACCGACTTCTTCTATGTTTTTTCTACAACCCAGATTTCACTGCCATACATCGGAGTAGAAACAATTACACTTTCATATACAGTTATTCGAGACTTTCTTGAGAGTTAACCAAGCACTTCAACTAATTTAAGATATGCTGAAGTTTATGATACTTCACCTGCCAAGTAGTTGACTGATCAAGCACCATATTTTACAAAAAAAAGCAACAAAAAAACTGCACTTTGTGAGGAGAGCACCAAACTCAGCATACATGATGTCCACACCCATTGTCAATGTTTAGGAAGGGAAGCCACTTGAAACCTATCCCCCCCAAAAAAAATGACGGCTATAAAATTAAAATACCTGGATTATTTAAATTAATGAAAGTTAGGTGTTCAATTATGTTTTTAGGGATGCTGAATTCAAAAAAAGGATCTAAAACGTTGTTGGAAGTCCATAGGACGAGATATCCAACATGGTGATTGAAATGGCCGTCGTGTAATAAATATAATGTGATAGTGGGGTTTTTTTTAATTTTATTTCGGCTGACGTATTTTACGAAAAATATTCAATCTTTTTTTATTTTTTGCAAATTTTACGTAGTTTGAAGGTAAGATTTGACTTTTAATGAGAGGGTATAGTAAATGAAATGGTGCCATTTTTAAAGAAATGCTACAAAAATTTTGAAATGACTGTTTTACTTGAAATAGCATTACTGTACAGTTAATGCATGCAATGAAGTCTCCAGTCAAAAACCTGTTGTGTTGGTCATGAGCCTGGTCTGCTGCAATAGCAGAAAAAGGATTGGATGACTTCCTTAAAACAAAACTTCCTCTTTTAAACTCCACATGAACGGTTGGTGAGCGCAATGGAAGCTCCTCCAAGTCCTTTACATGAACAGTCAGCCGTTTCGCATAGTGAACATGGTGTAGCAGAAAAAAACTACGGCAACATTGACTTGATACACTCCTTGAAGAGGTCGTATTTCCCTTCACTTATAGAATGAACAAAACTCAGAAGAAGGCTTTGTAAATTCAAAACAAGAAGACAAAACTGGAATATTGGACTCTGTTCTGAACGCCATTTAACCTCCAGTTCCATTGATTTTTCAGAAGCTTCAGAATCATACGCTTCTTTCAAAAGAATGTTCAGAGTGGCAGCAGTGACTTGGTGAAACTTTCTGGTTTTCGCAACATGCGTTACTTTCAGAACACTGTCAGCCGTTGTCTCTGTTGAAATTCCACATTTAGCCACGACAGCAGTCCAACCACCGCGCTCAAGAAGCTTCCATAAGACTCAGAAATCTTTGCTCAACAAGGAAAGGTGCAAATAGGACAACAAATTTGTCATCTACATAAACGTCTGGCCAATTCCACTGAATCACTTTGCACAATGTAAAGAGGTGTTGATCGACAGTTATCAACGGATTCTGGCCTGGGTTCAAGAACGATGTAATTCTGCGAATGATATCCATGCCATGACGGATCATTGTTATTAATTATGATGACTCGTAAAACAGTGGTAACAGTGCCTGTATTCCTGGAACCACTGAAGTTATGGCACCAGAAGCATGAAATGCAGCCCATGAGATGTCCAAGTTGTTGTCATTGATGTTCTCCTTGGTATGATGCACGAAGACATGCTCCAACCAATCCCTCTTTTTTACATAGTCAAGACTAAAGAAGAAAGATGGAATAAGGGTATTTGTACGTTCTTGTGTGTATTTCGGCTGAACAGGTGTTTTGGTTTGTAGAAACCTTCACGATGCCATATACATCAGGGAGCTCAGGAACTCTCGTACTCTCCAAATCTACATCACAGAAATTAGAAGCAAACTCCTTTCTTTCTCCCTGTTAACTAGGTGTAACACTTGAAAGAATGGACAGGCTAGTGCCATGAAAAGATTCTTGCGATGTAAAGCTAGAGGGATTGTGGTCTATAGTGTTGTATGCTCCCATAGTGAAAAATCCCTTTCGCAGGTTGCTTGGACAGAGGACACCTTTCTCTTTAGCACGCAGTACCTGATGCTGGCAGAGGGCAGATGCGACCTTATCCACTCTATCTGATGACACTAAAGTTCTTAATACGTGCATCTTATTGATCATTTTCCTGCTACGAGACTTGGAGTACGCAGAAAGAGCCATATACATAGAGAGAAAAGGTTCATGTTCTCGACTGCGTTGTTCAAAACGTGATTTAGATTTTGGGGCCCGGTTTCTCATATTTATTACAATGAGTTGGCTGATTGTAACAGCTGGCTGTGCTGATGGAGTTTCACAACCCTGTGTGCAGCCATATAGAAGTCACTGCAAGTATACCTGGGGGCACAGAAGCATCCTGACAACCATCCTGAAACAATCCAGTAAAAGTACAAGAAACATTGGAAATTTTCCTCCGTAAACGTCTTACAAATTTAAAGAATGCTGCAGCATCGGCATCTGACACATCTTCAGTAGAAACATCCCGGATTCCGCACAAGTATGTACTCTCTTCCTGACGTCTGTGCTCGTAGTTCAGAAAAATGTAATAAAATTCGCTCGCGAAGACGTGTTGTGTGAATAGTGGGCAATTCACCAGCATGTTGGCCTAGAAAATCTATAAATCGATCCTAGTATGCAGTAGTAAGATCTGATATTTTGAAAATGTATTCGGTATCATCACTGTTGAATTTATCCCTAATGAGCTGAATAATATGTTCAAAAACCATAGTGGAATGCAAACTTAAGCTTTCATTCCCACGACATTGTCCTTCCATGATATTACATTTATTTTAGCCCTGTATTGGTTGTACAGCCGTGTGTGGCACATCTTTCGATATTTAGCTTCATGGGCAATTAGATCACCTCTTGATATTACGCCTACCAAGTCAAATATGCCTACCTTGAATCCCATTTCTTCAAAGTCTCCTTTACGTCAATATTGGCGATGTGGTAAAGAGGTGATAATACTGGTGTCATTGCAGATGACGCAAACATCTTCTTTTAAATCCTTCGGTGTCGTTGGCAACGACCGGGGTTATGTAGATGACATGGGTAAATCATCATCTTGTTTAGAAACACTGCAAGCAGATTGATCATCCAGAGCTGAAGAAATATTCTTCTCATAATACGTGGTAAATACGTAATGTTAATTAACACAGTAATCGGACATCGCCGAATTGGCTGTAATTACTGTTTCAGACGTGAATTAAATCACATCAGAAAACTTGAAAATTTCAGCGCCGTGAAGCGGGAATCGAACCCGCATCTCCCGATTTCCGTTCGAGCGCGCTATACGTTACACAATCCACGACGACGAATTCTCAAGTTTCTGTGTGTTAAGAGCATCGGAATATTCTATGTGATTTAATTTTTTTCTGATGTGATTTAATTCACGTGTGAAACGTAATTACAGCCAATTCGGCGATGTCCGATTGCTGTGTTAATTAACATGATTGATCATCTATTTTTGCCTTTTTGGCCCTTTCTAGTTTTGTGTTGTTGTATTTAAGTCTACAGGTCTTAGGCCAATTTCTTTGACGTGAATTGAGTGTGTCTTCAATTCCCGCGCCTTCATCAAATAGAGAGATATCAAAAGATACAGGAAGAGACTTGAAGAATCCGATAAGGTTATCTGAAAGTGATTTGTAGCTAGCAATCCATTTTATTGATTCTTATTCCTGAATGGCTGAAGAGTTCTTCTTTGGAATCAAATTGGCATATGCAACATTTATTCCAGTTCATATGGCGTTGTGACACAGCTGATGTATCACCTGGTGCAAGTTTCAATCTTTTAGAACTTATTCTGAAGGTTACCATTCAATCTGAAAAAAATACACGGTCGAGTCACATTATTGTGACCACCAGCTAATATCCGGAGTAACCGCCGTGTGCAGCGCGAACAGCAGCTAAACGGGCTGGGAGTGACTCAATAAGGTGTTGGAAGGTGTTCAGAGGTATGTTGAGCAATGCTGATTGCAGTAAATCTGACAGCTGCTGAAGAGTGCTTGGTGAAGGATCCATAGAGCGAACAACACGATCGAGGCGGTCCCACTTATGTTCAGTTAGGGAACTAGGGGGCCAGGGAAGCACTTTGAAGTCTTCATCGTGCTCTTTGAACCACTCTCGGACATTTCTAGCTGTGTGCGTCGTATTGCTGTGCTGGACCATCCCATACGCTCCAGAAAATACAATCAGCACGTATGGGTGTACGCGGTCTGCAAGGATGGATTCATAATGGTTTCGGTCCATAGTTCCTTCCACAGGTATGACTGGACCCAGGGAATTCCACGAAAACATTTCCTAGACCATAACACTGTCCCCACCAACTTTTTTCTTCCAGCAATAGTTGAAGATTGTTTGTTCTCCGATTTTCTCGATTTATACGCTAACGTCCATCCGTTCGATGAAGCAGAAAACGTGACTCATCGGAGAAGGCAATCCTTTGCCAATCAGCGGAGGTCCAATTCCGATACTGCCGTGCAAATGTAAGCCTTTTCTGCCGATGCCCCTTCGTTGGCATAGGTGCAGTGACCATCCGTCTGCATCGGAGCTCCATACGCAGCAGGGTTTGCTGAACTGTCGTTTTAGAAACACCTCCGGTGGCCTCCGGTTCATTCGGCCGGTGAGTTTCTCCATTTTAGCGTGTCAATCGGCCCTCGCGCACCATCGAAGCCGACGTTCAGCTCTCACATCAATGACACGTGATTCTCTTGCCATTTCTCCAATCATGATACACTTTAACCACAGCAGCACGCGAACAATTCACAAACTGCGCTGTTTCAGAAATACTACCACCCTTAGCCCGAAAGCCGATAATTATCCCTTTTTGCAAATCTGAGAAATCACTCCTTTTATCCATGGCAGCAACGAGTGATATATTTTCAGAATGCCTACATCACACCTTATATACACCCCAATTGGTTACGCGCTGTTGACGTCAAAAGCAGGAGGTGGTCACAATAATGTGACTCGACTGTGTATATCAATTATTAAAAAATAAATAAATAAAACTACAAAATTAAATGAAAATAAAAAAATAACTACCAGTAATTCTCTGGTAATTGTGATGAAGAGGAAATGAAAAAGAAAATTGAGTTATTATTTTGGTTACACAAATGAAATATGAAACTGAAACTTTAGGACGGCCACTTTGACCGCCATGATGGTTATCTCGTCCTATGGACTTTCAACAACATTTTGGAGATTTTTTTTAAATTCAGCATCCCTAAAAACATGCAACTAGACACCTAACTTTCATAAATTAAAATAACGCAGGTAATTTAAATTTTATGGCCGCTATTTCAGGAAACATGGCCGCCATTTTGTTGGGGAGGGGTGGGGAGTAGGTTTCAGGTGGCTCCCGTTCCTAAACATTGGCAATGGGTACAACCATGATGTATGGCAATTTGGCAATTTTGGTATTCGCCTCATAACGTGCAGTTTTTTTTTTTTGTTTTTTTTTTTGCTTACCCATCCGACTAAAGGAATCCCTAGCGTATAAGAGAACTGCCATTGGATTTGAAGCAACCACTAAATTTACAACAGCACAAAGAAAAATTTAAAAATTGTGAATGGATACAGAGTTTGAAATCAGCAGAAAAAAAAATTCCAGGGTAAAGTTAAGAGTTTTGTAATTGACGATACTTTAAATATGATGAAGATGAGGAACAAAATGGAGAAAAATGTTGATGTTACCTCATATGGTTGCACAGCTCACATTTTAAACCTTCTTGCAAAAGATATCCAGATTTTAAACATTAAAGAGCAGAGTACACAAATTGTGAAGTATTTCAGAAATCATGATTTTGTTAGATCAGCATATAAACAAGTAGGTGGATTAGCTCTTGTTTTGCCCCAAGATGAATGCTGAATTTCATGTGACTGTTAAAGAAGTTAACTGACCAATACTCATGGCAATAGTGGTTAACGATAAACGTGGCAATATTGAATCTAAAATCAAAGAAAGGTAATGAATTTGTGTACATCGGCATAATATCAACCAACAAGGATTGATTAGCAATATATCAACCAATAGTCTTGATAGAGTCAGTGAGTGTATCAGCCAATGCTGTTGTTAGAGCCCAGAAGAATGATTGCGAAATTTCTGAGGCAGTTGTAGTGTGGAAAAAATTTGAAATTGTATTAAATGTCATCTTAGATGACAAGCAATTGGAATTGTTTCATAAAAGATATGGTCAAGCTTTATCTTCAGCTAATTTTAGCACGCCTTTTGTAAAACAAGTTAGTGAAATCATGCAATGCAATGATTATATTACGCTTTCCAGCATACCAGAAATCATTACTCAAGTTATTACTCAAGTTATGAGGATAATGACTGTGGAATAAATCTCGGTCCTGTGCCCTGAGCTTTGATCCCATTTCGATGATATTCAACAGAACCTCCGAAATAACATGATAAAGTTTTGTCGTTCAATATCGTTTTATTAGACAACTAATAGTGTGCAATAAAACGGGGGTATATAACATGGGCAAAAGGCCAAAACGACGTGGACAAAATCACAGGCTTATACACGTGAGGCCTTCAGGAGAACAAAACAGAAGAAAAAGAACTATGGGCGCGCAGACCACTCTCCCAAACAGAGAGATATTTTGAGGAACATGAAATACACAGGACATTAAGCATAGCTAAAGTCAAGCAGGAGTCTAAGGGCTCACACTCTGGAAGATACTGGAATAATAAGGAACTGGTATTAGCGGATATGGAAAGGAAAAGTCTGGATATTTATACATAGCACGTTTCACCCAACGCTCATAAGCGCGGCAATAATCACCATAAGAAGCAAAGTCTTGTTGTGAAGGAGGATCTGGAGCAAGAGGCTTACGCCGCCGTCGGGAACGTCGAGCCGTAGAAGATGTACAAGTAAGGGAAGTATTATCAGCAGAAGTCGAGGAAGGCAACAAATGGAGCATGATGACGCATAGGTGAAGGAGCACTGACAGGAACAATCGATGAGGCAGGAACAGTGGCTGAAGCTGATGGAAGGACGACAGGAACGGCTGTAGAGGAAGATGACATGTCAGAAGGCAAATGAGCACACTGTGAGTCGGAGGATGCAGGTTCAATGGACATGACAAGAGTTGCTGGGAGTGAAGAACTCACAGTGACGATCGGCATGAGAGAGCTGATAAGAGGCGGAGTAGGATCTTCGTCTGGCGACTGAATAGTAGGCAAAGCAGAAGTGTCTAGAGAAAAAGGCCGAATGAAGACATCAACAGAAGGCAAGTGCAACCCAGAAGACACTACAGGGTAGTCAGTGGAGGGCCCTGTAGAAAATAGACTTGCTTGAAGGGAGCACGGCGGTGAACATGAAGTAGTAACAGGAACATCTAGGAGTGACGACTGGAGGTGACGAGCAGGACACGAAGTAACATCAGCCGTCGGTAAAGGAAAATGAGATGCCGTAGAATCTGGAGTTACAGAAACAGATAAGTTGTACTGGGGTGGTGAGGAAGCAGGAGATATAAGGCAACTGGTAGACGCTGGCTCCGTGGAGACGAAGAGCGGAACCATAGAAGTGGAGACCGCAGTCGAACATGGAGACAATGGACTGACAGAAGCAGGAGATGAAGACGGAGAGGGTGACTGAGGTCGTTTCAACGAAATCTGGGCAGAAGACGGGCTCGATGGAGGTGTGCAAAGTGGTATGGTAGTAACAGAAGGGAGAACATCCAGGAGAGCTGTCGGTAGTAGATGATCAGGAAAATTATTCTCCGCAGAGACACGTGAAGTAGAAGAATCAGGGGCCGGGAACAAACCACTCGAAACCTTAAGCTGCGAATATGTAGAACGAAAAGTCGACAAAGATATGGATGATAAAGAAAAGTCACACTATTCTGGCAAAGCAGAAGGGCGAATGGAAGTCGAAAAATTCCGAGTTGGACAAGAAAAACTATGGTGACCGGGCAATTTGCAAGAAAAACAATGATAGGCAGTAAAAACATTGACAGTGCGAGTGTGTGGACCGCAGATAACGTGGAAAGCTGTCGGACGGGAAACAATGGACTGTTTGTCAGGAAAAACGACGAGAGCTTGACGTCGAAAACTATAATAGGGACGATTCCGTTGATCGTCTGAAACAGCAGGCAAAGTCTTAATAGAGCCAATAACTAAACCACATTGAGAAAGGAAAGCATGCAGTAAATCGTTGGAGACTTCAGGAGGAACTGGAGATAAACTAACGAGAGTAGGGCAATGAGCAAGAGGAATTGCAAACAAACTTTGGTCGCCGACTGAAATTGGAGAAGAAAGAACCAACTCAACGTGTGCGGGATTAGAAAAATAAACCAACACCGAGCGAGGCTTTCATGCGATGTGCGTGATGGCATCAGGTGGAACAATCTGATGGAGTGCTGAAGTGTAAGCTGCAAGTTTAGTATTTGGAAGCCCGGAATATTTTACTCCGAGAGCTAAAGAAGCGAAGAAATACTTCCCCGGTGACGAGAACTCTAGTAAATGAGCTGTTAAAACGGAGCCGGTACGAGAAAACCGAAAGCCCAAGGCAGTTGAGAGAGGATCTGAGGGGAAGGCAGTGACTGCGGGCGTAGAGAGATGATTTGAATTATCAAGTTGTACATCCGGAGAAGGCGTTAGTGGTCGAAGAAAAGCAGTAGACATAGTACACCTCAGAAACTGTAAATCAAAGCAGCACAAGCCGCCCCGGTGGCGCAGTGGTCTAAGCGATGGCCTCTGATCATTCGTCCGAACGGGGTCCGGTTTCGAATCCCGGTGAGGCATGGATGTTGTGTTTGTCTTACGGCACTGGCTCTCTCCCTTCCCTGGAACCAGTGACCCTAAATTAGGGACGGGCGACTGCTTATAGCCCATTGAGTTGCTCACGGCGGTCGTTAAACCTTCAATCAAAAAAAGCAGCACAATCTCGAGAGCGTAAGACGATGGAGATGGCAAAAGGCACGTAAAGAACGCGGACGATGGGAAGATGTGAGGTAATGGCGTCACTGGAAGAACGGCGAGAGACAGAAGGAGCACAGCAACGATGACGCCACCCAAGGACCACTATCAGAGGGTGACGTAAACGGGAAGGCGTGTAGATAACAGGAAGATAAGCACAGAAAGCAACTGAATAGAATGCTGGTGAGAAGGAAGTCAAGGCAAGTCACGATGGGCAGATGTAAACATACCTACCGAGATGAAAAATGAAGGAATATCGGTATAAAATTCACTTACTGGTGCTGAAAAGTAGCTGGGAACATTGCTGGCAGCCGATTACTTGAACAGGGTATGCAGGAAAGGAACAGCAGGCATTGGAACAGATACTTGGGCGCACACTTCAGAATCGCAGTAGGGTGTAGTCGGCAGGTAATATTATGATAAAATTCCAAGTAAATACGTACTTTATGACTCGGAAAAGTAGCAGGAAAGGGAGTACATACACTTATACACACACGAAACACAGGAGTCGGAAGCAATGGACTCTTTGACCGAGCAAACAGGCCGAAAATTGAGAAGCTCGAGAGGGCACGTCCAACGACAGGTTTTTTTTTTGTTTTTTTTTTTATTGGAGGTTTAACGACCACCGTGAGCAACTCAATGGGCCATAAGCAGTCGCCCGTCTCTAATTTAGGGTCACTGGTTCCAGGGAAGGGAGAGAGCAAGTGCCGTAAGACAAACACAACATCCATGCCTCACCGGGATTCGAACCCGGACACCTTTCGGACGAATGACCAACGACAGTTTTGTCGCAATCGAAGTATTTTTACCTAAGTTATGATGCATAAGGGCTATGGAATAGATCCCGCTCCTGTGTTCTAACCTTTGATCCCATTTCGCCCATTTTCAATAGGATTCGTCCCCAGGCAGGCCCCTATAACATGCTAACATTTCATCCAAATCGAAGCATCTTTACGTAAGTCATGACGCATAATGGCGATGGAAGTGATTTCGCTCCTATGTCCTGACCTTTGATCCCATTTCGACCATTTTCAATAGGGTTTGTCCCCAGGTGGCCCGCTACCACATACTAAAATTTCATTGAAATCAAACATTTTTTACGTTAGGTATGACGCATAAGAGCAATGGAATGGATCACGCTCCTATGTCCTGACCTTTGACCCCATTTCGTTCACTTTCAATAGGGTTCCTTCACAGGTGTTCCTCTACCACATACTAAAGTTTCATCAAAATCGAACAACTTTTACGCGAGTTATCGTGCGGACGCACATACGGAGACAACGCGTGGCGTAATGAGGCGGATGGGAATCGCGACCATCTGCTCGCAAGAGTGTGACGTCATAAAACTTTAATAGGATCCACAACAACGCGTGACGTAATGAGACAGATGGCGTGACCGCGCGCCGACATCTCAATCGCGATAGTGTGACGTCATAAGATTTCTAAGTATGGGTTACATGAATGGGACGACGTCATGGCACTAAAAACGTGGTAATTCGGGGTGATTATTTAACCCGCTAAACGAATTTTCCTAAAGTCGAGATCAAGCTAAATCAATTTTCTAGTACTGGAAAACGGTAGGTTAACGATTGTTCGTCAAAATCCTTAGAGCCGTTTTCAAAATAAAATTTACATACATACAAGAATTGCTCCTTTAATAGTATGAGATAAAGGCAATGGAATGGATCCCGATCCTATGTCCTTACCTATGACATCATTTCGTCCATTTTCAATAAGGTTCGTCCCCAGTGGTCCCCTACCACATACTAAAATTTCATCGAAATCGAATATTTTTTACGTTAGTTATGACGCATAATAGCAGTGGAATGGATCCCGCTCCTATGTCCTGACCTTTGACCCCACTTCACCCATTTTCAATAGGGTTCATTCCCAGGTGGTCCCCTACCACATACTAAAATTTGATCGAAATCGAACCATTTATATGCGTGTTATCGTGAGGAAAGACGCGTGTTATCGTGAGGAAAGACAGACAGACGGACAGATGTACAGTCGGACGGACGGACGGACAATGCTGGAGCATATGCGTTTCTTCAACCTACGGTTGGAAAGCGTAAAAAAGATCGTGCTTATGTTATCGGTTTGTCCGTCCGTCCGACTGTAGACACGATATCTCTGCAACTAATAATCCGATTTGAAAAATTCTTTTTAGCATTAGAAAGCTGGAAATTTGCGAATGGTGATCCTTTATTTCGTTTTATTAATATTATTTTTTTACGGGGCCAAATTTGGCCGCTGAAGGGCATAAATGAGAATGGTATCGAATTCAAAACGCATTCTATTCCATATATTTGCTTCTAAATATCCAATTCAAAAAATTCTTTTACTTTTCGATTCCATTCAAGTCGCAGATTATTTTAGGGATAGCCACTTTACCAAGTTGCGCATATATTCACCGCTAGGAGGCGTAAAAGTAATTTTTTTTTCCAGATATCTCTGCTTCCCAAACTCCGATTTGAAAAATGTTTCGATCACCGGATGCAGCTCGTAATGGGAAATATTTTGCATGTAATTTCCACTTTTTGGTATAAAATGGTTTAGCCACCAGGAGGCGTAAGTGTTGATTTCTGCTTTTAATGTATTTGCAGCAAAATCTGAGCTTCTAAAATCTCGATTGAAAAAATTATTTCGTAGATCGATACTACTCACGTAGACAAACCTTTCCGGAATATTTCTTTTAAAAATAATGCATAGTTTCTCCGCCAGGGGCTTAGATGTATATCTTGTTTTTGTCAATATCTCTGTTTCTAATGATCCGATTTGAAAAATTTATTTTTTGTTTTTGTTCAGAGTTTCCGGTACGACATGTTTCCAATGTAAATTCAAAATTTTCAAGTACTTCATTGACTTTCCGCTAGGGGGAGTAAAGGTAAATTGCGTTTTCCCCGATGTCTGATTCTTAAACTCTGATTTGAAAAATTATTCCAGCACCGGATACAGCTCCTGGTGGGACATTTTTTTATTCTAATTTCTAATTTTTTATAAAATATGATTTGGCTACCAGGGGGCGTAAGCGTTAAATTTCTGCTTCGTAGGTTTTTGCAGCAAAGTCTCAGCTTCTAAAAGACCGATTGAAAAAATTCTTTCGTGGACCGATACCGCACCTGTCGATAAACATTTGAGAATATTTTCATCTTAAAATAATGCATGGCTTCTCAAGCAGATGGCGCAGACGTCTATCTTATTTCTGTCAATATCTCTGCCTCTAAAAGTCTGATTTGAAAAATTCCTTCTTTGTTAGATAGCGTACCCGGTGTAAAATGCTTTTCATATAAATTTAAAATTTTCAAGTAATGCATAGACTTTCCGCTAGGGGGCGTAAATGTAAATTGCGTTTTCCTCAATATCCCTACTTCTTAAACTCCGATTTGAAAAATTATTTTTGCACCGGATGCAGCTCCTGATAGGAAATTCTCAGCATACAATTTCTAATATTTGATAAAGAATGGTTTGGCCACCACGGGGTGTAAGGGTTAATTTCTGCGTGTGATGTATTTGCGGTAAAATTTGAGCTCATGAAAACTCGGTTGAAAAAATTCTTTCCTGGACCGATACCGCTCACATCGAAAAACCTTTTGAAAATATTTCCTTTTTAAAATAATGCATGTTTTTCCGCGAGGGGGCGTAGATGCATATCCGATATTTGTCGATATCTCGGCTTCTAAGAGCTCGATTTGAAAAATTCTTTCTTTTTTGGAGAGCGTTTCCGCTGGGAAATGTTTCTCATATAAATTAAAAATTTTCTTAACGCAAAAGTCTGCCACCAGAGGGCGTAACTTGACGTTTCCGTGTACAGCAATATCTGCGGTATTAAAAACCCGATTGAAAAATTTTTTTCTACCGTCAGATACTACTGTTTTCCATACCGGTTCCACTGATTTTGAATAGGTTTGGTAAATTTAATTCGCATAAAAACGGATTCAAAAGACGTGCTCATTACACAGAAAATTCGGTGTCATCTTTCTTATTTTTGCATAACGGTGAAAACACCAAAGTTTCATGACAAAACTTCCTCTCTTTTTACCTTTCCGAACACGGAAATTCTTGTACATCGCCCAGTAATCACCAATAGCTTTTGTTGCAGGCATGTCGAATTCCCTTTTGATAAAGATCAGCAAAGTAAAACGTCCATCTTTCGTTAGTCCCTCCGGAAATTTCTAGATTCCACAAAATACCCACAGCCATACAGTAAAAAGATATTTGTTAAATTTCCGCTAAATAATTTAGCATGCAGCGTGTTCGCTGTTTCATCAGGCTTACCATGGAATATGTTTTATCTGGTATTTTTATACCTACTTATACAATGGAAGACCAGCACTTAACAGTTGTGCAGTTACATGCTTTCCTTGCACTGCCAGTAAATTGCGAATTCCATAATGATTGCAGATAATGATAAGTGCATTTTCAAAGTGCTCTTGAAATTAATTTGTACATTCTGAAGCCTTCATTTAATTAGGCAAACCTTTATTTTATTGGATGTAACGAAAGGAGAGCTCCGTTTGTTGGCATTAAACTCGTTTTCACGCGGAAAACTGTTTATATTCGGGTACGGAGAACTGGCTACATTGCAATTTCAGTGCCATAAAATTGTTCTGAACAAACAAATATCGTGTGGCTATATTTCTAACTACGTGAGCAACTATTTTCACAAAACATTTTTTTTTTAATATTTGATTTTCAATAAGAAATTTAACCATTTCCATGATTTTCGGGCCAAAGACAAAGGGGAAAACTAGCCACACGGATTCCACAAAATTTTAATGCCACAAAATTTTTAAGGGGCTGTATAAAAATTGCGTTTTTAACCGCTTCGTGACCTTTTCCCCACAGGTTTTTTATCTGAATCATATAAAGTCTCCGTAATTTCGAATTTTCTTAATTGTGATATTTAATGTAATTCTTTAAAAAAAATGTTTATAGTCTAGAACTCAACAAAAGAATTTCACGGAGGTTTCATTCATTCGCACATGCCCGCAAAGAATTTATTAAACTGTAATATGTAAACGCTGAAAACCTTCCAATGGGATCAGAAATTCTTTATAGTTTATTTTTAGTATTAACCACCACCCTCCCCGACAGGTTTCCTGCGTCAGCATATGCCTGCAGAGAATTTGTTGAGTTGTAGTGCATGTAAACGCTGAAAATCTCCCGATTAGGATTCAAATTCTTTATGTTTTATATTTTCGGAGTTAAGCCCCCCCCCCCCCGAGACAGGTTTCGTACGTTTGCGTGTGCCCTCATATAATTTGTTGTAGAGCTGTAGTTGGCAAACGCTGAAAATCTTCGGATCGGACCACATATGCTTTATATTTTATATTTTTCGTATTAAGCCCCCCCCCCCCGACAGATTTCCTGAGTTTGCACATGCCCGAAAAGAATTTGTCGAGCTGTAGTTTGTAGTTTTAAACCGTGAAATCGTTTTGTTGGGTTCTAGAGTATGAATTTTTTATAAAGAATTACATTAAATATCACAATTAAGAAAATACGAAATTACGGAAACTTTATGTGATTCAAATAACCAACCTCTAGGGACGTGGCCAGAAAGCGATCGAAAAGACAGCTTTTATACCGTCCCTTAAATTTTTTTGGCCAGATCTCCTACATCCGTTTATAATAGGGCATGAGTAAAGAATACCCGTGGAAAAAAATGCGCACAGAAAAAATGCCCACTTCTCGTAAATAGGAAAAATGCTCACAGAAAAAATTATGCCTTTCAAAACTAATCAGAACACTTCCTTTGCTCAACCATATAACGTTACCTAGCATTACAAGGCCATCGGAACGTTCATTGTTCGAATCAACAGGTGCTTGGCTCTTCCAAGAAAGGTAACTACGCTTAAGGGAAAGCATCTCCAGCATTGTTTTCACCGGAAATTAGAGAGTGACGGATTTATCTAAGCCCCAAACTGATGAGTTTTAAACACATGGCTAAATAAAAAGAACTCACAAGGTATCACATAGGCTAAGTACCGGTGCCAAGGTGCACCTAAGTAATAAGTCTGTGCCCAGAAAGATACTTTGAAAATACTAATTCATAAACCCACAACTTTCAGTGCCCCAAATGGGTAAATTACAAAATTACTATAATGGGGTCTGCAGCCTGGGTCCTTTTTAAAAACTCGATGACTGATATACTGCCTCCTACTTATTACTTTTTATCACTTACTTAGGCATACCATGTTCTGACCGAATTTAAGACCACTTGCCGCACCGACAACTGGCGGGGCCGCCGGGACTGTCCCGGGAGCGTATAGGTGAGTCCCCGGAGCCCCACTGCTGGTCACAAAAGTTTAAGGGGCCGTACAAAAATTTAATTTTCCCCTTTCGTGTCCACTTTCATGTAGGGTCACCACAAAAACTGTTACCGGGTTACACAAAAATCGCACTTTTGATATTACCTTGTCAACTTCCAGGTAGGTAGCCTCTATAGATAACAATTTTATTTCTGCTCACTCACCATTCTCGTGCCATTTCTGCTCCCTCACCGTTCTGGTTTATTCAACTGATCTCATATTCATGAAGTTTACGTAACAAGTCAAACTAAGGCTTTGCGATTTACGTACTCATTAAATATTAATTGCTAGGCCTAGGCTCTTTTAACACTTTTATTTTACCGATGTCATATTTATAACGTTTATATAAGTAAAGTTAGTAATATTGTACTTTTACTTAGGCACTAAATATGAATTCATAGGCTCTTTCAACAGTTTTTATTCTACCGATGTCCTAGGCCCCAGTAATTAATTTTTTTTTTTTTTTTTTTTTTTTGGTGTGAGGTTTAACGACCACCGTGAGCAATTCAATGGGCTATAAGCAGTCGCCCGTCCCTAATTTAGGGACACTGGTTCCAGGGAAGGGAGAGAGCCAGTGCCGTAAGACAAACACAACATCCATGCCTGAGCGGGATTCGAACCCGGACCCCTTACGGACGAATGATCAGAGGCCAGCGCCTTAGACCACTGCGCCACCGAGGCGGCCCAGTAATTAATATTTTATGCCTAAGTAAAAGAGCAATATTGATAACTTGACATGTTATGTAAACGTCATGAATATTTAGTGTGATAAATTAAAGCGATTTAAAAGGCCTAGGGCATATTAATTAATATTTGGTGCCAAAGGCAAAGCATAATACATTAACTACACCTGTTGTATAACCGTTATGAATATGACATCGGAAGAAAAACAACTGGTAAAAGGGCCTAGGCATAAGGCCCAGTGGTTAATATTTTATGCCTAAGTAAAGGAGAAATATTAATAACATAGGACGTTTTCTTGAAATTTATTTGAAGTTCCCAATTCAATTCTCATTATAGGGCCAAGTCACTGCAATTTTTATACGACCCTTAAACTTTTGTGACCAGTTGTCCGAACCCCAATCTGACAACCTTTGTTGGCTGCTTAGTTAAAATTAAGGCCTTTTTTAATGAAATGAAAAAATACCATGTTTTTAACGCACGTAAGAGATATCAGTGGACAGTTGACATATTTTCGAAGAGTGGGAATTTTTTTCCGTGGGTATGCTTTCATACATTCTAAAACAGAGCATCCTCGAGGACTCATAAGAAGTGAAAAAGCTTAGGTCTAATTTTGCTTAGCAAGCAACCCCTTTTCACCATAGTCGTAGTCCGAAGACGTCAGTCCTTTCCCGGTGCATCTCAGTGAATGTAAAAGCTTTTGCCATTTTATTCGATATCTACAGAAGACCACTGAAATAAACAAATACAAGTTTACTTAGAATTTGTATATGTAATAAAAATTCTTTAACGCGGAACTTTACTAGCTTTCTTATCCTTTTATTCTTTCCTAAATGAAAACACTGACAAACCTAAAGAAACGACCATAAAAAATTGTTTGAAATAATAATTATGCGTCAGGCAAGTGGAGTATATATTTTCTTTACATACTGTACCTATGTAAGGAAATTTGATGGTATGATGCTCAAATTTCGAGATGTTTGCATGAGAACTCCGCATACAGGTATTTAATATCCTTTCATTCTTATGCGGGATTTCTTTTATGCATCAGGGATTACGTTTCATTTGGTATATTTTGACGGAAAGGAAGTTTTCCTAAACATTTTCCATTACAAAATGTGTGTGTGTGTGTATGTGTGTGTGAAGAGAGGGAAGGGGGGGGGGGTAATCCGATATATATGAAACAGCATATCCTGCCTCAACACGAATACACACTGGGTTTCAACACAGATATCTCGACCGACGGAAAGGCAAAACGACAGGCATGTTGAAAACTGGCGCTTGTTTTTTCTATCCTATACATAACATTCACCAGTATTTTATTACTGCCGAAAATCTTGTGCACATATTTTCTCCTTTGAATTGGGAATTTCTTCAGTCCCGTTATTAGAAGCAGAGATATATCGTTCCTTCTGACAAAATGACAGACTAAGTATAGGGAGAACAGATGTTGGTAATACTATGCTTATGCCTTTTTCTATAAATCACAAAACGAATTTCTTCGCTCGGGCCGTCAGAAGCAGAGTCTGAATTTCTGAGGACGAACGGACCGACAGATAGACAAAATGTGAATCGATGAATGGAACCAGAGATTTGTGATATCTCACGCTCACGTTTATCCCTATCGCACAGAGAAATAATTTCTTCAATCCGATAATTAGAAACTGAGATGTCGTTTTTACTGACGGACAGACCAGGCCAAGAAAAGAAGGGACAGATACTTATTGGTATTAAAATACCTTTCCTTATAAGTCACAAAAAAAATTTCTTTGTTCGGGCCTTCATAAGCAGAGATGGAATTTCTGCGGACAGACGGACTGACAGACAGATCAGCTGAGGACTGGATGGAAGGAAAGACTGGTCTGTGATATCTTGCGCCTAAATTTCCCCTATAGCTCAGAGAAAGAATTTCTTCAATCCGATAATTAGAAGCGGTGATATCGTTTTCACTGACGGATGGACAGACCAAGCAAAGGATGGACAGACATTGGTAACATCATGCTCATGCTTTTCCCTATAAGCTACGAAATGAATTTCTTTGATCTAACTGTCAGAAGCACAGATTGGAGGACAGCGGACAGACACACAAAGTGATGAATGGATGGTTGGATGAATAGAAGAAGAAATTTGTGAAATTTTGCGCTGATGTTTTTTCCTTTGGGGAAGTGAAGGATTTTTTCTGAACAACATTTCTAAGCGGAAGTATTATTTCTGCAGACGGACGGACAGGCGGAAGCGAAAGAACAGACATCGATAATCTTGCCAATCTCTCTCAGTAAATCACATAAATAATTGCATCGATCTGATCGTAAGGGGAGATACGGCTTCTGCGGTAGGACGGACAGATGGATAGACGTGTGGATAGACAGCGATAATCTCGTACGCATGCCTCTATCTATCAGTCACAGACCGAGTGTCTTCCCTATCCGGTAAAAACAGAAATATAATTTCTGTAGACGGACACTCAGAGAAACTGACTGGGGAAAAGACGGAAGGAGTTATTTGGAATCTTATAGAGTTCTTTCCGTCCATGAGAAAGAAAAAGTGAGCAGATCAGCATTTCGAAGCTTAAGTATAGCTCTTGCAGGGCAGAGAGACGGATGGAAAGACAACCGAAATAGTACGCTTTCCTCCATGATATTCGCAATAATACTAACTTGACTTGGTGTCTAAACCTTATGAATATGAAAACTATGGAAGAAAAACTGTTAAAAAGGCCTAGGCCAAGGTATTAATATTTAATGCCTAAGCAAAATCGCAATAATAATAACTGGACTTGGTGTCTAAACCTTATGAACATGAAAACTATGGAAGAAAAACTGTTGAAAAGGCGTTGGCCTAGGCCAAGGTATTAATATTTAATGCCAAAACAAAATCGCAGTAATACTAACTTGACTTGGTGTGTAAACTTTATGAATATGAGCACGATGGAATAAAAACTCTTAAAAAAGTCCCAAGCTTAGGTGTTAGGCATAGACATATTAATTTATTTTTAGTGCCAAAGAAAAAGCGTAATATTCCTAAACTGTCTGAGTGTCCAAACCTTATAAATATGATCACGGCGGATGTTCGAAATGGTACGTTTTCCTGCATGCGTTTTGTACGTAACCAAAATTTGTAAAAGCGACGAATTTGTCCGCGACAAATTCACGGAATTTTCAGCAATGTATATTTTTCAGGAGGGTTTGCTTTCCATGCAAGGGGATGAGCCCTCCAGCCCTCTGCTAGCTACGACCCGGCACTACGTGAATTGCGACCTGCTGATGTTCGCAGGGTTTTGCCATTTCCGCATTGTTTACACATTCTGACAGGTGGGAGGGGCAATAATCCCTAAGGAAACTGTACTTGGCTACTGGCTGTTTCCAATGTTCAATCTTCATGGATTTATGCAGTTGAAAATTCAGTTAAAGGTTTTCAGTTTTATTCCCACTTTTCGTTCATAATTTAAAATGTCACTTGACCTGCCTTGCTGAACCGCGGATCCTATGGAAGCCCGGACCCCGGGAATCTGTCCCCCCCCTGGTTGGGGTCTGCGGGCGACTGTTTATTGCCCATTCAAGGAGATTAGAATAAGATATCTGGAGATACCCTTGTTAATGGAGCAGTACCACTTTGCGTGAAGCTTATAACAGCAAGCGATGGTGTGAAAAATCTGATGGTTTTCAAGGGTATATTGCAATGAATTTTGTGTTTCCCGAATTGCCTTCTTTCGTTGCAAATGTTTCCAATTTCGCATCACAACTTGCTGCTAATATGTGAGAAAATACTGAATTTATAAAATTCTTAATTATTTCGAAGCTCTTTCCCATTTGTACTCTAAATTGAAATACACGAACGTTAGTGCGAATTCAAAACAAAACAAATTTCAAATTGAAAACATCACTCGTGTAAGAAGTGAAATTCATTTCGGTTTGATATTAACATAGTTTCTGCAACCCCAAACCACGCAATTCCCAAATACACAAAGTTGAAATTGCATAGGTATCACGTAAACAACGTCAAATTCCCACACTTTGCGTGTCCACGGTTAAGAGGCTCAGGGAAAAGCTCAGGGTATCTTCAGAAGTATTATCTAACATCCTTAAGCCCATCGAGTTGTTCACGATTGTCGTTATGCCCCGAAAAAAAAATAAACAAACAAAAATCAGAATTCCAGTAAATTCAACCTTTCTCAATTCTTTGGTATAAGAAAAACATAGAAAATAAACACCATGAGTTCAACTAAATATACATCGTTGCGCCGCGCCGCCTTTGATCGGGACTTATTTGGCCATCCCATGTTCAAAATGCTTTATTAAAAAACAGGTATTTGTTGGGCGCTGTCTTTCGTTTAGCCTGGAGAAAACAAATTTTTTTTTTGAAATCAAATTTTCAAAGCATAGTTTTTTTCTACTACTGCTCATGTCCTGTAGTGTGTAGTGTATGCAATGGAAAATGGTCGAAACTTTTTAGAGAATCTTTCCCCGTTTAATTATAAGCGATCCTCCAGATATTCATAACCATGAAATTTGTGATGATTTAGTAGATTTTTAAAATTAGTCAGTTTTCTTTTAAAAGAATGATTTCTGGAAAATGCTGTTGACTTTGAAAGGAAAGCTCTCTCGTTTCTAAAAGCAAGCTAGGAAAGTGAGTACGCCGTTTCAAATGGCACTAAGAATTGATGAAAAGACGACCTTGTAACTGCGCGTCGGACATGTGAAGAGATAGAAGCCGCAGTTTCAGATCACTTCACTATGGGACCGTGAAGAGCGCCGACGTAGGAACCTGGACTTCACTGAATAAAAGGTTTGCTATGACATGGCTTTCTGCGATCAAATATTAATAGCAGATAGCCACGGCTATGGCAACTAATGCCGGGTTCTACGTCAATTCGTCGCGTGCGTCAATTCGTCGACTGCGTCAATTCGTCGACTGCGACGATTCGTCGCCTGCGCCAATTCGTCGCGCGTCAATTCGTCGACTGCGTCAATTCGTCGCGCGTTAATTCGTCTCGCGTCAATTCGTCGACTGCGTCAATTCGTCGCGGACAAATTCGTCGACTACGACAATTCGTCGACTACGTCAATTCGTCGACTACGTCAATTCTTCGCGTTTACAGATTTTGGTTACATACAAAACGAATGCAGGAAAACGTACGATTTCGAACGTCTTGCTCCCTGATCAAATTTATAAAGTTTGGACACGCAGACAGGATAGGAATATTACGTTTTTCTTTGGCACTAAAAATATTAGACGGTAAACGGTTTTTGGAACGGGGCAGGGCCCGGTTGGTCAGAGCCCCCATACACAAATTATTCGTAAAATCTACAGTTTTCAATTCAGAACCACCAAATCTGGTATACTATCTCGTAGTATTCTAACTTAGACTGTAGACGGTTTTGGGAAGCGGTTGCAGAGAAAGGGAGGGGGGTTAGACCCCCTACAGAATTGCCGTAAGATATAGTTTTCAATTTAGAACTACCAAATTTGGTATATTATCTCATGGTACTCTAACTTAGACGGTTTTTGGAACGGGTCAGGGGCCCGGTTGGTCAGAGCCCCCACACACAAAATATTCGTAAGATCTACAGTTTTCAATTCAGAACCACCAAATCAGGTATCCTATCTCATAGTACTCTAACTTAGACGGTTGTCGGTTTTTGGAACGGGTCAAGGCCCGGGGAGTCAGAGCTCCCCCGTGCCCCCACATACAAAATTTTCGTAAAATCTAGTTTTCATTTCAGAACCATCAAATTTGGTATCATGAAACTCTAACTTAGACGCTAGACGGTTTTTGGAAGGGGTTGGAGCCCGCGGGGTCGGAGCCCCCACTCATAAAAAATTTCGTAAAATCGACAGTTTTCATCTTAGAACCACCAAATTTGGTATACTATCTTATGGTACTCTAACTTAGACGGCAGACCATTTTTGGAACGGGTCAAGGCCCGGGGGTGAGACCCCCCACATACAAAATTTTCTTAAAAACTACAGTTTTCAATTCAGAACCACCTAATCTGGTATACTATCTCATGGTACTCTAACTTAGACGCTAGACGGTTTTTGGAAGGGGTTGGAGCCCGGGGGTCAGACCCCCCGAATAAACACTTTTTCGTAAAATCTACAGTTTTCAATTTAGAACCACCAAATTTGGTATACTATCTCATGGTACTCTAACTTAGACGCTAGACGGTTTTTGGAAGGGGTTGGAGCCCGCGAGGTCGGAGCTCCCCCCCCTCATAAAAAATTTCGTAAAATCTACGGTTTTCATCTTAGAACCACCAAATTTGGTATACTATCTTATGGTACTCTAACTTAGACGGCAGACCGTTTTTGGAACGGGTCAAGGCGGGGGGGGGGGGGGCGAGAACACCCCACATACAAAATTTTCTTAAAAACTACAGTTTTCAATTCAGAACCATCTAATCTGGTATACTATCTCATGGTACTCTAACTTAGACGCTAGACGGTTTATGGAAGGGGTTGGAGCCCGGGGGTCAGCCCCCCGAATAAACACTTTTTCGTAAAATCTACAGTTTTCAATTTAGAAATACCAAATTTGGTATACTATCTCATGGTACTCTAACTTAGACGTTAGACGGTTTTTGGAAGGGATTGCAGCCCTCGGGGTCGGAGCCCCCCCCCATAAAATATTTCGTAAAATCTACATCTACAGTTTTCATCTTAGAACCACCAAATTTGGTATACTATCTTATGGTACTCTAACTTAGACGGCAGACCGTTTTTGGAACGGGTAAAGGCACGGGGGTCAGAGCCCCCCACATACAAAATTTTCTTAAAAACTACAGTTTTCAATTCAGAACCACCTAATCTGGTATACTATCTCATGGTGCTCTAACTTAGACGGCAGACCGTTTTTGGAAGGGGTTGGAGCCCGGGGGTCAGAAACCCCCCGAATATTTTTTTGTAAAATCTACAGTTTTCAATTTAGAACCACCAACTTTGGTATACTATCTCATGGTACTCTAACTTAGACAGTAGACCGTTTTGGGAACGGATCAAGGCCCGGGGGGGGGGGGGGGGTCAGAGCCCCCACATACAAAATTTTCTTAAAAACTGCAGTTTTCAATTCAGAACCACCAAATCTGGTATACTATCGCATGGTACTCTAACTTATACGCTCGACGATTTTTTGAAGGGGTTGCAGCCCGGGGGTAAGGGCCCCCTCATATAAAAATTCGCAAAATCTACAGTTTTCAATTTAGAACCACCAAATTTGGTATACTATCTCATGGTACTCTAACTTAGACGCTAGACGGTTTTTGGAAGGGGTTGGAGCCCGGGGGTAAGAGCCCCCCCATAAAAATGCCGCGTAAAATCTACAGTTTTCAATTTAGAACCACCAAATTTGGTATACTGTCTCAAGGTACTTTAATTTAGACGGTCGACGGTTTTGGGGACGGGTCAAGGCCCTGGGGGTCGGAGCCCACCCCCCGCACCGCACACATACACACACAGACATACAACATTTTCTTAAAAACTACAGTTTTCAATTCAGAACCACCAAATTTGGTATCATGAAACTCTAACTTAGACGCTAGACGGTTTTTGGAAGGGGCTGGAACCCCGGGGTGAGAGCCCCTCCCCCTCCTCTTAAAAATTTCGTAAAATCTACAGTTTTCAATTTAGGACAACCAGATTTGGTATACTACTTATGGTTATCTAACTTAGACGGTAGACGGTTTTTGGAAAGGGTCGGGGCCCGGGTCAAGGTAGCCCGATGCAAAATTTTCGTAAAAATCTTATCTTTTCTTTTTCCAAAACGCAGAGGTACATGTATTTTACAGCTGGGACGCTCCAGGCGGGGGATCAACAGATGCGAAGAACCCGGGAGCCAGGTTCCGGAGGCGGCAGCAGGTGCGGACTGAGCAGCTGTACTCTGGGCCGGTAGGCGTCATGCTAATTCTCAAAAATAAATTCAAATTTTTTGTGTTGCACCATGCGTATGAAAGAAAATTGTTATACTGAAAAGACAATTAGTTTACCCCGTAACGTATTAAACAAAACCTACGTCCCTACATGCCAAATGATCTGTAAGCCAAACACAGTTTTTCATGCAACACCTTCCCCCGACTTTCTAAGTTCAGATCTGTCTCGTTCGACTTATTTCCTGTACCACCCTCTCTTTCGCTAATTGCAGTTAATTGCCGTGAAATTGGTGTTTTACGTTGGAGTGTATTGCCGCCTGTCCTGAAGACTATAGTGAAAGCGGTGAACCCCAAGGGAAAAGTATTCCATCAAAAGCAACAGAAATCCAAAGCGAGAGCAAAACGTTTTTCGTTGGCATTACATCCAAGCAATTTAGGCGAAGTAGGAAGTGCGTTTTTCTACTACGACACCAGAAGATTGTCGCGAATACTCAGGCAATTACGATACAGATGTGTCCTTAAGACTTCTCTTTCAAGACGTCCAAAGGCCGGCACTAGGGGATGGGGAGGGATACAGTGCGGATGCTCTTTTTTGTTGCACTTAGAAATTCTTAAGCTCATTCTTCCTTAAAACTTTGCCTGGTTACCAGTAACTACTGTCTCATGCCTCAACCATTGCACAGATTTGTTGTTTTTGTTTTCATTCTTTGAGTTAACAGCGGGAAAATATCTGAACTGCGTTGTTTCAGTTGGAAATATTTTTTTTTACTTCAGCAACAGGGCTTCACGTATAATTGCAAAATACTTCGATAGAATAAGCATACCTTACATAAAGAGTTTGCATGAGAAAATAGATTAATAATAAGGAAAATATTCTAAAACCAAAAAAAGAAATTGCGGAACCGAAAAAGCTAGGTAGAGGAAACAAAAGGCTCTAAGAAAACGTTCATATTTAAAGAAACCTGTAGTCGCTTAATGAGTAAGTGGTATAACTCAATACAAAATCATGTGCTGTATTTGAAAAAAATTAGAAGCAAGTAGGCCTCGTGACTGTCCACAGTTTCCCCTTTTCATCCTGTCGACATTACAACCACCACAGAAAAGAAAAGAACAAAAACATAACAAAAACACCCATACAAAGTAAAATGCCCAAAACATAAAAAGAAGTAACCACACAAAATGAAATGCCCAAAACATTAAAAAAACTGCAACCACACGAAACAAAATACCCAAAACATGGTAAGAAATTCTGTTTAAAGCACAATGAAGGTATACGATAGGAGAAATATATGTTTTTAAAACTTAATACAAGTGTCAAAACTGAAATAAAAAGAAAGAAAAAGAAATATTCCAAATTTCATTGTTACTTTAGATATTTTGACCTGTTGACATTTCGTAAATTGTACTTGCACTCGGTCAAAAAATATTATTTACAAGGACTCTTTAGTAACTTTTAATCGCTGTGGTCGTATTTATAAGGTTTGCATAACAAATCAAGTTAATAATGTTGCGCTTTCACTTACCGTCTCCCGCTAAGGTAGTGTTTCATGACACAAAATTTGGTGGTTCTGAATTGAAAAATAAAGATTTTAAGAAAATTTTGTATGTGGGGGGTCTTACCCCGGGCCTTGATCCGTTCCAAAAACCTTCTACCGTCTAAGTTAGAGTACCATGAGATAATATACAAAATTTGGTGGTTCTAAATTGAAAACTATAGATTTTACGAAAGTTTGTGTGTGTGTGAGGGGGGGGTAACCACCCTTGCCCCGACCCGTTCTGAAAACCGTCTACCGTTTAATTTAGAACACCATTATATAGTATACCAAATTAGGTAGCTCTAAATTGAAAACTTTAGTTTTTACGAAAAATATTTATGGGCGGAGGGATTCTGACCCCGTGCCCGACCAGTTCCAAAACCGCCGACCGTCTAAGTTAGAGTACCAAGAGAGAGTATGCCAAATTTGGTGGTTCTAAATTGAAAACTGTAGATTTTACGCAGCATTTTCATGGTGGGCGGCCTTTACCCACGGGCTCAAACTCTTTCCAAAAACGGTCTACTGTCTAAGTTAGAGTACCATGAGATAGTATACCAAATTTGGTGGTTCTAAATTGAAAACTGTAGATTTTACGAAAAAGTTTTTATTCGGGGGGGGGGGGTTGACCCCCGAGCTCCAACCCATTCCAAAACCCGTCTGGCGTCTAAGTTAGAGTACCATGAGATAGTATACCAGATTTGGTGGTTCTGAATTGAAAACTGTAGTTTTTAAGAAAATTTTGTATGTGGGGGCTCTGACCCCCGGGCCTTGACCCGTTCCAAAAACGGTCTGCCGTCTAAGTTAGAGTCCCATAAGATAGTATACCAAATTTGGTGGTTCTAAGATGAAAACTGTACATTTTACGAAATTTTTATGAGGGGGCTGACCCCCCGGGCTGCAACCCCTTCAAAAAACCGTCTAGCGTCTAAGTTAGAGTACCATGAGATAGTATACCAAATTTGGTGGTTCTAAATTGAAAACTGTAGTATTTACGAAAAAGTTTTTATTCGGGGGTCTGACCCCCGGGCTCCAACCCCTTACAAAATCGTCTAGCGTCTAAGTTAGAGTACCATGAGATAGTATACCAGATTAGGTGGTTCTGAATTGAAAACTGTAGTTTTTAAGAAAATTTTGTATGTGGGGGGCTCTGACCCCCGGGCCTTGACCCGTTCCAAAAACGGTCTGCCGACTACGTTAGAGTACCATAAGATAGTTTACCAAATTTGGTGGTTCTAAGATAAAAACTGTAGATTTTACGAAATTTTTTATGAGGGGGGCCGACCCCGCGGGCTCCAACCCCTTCCAAAACCGTCTAGCGTCTAAGTTAGAGTAGTAGCATGAGATAGTATATCAAATTTGGTGTTTCTAAATTGAAAACTGTAGATTTTACGAAAAGTTTCTATTCGGGGGACTCTACCCCCCCCCCCCGGGCTCCAAACCCTTCCAAAAACCGTCTAGCGTCTAAGTTAGAGTACCATGAGATAGTATACCAGATTAGGTGGTTCTGAATTGAAAACTGTAGTTTTTAAGAAAATTTTGTATGTTGGGGGCTCTGACCCCCAGGCCTTGACCCGTTCCAAAACGGTCTGCCGACTAAGTTAGAGTACCATAAGATAGTATACCAAATTTGGTGGTTCTAAGATAAAAACTGTAGATTTTACGAAATTTTTTATGAGGGGGGGGCCCGACCCCGCGGGCTCCAACCCCTTCTAAAAACCGTCTAGCGTCTACGTTAGAGTACCATGAGATAGTATACAAAATTTGGTGGTTCTAAATTGAAAACTGTAGATTTTACGAAAAAGTTTTTATTCGGGGGGGTCTGACCCCCGGGCTCCAAACCCTTCCAAAACCGTCTGGCGTCTAAGTTAGAGTACCATGAGATAGCATACCAGATTAGGTGGTTCTGAATTGAAAACTGTAGTTTTTAAGAAAATTTTGTATGTGGGGGCTCTGACCCCCGGGCCTTGACCCGTTCCAAAAACGGTTTGCCGTCCAAGTTAGAGTACCTTAAGATAGTATACCAAATTTGGTGGTTCTAATATGAAAACTGTAGATTTTGCGAAATTTGTTATGAGGGGGGGGCGACCCCGCGGGCTCCAGCCCCTTCCAAAAACCGTCTAGCGTCTAAGTTAGAGTACAATGAGATAGTATACCAAATTTGGTGGTTCTAAGATGAAAACTGTAGATTTTACGAATTTTTTTATGAGGGGGGCACCGAACCCGCGGGCACCAACCCCTACCAAAAACCGTCTAGCGTCTAAGTTAGAGTTTCATGATACCAAATTTGATGGTTCTGGAAATGAAAACTTCGTTTTGTATGTAACCAAAATCTGTAAACGCGACGAATTGACGTAGTCGACGAATTTGTCCGCGACGAATTGACGCGCGACGAATCGTCGTGGTCGACGAATTGACGCGCGACGTATTGACGCGCGACGAATTGTCGTAGTCGACGAATTAACGCGCGACGAATTGACGTAGTCGACGAATTAACGCACGCGACGAATTGACGTGACACCCTAATGCCGTCAATGAACGAGGCAAAGTGGTAGCAGCCGCCACTTCCCGGCAGTACGGTTTTGAGTTTACACGCTTCTTCTGGTTCATCCGCAGTGTTTATATGGTAACTGCGAGTGTAAACTTCAGTTTCAGAGCTGTTTCTTTATTATTATCCATGCGTTCTAGATCCATGCTTTTGTTAAAAAAATGAACTCGCAAAATGATACAGTATGCACGATGTTGCAAATATAAATTGTACATAAGGATGTATTCCAAGAAGTGTATACATTGTTTTCTATAGTTCTTACTTCACCGTGTGATGTACTACCAAGGTGACCCACATGTTAAGCCTTGATGGCGCAGTGGTCTAAACGATGGCTTCTGATCATTCGTCCGGAAAGGGTCCGGGCTCGAATCGCGTGAGGTATGGATATTGTGTTTGCCTTACGGCACTGGCTCTCTCCCTTCCCTGAAACCAGTGGTCTTAAATTAGGGACGGGCGATTGCTTATAGCCCAATGAGTTGCACATGGTGATCTTTAACATTCTAATCCAAAAATCCATGTTAAGACGGCAAAGTAAGAGTGATAAACCCTTGCCGGCGTAATTGAATTGGAAAAGCATTCAACTCCGGAGCAGAAGTATTTAGTTTTGAGTCCCTCCACCGGCAGAGAGAGAGTTCGAATTTTACTTCTGAACCACTGTGCCAGTAGAAAGAATTTTTTTCTTTATGAAACGAATGAAAAATTACTTAAATAACACTATTACACAACAAAGACTACCATCGTTATCTAATATCGCAATACAAAAAGAACTTCTCTCCGAACTTGTAGTTAAACAGCCGTTTTTTGATGACATCATTGACCGCTATGCTTCATTGAAAGATAGAAGAACTGACATTTTTTTACAAGAAAGAGGCGCGCTTTTCTATGGATTTTAATTTTTGTAACTCTTGGCCTGTTCTATGGACACAAGCCACCCCTGGTTCCAAGCTGTGTCAACCAAGGAGATTAGAATAGATGGAGTAAGGGCCAGCCATTCCCCTCGTGTAACCAAAGTGAAGCCACCGGAACGTCACGATCATGACGTCACAGCCAATCACAGCCTCTGCCGCCATGTTGGTGAGACGTTTGAGACGAGTCGCGGCCAATCACAGTCTCTACTGCCATGTCGGTGAGACGTTTGAACTTCAAGTTTTGAAGTCATCCTTACTCCATTTATTCTAACCTCCTTGGTGTCAACTTGCTAAATGCTGGATGGTGGCTGTGCGCAGATGTCCCAAATTCATCTGATTTCATATATCAATTCGGAGAAAGACAGTCAAGTAAAGTCAAGTAATTGCCACACAGGCTATTGCATTGCAGATGCGCCATTTCGTTTTAAAGGAAACTACAATTCTTTCTTACTGGAAGTTAGTTATAAGGTAAGCTTGCTCAGATTCAACGTCTTTCAATTTCACCTTGTGTCATACGCCTTTTGAAGATAGCATGCGTCATCTTATTTAATTTGTTGAATTACGGTATTAATAATTTGAGCTTCGTCACAACGTAGCATTCATATGCTATGTGATTTCCTAATATTAAGTGGTTGAGGTGAATTTGACAATGTAAAGTCTCAAATAAACCACGGGCATGTGTTTTGTCTTTATTTAGAAAGTTTTTTGCATGTTTTTTTTTTCTCTGGTGTTTAGAGGTGGTTGACTGAGAATCGTCAATTTCCTTTAATGGTTTTGCGTTTCCTCCTGTGAAATGCGTCGCCCTGATTCAGCAGCTTTCGCGATCGCCATCTTGAAAGTTCCTGCGTTGTAAGAAATCATTGGGTAGAATATATGTTTGAACTTCATGTGCGCAACTGGGTAAAAAAGTAGTTGGCAGTGCGTTAGATATTTGTTCGTAACCAGGAAAAGTTAGTACAACTAGTTATAGACTACTAGCTATGTAGTTTGCTAGCATTTCGTAAGCACCTGTTGACGTGGAGGAAACGAAGTGTGATCAATCGTCTGTTTGCAGCGATGGCATATATAAGCTTAGTGAAGAAATTAATTATATGGAGCTCAAATAGTATAACTATACTAGACATCCGAAATTTCTTGGTATGGAATAGAAATCAAAATTTCCAAGCGATTTCTATTCTACACCAAGAA
The DNA here is from genome assembly GCA_039090855.1 of Macrothele yani. NCBI lineage: Eukaryota > Metazoa > Arthropoda > Arachnida > Araneae > Macrothelidae > Macrothele > Macrothele yani. Next base: position 43,388,385 of record CM077001.1, read on the forward strand.
ATTTCGGATATCTAGTATAGTTATACTATTTGAGACAGTTGGTTTACTCAAATATTTATATGGAGCTGTAAAATAGTATGAATTCCGGCAGGATTAAGCTGTCTTTGGGCTATTCTTCCACAGACAGGCGCACGGATTGTTTCACACATCTAAGACACCGGAACGTTAGCATAGCTCCGCGAACATGTACCAGAAGCATTAAGCTATTGTTTTTGATGTGGCAACTGATCTGTTACAAATTTTGAAGATGACAATCCGATTTTTGGCGTAAATGTGACAAGGATGGTAAGTCAGATAATATGCGAAAACTTGAAAATTTTCATGATTATTTCTTTCATGATTTATCTGCTTCTCCGGGCAATCACGGGATAGGATTGTTAACCTCCAGATTCGCTAAACATGAATGCCGGTTGCTTCGACTAGCGAATCCTGTGATGGTTAAATTCAAATTGATCGGAAACTTGAGACTTGGTCGTTCTGGGTGGTGTAGTGGTTAGCATACCTAGGCGTTTTCTGGGAGACGCGGGTTCGAGTCCCGCTCCAGGACGATGAAAATTTTCAAGTTTTCGCATATTATCTGACTTACCAAACATTTACGCCAAAAATCGGATTGTCATCTTCAAAATTTGTATTATATGGCGTAATCCCGTATTTCTTTCATGATTTATCTGCTTCTCCGGGCAATCACGGGATAGGATTGTTAACCTCCAGATTCGCTAAACATGAATGCCGGTTGCTTCGACTAGCGAATCCTGTGATGGTTAAATTCAAATTGATCGGAAACTTGAGACTTGGTCGTTCTGGGTGGTGTAGTGGTTAGCATACCTAGGCGTTTTCTGGGAGACGCGGGTTCGAGTCCCGCTCCAGGACGATGAAAATTTTCAAGTTTTCGCATATTATCTGACTTACCATCCTTGTCACATTTACGCCAAAAATCGGATTGTCATCTTCAAAATTTGTATTATATGGCGTAATCCCGTATTTTTTTCATGATTTATCTGCTTCTCCGGGCAATCACGGGATAGGATTGTTAACCTCCAGATTCGCTAAACATGAATGCCGGTTGCTTCGACTAGCGAATCCTGTGATGGTTAAATTCAAATTGATCGGAAACTTGAGACTTGGTCGTTCTGGGTGGTGTAGTGGTTAGCATACCTAGGCGTTTTCTGGGAGACGCGGGTTCGAGTCCCGTCCAGGACGATGAAAATTTTCAAGTTTTCGCATATTATCTGACTTACCATCCTTGTCACATTTACGCCAAAAATCGGATTGTCATCTTCAAAATTTGTATTATATGGCGTAATCCCGTATTTCTTTCATGATTTATCTGCTTCTCCGGGCAATCACGGGATAGGATTGTTAACCTCCAGATTCGCTAAACATGAATGCCGGTTGCTTCGACTAGCGAATCCTGTGATGGTTAAATTCAAATTGATCGGAAACTTGAGACTTGGTCGTTCTGGGTGGTGTAGTGGTTAGCATACCTAGGCGTTTTCTGGGAGACGCGGGTTCGAGTCCCGCTCCAGGACGATGAAAATTTTCAAGTTTTCGCATATTATCTGACTTACCATCCTTGTCACATTTACGCCAAAAATCGGATTGTCATCTTCAAAATTTGTATTATATGGCGTAATCCCGTATTTCTTTCATGATTTATCTGCTTCTCCGGGCAATCACGGGATAGGATTGTTAACCTCCAGATTCGCTAAACATGAATGCCGGTTGCTTCGACTAGCGAATCCTGTGATGGTTAAATTCAAATTGATCGGAAACTTGAGACTTGGTCGTTCTGGGTGGTGTAGTGGTTAGCATAACTAGGCGTTTTCTGGGAGACGCGGGTTCGAGTCCCGCTCCAGGACGATGAAAATTTTCAAGTTTTCGCATATTATCTGACTTACCATCCTTGTCACATTTACGCCAAAAATCGGATTGTCATCTTCAAAATTTGTATTATATGGCGTAATCCCGTATTTTTTTCATGATTTATCTGCTTCTCCGGGCAATCACGGGATAGGATTGTTAACCTCCAGATTCGCTAAACATGAATGCCGGTTGCTTCGACTAGCGAATCCTGTGATGGTTAAATTCAAATTGATCGGAAACTTGAGACTTGGTCGTTCTGGGTGGTGTAGTGGTTAGCATACCTAGGCGTTTTCTGGGAGACGCGGGTTCGAGTCCCGTCCAGGACGATGAAAATTTTCAAGTTTTCGCATATTATCTGACTTACCATCCTTGTCACATTTACGCCAAAAATCGGATTGTCATCTTCAAAATTTGTATTATATGGCGTAATCCCGTATTTCTTTCATGATTTATCTGCTTCTCCGGGCAATCACGGGATAGGATTGTTAACCTCCAGATTCGCTAAACATGAATGCCGGTTGCTTCGACTAGCGAATCCTGTGATGGTTAAATTCAAATTGATCGGAAACTTGAGACTTGGTCGTTCTGGGTGGTGTAGTGGTTAGCATACCTAGGCGTTTTCTGGGAGACGCGGGTTCGAGTCCCGCTCCAGGACGATGAAAATTTTCAAGTTTTCGCATATTATCTGACTTACCATCCTTGTCACATTTACGCCAAAAATCGGATTGTCATCTTCAAAATTTGTATTATATGGCGTAATCCCGTATTTCTTTCATGATTTATCTGCTTCTCCGGGCAATCACGGGATAGGATTGTTAACCTCCAGATTCGCTAAACATGAATGCCGGTTGCTTCGACTAGCGAATCCTGTGATGGTTAAATTCAAATTGATCGGAAACTTGAGACTTGGTCGTTCTGGGTGGTGTAGTGGTTAGCATACCTAGGCGTTTTCTGGGAGACGCGGGTTCGAGTCCCGCTCCAGGACGATGAAAATTTTCAAGTTTTCGCATATTATCTGACTTACCATCCTTGTCACATTTACGCCAAAAATCGGATTGTCATCTTCAAAATTTGTATTATATGGCGTAATCCCGTATTTCTTTCATGATTTATCTGCTTCTCCGGGCAATCACGGGATAGGATTGTTAACCTCCAGATTCGCTAAACATGAATGCCGGTTGCTTCGACTAGCGAATCCTGTGATGGTTAAATTCAAATTGATCGGAAACTTGAGACTTGGTCGTTCTGGGTGGTGTAGTGGTTAGCATAACTAGGCGTTTTCTGGGAGACGCGGGTTCGAGTCCCGCTCCAGGACGATGAAAATTTTCAAGTTTTCGCATATTATCTGACTTACCAAACATTTACGCCAAAAATCGGATTGTCATCTTCAAAATTTGTATTATATGGCGTAATCCCGTATTTCTTTCATGATTTATCTGCTTCTCCGGGCAATCACGGGATAGGATTGTTAACCTCCAGATTCGCTAAACATGAATGCCGGTTGCTTCGACTAGCGAATCCTGTGATGGTTAAATTCAAATTGATCGGAAACTTGAGACTTGGTCGTTCTGGGTGGTGTAGTGGTTAGCATACCTAGGCGTTTTCTGGGAGACGCGGGTTCGAGTCCCGCTCCAGGACGATGAAAAATTTTCAAGTTTTCGCATATTATCTGACTTACCATCCTTGTCACATTTACGCCAAAAATCGGATTGTCATCTTCAAAATTTGTATTATATGGCGTAATCCCGTATTTCTTTCATGATTTATCTGCTTCTCCGGGCAATCACGGGATAGGATTGTTAACCTCCAGATTCGCTAAACATGAATGCCGGTTGCTTCGACTAGCGAATCCTGTGATGGTTAAATTCAAATTGATCGGAAACTTGAGACTTGGTCGTTCTGGGTGGTGTAGTGGTTAGCATACCTAGGCGTTTTCTGGGAGACGCGGGTTCGAGTCCCGCTCCAGGACGATGAAAATTTTCGCATATTATCTGACTTACCATCCTTGTCACATTTACGCCAAAAATCGGATTGTCATCTTCAAAATTTGTATTATATGGCGTAATCCCGTATTTCTTTCATGATTTATCTGCTTCTCCGGGCAATCACGGGATAGGATTGTTAACCTCCAGATTCGCTAAACATGAATGCCGGTTGCTTCGACTAGCGAATCCTGTGATGGTTAAATTCAAATTGATCGGAAACTTGAGACTTGGTCGTTCTGGGTGGTGTAGTGGTTAGCATACCTAGGCGTTTTCTGGGAGACGCGGGTTCGAGTCCCGTCCAGGACGATGAAAATTTTCAAGTTTTCGCATATTAGCTGACTTACCATCCTTGTCACATTTACGCCAAAAATCGGATTGTCATCTTCAAAATTTGTATTATATGGCGTAATCCCGTATTTCTTTCATGATTTATCTGCTTCTCCGGGCAATCACGGGATAGGATTGTTAACCTCCAGATTCGCTAAACATGAATGCCGGTTGCTTCGACTAGCGAATCCTGTGATGGTTAAATTCAAATTGATCGGAAACTTGAGACTTGGTCGTTCTGGGTGGTGTAGTGGTTAGCATACCTAGGCGTTTTCTGGGAGACGCGGGTTCGAGTCCCGCTCCAGGACGATGAAAATTTTCGCATATTATCTGACTTACCATCCTTGTCACATTTACGCCAAAAATCGGATTGTCATCTTCAAAATTTGTATTATATGGCGTAATCCCGTATTTCTTTCATGATTTATCTGCTTCTCCGGGCAATCACGGGATAGGATTGTTAACCTCCAGATTCGCTAAACATGAATGCCGGTTGCTTCGACTAGCGAATCCTGTGATGGTTAAATTCAAATTGATCGGAAACTTGAGACTTGGTCGTTCTGGGTGGTGTAGTGGTTAGCATACCTAGGCGTTTTCTGGGAGACGCGGGTTCGAGTCCCGTCCAGGACGATGAAAATTTTCAAGTTTTCGCATATTATCTGACTTACCATCCTTGTCACATTTACGCCAAAAATCGGATTGTCATCTTCAAAATTTGTATTATATGGCGTAATCCCGTATTTCTTTCATGATTTATCTGCTTCTCCGGGCAATCACGGGATAGGATTGTTAACCTCCAGATTCGCTAAACATGAATGCCGGTTGCTTCGACTAGCGAATCCTGTGATGGTTAAATTCAAATTGATCGGAAACTTGAGACTTGGTCGTTCTGGGTGGTGTAGTGGTTAGCATACCTAGGCGTTTTCTGGGAGACGCGGGTTCGAGTCCCGCTCCAGGACGATGAAAATTTTCAAGTTTTCGCATATTATCTGACTTACCATCCTTGTCACATTTACGCCAAAAATCGGATTGTCATCTTCAAAATTTGTATTATATGGCGTAATCCCGTATTTCTTTCATGATTTATCTGCTTCTCCGGGCAATCACGGGATAGGATTGTTAACCTCCAGATTCGCTAAACATGAATGCCGGTTGCTTCGACTAGCGAATCCTGTGATGGTTAAATTCAAATTGATCGGAAACTTGAGACTTGGTCGTTCTGGGTGGTGTAGTGGTTAGCATACCTAGGCGTTTTCTGGGAGACGCGGGTTCGAGTCCCGCTCCAGGACGATGAAAATTTTCAAGTTTTCGCATATTATCTGACTTACCATCCTTGTCACATTTACGCCAAAAATCGGATTGTCATCTTCAAAATTTGTATTATATGGCGTAATCCCGTATTTCTTTCATGATTTATCTGCTTCTCCGGGCAATCACGGGATAGGATTGTTAACCTCCAGATTCGCTAAACATGAATGCCGGTTGCTTCGACTAGCGAATCCTGTGATGGTTAAATTCAAATTGATCGGAAACTTGAGACTTGGTCGTTCTGGGTGGTGTAGTGGTTAGCATACCTAGGCGTTTTCTGGGAGACGCGGGTTCGAGTCCCGCTCCAGGACGATGAAAATTTTCGCATATTATCTGACTTACCATCCTTGTCACATTTACGCCAAAAATCGGATTGTCATCTTCAAAATTTGTATTATATGGCGTAATCCCGTATTTCTTTCATGATTTATCTGCTTCTCCGGGCAATCACGGGATAGGATTGTTAACCTCCAGATTCGCTAAACATGAATGCCGGTTGCTTCGACTAGCGAATCCTGTGATGGTTAAATTCAAATTGATCGGAAACTTGAGACTTGGTCGTTCTGGGTGGTGTAGTGGTTAGCATACCTAGGCGTTTTCTGTGAGACGCGGGTTCGAGTCCCGATCCAGGACGATGGAAATTTTTCAAGTTTTCGCATATTATCTGACTTACCATCCTTGTCACATTTACGCCAAAAATCGGATTGTCATCTTCAAAATTTGTATTATATGGCGTAATCCCGTATTTCTTTCATGAACTGATCTGTTGTTGTTTACATTCGAACGCAAACATCATGTTTCTGCAGACATTCGAAACGTAGCATAATGAAACAAGGTGTACGTAAAGACAATACAGGTGATCGACTGATGGAATTCATATTCCTAAGGGAATGTAATGCCAGGAGCACAGACGTCCACGAAGAACTTCAAATAATAAGAAATCACGAATGGCAATGAACATCGATGCTTTTGTTTTAAATTTGTCTTTTTCTATAAATTTGTAATACGAATTAAAATACTTGTAAATCCGAAAGTAAATTTTTTTATCAGTATCCGAACATATATAGTGGTAAGTTCATTCTTTTAATTTTTTTTTTCAGTATCAGTTAATGGTTTTCATGTAGTCCATGAAATATTTTCTTTGATGAAAACAACGTCAGCCATTATGATGAAATAAAAAGTAAGCACAGAGTGCAAAGATAACCACTTTTCCACTTCCCATGCTGTTTGCGTTCGAATGTAGACAACAACAGATCCATTGCCACATCGAAAACCATAAAGGAAGGATGCATAGAGAAGACACTGGCTGTATTAAACTGAAACTTATGACGTCATGAAGTCGACTGCAGCGCACCAGTGACCTAAAACAGAACTACAGTTGATTGACAGCTGGTTTCCCAGGTAACACCCACGAACCACGTGATTTTTGTCCGTTAATGTCATGTTATTTACTTTGACTGTTGACTTTGGCTTGCTATCCGGCAGTGTTGAAGATTCATTTTGGTTTTCATTTCCTCTAGCGTTCTAATAAGTGGTATTATTTTGCTTATTACTTACTGATCGTATACGTTTCCTTACAGAATTCATAACTTTTGGGTTTTTACGTGTCTGTTGTTCATTTGATTGTTTCTTCCATACCCACTCTGCTTCACTTTCAATTCTAATTTGTATTCAATTGTCATCTGCTTCGACATCTACGTTATTGGCTTCGTTAGCTTTTTGGCTTATCTTTTTTTACTCGGCATTTGTATAGCCTGTATTTCCATAATTGGCCAACATTTGTGAAAATTGCTTTCCATCTTCGTAATTTTTTGTTATTTCTGAAGTAAAGGTATGTCTTCCAAGATGGTGCGGTGGCGCTGCAGTCGCCTGCGCTGGGTTGTCGTAGCAACTATTTCCGACGTCACGGGGTTACGTCACATTTTCCTTCTGTTTTAGGTAGGTGGGCCGCCACTTTCTATGGGAGGAGTTTCCATGGGCTCCTAATGTCTGTTTCCACTCTATATATCCTTGACAAATGTCAACCCCGCCTTCTCGTGGTACATCCTGTTCCCACTAAAGGGGCTCTGACGACCGCCAATAGCGGTATAACTATACCATCGGGATTAGAGGAAATGCTATCCCACACTCACCAACCCGCTTGGCCAGCGTGGTGAGTTATGGCCAAACCCCTCCAAAATGACTCCACAACTTAAATCTCGGCCCTCAGTCTCCGGCAGCTGGAATGTACCTGGCCAAGGCAGCGGCCAGTGCGACATGAAGGCAGAGGGTGCTAAGAATCCCCGGAGGACCGGACTAGGCTGCCATCTGATGCTGACCTTGGCTACGTACAACGGACGCTCCCTATCTTCTGATTCAAGGCTTCTTGAATTGGAAGAGGAACTACAAAGGATCAAGTGGGACATCGTCGGGCTAAGTGAGGTAAGGAGAAAATCTCATTGAACTGAAAAGTGGACATCTCTTCTACTATCGTGGGACAGATACTGGCAGAACTAGTGGTGTTGGATTTATAATAAACAAGAAACTGAAGGATGAAGTTGTAGAAGTTGAAAGTTCCTCTGACAGAGCTGCACGACTCGTTATCCAACTCTCGAGAAGATACCAGGCTCAGATTATTCAAACTTATGCACCCACCACAAGTCATGCTGAAGAAGAAATTGAAGAATTTTATGAGGGAATTCGTGATCTAAATAATAAAAGTAAGCAGCACTTGAAGATAATTATGGGAGATTTCAATGCAAAAATAGGGCAACAGCAACAAAATGAAACTTCAGTAGGTAAATTCGGTCACGGCAACAGAACCCAGCGTGGAAATACTCTCGTAGAGTTTGCAGAGGCAGAAGGGTTTTTCATCTTGAACTCCTTCTTCAAGAAAAAGCCACACAGGAAATGGACATGGAGACATCCAAATGGGACGACAAGTGAAATGATTTTATTATGTGTAACAAAAAATTCGTCATAGAAGACTGCAGTGTGCTAAACAAGTTCAACACAGACAGTGACCATAGATTGGTGAGATGTAAGATGCACCTCAACACTAAACTCGAACTAGCTCATAAGACAAACAAAATGTATTGACATAACCAACCTTAAAAAACACCATAATACCTTCAAATTGGAACTGAAGAACAGATTCTCTGCTTTAGAAGGCCTAACATTGGAAGAAGTGGATATTTCTGAAGTTAACAGAAAAGTAACCAAAGCTCTTATGGAAACAGCAACAAAATTAGCTGGGTCTGAGAACAAATTGCATGTGAACAAATTATCAGGAAAAATCAAAATGTTGATGCAAAAAAGAAGAATGATGAGGACAACTAAAGAAGATGTGACTTCCAAAGTGGAATATATAGAGCTTTGCAAGACAGTACGAAAAAGTATCACTGAAGACGTAAGGAAATTCAACTGTGAACTAGTAAGGAAAGCAATTAAAAACAACCAAAGCCTAAAGATAGCAAAGGGACATCTCAGTAAGGGGAAAAAACAGATTATGGCACTGAGAAAAGAAGATGGTTCTGTAACAAGCATTAGAGGCGAAATTTTGACAAGAGTGAAAGATTTCTACTCCAAATTATATGAAAGGGATGATACATGTACTCCAGACATCATGAAAGGTACCAGTACCAGAGTTCTTCCAGTCCTTCCAGCAGAAGTTGCACATGCAATCAAGAACATGAAGCGGGGAAAAGCTCCAGGAGAAGATGGAATTACTGTAGACATCATACAAGAAGCAAGTGGAGAAATCGAAACAGTACTCGCCCAAATTTTCACTCGATGCCTTAATGAAGGGAAAATTCCTGAGGATTGGAACAACGCTACAATGATCTTGCTACATAAAAAAGGTGACATTGAGGATCTCAGGAACTACAGACCTATCAGCCTCCTATCAGTGGTTTATAAAATCTTCACTAAAGTTCTTTCACGCCGCTTGAAGGTGACACTGGACATGGCTCAACCGAGAGAACAAGCTGGATTCAGGAGTGGCTACAGCACAATAGATCATATCCACGTACTGAGAGAACTAATTGAAAGAGCGAGGGAATATGAGCTTCCATTGTGCATGGCTTTTATCGATTATGAAAAAGCCTTTGATTCGGTGAAACCATCAGCAGTTGCAATGGCTCTGAAATCCTGCGGTATTGAAGATGCATACATTAATATTATTAATAACATCTATGAAAATGCAAGTGCAACGATTCGGCTGTTTGAAAATACAACACACATAAAAATTGGAAAAGGAGTGAGACAAGGTGACACCATATCTCCGAAGCTCTTTAATGCCACATTGGAAAATGTCTTTCAATCACTGAACTGGGAAAACAAAGGGATAAAGATTAATGGAGATTATCTAACCCACCTTCGTTTTGCTGATGACATAGTCATTTTTGCAACTACCCCATCAGAGCTACAGAGTATGATCCAGGAACTTGCTGACAAGAGTAAAGATGTGGGATTAAAAATGAACTTTCAGAAGACAAAAGTGATGTACAATGCTTTTACAAGAAATGAAGATTTATCGATTGATTGAGAAAAGCTGGAGATAACAGACACGTACGTTTATCTTGGACAGCAGATATCAAGTGAGGGTCACATTGGTGAAGAAATTAATCGGCGTACAAAACTTGCCTGGAGAGCTTTTGGAAGAAACAGCATAATTTTCAAGAGCAATATGCCATTATGTCTTAAAAGAAAAGTGTTTGATCAATGCATCCTTCCAGTGCTTACGTATGGTGCAGAGACGTGGACCTTAGCTAAAAGAGACATACAAAGGCTGCAGACAACTCAAAGTAGCATGGAGAGGTGCATGCTTGGTGTAACCAGGAGAGATAAGAAGAGGAACACGTGGATCCGAAAAATGACAAGAGTGGAAGACGACATGATCAGAGTTAAATCCCTGAAATGGCAAAGGGCTGGACATACTGCCAGAAGAACAGACCATCGATGGACAGCCGAAATTTTAGATTGGATTCCAAGGGACAGGAAAAGACCTAGAAGAAGACCACATGGAAGATGGGTGGATGAAATTCGAAAGTATGCGGGAGTGACATGGAGGAGACTGGCACAAGACAGACCGTTGTGGAGGAAACTTGGGGAGACCTTCGTCCAGCAGTGGATTGATAATGGTTGACAATGATGATGATGATGATGATGATATCCTTCCTTTATGTCGAAAACGGTAGTTTGACGCTTCTTCTACATGCTCTTCGAGCTGTGCAAGCGTTCCGGTCTTAGCTGTGAGAAATGAATCTTACGCCGTCTGTGGAAGAATAGCCGTATATTTTGTTCTTGAGTTAAATTTCCCGTATAAAGGTATTCTGATGGAGCGAGTCGTAACGATTTGCCGTATATATATTGTATAGTAATTATCCTTAGTAGATACATATTATAGCATATTGCAAGAGTTATTACACGGTTTTTACGTAAAGCACGTAATGTGTGATTGGTGTAAGGGCACCATTATAAGCTTTTTGAGCTTCTAAGTTCTCAATTTCATATAGCTTAAGATCATTGCAAAATGCTTCAGGAATTCTTCCTTTGGAAGCTTCGCCATTTGTAGTGGATGAAATGAAAGGAGGCTAAAAGTTTGCAAATTTTCAGCAGTAAATCGGCTTTCCAATGATATGATAGAGTCTAAATATGGCACATAGACTGATCTACGAAAATATTTTTTTATTGCTGAGACACCAACATTGGAACGGAATTTTTGTCAGCCACACCAAAGACCTTTAAGATACACAGACTGGAAGCTATTGTGTAAATGAGTGGCAGCAGCTGGCGACATTTTGATCGCAGAGCTTGTACGGTAAAAACGGCGTGTGTCTTATGTGAACAACGTTAATTAAGGTCTTTTATCTGTGCGAAAGAAGAAATGTTACGTTGTTTTAATACTGCATATTAATTTTTTTTCATGGGGTATAAATTAGACATTGCGCCTTTTAACTGACGATTAAAGAAAATATCATTATCGTAATTTTGGGGGATATGAAATAACTGAAGGGAAACGTCCCTTGTCCTACGTGTAAAATATATTTCAGCTTCAGTTGCTTGCCAACTGCGTGATCTAGTTGCATGAAATTCGTATTTCACACTCTAAGGAATGTCAAAAATCATTTTAATGTGGCCATTTGTTTATCCTTAGGAGAACTTGCCGAGAGCAAAACTTTTAATTTCAGAAGTTTTTCCAGCAGTATTATGAGTTCGTAATAGCAACTCAACTGGAGAAAAAGTAAGTAAAATTAAATATAATAAAAAGAAATGCCCTCTTCATATAATTTTGAGTTTAGACAATTACAAATCTCGAGGATGAAAAGTCTGGGAAAAGAAACACGAGTTAACAAACCACGTGTAGGTTTAACCAGAAACCTTCCCTTTAGAGCCATACACAGTCTGGGGAATGACACAAGGGTCTAGTAAACACTAAATCTCTCAATTTAATATTTAGAGAACAAATAAGTGCAAAAGGTTACTAGCTAACTATCGTGCACTTAAAATACTAAAATGCCTCTATTATTTTAGAGAAAGATTAGAAAAGAAGGTGAGAAGCCTAAATTGAAACTGCAAGTCACGGCAACATTGCTGTGACTAGCACTTAAATCCGGATGAAAATATGAATATATTTCCTTTTTTTTTTTCTCAAGTTTTTTTTTTCTTGGGGACAACTTGGTCGTCGCCGTCGCACTTCTCTTATCTATTTCCAAACAGGGGATACTGGTAAAATGAGACAGCAAAGGTGTGTAATACCTTTTGCTAAATGACAATCGTCAGATTTTGGTTTGGCTTAGCTTCGTTTCCAGTTAGCACGTCTTAGAGCATTTACCCATTTCCCCAGAGGTTCATTGGGCAGCACAATGAACAAAAGATGCTTTTGGATATCTGCTTTTTATTGTAGCTTGCACTCCACCTTCTTTTCCTGCCATCGTAGAGCAATTATCATATCCTTGCCCAAGTAGTTTTTCTAGACTTAACCCAAATTTCGTAAACTGAGCAATGATTTTGCATTGGCAATGGAGGTAAAATCCAGTTTACTTAGTTTTGTAAAACCAAGGAATTCCTCTCGAATAGTATTATCAGATTTAGTTGTGTCAACAAACAGTACACCAAGTGACAATTGCTCCTTCCCAGATATGTCAGCACTTTCATCAGCTGTTATTGAAAATCCAGGTGAAACATTAACCGCAGAAATAATATCCTTCCTTATAATTTCTTTACACAATTTGATGAGTTCATTTTCCACACAGACAGAAGTATAACGATCAACTGTAGAATTTTCCAAATGATTTTGCAGCGTCTTATCTCCCGCTTCAATACGAAACCTATAGAGGCTTTGTGCATTACCAGTTGTACGTTTTTTTCCCTCACTTTTGTTGCGATTCCGTGTTTTTCCCCACGAAATCGCAGCAGAAGTCGCATTAATATTTTTTAACCAATACTTAAATGTTCCTTACCTTGTAGTATTATGTCTTCCAACAAGGTTAATAAGTGGAAACTGAATCCAAAACCGTATAAGTCTTGTCCTTGTCAAGATGGTGTCTTCTACAGAACTGAAGTGGTCGATCGGTTGGCTGTACACGAAAGCGAGTACAAGAATAAGCGAAGGAACTTCGCTGATTCATGTCAGATTTTCCCCTCTCGAGAGAGGGGAAACACCGTTTCGAAGCAGCTGTCGGTCTTTGGATGGGAAAGTTTTTCGATTGCTGCACAGAGACCTTTTACCTACCCCCTGTTTCATACCTCCTCCTGTATCCCCACGACGAATACTTGTAAGCAAGACTCATTCTCTTCCAAGTCACTGTTGTTTGTTTGAGTCAGGACTTTACACCATGCTAAATGACGAGTAGCATTCCGAGTGGAGATTAAAGGCTTATGAGCAGCTGCACGACCATGGTAACCCATGGAATGAAGTTCTCAGCGAATGGTACGTGTACGTACCGAGGTTACAGCATTTTACTCACCTGTACACTGAGGTCTTGTGCAGTACTCCGTCGATTAGCTGTAACGACTCTCCTGAGGCTTCGACGTTCTATATCACTCTTTTACTACTTCAGTCACGCCATGTGTCTTCCACTTGTTCAGTACTTCCAAAACAGTTGACTTGTGTATGTCTAAACGCCTCTCGGCTTCTCTTATGAACAGCCCACTAATATAACACCGAACAATCTTTCCTTTCTCAAAGTCAGTTCTCTCCCCGCCGTGGCATTTTTACTCAATCTCACAGTGCGATATGATCGCGGTCAGCTGCAGGCGTATTTGTATACCGTTTGCAGCTGTACCGCCATAAACGATTTTCAGGTGTCGCCAGCCATTCCTCCTCAGAACCTGTCCAAACTTTGCACAGGTTTGTATCCGATGGGACACTTGTCCGAACAGCTGGTACGACGGTATCCCAAAGATTAGGGTTTAAATTTGGGCTTCTTGGTGGCCACTGAAGCATTACGAATTCACTACAATGCTCTTGTAACCATGTATTATCCAGGAGAGATTTGTGGGATGGACAATTATCTTGCTGTAATACTCTATTGCCACTGAAGTGCATGCTGGAAATAAATGGGTGCGAATTGTCAGCTAGCATGTCTACATATTTGGAGCCATTCAAAGCGACTTTACACGTACAAAATGTGCCAAACCATTCCACCTAAAAGCACCAGGACATCACTGAGCCTCCGCCAGCCTGTACTGTTTCAACTTGACATAAAGTCTCCATGGCTTCAAAAGGTTGACGCCAGATTCGTCTTTCATTGGCTTGATGAGCTTAAACCACGATTTATCACTCCAGGCTCTCCGCTTCCAGTCCTCTGTGGTCTAGAGTCGGTGTGTTTTCCCTCTGGGAAGACGTTGAGACTGTAATGTCGTTAATTGTGGGAATCTTGTAAGACGGAGGCTCCCGAACCCTAGATGTTTAAAGAGTACGTCGCACTCTCCTCGCACTGATCCACTGTTTATATCTGCCGCGATTTATGATACCGCCTTGCACCTCTCAGTTTGAACTAAGCGGCACAAATGACTCACATCAAGAGCTGCCAAGGCTTTTACCCATCTGCAATTCATTCGGAAGCTTATTCTTTTGTCAGAATTTCGAGATTCCCGAAACACATCTCGTTTTATATACAGCACGTTTTTACATACTATACTGGTAGCATATCATGCAGTCGGAACAACAGAATGCATAAAGTATATAAGTATGTATACACACTATATTATCAAAAGTATTCGGACACTATGCAATTCTGGCATGGAGTCTTCAGACACTGGTATTCGGACACTGTGCAATTCTGGCATGGAGTCTGTCGTACAGATGTTGGATGTAAGTTTTGGGTATTAACTTAAAAGCATCCTCAACCTGGACGCGTAAATCGGGGATGGTCGTGGCTGGCCGCGGAGACCGGATAAATTGTTGTCCCATAAAATCCCACACGTGCTCAATGGGGGAAAAATCCGGTGAACGTGCAGGCCATGGAAGTTCTCTCACACCCTGAAGTGCATGTTGCGTTGCACGTGCCGTGTGTGGGCGTGCGTTATCTTGCTGGAAAACACCACGATGGACCGACCTTACAAATGGCACAACAAAGGGCTGAATGATGTTGTTGATGTAGGAGGTGCTGTTTAACGTACCCGGTATAAACACTAGTTGTGTACGGGAGTGATAGCTGATCGCTCCCCAAACCAGGAGACTAGGTGTAGGCCCTGTGTGTCGCTGGCGGATGCAAGAAGGGTGGAGACGCTCCCCTATGCGTCAGCGAACACGCATACGGCCATCGGAGGCTCCCAAGAAGAATCTGCTTTCATCGCTGAATACGACAGATCGCCATTGCGTACTCCAGTGCAGACATTGGCGACACAACTGCAGCCGTACCTGACGGTGTGCTGGAGTCAGAGGTACACATGCCAGGGGCACACGTGCACGTAGTCCTGCATCCAGTAGACGGTTGCGGATTGTTCGCACAGTCACCTCAGGTGCAACGGCAGCTCGGATTTGCGTCGCAGTGGATGTTCTGCTTGACAACGCGGCTATTCTTATGCGTCGATCGGTGCGCTCATCAGTCCGTCTGGGACTCCCGGTTCCACATCTTCTCGTGTGGGAATGCTCCTCGGACCTTCAAGCGCGACCATCGTACTACCACCGATACTTCCCGTCCAAGTCGCTTCGGAATACGACAATACGACCACCCGGCCTCGCGGACTCCGACTAGACGACCTCGCTCAAAGTCCGATAACTTCTGAAATCGTACACGTCTTCCATGTCCAGGCATTGCAGCTTCTTCAGGGTCTTCGCACGTGTCCGTACGCCGACGACTGATTACATTCACTTCGCCGTACTCCTTAAATACCACCGACGATAATTTGCATATTATGCCGCGCTGTGGCGTAAGCGCTCACCGTTTGGTCCCGAAATTAACATCACATCTACGTAAACTCGACCACATTAACATATGTACATTTCATGATCGTCCGCCAATTCCTTCTTAGTGTTCTTTTTTCACTTTCCGCCAGTGTATATATATGCAGCGATGCGCCTTTACATTATGACCACCCCCAGGCTACAGGAATCAATGCGCTTGGAGACCGAACAGTGGCGCAGGTGAAGTTCACAGGTTCACAGAGCAGTGTATATACAACCTGAGGACTGTCTTTCGGTTAGTAGTAAGTAGAGTGTTCGGAGTCAGAATGGCAAAAGCTGCTGATTTATCGGAGTTTGATAAATGACAAATTGTGATTACACTGCGCCTCTGAACTAAGATCCCGGAAACAGCCCGGCTTGTGGGTTCTTCACGTACCGTTGTAGTGAGTACGTATCAAAAATGGTGAACAGATGGCTAAAGGACGAACCGTCGTTCAGCCCTGTGTCGTCTGCAGCTCAATGATGCCAGAGAGGACCGAGACTGTCGCGCATTGTTCACAAAGGCCGCAGGGCCATAGTGCGATAAATCACCCGCAGCTACAACAGTGGTGATTAGGGCAATGTGCCACAGCACACAGTTCATCGCAGCCTTCTGCGCACGGGCCTGCGTAGCCGAAGACCCAGCCGGGTTCCCATGTTCACTGCACATGATCGCCAACAGTGCATGGATTGGGCCCTAGATCATCAAGATTGAACAGTGGATGACTGGAAGAAAGTGGCCTGGTCTGACGAATTAAGATTCATGGTGCATCACATAGATGGCCGAGCGCGGTAACGCAGATTATCAACGGAGACTATGGCAGCTGGATGCACTGTTGGGCGGAAACTGTCCTGCGGCAGCGGTGTTAGGCTGGGAATGAAGCTTTTTTGGGACACTTTGGGTCCCATTATCCCAACAACACAATTCCTGACAGCTGTCAGATATCTGAACATCGTTGAGTAACAATTTCACCCATTCATGGCAACTGTGTTCCCTGCTGGTGATGGTTATTACCAACAGAATAATGCGTGATGCCACACTGCCAGAATCGTCAAGGAGTGGTTCCAGGAACATGTTGGTGACTTTCTGTTAATGCCCTGGCCTCCAAATTCACTTGACATGAACCCAATCGAACATTTGTGCTCGACTTGAAAAAGCGGGTTCGCCCTAAATCACCGCCACCCCAAAATGCACGGGAACTGGAGGACCTGCTGTTGACAGTATGGTACCAGATACCACAGGAATGGCCATCACCGGCCGAGAATACATCACCAGCATGGAACACATCGCCAGCAGTATCGCCACCTCATCGAATCGATGCCTCACCGAGTGGCCGCTGCTTGGCTGACTAAAGGGTCCTTCAGCTTATTAGGTATGTGGTCATAATCTAATGGCTCATTGATGTACATATATAACGTTTTGTGCCCACTTTTGCATGCGGCCATTGCCTAAAATTCACGAAACCCATCTTATAACCTGAAGTAAGAAGAAATTAAAAAACAATTATTTGAAAGAAAAAAAATCTATAAGGACTAGCATTGTGACTGCGGACATGTTTTGGACCCTGTCGACATTTTGACTATCGAAATTATAACCTTGTCGATATTTTGACTCTCCATATTATGACTCTGTCGACATTTTGGCTGTCAAAATATACCCTGTTCGCATTTTGACCGTCGACATTATGACTGCCACCTCTGGCCGCTGCCTTGGTCAGGTATATTCCAGCTGCCGGAGACTGAGGGCCAAGATTTAAGGTGTGAAATCATTTTTTGAGGGAATAGGGTGTTCGCCACAGCCCTCCACGCTGGCCAAGCGGGTTGAATGGTGTACTATAACATTTCCTCTAATGCCTATAGTATTATACTGCTACTTGTCGGTCGTCAGAGTCGACAAATAGCAGTATAAAGCTCTCTCTCTCTATCATCATCATAATCATCATCATCATCAACAACCATTATCAATCCACTGCTGGACGAAGGTCTCCCTAGTTTCTTCCACAACGGTCTCTCTTGAGCCAGTCTCCTCGATGTTACTCCCGCATACTTTCGAATTTCATCCACCTATCTCCCATGGGGTCTTCTTCAGGGTCTTTTCCTGTTCTTCGTAATCCAGTCTAAAATTTCAGCTGTCCATCGATGGTCTGTCATTCTGGCAATATGTCCAGCCCATTGCCATTTCAGGGATTTTACTCCGATCATGAGGTCTTCCACTCTTATCATTTTTCGGATCCATGAGTTCCTCTTTTTATCTCTCCTGATTACATCAAGCATGCACCTCTCCATGCTTATTTGTGTTGTCTTCAGCCATTGTATGCCTCTTTTAGTTAAGGTCCACGTCTCTGCACCATACGTAAGCACTGGAAGGATGCATTGATGAAACACTTTTCTTTTAAGACATAATGGCATATTGCTCTTGAAAATTATACTGTTTCTTAAAAACCCTCTCCAGGCAAGTTTTGTACGCCGATTAATTTCTTCATCAATGTGACCGTCACTTGATATCTGTTGTCCAAGTTAAATGTAGGTATTGGGTATCTACAGCTTTTCCTCATCAATCGATGAATCATCATTTTTGCAAAAACATTGTACATCACTTTTGTCTTATGAAAGTTCATTTTTAATACCATTTCTTTACTCTTGTCAGCAAGTTCCTGGATCATACTCTGCAGCTCTGATCGGGTAGTTGCAAAAATGACTACCTTATCAGCAAAACGAAGGCGAGTTAGATAATCTTTATCCCTTTGTTTTCCCAGTTCAGTGATTGAAAGACATTTTCCAAAGTGGCATTAAAGAGTTTGGGAGATATCGTGTCGCTTTGTCTCACTTCCTTTCCAATTTTTATGTGTGTTTTATTCTCACACAGCCGAATCATTGCACTTGCATTTTCATAGATATTATTGATAATATTAATGTATGCATCTTCAGTACCGCAGGATTTTAAAGCCATTGTAACTCCTGATGGTTTCACCGTATCAAAGGCATTTTCATAATCGATAAAAGCCATGCATAACGGACGTTCACATTTCCAAGCTCTGTGAATTAGTTCTCTCAGTACGTAGATATGATCTATAGTGCTGTAGCAACTCCTGAATCCAATCCAGCTGGTTCTCTCGGTTGAGCCATGTCCAGTGTCTCCTTCAAGCGACGTGAAAGAACTTTGGTGAGGATTTTATAAATCACTGATAGGTGGCTGATAAGTCTGTAGTTCGTTAGGACCTCAGTGTTCCCTCTTTTATGTTGCAGGATCATTGTTGCATTGTTCCAATCTTCAGGAATCTTCCCTTCATTAAGGCACCAAGTGAAAACTTGGGCGAGTACTGTTTCAAATTCTCCTCTTGTTTCTTGCATGATGTCTACGGTAATTCCATCTTCTGCTGGAGCTTTTCCCCGTTTCATGTGTTTGATTGCATGTGCAACTTCTGCTGGGAGGACTGGAAGAACTCTGGTACTGGTACCTTTCGTTATGTCTGGAGTACATGTATCATCCCTTTCATATACAACAGTTTTGAATAGAAATCTTTCACTCTGGTCAAAATTTCGCCTTTCACTCTGGTCAAATCTTGTTACAGAACCATCTTCCTTTCTCTGAGCCATAAACTGTTTTCTTCCCATACTCAGATGTTCCTTTGCACTCTTCAGGCTTTGGTTGTTTTCAATTGCTTTCCTCACTAGTTCACAGTTGAATTTCCTTGCTTCTTCAGTGATACTTTTTCGTATTGTCTTGCATAGATCTATATATTCCACTTTGGAAGTCACATCTCTTTTAGTTGTCCTCATCTCTCTTCTTTTTTACATCAGAATTTTGATTTTTTTCTTATAACACAGGTATGCGAAATAATACGTTTTTTTGCAGGCGTCCTACAATCTCTCGCCGCGGTGCCGCCACACGCGGATCCGACCATCGTGGTATTCTAGGCTGAAGAGGGATTCGTCGAGAAGACAATGTCGTGCAATTCCGTAGTCCAGGTGCGGCGTTCAACGGCTCACTGCTGCTGCACGCGCCAGTGGTGTAACGTCAATGGTAATCGGAGCAATGGGTGCCGTGCGACAAGTCCCCGCTCCTGCAGACTACGTCGAACGGTACGTTCTGACACAGGTTGTTGCGCAACTCACCCTATTTCCTGCGCTAACATTCGTGATGTGGCGGTGCGAGCCGTCAATTCCCGCCGCACAACATGCCGGCCCTCTCGTTTTGTGTTGTGCCGCGGCTGCGGCAATCGCTCACGTCAGTCCGTCCGTCCCTCCTGCACCCACCGAATCTATTTTCGTCTCACTGTGGCCGGATGTAGTCTCACACGGGCACCGAAGTCTCAGTACGATAAACCGCTGTTACGATAAGCAACTATTTATCCTCTGTCGAACTCCGAAACGTGCTGGAATGAATGCTGTATTCTGCGACGAGGCATTAGGAAGCTTCCCACGCACAGGTCCGGCAGCACAACACACTTCCACTACTTAAACCCCGCCTTCTGTGCACCTTTCTTATAATGCTTCCCGGGCGTGCCGGGCGCACATGATTTGCACTTGCTTTTTCAGACTTTCCAACGTTTGGGTGGTACACCTACACGGAAGGAATATGCATTGGCGGCTACAGAAGAGTCCTGGATGATCGTGGGAAGAGGCGTTTGGCACGCATCGCAATATCTTTCCGGTGTGCAAAATTGTCGCAAATCACCACTGGTGCAATGCTGGAGACAGTAGTAGTAGCATCAGCGTTTGGAGCTGACAGCCTACCCAAGTGCCATTGTTGACACAACGACGCAAAACTGTGTGCCTCGCCTGGGCTCGGAAACACCACCATTAGACGCGAGGTGACTGGAAACGTGTAGCCTAATCCGACGAATCGTGGTACCAACTGTTTCGAGCAGATGGCCTACTCCGGGTGTGGTGACAACTTCGCGAGGCAATAGATCCCGCATGCCTATAAAGAACAGTGTAGGCCAGCAGTAGCCCAGTTATGGTGTGGGATGTCTTCAGCTGGCACACATTAGCACCCCTAATATGTCTGCATAACGCTCTCACCGGTGAAGGCTACGTAACCATTCACGGAGATCATTTGCACCTGTTCATGTCGTGACACCACTCCGACGGGTGTGACATCTTTCAACAGCAATGCGCCACCGCACACATCCACAGCCGCCCGATTACGGTTGGAGGAACATTCCATGGAGTTTGGCAAGCTGATTTGACTCCCTTCTTTGCAGGATTTAAACGCCATCGAACACATTTTGAATGCTGTTCAACGTGTTGTTAATGCCAGGAATCCTCCAGCGGCGAATATTACGGAACTGTGGGACGCTCTTAAAAAGCGTGGTGTGCACTGTCTTTTCAGTTCTACAGAGAGCTCATGGAGCCCATGCCCTGTCGCGTTGCTTCCGTTATTCGATCGTGAGGAGCACCAACACTTCCCGAGTTTTGTTTACCTTTGCAACTGTCAATCCTTCCTGGCCAGAGATATGAAAGCAGAAGATTTCCGACTCGCCGTCAAAACTGGGCCTGGGTTCGAATTCCAGATAAGGTATGGGTTGTGTGTTTGTCATAGGAGCTGACTCTTTCCCTTCCTCAGAACCAGTGGTCCAAAATTAGGGACAGGTGACGCCTCATAACCATCGGAATTGACCGGTCGCTGAAACCTAAAACTAAACAAAATAAAAGTTTCTCAGTTTCATTTCTGATTTATGGTTGCAAAACTGTTGAGATTTAATTAGTTTGTTTTTCAAAACATTTTCTGTATATTTTTTTTCATTTCATAGGTATCGATGGGAGCCAAATTTTCCAAGAAAAATGAGCACAAATATATACAAAATAAACACAAGTTTTCCAACCCAGTTAAAGTGTCTGATATATGCGAGATTCTAAAAAGGAGAAAAAACATTAAAGACATTAAGAAAGATTTCGACGTAAGTATATGCTTACTGAAAGTATAGTACTGTTTGCGATTAGATGTAAAAATTTATCCAGAACCGAGTCTGAACTACATGTATTACAGATGAAAAATATTTCAGACTGGGAGACAAGTTTTGAGCAGTGTACTTTAAGCTAACGGGAGGGGGGGGGGTAACAATGATGTTTAGCATATGTGCTATTGCAGAGTTTGACTAAAGAATTTCTTAGATTTAAGCTTGGAACATAATGGCAACTCTGCCTGGAAAAAAAGAGGGATTTGCCAGGCTATTTGAGATAGCTATTGGCTGGAAAACAATGGCATCAACTTTAACTCTCAGTAACAACTTATGTGTTTTTACAGAAATAAAATTTGACCACCCATAGAAATAAAGTGTTCGAAGTTGGGCCGCATCCCGGCGATTAAAAATTATTATCTAGCATCCTGGCATGTAATAAATTTTAAACCCGTCACAGACTATGTAAAGAAATTAGGATGAAAGTACAAATTTTAACCCAAAAGTCAGCAAATGAAATTCTTAATGGATTAAGTTGATGAATGATTAGCAGCTGGGACAGGAAAGATATAGGAGGCAGGAGTATGGTGTCAGAATTCTTGTTAAATCACCTACGATTGTAACAGTGCTAGCTAAATAATTTTCTGGCGCCCATGTGGTCTGCAGGTGAAATTGATCATTCCACGACTTGTGCCTCGTTCTCCAAAACCAGTTGTCAGAGCAGGGGTGTTTGGTGGGCTAAAGGAGGTTGGAGTATTTGGAACTTTTTGGTCCCCAACAAAAGTAGTACAGCCCACACCTGTTTTACTGAGGACTGAAAACTTTGTGTGGGTAAAAGTTCCGAAAAGCGCAAATTGAAGAAATAATTTGCATTATTCATATTACAATTTAGGACTTCCATTGTCTAGAAATCCTAAATCTTTTCTTCTACCTACAGAGATTGGATGTTTTTTCTTCAAGTTTCTCTCATAAATTTGAATCTATTTTCATGTGTGCTCTTTGGCATATTTTAGAAAGATGTGATAAAGTTGGTACTAAATTACAAAAGCCATCACTAGATTTGTTAACTGGACGTAACCTTCTGTCATTATCCCATTTCATTGCCAATGAAAGAAATAATTTTGAAAAATATGAAGAAATAGATAAAACATTAAATGAAAAATCTCCTGGAAGTTTTGTCTAATCACAATAAAAAAATATGCACATGGCAATAACCGTAATGAAACTATTCTTCAAGGACAGAAAAAATGTGAAGTAGAAACATTTAATGTGATTATTGATCAGTCGGATAACAAATGTCTGTTAGCTTATAAAAGAAATTCAATTTCCATTTCAGTTCTTAGTTATCTGCCAACTAAATTTTTCTAAATAACTGTTTAGATTTTTACAGTGAGGATTTGGATGAATCTTTACATAGTAAAATTTCACAGTTCTATGACTTTATCAAGTGTGAATGTAGCTACTGCACAAAAAAAATGTTCTTGTCAAGACATTGCAAAACACACACACACACACACACACATATATATATATATATATATATGATATGATATTTTCCCAAATGTATATTCACCGTATTAAAACTACACTTGGTAAAAAATAACTTGTGATTGACAATGCTTCAACAAAGGCTTAACAGTCTTGCTATCATGCCATTAGAGCATGATATTGCTCAGCAGTTAGTTTGACGATGTTGTGCACTTCTTCACAAACCTCAAAGCAAAAAGACATTTTAAAGACGAACGCCTGAACTTTTTTTTTTTGATTGGACGTTTAACGACCACAGTGAGCAACTCAATGGGCTATAAGCAGTCGCCCGTCGCTAATTTTGGGTCACTGGTTCCAGGGAAGGGAAAGAGCCAGTGTGTAAGACAAACACAACATCCATGCCTCGTCGTCATTCGAACCCGGACCCCTTCCGGACGAATGATCAGAGCCCATCGCTTAGACCACTGCGCCACCGGGGCGGCCTTATTGGAGGTTTAACGACCACCGTAAGCAACTCAATGGGCTATAAGCGGTCGCCCGTCCCTAATTTAGGGTCACTGGTTCCAGGGAAGGGAGAGAGCCAGGGCCGTAAGACAAACACAGCATCCATGCCTCACCGGGATTCGATAGACCTCTTTCGGACGAATGATCAGAAGTCATCGCTTAGACCACTGCACAACCGGGGCGGCAAACTTTTGTTTTTGTGCATTCATTTTTCATTTATGTTGTCTACACTTGATTCAATGTTTGAATTTTCTTTAGTATAAAATTTTTTGTAAGATATGTGGACACTTGAGATTTTGGGGTATACTAGCAATGTTTATTTCTTACACAGTACACCTGAAGTGATTTTTGAGGGGTTTTTCTTAGCTCACAAAGCAGTTCTAATGCAATTACTGCCTAGCATAAGTGACCTGTTTGTAAAACTTTCTACGTGCAATTGTGTTTGCATTGAAATACACCTTTTGGGGTACTCATTTTATAAATAAAACAAACAGATATTGGTACTGCTATTAAGTTTACGCGACGCGCCTCGAGTTGTGCATTGGGCATGAGTTGAGTGATATTTCTGTCATTTTTTTATAATTTTACAGAAAACACTGGCAGTTATTACTACACAAATACCTGTGTATTGATATATTTCAACTAATTTTTAAGAAATTGAATGGTTCTGATAAATTTCCATCTTACCACAGATGAGGTATACACACTGCTCATATGAGATTTCTTCAATGTGTTAGTTTGCAGAAAAAAATGTTTCAACATCTTTAAACAGACATTTTAAAGACAAACTCCTGAACTATGTGTGAACTTCTGTTTTTGTGCATTCATTTCAAATTTGACGATTATGGGCAAAACACGTAACAATATTAACAAAGAAAGGTAACTTGATCACGCTAGTTACGTTAACTAAAACTTTTACAAAAAGTTCGTAAGTTGGAAGCTTTCGACCTTATCTTAGGTCTTCATCACGCCAATGGAGGACTAAAATTGTTGCCAGATTCTACATTTGAATTTTTCCTATTTTTGTTGCCAAAACTTAGAATTGATCTCCAGATCAACGGAATGTAGAGAGGAGATTCGGAGTTGCAAGTCATTGAGTTGAAAATAATTTCTATGCTTTCACGGTAACGGAGGGCAAAACGATTGTCAAACGAAGCAATTCGTTTTGCTTCGTTCCAGTGGGGAACTGCAGATGTGTCTTCCATTGTCAAAATAGACAAGGCAGTGTTGGGATTGCCTTTCGAAACATCTTTTCTGTGTTCTAAAATTCTATGGCTAATGCTCCTGTATGTGCTTCCAATGTATAAGTTATCCCCAGTAGAAGAAGAGATAGGAATGCAGTAAACTCCTGGGAGGTTCAGGCTTTCAACTTTGTCCCTATCCCTTTGTAGAAGTTTCAAGATGTTTGGGGTAGATTTAATGGCAAGATGGTAACCAAAACTTCTAAAAAGGATCTGTAACTTATAAGCATAGGAAGGATGGTAAGGAACAGAACCACAGAATTTCAGGTCTTCTTTCTTGTGAGGAAGGAGGCATTCGATTTTCGAATGGTTTTCATATTTCTTTATGAGGGAGTTAACTGTAACAGCAGGGAAACCATGAGAGAGGGCTATTGTAGAAATTTTGGAGAGTTCTTCTTGAAGAGAGAGTTGGTTGTTGCAAATGATATGAGCTCTGTGGATGTAGGACTTCAATGCTGCAAGCTTGTAGAGATGCAGGGTGCAAGATTTGTAGGGAATGATGTTAGTGGCTGCAGAAGGTTTTCGATAGACGGAACGAGTAATGGAGAGATCAGCGTTTCTGCAGATAGATACATCCAGGAAATCAATTTTGTGATTTACTTCCTTAGATATAGTGAGCTTAATGGTCTGAGCTACAGATACTGATCAACTCCATTACAGAAAAATTTCCTTCCATTAAGCTCACTATATCTAAGGAAGTAAATCACAAAATTGATTTCCTGGATGTATCTATCTGCAGAAACGCTGATCTCTCCATTACTCATTCCGTCTATCGAAAACCTTCTGCAGCCACTAACATCATTCCCTACAAATCTTGCACCCTGCATCTCTACAAGCTTGCAGCATTGAAGTCCTACATCCACAGAGCTCATATCATTTGCAACAACCAACTCTCTCTTCAAGAAGAACTCTCCAAAATTTCTACAATAGCCCTCTCTCATGGTTTCCCTGCTGTTACAGTTAACTCCCTCATAAAGAAATATGAAAACCATTCGAAAATCGAATGCCTCCTTCCTCACAAGAAAGAAGACCTGAAATTCTGTGGTTCTGTTCCTTACCATCCTTCCTATGCTTATAAGTTACAGATCCTTTTTAGAAGTTTTGGTTACCATCTTGCCATTAAATCTACCCCAAACATCTTGAAACTTCTACAAAGGGATAGGGACAAAGTTGAAAGCCTGAACCTCCCAGGAGTTTACTGCATTCCTATCTCTTCTTCTACTGGGGATAACTTATACATTGGAAGCACATACAGGAGCATTAGCCATAGAATTTTAGAACACAGAAAAGATGTTTCGAAAGGCAATCCCAACACTGCCTTGTCTATTTTGACAATGGAAGACACATCTGCAGTTCCCCACTGGAACGAAGCAAAACGAATTGCTTCGTTTGACAATCGTTTTGCCCTCCGTTACCGTGAAAGCATAGAAATTATTTTCAACTCAATGACTTGCAACTCCGAATCTCCTCTCTACATTCCGTTGATCTGGAGATCAATTCTAAGTTTTGGCAACAAAAATAGGAAAAATTCAAATGTAGAATCTGGCAACAATTTTAGTCCTCCATTGGCGTGATGAAGACCTAAGATAAGGTCGAAAGCTTCCAACTTACGAACTTTTTGTAAAAGTTTTAGTTAACGTAACTAGCGTGATCAAGTTACCTTTCTTTGTCATTTCAAATTTTTGTTATCTATACTTGATTTAATGTTTGCATTTCTTTAGGAATAAATATCAAAAATAATACATTTCCTTATGTCTGCAAACACATAAGATGTATTTTACAAAGCCTTAACATACATATATAAAGGAAATAGGTATCCAACATATGTACAAAACATACATATCTATCGTATAGTCTATAGGACATTCGTATTTTACAAGCACTTGTGACCAGAAATAGGGGCCACAAAATCTTCAGTAGCCCAGATTCCAAAAAAGGCTGTCGGGCACTGAAAAAAAAATGTAGGAAGCAGGAGCATGTATTTTACAAAGCCTTAACATACATATATAAGGGAAATAGGTATCCAACATATGTACAAGACATACATATCTATCGTATAGTCTATAGGACATTCGTATTTTACAAGCACTTGTGACCAGAAATAGGGGCCACAAAATCTTCAGTAGCCCAGATTCCAAAAAAAGCTGTCTGGCACTGAAAAAAATGTAGGAAGCAGGAGCATGGTGTTAGAATTTTTAGCACTTGCGAATGCTAAATAAAAATTTCCTGGCACCAACGTGGTCTGGGTGAAATTGACCATTATACAATTTGTACCTCGTTCTCCAAAACTAGTTGTCACCCTAGTCACAGGACAAGCGAGGAAAATTAGTTAGCAACTGCATTCGTTTACTTGACTTGTTCGGCCTAACAAATAATTTGAACGAAATACATGAAATTAAACATCAAACTTGTTTCAATTGTTACCAAAACCACTTAATACTAACATTCTCATCATAATGCACTGTGACTTACACAAAACAAAAAAATACTTACCGAAAATAAATGCTGCGGTGCTTCTATAAATCGGTAACATAGAATCCTTACTTTGTGTAGAGAGACCTCCATCTCTTCGTACCAACATGGCGTCCGCGACCAGCCCGTTGCCATTCGACAGCACGTAAAAAAACAGGTATTATACCGTAATGGTTAAAACAGTTTAAACACCGTTAACATGTA
The DNA here is from genome assembly GCA_039090855.1 of Macrothele yani. Taxonomy (NCBI): domain Eukaryota; kingdom Metazoa; phylum Arthropoda; class Arachnida; order Araneae; family Macrothelidae; genus Macrothele; species Macrothele yani. The sequence goes on from CM077001.1 coordinate 43,416,052, forward strand.
GTTTATCTACCGAAAATTTACGGTTCATCGCCCGTTGGCGTGCTTACGGCGTAAACCGTTTTAATACAGTTGAAACACCGAGAATTCACGGCAATTTTTTACAGTGTAATTACTCCTGTGTACCCACGAACCATTTCCCGACGCCTTGCAGAAGCGAATCTGCCATCCCAGCGCCCTTTACGTGTGCTTCCATTAACACCTCAACATCGCCGGCTCCGCTTGCAGTGCTTCCAGGCCAGAACGAGGTGGAACGCCATAAACTGTCGACGTGTGGTGTGTAGCGATGAGTGCCGCTTCGCTTTGGGGACAGATGACCATCGTGTCCGTGTGTGGAGGCCCCGGGCCAACGGCACGATCACAAACTCGCTACAGAAGGCCACACTTTCTCCACTGAAGGCATTATGGTCTGGGGATCCATTGCCTATGAAAGCCGATCAGCTCTAGTAGTGGTACGTGCATCGTTGATGGGTCAGCGGTATGTGGATGAGATCCTACGGCCATTCCTGGCCGGAAATCCAGGAAAGCGTACCAGTGTAATAATGCCAGCCCGCGCATTGCTCGGGTTTCCCAGGACTGCCTACGTCATGTCCAGACAATTCCATGGCTTGTCCGCTCCTCGGACATGTCCCCTATCGAGCATGTGCGGGGCCAGTTTAAACTCCAGCTCCCGCCGTGCAGGCCATGGAAGTTGTCTCATACCCTGAAGTGCACGTTGCGTTGCACGTGCCGTGTGTGGGCATGCGTTATCTTGCTGGAAAACAACACGATGGACAGACCTTACAAATACCATAACAACGGGCTGAATGATGTTGTTGATGTAGGAGGTGCTGTTTAACGTACCCGGTACAAACACTAGTTCTGTACGGGAGTGATAGCTGATCGCTCCCCACACCAGGAGACCAGGTGTAGGCTATGTGTGTCGCTGGCGGATGCAAGAAAGGTAGAGACGCGCTCCCCTGTGCGTCTGCGAACACGCATACGGCTATCGGAGGCTCCCAAGCAGAATCTTCTTTCATCGCTGAACACGACAGATCACCATTGCGTTCCCAGTGCAGACGTTGGCGATACCACTGCAGCCGTTCCTGACAGTGGGCTGGAGTCAGAGGTACACATGCCAGAGGCACACGTGCACGTAATACTGCATCCAGTAGACGGTTGCGGATTGTTCGCACAGTCACCTCAGATGTAACGGCAGCTCGGATTGGCGTCATGGTGGATGTTCTGCTTGACAACGCCGCTCTTCTTATGCGTCGATCGGTCCACTCATCAGTCCGTCTGTGACTCCCGGTTCCACGTCTTCTCGTGTGGGAATGTTCCTCGGAACATCTACGCCACCATCGTACTACCACCGATACTTCCCGTCCCATTCGCTCCGCAATACGACGATACGACCACCCGGCCTCGCGGAGTCCGACTAGACGACCTCGATCAAAGTCCGATAACTGCTGAAATCGTACACGTCTTCCATGTCCAGGCATTGCAGCTTCTTCATGGTCTTCGCACGTGCCCGTATGCCGACGACTGATTACATTCACTTCGCTTTACTCCTTAAATACTACCGATGATAATTTGCATATTATGCCGTGCTGTGGCGTAAGCTCTCACCGGTTGGTCGCGAAATTAACATCATACCTACTTACACTCGACCCCATTAACATATGTAAATTTCATGATCGCCCGCAAATTTCTTCTTGGTGTTCTTTTTTCACTTTCCGCCAGTTTATTATGACCACGTCCAGCCTAGGTAAATAAGCGCGCCTGGAGATCGAATGGTGTGGCATGGGAATTTCACAGAGCAGTACACTGAAGAGCAATTGAATTAGAGATACCTGTTTAGTAACGTGTAGCAGCACCTTTCTCCCTGATGACAGCGGCGATTCGTCTCGGCATGGACTCGACAAGACACCGGAAGCGTTGGGAAGCCATATGGATCCACGACCCCCTGAACAAGCTCCCACAGTTCACGAAGATTTGATGAAGGGCGGGGGGGTGGGGGGTGGCAGAGCCTCGAACATCTCTCTCGATGTCATTGAGGTGAGGTGATCTAGCTGGCCAAGGAAGCGAGGTCACGTCGGTGAAGTGTTCATCCAACCATTCGGATACAAATCGGGAGCGATGGCACGGTGCATTGTCTTGTTGAAGGATGAGGTCCCCAGTGGGATGTTGAAGACGCACAAACGGGAGCAAATGGTCGTCCAGGGTATCTCGGTAACGTTGACCTGTGAGGGACGATGTCACACGTACCAGGGGTCCCATTTCAGTCCAGGTAAACAGTCCCCAGACGAGAATGCCACCCCCACCCCCCAGCTTGAAGAGTACCCTGCTGGCAAGAAAGATCAATCGCTTCATGTGGTTTGCGCCGTATTCGTATCCTGCCATCCGCATGTACCAATGGGAATCTCGACTAATCAGTCCAGGCAACTTTTTCCCACATGTCTAGGGTCCAGTGGCGGTGTTCCCGCGCCCATGATAATCTTTGCGCCCTGTGATGTGCGGTCAGCAGCGGTACTCCCGTGGAACGATGGCTTCTGAACCCCATAGGGAGGAGATGGTTCTGGATGGTGTGGCTGCTTACTGGTTTTTGTGCACCAGCGTTAAATTGCCGAGTGATTCCTTGCACTGTGGCCCGTCTATCCGATGTTACAATGCGAGCTACACTGTAAAAAATTTCATGGTCAAATTACGGTAGATACACCGGCAGCTGAGTGGCCGGTCAATAAACCGTAATTGTACAGTACCGTACCGATATGTTCATTAACGGTCTAATGACCGGGAAATAAAAACGGGCAAACTACCAGAAAATGTGGCCTAACACAGTAGATCAACCGTAAATTTAATACGGTAGATAAACCGTATTTGAAAGAAAAACATGGCAAAGCCTTGTTAAATAAATACGGTGTAAAGACCGTTTTTCTTTACAGTACCATACTTTAATGTTCATTAACGGTCTAATGACCGGGAAATAGAAAACGGTCAAACTACCAGAAAATGTGGCCTAACACAGTAGAGCAACTGTAAATTTCATACAGTAGATAAACCATATTTGAAAGAAAAAACATGGCAAAGCCTGTTAAATAAACACGGTGCAAAGTTTTTTTTTTCAAAAATGTTTAGCCACTGTTTTTTAGATTTGGTTTAATGACCTTTTCTTAATATGTTTTTTTGGTCTAATTAGGGCTTCAGCCAATTTTTGGGGCGGACTTGAACCGCAGTTTTAAGAAAAAACACGGCAAAGCCCATTAAATAAATATGGTGCAGTTTTTTTTTACAAAAATGTTTGCAAAATTGCATGTGTTTTTCACGATCTATAATGTGTTTGAGCTTTTGTTTTCATAATTCGTAAAACTCTCAAAAATACCGTATAATATATACATCAATCAGCCAAAACATTAAAACCACCTACCTAATACAATGTGTCTTCACCTGATGAGACAGATTCAATGAGATGTTGGTAGCCATCTCTTGGTATCATGACTGCAACAGATCCCACACTTCCTGCAAATTACGCGGGTGATGCTGCTCATACCCCTTCCTCCAACTGAAACCACAAATGCTCAATAGGATTCATGTCCAGTGAATTTGGGGCCTATGGCATTAAAGGGAATTCCAGTTATGTTCTTGGAACCATTGCTGAACTTTCTTTGCAGTGTGACATGGATTACATCCTTTATTTCAAGTCTTGTTGAAAGGTGCCATCTCCACTAGGGAATACAGTGACGAAAAGGTAGTTTTAATGTTGTGGCTGATCAGTGTACATTTATGTAAAGATTTCAAAAATGTGGTCAACCCTAGAATGCCACTCTTAGTCTACCGTAATGGTCAAAATACAAATACCACCAAACTTGCTTATAATGAGTACTGTCGGATCATTTTCATCTAAGAAACAATATGCATTATGCAGTTTTACTGACGTAGATCACTGGGGTGAATGACTTAACTTGTAAGTCCTGTGCAAAATATTTATGCCATTGAAAATCTAGATGAGCAAATTGTTACAGCTTCCTCGGATTTTTCCAAAGGACTACTAAAAACAGTTAATTTCTACATGACAGCACAAAGTAACACATTTTTCATTTTTGTCCCTACAACTTCTGGTGTGACAATTGCAGTTCACTGTAGGTGTTTAAATTGGAAGGAGTCAGAAAGCCAAAGTGCACGTTGTTTGCAAGTATAACAAACAGATGTCAAAACTACAGAGATAATGGTGTATAGCAGTTGGCTTGAAGACACCGGGGAATCAGTAGTATTAAAAAAAAATAAATGTTGCATATGCAGAGAACTAGAAACAAATTACCAACAGATATTTTCCAATGTGCTCAGGCAAAAAGTAATTTACTGTTTCATAGATTTAGGACTACCATTACCAAAATACTGATATATAATTGAAGCTTAGATACACAGGAAAAGTACCGAATCAACTGGATTGCATTTTTTTTATTAAAAAAAAAACAAACTTAATTGGTGTAACAATATATATACAGATCAACTAATATCATAGACAATGTTTTTTTTTATTATGTGCCACTTATTGTCTGATATCTTTTAGCCAACTGTTGTGGTCTTTTACTTTGTGCCATAACTTTGCAATTTTTGGATTGACTTCAGAATAAAGCTTCTTCCCTTTCTTCCTTTGATCAACATACAGGATTTATACCCACAAAGCACCTGTGATTAAAGTGAGAAATTAACAGAATGAAATACATAAAAATTCTGGCTTCTAAAAAAGTAACAATATATATACAAAAATAATATGTATCTTTACAGCACACTACTAGTTTGATTTTAAATTATTACAAAAACTAAATTATTTGTGTAGTGAGAAATCCTGAAGACCATCAATAATGGAAAAGATTTGATCAATTTGAATACTATTTTTATCCCACAATAAGAATACTGGTTATACAATACAATGTTCATAATATTTGGCAAGTGTAGTGGTAAAAATTTGCAGTCAACTCAAGAAAATGAAGACCACCAAAAAAAATTGTCACAATGGCCAGGTCTGAAAATTAACAAGGCAGGTGGAATTACTAGAGGGCAACTGAAAATAAAAGACTGATGCCTTCATGGAAAAATAAAAGACTGATGCCTTCATGGACTGAGAATACCTAGCAGAGTTCTATAAAAATTAAATGTATCTGCATACACAACCATTGAAACAGAAAACTTGCTGAAAACCCATGAATCATAACAATAGAATAAGATAATTTAAAGAAAAATTAATATGACAATAAATAATTATTAGAACTTTACAGATTCTAGAGAGGACAAAAGTATATCAAGACTGAATGCGCAGAAATGTGTGTAAAATGGACCTTAAGGCCAGAACACTATGAACCTCATAAAAACAAGACTAATTAAAGTTTTTATATCTAGAAAAGCAGTTCCGTTAATGAACTTTCAAAAATTATAAATAGCATTTTCAACTTAATTCAAAAATAGTAGACTTATAAAATACATAAGGAAAAGACTTTAATTTCATAACTAGCAACTGCAAGAGGAACCTGGCAATATAATTTATAGTCTTTCTGTGTAAATGAAACTTTTGTTACAGTTCCTATATATTGAGAACAGGCTTTGATAAAATCAAGAGGCCAGAAAAGTCTGTAAAACCAAAAGAAGTCCCTATCGGAAGATGTGAAAATTTCTCGTTGAGATAGAAGTAAATATATTAATCTGAGTAAAGCCTTAAGTGTTTTAATTGCTGTAAATAACATTTTTAAATCTACAAGCAAAAACTATCTGCAAAAGCTGCTAATAATTTGGAAACTATCCGTGCATGGCATACGCATGCACGTCTATATTCTGAGACTGATACCAACTGCAAAAATCCAGGAAAAGCAGCAGACCCCTTCTAGTAAATAGGTGGACACAATTTATTTTTACACCCAGTCCTCAAGAAAGAGAGAGACTACTTATTTTCCTCGGTAAAGTGGAGGCTTAGGGTTAGAACAGATGAAAAGACCAAAATTATTTTAGTATTATACTTTGTTTAAAAAAAATAGGTTTATATTCTCAATAAAGGACATGTCACTATTTTTGTATATCATGCAATACATACACAATTATAGATGTAAAAAATATATTTTATACACTTTGTTAACATTGGAGAGAAAAAAAAACTTCAATAAAATCAAAGTTTTATCCAAAAGTTCCTATACTAACCTTTGCAAAAATTCCAATGTCACTTTTGCCTCAAAGGGGTAGTGAATATTAAACACAAAATAAGCAGAAAACAGCATGCACACTGCTTTTATTGGATTTTGCACACTATTGACACACATTCTGTCAATTATTAACATGAAGTTCTCTGGGTTTAGAACAGAGGAACCTAAAAAAATAATATATATATATATTAAATTCCTAAAATTTTATGTAAAATTAACAAATTTAACAATGGTAATTATGCAGTTTTAACTTTTGTACTGCATCAAACAGCAGTTATAAAATGGTGTAACCAAGATACCCCTATCCTGTTAGACATCAGGATCTTTGTATTACTGTCATCAAATTTAGTTAAGATTTTTGCTTGTAACTTTAATAATGCTAACACTCACTGCAGAAGCAGGGCTCGCTTCCAACAACTTCAGAACAAAATAAGACAGACTTAAGTAGTGGGGGAAAAAAGGGTCAAATCATGGACATGTAAAAAAAAAAAAACTTTTCATTTTTATAAATCTCCGAAGTGGCTGGTTAAGTCAAACCCAACCAACCATCTGCAAAATAATTCATTCACTACCCATTTATTAACTGCCGATCTTGGGAACTCCCAAATGACTTCCAAAAAGGCGGAACTCTTTCACCCCTGATAATAGCAATAACTTTGCAAAAATTACTGCCTGAGAGTGCTCAGGCATGGAAATTTAAAATCATATCAAGTTGAATTCAGTTCATATGGGGTATGCAGATGTGTCAACTCTCCGGATGAATGTCAAATTCTCCTGATTTTCACCGAGAATTAGCCATTAGGATGGTCAGCATTCCATCAACCACCACCATGATTTTGAATCGCCTGTGAAATAATTTTCTCTTTCTGCGTCAAAGCAAGGCGACAACTGCAGTCATCAGTTTTGTATTTGTCCTCTCCTCCTATCTGCAAAAAAGAAAGCTTCCCAGGTGGCGCAGCGGTCTAAGCGCTAGCTTCCGACCAAAAAATTTGCTTTAAAAATTTTTCCCCTAGCCCGATTGTCATATGACACCTTCAGCAAAGAGCTGACCTGCTCTGGCAGTAGGAATGCCGAGGAGGGTCCATAATTAATTGACAGATGGCAGCTGCCCTGCCTTCTTGCAGTTCAGTCTTTCAACCCTTCGCCTCAAGAAATCCGGCGAATTCACTTAACGACAAAATTTGGCCTTGCCTTGTAACGAAAGGCGATGTTAGTACGATGCTTTTTGTTGTTTTTGCCGTCGCGCACAACCTAAAGAAGACTATAGCACGCGGGCCATTTTACGTTTTTATTATCTTGCAGAATCTACGTACCCAAAAAACCTATTTCAGTAGGGAGTTGGATGATCCGTGGAAGGGAGGAGCGTAATGAAGAGTGTAATTTCCAAAACCAAAAACAGACCACAACCCTTAGGAATACGAAGAGCTTGAATGTTTTTAAACTGCACCCCCACCCCCAATAACTATACGTAATGGACACCGAGATTACATGATCTTTATCTAAGTTAGGAAAAAAATATCTGGGGTGTATACATTTACAATACAAAAACTAACAATGCAATAAAATGGGTATTGCTTTTAGTTTTATTTTTGTTTTGTTCTCCAGAACTTTTAGTGGACCAATAATACTTCTGGAAAATATCGATAAAAATAGAGCTCATGTGATTTTACGAGCTGTAATAATCTCCCGATTTTCAGATTTTGAAGGTTGGCATGTTTGGATATGACATTTTTACTTGCATAAATGTAAGAATACAATAATTAAAAAAATACAGTATTATAAAAAAAATGCAGAGGACAATATACATACAAGTGAAATAAAGCAAATACTTAAAAAATCAAAACATTGTACTGTTAAGAGTGTGAAAACCAAATATGATACTAACAATTGGTTAGGCAGAATTTTAACAAAAGCATGGCACAAACTTTCAAAGCAGAAACATTCAGCAAACAATGATAAGTGAAGAAGTATGTCATTCTTAGAACTGCAGCTTTTTATTTCTCTAAAAGATCCGTGCATTTTCAAGCTTTGAAAATGCACGGGTCCATTTGGCCATGAACCTGAGCAAAATTTGGACAATTTTGGAGGTGGTATGGCTGGCAATACTTGAAGAATATTTTCACAAGCTTTGAAAATGTTCGGCATTTTGCCGCATGAAACAGACACGAGACTGACCAATGAAAAAATAAAGGCTGAATTTTTTAGCGATGCGAGGGAAAAAAAGCATTGAACATTATAATTACTAAGCACATCAGAATATGCAATCATCCTGTATAAGCCAATATAAAATAATTTTATTAATTACAACTACAAAAAAATTAACTTTTTTCCTGACCAAGTCACACTGTGGTGTCTCACAGGCTGTTGGAACTTTGTTAGAGCAATTAAATAACTAGTGCAACATCAGATTTGGCAAGACACACTGAAAATGCTTCTTGGGGAATTATTATATCAGACAACCTTATAATAATAAGTCCAACAATGACACTGCCACAGGACTGTAGCAGAAAAATCAAAATCACATTTTCAGTAGGTTGAGCAGTCACACATTGTCAGAATAAAAAAAAAAGTTTATTGATGTTTTCAGAGAGCTTATAGCAGCATCAAGAAGTCCAAATTACTAAAAATTTTGAAGTGATTCTTATAAGAGCCTGATTTTCAGAAAAGTGCAATAAATTAATACTGTAATACAATAGTAGGAAAGAGGATGATTCAGAAAAACTTTTTCTTTAAAGAAAACAAAAATTAGTTCTCTTTGGTTTCAAGTTGTACGTACACAGTTCAATTGCTTTTATAACAGGGTAACTAACCCCCCCCCCCGCCAAAAAAAAGAACAACTTCAGTTTTGTAACAATATAAAAAATAACCAAAACAATGTTTAAAAAGGCTGAATTCAGCCAAAAGGTGAAAAAAATGTATGCATTATTAAGACAGGTGGCTCAGCATGGTTACTAGAAAGGTATCTATTTTAACAGCACATCTCTCTCACACACACAGTGTGTACATACACTCAAAGGACAAAACATTAGATAGTTTGGAAGTGTGCTTCCACATGTTTTCTCTATGCGGAAGCACACTCCGAAGCAAATATTGAGAGTTGCCCTTCCGATTTTCCCCACATGCAACAAATGGACAGAATACACTGAAATATAGACCCACAATAAGATATAAAGGTTAAAATCGTGCAGAACTTTTTCAATATGTCACTGATTGCCAAACACTCCACTTTTATGAATCAGCACAAAGGAGATCTTCATATCAATAATTTATTGTTGGCGGAAAATGAAAAAAAAAAAAATCTTAGAAATAAAAATCACGATCTTACACAAAACATTTTCTTAATTTCTTTACATATGTAAGGAGTTCCAATAGAAAATTAGGAACATTTGCTAGTTCTTCCAGAAAATTTTAGAGAATAACAATGTATTAGCCTATATTGACGGAAATTCATGTATTTAACAACTTTATAGTTCCTTTACTTTTTCATCATGAATACCTTTTATTTGCAATCCCTTTTCCTTAGCAGCAAACTACTGGACTAGTTAATCTTAGTCAATAGTCTGTTCCAAGTTAATCCTCCGCCCAAAAGAGGAACAAAGATTGGAAGTTGAAACTCGGATGTACCACAGTGGTAAAGTCAACACCAGCTTTCATAGCTGGTTTCCCTTGCGAAAGCAACGACTTAAAGGTTGATGCACAGGGAAAAGAAAACTCATTTAACAAGCTTTATGTCTACATAATTGTTCTCACCTCTCTACAAAGGGGAAGGTACATAGCTATTCACCACAGCAATCAAAACATTTAAAAATAGTGCAGGTAATTTACTTCAAAATTTATGAGTTAATGCCATTAAAAGACAGTTTATTCTTCTAATACACAACAGTATGAAAATGTACAATAATTGCTAAACTATGATATAGAAAACGTGGGTTATTGCAGATGAGGCTTTTTTTAGGCCACTGTGCATTTCCCTTAACATACAAACTGGAAGTGCATGTTTGCCAATACCCTGAATATGACGTGTGGTGTCATCATATTCTAAGAAAACAAAATTTTATGGTATGATAAAACCATACGCAGTTTGAATAAAATTCAAAATATTCAAGAGGGAAATCATAGTGTTACCTTTTACAGCTAGAAATGGAGATGTTACTGCTTCATTAGGAGGACAGTGAGGATTGAGCACCTGAAAAAAAAATCAATTACTTTTGAATCACAAAATCAAGATACTGATAAAATACTGTTGCACTTCATTTTAGTGATGCTCTAAAATTCTACAAATAAGAAAAGGAACCAACATTAAAACATACAGCATGTTGAGGACTGATGTAGCTTGGAGGGGGGGGTGAAGCAGGCTCATTTTGCGCATATTATTCCATCTAGACTGTTTATATATATATAGTATAGGTGGCTGCACCCTCACCCTTGCGTTTGCCATGATAAACCTTCAAAACTTGGGAGAAATTAATATTTTTGCCAATTATTTGTAAATTAAAAACATTAATATGACTTATCAGCCAAAGAATATTGTGTTGTACCCAGCCCTTCACTCTACAGCTTCCCATATCTTTATCCCTTTGCCAACATTAGATCAGAATACCAGCAATCAGAAAGTTAAGCTAGCTGATATTTTTTTTAACTTCCTTTTACTAGTGATAAAACTGTAACGGCCAAGAAAACGCATAATTTAACATTAAAAAATGCTGCGTGTTGCCTTCTATGTTGGCTGAATTTGCAAACGAATCAGGTAAGGCTTTCCATGATCCTGCTCCCTGAATTACACCACCCACGCTCAAGGCCATTTGCATTGAATAAGCTAATTTATGCCAAAAACACCTCCAGTAACTCTTATGAAGAGAACACGGTTGTAGGCAAAAAATTATGATCTGTGATCACAGATAACAAAAGGTCAGATTTTAATTTTAGATCCACTTCTTACCCGCAAAGGCACCTTCTGTTACTCCTGCATCCAAGGGTCAGTATTTCCCAAAATAAAGGTGGGAGATATCTGTAGATGAAAGGGTGGGCAACAAATTTGTTGGAAATCTCCACAACGTGCACACATGTAAATGGAAACCCACTTAAGTCTACAAGAGAGTTAAAAAACAACAACTGTGGACCAACATATTTTATCCGTAGGTCCATAAAAAAATCCACACCAGACATCTGTAAAAGTAATATCCAAATAGATGTGGGGCACTCTTCAAAAAAATAGATGTTAGCAGAAATTCATATATTTGGTGTAAGTAGGTCAATGTTTGAAAAATAATAGATAAGTGTACTACAGACTGTTTCACCCTTTCAAAACTTTTTTGAGACGCACTCCCCCACCCCCTCAAATGACCCATCTTACTGATATAGCACATTAAACTATTGAAAATCTGCTAGTAGATCTTCATACTTATACAACAGTATCATTTGATGTGTAGCCGATTATCAATGAAATGGTTGTTAAAACATAGTGATAGTATACCAGCTGACAATATCCAAATTATTGAAATCACAATATTCAAGTAGATATGAGGGTAATGCCAATATTAAGAGATATACTGATCATCAATTATAAAATTTACACTACATTTCTCTACTAAAGAAAATATTCCAAATATTTGGTTTCTCTGTAAAAAAGCTAAAATTTCATACAATTATGTTGGTTGTAATTGCAATGATCATTATGATTTATAAAGTTTAAAGAAATCAATAGAATAAATTCAAAATTACCTCAGAAACTGCCAGAAGAAATTTTACATCTTCATCAAAATATGCAGCAACTGCTGCAATTAGCAAAATGACTTGATTGCCATTTCACACATCGGCTTCTGCAAATAGCTGCAGTAAATTTGTCTTTTTCTGAGCACGAAAATAAGTCAAAAGTTCGGCCTTTCGATCTTCAACTGACTTGCAGAATTGGCTGTATATATCAATGCCTGTTAGTAATCGAAAGTGTTGCAAAAGGCCAACACCCGAAAACAACTGTGGCCAGTCTTCAACTAATTTCACCAGGCTTGTTCCACTATTTATGTCAAGGCGCTGTAAGTACAAGGTGTCACTGATTAGCTCAATTAGTTTTTCATCTCCCTCAGTGAGCTGGCTGAGCTGGGTTTTTAAACTGAAGGGACTCTGTAGTCTCATTGTGAGGCCAGTTAGGTGCCCAGTTGATGCATCCATAACTATCTATCTTTGGGCTAGGAAGGGAACCAGGTGTGTTTCCTTCCTCTTCATTACAAGAGACCTTCCAATTTTTCACTTGTGAATTGAATCATAATTTTTAGATAAAGATTCTTCCATACATATCCACAGCAGCATTTCTCACTGTCTTTTAGGAATTTAAATGCCCCATGGGAGAACTTTACTGACTAATTAAAAAAAAAAAAATTACTGAACAAGATGAAAATAATTTACTTCTACTGACCATTTTGCACTCCTGGAACCAATATTCAGCTAGCTGTGTCAGTAGCAATAATGGCAGTGTACAAATAGCTGATAAAATATGCATTATCTAGTGCTCTATTGCTGTTGCTAAACCATTAAAAAACTTATGTTTCAAAGCAATAACTTTTTATTACCACAACTGTAGCATGATAAAGGGTAGAAATCACCTAATTATTTGTCATTCACACACAAAACTCTGTCTGTACTTTTACAAATGTGCAAACCACTATCTGAGCACCAACGACCCTCCCACACATTAACAATAAAAAATATTTCCTTGTTTTTATCTTCTAATATGAACAGTATTTCTCCAAAGACACAATCATTATCTTTGTTCTTTACGTTCAAAAACTGGCCTACAGTATAGGGAGTACCAAAAATTTTCACTTTGTTTGAAATGTGCAGAGGTTGATATTCTGATTCTTTTATTGCCCTTTGTATTTGAATGGAGTACAACTCGATAATGAAAGTTTGACTGTCTTCAAACCGAACCCTTTCAGCAAAAAGTGAGCCATTTAGAAGATAAGCTTGCAATAACTTATGTTTGTTTGACAGTGTATCAGTGAGGTTTTTGAAGTTCTGACATCTTCGGGCAACTCTTTTGAAATATGAATGTTTACTCTCAAAGCGCAATGTCCAAAGACGAATAAGTGGTCCAAATTTCATCGTTAACTCAGGATAGTGCAGAAGGAAGTGGTGCTTTGGTCGAAGAGGCACATCTGCAAAAGCAACCTTCCTTCCCTCCAAGTACTCTTCAATTATGATTTTGAAATATGCAATTTGTGAATGACTTATGCTAGGTGCACAGGCAAATTCCACAATTTCTCTGAGTGTAACAACTACGTAGATTCCATACAGAATCATCAGTATCTATCTTAGAGTACAGAAGGATTGGCAAAAGTGAAGTAAGGCCCAGTTCTGACAAGCACTGCCATTTAACCTTTTGCTTTTTGGGTGAAACACAGCAGGCCTGCAAGAAGCATCATGCTCAAAAAATGAAAAGCCACGTATTAGATCATTTAATAAAGTATACGTAAGCCAGCCTTTCTGAACAAAATAATTTAGGTAAAGTGACAAATCATAGTCACAAACCCCTTCAAACAAGTCATGACCAACACAAGGAGGGAGCCCAGGAAGACAAACATGAAAGTACTGCAACTCATTGAACAGAGACGGGGGAAATGATTCCTTGGCTACCCATGGCTAATTGCAAAGCAGATGCATCATAATTTTCAACAGTTCGTGATGAAGCACTCAAATATGGATAATCTTCCAAGTATCTCTTTGCATTAGACAATAACGGCACATATATTCTGAAGTTGAGAAATTCTGGTTAAATCCACCAATAAAATGTGCTCCTAAATTGTCAGCAGTAATACAAAAAACCCTCCCTACATAACATACACCATCCACATTAAATCCATTCTCAATTTCTTTAAGGTCACCAATCAATTGCCTAAATACTACTTTTTGGCCAAACAATTTTAAATCTTTTTCACAGCACAGTAAAAGAAGCTGCATTTGGTGAACTGATGACCTATACTGAGGGTATATGTTTCCTAATGTGAAATAAAATCCGAGAATTTTATGTTTATTTCGTGAAGAACCTAACGGGTTAACAACCTCAAACACATCCTGAAAAAGGATAAGCTGAAGGATTTTTATTGATCCATCTGCTTGGCATTGCTGAAACACGCTACCGTCAGTAAAATCACTCATTCGATCTGCTACTTCATTTTTCAGTGGATGATCTACTTGATCCTTTACAGACTTATCATGGAGCAGATTAACAAGTTTTTTTTTTTTAATTGGAATGTAGTGGCAGTAACGCAAGCAATTTACCTCATCACGACCCATGCAAATTTCAATGGGTTTGACAAATTTCATGCTTTTTTAAAAATATTGTTGTCTTAAATAGATAGATTTAAGAAGTCCCGATTCAGTATCGAATGCAGATTTTAAAAACTTTGAGTCATGGACATATTTTACAATTTTTTTTTTCATCTTCAGATATATTTACTAATTCACTCAATTTAGCAGTGAAACTCTGTGTGAAAAAGGAATCCTCCTGAATCAGTAAATAATTTATCTCTTCTGTTATCAACTGTATTGTTTTACATGGGATTAGGCATTTTGATTCCAAAAGCAAGCAAAAAAGAGCAATATTTTTCAGTGTGAGTTCTTCAGAGATATGGCTGTCTGACTGATTAAGTTGTTCACTTACGTCAGAAGTGACTAGTTCCACAGTACTGTCAACTCTCAAGGTCAGGGCAACTGGCCCAGAATTAAGAAATTGTGGAGATAGGAATTTTGTACTGTGATTCAGATGATATCTAGATAAATGGGATGAAAATGAAGATCTGACTTTAAATGTTTTGGCACACCCCTTAAAACAGCATCTAATAAAGCCCCCGGAGGTTAGATGTGACTTAATGTGCGATATTAAATCAGAAACTCTATTAAATGCCTTATGACACAATCTTTGGTTGCACTTTAAATCCACTTCTGAATTGCAAAGTTGTAAACCACGCAATCCACGGTGGTATCGCGAGACATGAGTATTAAAGCCATAGTAAGAGCCAAATGCCTTGGAGCAACCACGCACCCCACACTGAAATCTAAAATTATTTACATTTCTATGAATGCTCATGTGGTGAACATATTTCTTTAAAGATAAAGAAACATAGTTGCAATTGACACACTCATACATGATGTTAAGTATTAAGAATGCACTTTTATGCAAAATGTTTTATAATATGAGATATTCCTAAGAAAAACAGAAGGAATCACTTTATGTATTGAATGTAAAATTTCATGTATCAAAAATAAACAATAACTGACACTTATTGCCAAAGGCTTTGATTCATTTGAAACCAAATTCTTTTACATATTTTTTAAAAATTCAACCAATTTAGCATGCAGAACAAAGATTCATTACCAAAATTATTTACAATACAAAAAATATGTCCGCAAAAAGATCCTCCATAATTGTCAGCACTGTTGTCTTAAGCAATATACAGGGTGTCCCAGAAATATTGGATACATTACAAAATTATGTAAAAAACAACAACTGAGCATTGTCGGTCACGTATTACAAACACGGTTTCTATATTTTTGTTTTGCAGAATTGTTATTCCCAGAATCCGATAGATGGCACTAGGTGTGGCCTGATGAGGAATGTATGAGAAATGCGCAATCGGTAGTAATGTCATCCGTACAGCACAAGGCGATGTGTGTGTTATGGCTTGCGAAATTAAAGTCTGTCATTAAAGTTAAAAGACTATACCGTTTAGAGTATGATCCTCCGTAATTGTCAGCACTGTTGTCTTAAGCAATATAGAGGGTGTCCCAGAAATATTGGATACTCAATAATAATCCTCCATCAATGAATTCAATTAAGCAATGGATAAAACAGTTCTGGCAATGTGGAACCTCGTGGAGGAGCCGGTTGGCCTAGCATCAGCGGTGAGACGGTTGACCAAGTTAATGGAAGTTTCCGACGAAGCTCCAGGAAATCCGTTCGTAAAGCAAGCAGAGAACTGTGCATTCCGAAATCGACAGTTCACGATATCTTGCACAAGAAATTAAAGTTTTATGCTTATAAAATCCAAATAGTGAAAAAGATGCATGTAAATGATCACACTCAGCGAAACGATTTCGCTGTGGTTATGCTAAATTGAGTGAAAAACAACGAAAACTTTCTCAGTACTGTCATTTTCAGTGATGAATCCACATTTCATGTATTGTGAATTGTCACAACTGTAGGATATGGGGTAGTGAACTGCCTCATGCTGCTAATGAACTGGAACGCGATTCGCCAAAAGTTAACGTGTGGTGCACCCTATCAAAAAGACAAGTGATTGGCCCTTCCTTCTGCAAAAGAAACAAATGATGACATTTACTTGGATACGATAGAAACTTTCGCTATACCCAGATCAAAAGATATGATGTCATTTTCCAACAAGACGGTACGACTGCGCATTGGTCAACATGTATACATAAGTGCCTAAATGAGCCTTTTCCCCAACAGATAGATTGGCCGTGGTGGTCCCATTCTGTGGCCTCCTCGCTCTCCAGATCTAACTTCATTGGATTATTTCATGTGGGATTAGGATCGTGTCTATAAGACGCCTTGTACTGATTTGCAGGAACTAAAGTAGCGTATCACAGCTGCTATTTATTTCCATAACTCCTCAGATGCTTGCCAATACATGGCATGAAATTGAGTATCGCTTAGACGTACTACGAGCAACCAAGGGATCTCACATCGAAATTTATTAACTTGTGCAGTTACATTGTAAGTTAATACAGTCAGTTTATTTCTGTCTGTTTAATGTTTTGTTTTATATAATTTTGTTATGTGTCCAATAATTCTCGGACACCCTGTATATATACATTTTTGTAGCAAATAAATGCAACAGAATAAAAACAAGAATTTTATTTGTTGAGAAGGAAATAAGAAACTAAGACTTTTGATTCCAAAAGATTTTGAAAACTGGTAGAAACAGTAAAGATTTTATGTGTGCAGCTCTGTGGAGCACCACATTAACAGGACCTGCAATTTTATGAGAGTTCCTAGTTATTTTTTTTTATGTGAAAGACTTTTTTCTTTTTCATACATTAGCATGAGAAAGTATTGTAATCATGAAAAATTCGACTCCAAGATGTCAAAGGAAATGCAAGTTGTGATGTACTTTGCACAAAAAAGAGTAGTCATGACTACTTTCTATTTTTAAATAAATCCGGTACTTGTATGTACCTCTTATTTTTCCAGTTTTTCAAAAAAATAAGATTTTCATTTCTAGAAACTTGTCTCCAGCCTCATTTATTTAGCACTGATGGAGATAATGCTTCACTGGTGATGTGACTTCATTGCTGATATTCAATCAGAATGGCGACACAAGAGGCCTGAATGTTACATTGTGATTAAAATTTTCACGGATTCACCCTTTCATGATGTACATTCTCGGAGATTTGTTTCAATTCATTTATAGTGACAAACTGACAATGAGGGACAGAGAGGCCCCTTGAGATATATCAAATATGGCATCAGCCATCTTGATTGAAGTCCATGGTAAAGTAAGGTTTAGAAATTACCAGATGATTATATTTATATTTGGTGTTTTCACTAACACGCTGCAAATTTTTTTTATTGGATTTTGCCATTTTTAATGCGGCGGGGGGGGGGGGGGCAGGTTTGGTCTTTGGAAAAAAATTATCTTATCAGGAATTCAGGATGTTATTTTGGGTTCTGTATTAGGATTACAATTTATCTGAGGTTGACTTTATTACTATATATATACAGCTAAAAACAATTAGGGAATAGGGAATATCGTAGTTTTGTATTAAAACTGAGTGACAGAAAACTTTAGAGGTTGGAATAGGAACTACATACACTTAGTATGCTATGCAAAAAGAAAAATATGGCCAAAACAATTAGTAAATTTAAATTTAATAATTTTTGGGGAGACAAATGTACAAAGGCATATTTATGATCATATCGTAAAAATGAAAATAAAGGTAAATTTCTCACTGAAAAACATGTACGGCAATTTGCATTGTATAAGCCACGAATAAACGATTTAAAAAAAATAAAATAAAAAAAGTTTTTGCTGCCGTTCAATTTGAAAAATAATCTGCAGGGTAATTGTGCTGGAGAGGGGCTATATAATTGGAAAAGGAACTCTCTCGGAAAAAAATTTCAGTCTAGGATTTGCACGAAGTGAAGAGGACGGAAAAGGGATGTCATAATGAAAGACCGGGAAAGCTGTAGGAAGGCGGCGGCGCAGTTATTTTGTCTTTGTATTGTCGGGAAAGACAAAATGCTGACAGTGCTTGTGCCCTCTCCTCATCAATTGGCCAATAAAAATGTATGCACAGTGCTTGCTGCAGGAACCTAAACATGCACGCTTCATTTCAAAGTTCTATGTTCTGAATCTCGTGTACACTGTGCCTTGTATTTTAGTTTGTCCTTTGCCAGTTTGACCAAAGTCTTTGTTTCATTTCTTCGGACTCCGGGGTCTTTATGTGCCTAACTTTTCTGTCGAAAATTCCGCTTCTGGATCAACATTTGTGATATACAAGATCATATGGCTATTTTTTTCTTTTTCTTCTGAATGTCACAATCTGTGAATTATACGCCGGCACAGATTATACGAAAATAAAAAAAAGTGCGATTTCCAGGGTCTGAGGATAAACGATGAAAATTATGATAATTCAGGAATTTGCGAGCCCCAGATGAAAAACAAAACAAAAAAACGAGTACCTTTTTTTTTTGCCAGGGCTGAGGGCAGAACATTTTTGGACAGAAGTGTACGACTTTGACATTATATATAGCCCCCTCCTCCCCGCAGGTTCAATGTCTGGCCACTAAAAAATTTAGCTGGCCACCAGATTTCAGAATATTTTTCTACCTCTGGTTGTTACAAATACCTTGTTCCCTCAAAATAATCAGGATGTACAGTAAAGCAAGACACGTCTGAGAAGAGAACGTTGCTCCATTAATTTCTTCTCTAATCAGCAGGGTCATGTGCTCAAAATCTGCAGGCAGCACGGTGGCATGCGGTTAAAGAAACACATACCATAGGTTGTCGAGCATACAGACCAACACTGTGTAGTCGGGTGCGAACAGTTTGAGTCGAAACATTTGTGTCAGTAGCCGTATGGAGTTTGCATTGCAGAAGAGGGGCGCTCATACTCCGGTTTCTCCTGGCAGTCAGTGATAAAAAACGATCCTCATTTCTTGACGTTGCTTTCCTGTGACCTTGCCCTGGTCTTTGCCTTAAATTTTTGGTATCTGAAAACCAATTCCAAAATCTGGAAATCATGCTTCGAGACACTCCAATGGCGTCCGCTACTTGCGATTGGGTTTGACCAGCTTCTAAGTGACCGATAGCCCTCAGGCTACAGATTCGGGTAAATCCTGTTCGGACATCACATTCAAAGCACGAGTCATTTTTATCCTGGACTAAACGATCATAAGATACAATTCACTTTTCATTCGTTGACAGAAACATACCCTTTTTAACGTCCCACAATCAATTTTGCATACTGAGGTGTTTGGAAGTATGCAAAAGTTTCATTGTAATAACTTTCCTTCAATTTCTCTTAGCATACAAACAGTTGAGGTCAGTAGTTCATATCTAAACCACGATATCTCCCAATAGTTTTGAGCAGTGTATTTTAAGCTAACGGGAGGGGGGGGGTAACAATGATGTTTAGCATTGGTGCTAATGCAGAGTTTGACTAAGGAATTTCTTAGATTTAAGCTTGGAACATAATGGCAACTCTACCTGGAAAAAAAGAGGGATTTGCCAGGCTATTTGAGATAGCTATTGGCTGGAAAACAATGGCATCAACTTTAACTCTGAGTAACAACTTATGTGTTTTTACAGAAATAAAATTTGACCACCCATAGAAATAAAGTGTTCGAAGTTGGGCCGCATCCCGGCGATTAAAAAATATTATCTAGCATCCTGGCATGTAATAAATTTTAAACCCGTCACAGACTATGTAAAGAAATTAGGATGAAAGCACAAATTTGAACACAAAAATCAGCAAATGAAATTCTTAATGGATTAAGTTGATGAATGATTAGCAGCTGGGACAGGAAAGATATAGGAGGCAGGAGTATGGTGTCAGAATTCTTGTTAAATCACCTACAATTGTAACAGTGCTAGCTAAATAATTTTCTGGCGCCCATGTGGTCTGCAGGTGAAATTGATCATTCCACGACTTGTGCCTCGTTCTCCAAAACCAGTTGTCAGAGCAGGGGTGTTTGGTGGGCTAAAGGAGGTTGGAGTATTTGGAACTTTTTGGTCCCCAACAAAACTAGTAGAGCCCACACCTGTTTTACTGAGGACTGAAAACTTTGTGTGGGTAAAAAAGTTCCGAAAAGCGCAAATTGAAGAAATAATTTGCATTATTCATATTAAATTTAGGACTTCCATTGTCTAGAAATCCTAAATCTTTTCTTCTACCTACAGAGATTGGATGTTTTTTCTTCAAGTTTCTCTCATAAATTTGAATCTATTTTCATGTGTGCTCTTTGGCACCCATTTTCAATAGGGTTCGTCCCCAGGTGATCCCCTATGACATACTAAAATTTCATCGAAATCGAACCATATTTACGCAAGTTATGACGCATAATGGCAATGGAATGCATCCTGCTCCTATGTTGTGACCTTTGACCCCATTTCCAATAGGGTTCGTCCCCAGTGGTCCCCTACCACATACTAAAATTTCACTGAAATCGAACCATAATTACGCAAGTTATGATGCATTTTAGAAAGATGTGATAAAGTTGATACTAAATTACAAAAGCCATCACTAGATTTGTTAACTGGACGTAACCTTCTGTCATTATCCCATTTCATTGCCAATGAAAGAAATAATTTTGAAAAATATGAAGAAATAGATAAAACATTAAGTGAAAAATCTTCTGGAAGTTGTCTAATCACAATTAAAAAATATGCACATGGCAATAACCATAATGAAACTATTCTTCAAGGACAGAAAAAATGTGAAGTAGAAACATTTAATGTGATTATTGATCAGTTGGATAACAAATGTCTGTTAGCTTATAAAAAAAATTCAATTTCCATTTCAGTTCTTAGTTAACTGTCAACTAAATTTCTCTAAATAACTGTTTAGATTTTTACAGTGAGGATTTGGATGAATCTTTACATAGTAAAATTTCACAGTTCTATGACTTTATCAAGTGTGAATGTAGCTACTGCACAAAAAAAAAAAAATGTTCTTGTCAAGACATTGCAAAACACACACACACACACACACACACACACACACACACACACACACACACACACACATATATATATATATATATATATATATATATATATATATATATATATACTATAAAGATACCTAAGCAAAAAAATACATATATAATTTTGACTCACACCTAGTACAACATAGAAAAGGTTATGTATCTACCTGCGTGAGTAAAAGGAGAAAAGAAAAAAAGAAAATAAAACAACTGAATGTAGAAGGTGTCGAGAATACTGAGCCTTGGCTTTATCAAGGACCAGCAAAAACTCTGCATTTTCTCACTTCCACAATGACCTAGTTGGAAATGGGTTTCTGCAAGGCCATAGATGCAAGTAACATTCCCACCTAAAATAGTTTAAAAAATATATATATAAGTCATGTCCTCCGTAGAGTAGCATGACCTAGCACTAGTTAACAATTTCGCTTGCATCCATTAACCTTCATGGCCCGACCCATGCTCTTCATCTGTTACTATTAAACAGAGAGAAGAAGATTAAAGAGAACTCAAGCTGTGAGAGTGACATAATAAATAGAAATGATTTTCAGCTATAACGAAATTCCAAGTTTGTTTGAGAGAGAATTTAAACCTGAAAAACAAATTTTACATTGCAATTAAAAAAGGAAATGTTAATTTATAACGAACAGATTTTTGAAAGAAAACTTGAGTCTAAAACCCCCTACTCTACAACTTATGACAGCACGAAAACGAGAATAAGTTAAAGATAATAATTAACTAAAGAAAACTTTGTGAAAGTTATATACCTTAAACAGTTAGTTGCAATATGTACAAAGTATTTCAGCAGTGCTTTAAGTGCATAATTAATTAGTTATTAAGAACTTAACTACTTTGAAAAAACAGCGCATAGACAGCGCATAGAAAAGGAACAAGCTTAGCCATCTTCTGTTCCTAGGTACCACAAAAAGACGCTCAAAGTTACAAAGAAAAGTAAGAGTTAAAACCCGCATAAATGTTAACAGACAAACCAATGCTTAAAAGCTGAAAAGCTAAAAAACGACAGAGAAAGGTACATGAAGTACAAACATTGAACTTATAAAACCTAGAACCCAAAAACAAGGAAGAGAGCTTACCTCTTGAGTTACAAAAACTTTTCTCCTCACAAGAGGAGAACATGGCTGACCTCTTCCGCCACTCCCTAGACGCTGGGGGCAGTGAGGGTGGGGCTGATGGCCTCCTCATACAGCAAGAAACCAACGCGCGGAGATTTTAACCAGAGAAAAAAATATATAAACTTAAGACTGTGGATCTGTATGATCAGAATGAGCAGAATTAACTCTCCAGAATACATGAGAAATATTATAAAATACACGAGCAGTTTATTTAATAATCTTTGCATGTATTAAATCACCTTAGTGAGCTTCTATAGATTAATCAGAATCTTATTAATTTTAATGTTGGTTTTACTATTTTTAGTATAGCTATCCTAGTGATGAATAACTGGTTTTCTTTTTTTATTTGTTTTTATTTTCTTTTATAAACAGATTTTTAAGCTTTTTTTGTGATTTTGTTTATATTATTTAATTTTTTTTGTTTTAATAGGACCGTCATATCCATAGCACTAAGGTTCCTTTAGGTAGTTAATAGGCATCCTCTAGCCAACTTCCTTACGGCTTTGATTGGTCAGAATCATATTATTAACTGTGTAGAAAATTAAAGCAGATCTGCCAACCTTACTCTATTATTCAGAATAATTTTTCTTAAAGTTCTTTTGATGAAAGAAGAAGGAATTTCGTTCTCTAGAAAACTTTCTAATAGTATATTAATGTGGTAATTGAAGTCCAAATTGTTGCTGCAAATTCTTGAAATTCTTAGGACCTGAGAAATTAGTACATTCTCAATTACTTTGGTTGAAATGTTATTATTCCAGTGTAGATATTTAATTACTTTGAAAGGAAAATTAACTCTTTTATCAAAGAGGCTAATAGATGGGTTACCTCTGTTGAGCTTAATGCTTAAGTCTAGGAACTCAAGTTCCTGATTACTGTGGTTGGTTTTACATAAGTTAAGAGAGCTAGGATAGATATTATCAAAATCACACTCTATAACTTCGGAATTATTGATACACAGCAGATCATCAATATATCTAAAAGTGTAAAGGTAGTTATCTGAGCAGGTGGGGTGATTTTTAATGAATTTATATTCCTTAAAGAACAGGAATAGATTAGCGATATTCGTGGACGTTGATGTTCCCATTGGAATACCGTTCACTTGCTTATAGAGAGTATTATTATATAAGATATGGTTATTTTTTATGCAGCAATTGAGATAAGAGTTCCAAGTTCCTACATCAACAAATTGGTTAAGTTTAAATTCTGCATACAGCTCTTTAAAGGTAGTGATTATATCTGATAGAGGCAGATTAGTATATAGGTTTTCAAAATCATAACTATTAATATCTAGGGGACACACTTTGAGTATAGTAGAAATTACTTCTGCATTATTATTAATTATCCAAAAATCTCTGTACATCAAGTTAGAACAGTTTCTAATGTGTTTCAAAACCTTCTTTAAGACATCTTCAAAAGCAAGATCTATTTTCTTTTTATGACTCCTTACTCCACTAGCTATGAACCTGAACTTCACAGGATCCTTATGAAACTTAACCGTTGCAAAAAGAAATGGAAATTCAGGCCCATATCTTCTAGTTTGCGGAATTTTAAGTTTCTTGAAGAATGCCTTAAACCGATTTTCTAACTGCTTGGTAGAATAACTTACGGGCTCGTATGTTACTCTATTATTGAGTTCCATAGTTAACAATTCAAAATAGAACTTCTTACAGATAATTGCAAAATTATTGCTAGCTTTATCCGTAGTGGTAAAAATAAATTGGTCTTGTAGTTTGGAGAGTGACCTTTTAGCTTCTCCAGAGAAAAAGAGATTTCTGTCGAAACAAAAGTCCAGACCTGCCAACTCACCGGTGAAGCTATTGATTATATTATATTTCCATTCTGCGAAGGCCTCAATAGGCTGATTGTACGTTAAACTGGTTTTTACGATGTACTTATTTACATCTTGAGTGAAGCTCTCAAGAATCCTTTCTTTGGAAATTGTGAAGGAAGGTCTGAAATTAGAGCCATACTCTAATAAATTCCTAAGCTTTTCATTTTCAACAAAACTCAAGTTTCCGGTGATAATATGGTTGTAATTCTTATCATAGTGAACTGTTTCTTTATGTTCATCACAAGAACAAGTAGTAATTACAGGAATGTAGCTCGAAGAGTTAAGTTTGTAGTTTTTAACTATTGACCCTAAGGTCTTAACATATTTAAAACTTACAATAGACTGGTGCCTGTGGATGGGAAAAAAAATTGCATTATTGTAGAACAGCTTCCTTACATTGAGATTATCGTAGGCTTTATTTAGGAACCTGATGGTAACAAAATTACTGGAAAATTCTTTAAGAGAAATTTTATCTTTAAGAATATGTTTAAGAATGTCCAGAACCAAAGCAAAAACATGCTTATCAACATGGTCAGCAGTTTCATTCCAGAATTTGAAAAAACATTTAAGGACAGAGTGCTTGAAGGACTTGAGAATTTTGTAAGTATTTTTAACAAAATTAGTGCCAGTTTTAAAGCTTTCCAGAGTTTTTAGCAAGTTAGCAAAATCAACTTTGCTTGATGTGCGAAATAACCTCTGTCCTCTATTACCTCTAGAGCAGCTCTTATTATTAACAAGAAAGAAGAGTTCACGAATTGAAAATTTATGCTGATTATGCTTATTGTCAGATAGAGTGGAATTAAGGCCATAGGGATAAAGAGACTGATGCTGCAAAATTTCAAGGGATTCAGTTTCTAGCCGAGCATAGAGGTCAGGGATAATATGTAGTACCTCTATTTTCACTTTGTCAAAACCATGAGTATGGAAATGCTCTAATTCAAAGGTAGAGTACTGGTTGGCGTTTGTGGAGGGGTTCACTCCTGAATTAGAGAACTTGTTTACTAGAGACCTGTGACCATTAATCCTAAGATGAAGAGGATTTTTACTTTGGCCAATATAGCTAAGGTTGCAGACAGTACA
The DNA here is from genome assembly GCA_039090855.1 of Macrothele yani. Lineage (NCBI taxonomy): Eukaryota > Metazoa > Arthropoda > Arachnida > Araneae > Macrothelidae > Macrothele > Macrothele yani. The sequence goes on from CM077001.1 coordinate 43,441,483, forward strand.
GGTGAGCTTATAGATGGTATTGTAGGCTTTGCAAAACTTGTTGGAGCAATTATCCTCAACAGAAGAATACAGGTTAGGATCTGCAGATTTACATGTCAAACAACGTTTGTCATTTCATAACTTTAGATTACCTTTGCCAGCGAGTTCATACACTATGGGAAAGGGTGCTAGCCTAACCGAGCGGGAGGACTTAAAATATCTGAGCTGACCTCCAATCCTTTCATCGTCCTTAGAACTCCACTTGGGCCAAAACATACAAATTCTGAGCAAACCAACTAGGAAAAACTTTTAGAAATAAGCAGTCCAAGAAAAGACCAAACTCGAGTATAAACTACACTCCAAAAAGCTGCATCCAAAACATACTAAAAAGAAAAATTAGAAAATGAAAAAAACCTCAAGTAAAAAAATAGTAATAAAAAAATAATAATAATAAAAAATAATAAAACATTTCAACTAGAATTTGCGCATGAGCTGCTAAATAATAAATTGAAATTAGTTACTTAAGAGCAAAACTGAAGACTAAGGAAAAAATTTTAGAATTTAAAACGAAGGGTGCAAAATAACCTGAAAATCAAAACGCGCAACGCAGCAGTTTTGAAAATTCAGAATTCACATACTATAAAGATACCTAAGCAAAAAAATACATATATAATTTTGACTCACACCTAGTACAACATAGAAAAGGTTATGTATCTACCTGCGTGAGTAAAAGGAGAAAAGAAAAAAGAAAATAAAACAACTGAATGTAGAAGGTGTCGAGAATACTGAGCCTTGGCTTTATCAAGGACCAGCAAAAACTCTGCATTTTCTCACTTCCACAAAGACCTAGTTGGAAATGGGTTTCTGCAAGGCCATAGATGCAAGTAACATTCCCACCTAAAATAGTTTAAAATATATATATATAAGTCATGTCCTCCGTAGAGTAGCATGACCTAGCACTAGTTAACAATTTCGCTTGCATCCATTAACCTTCATGGCCCGACCCATGCTCTTCATCTGTTACTATTAAACAGAGAGAAGAAGATTAAAGAGAACTCAAGCTGTGAAAGTGACATAATAAATAGAAATGATTTTCAGCTATAACGAAATTCCAAGTTCGTTTGAGAGAGAATTTAAACCTGAAAAACAAATTTTACATTGCAATTAAAAAAGGAAATGTTAATTTATAACGAACAGATTTTTGAAAGAAAACTTGAGTCTAAAACCCCCTACTCTACAACTTATGACAGCACGAAAACGAGAATAAGTTAAAGATAATAATTAACTAAAGAAAACTTTGTGAAAGTTATATACCTTAAACAGTTAGTTGCAATATGTACAAAGTATTTCAGCAGTGCTTTAAGTGCATAATTAATTAGTTATTAAGAACTTAACTACTTTGAAAAAACAGCGCATAGACAGCGCATAGAAAAGGAACAAGCTTAGCCATCTTCTGTTCCTAGGTACCACAAAAGACGCTCAAAGTTACAAAGAAAAGTAAGAGTTAAAACCCGCATAAATGTTAACAGACAAACCAATGCTTAAAAGCTGAAAAGCTAAAAAACGACAGAGAAAGGTACATGAAGTACAAACATTGAACTTATAAAACCTAGAACCCAAAAACAAGGAAGAGAGCTTACCTCTTGAGTTACAAAAACTTTTCTCCTCACAAGAGGAGAACATGGCTGACCTCTTCCGCCACTCCCTAGACGCTGGGGGCAGTGAGGGTGGGGCTGATGGCCTCCTCATACAGCAAGAAACCAACGCGCGGAGATTTTAACCAGAGAAAAAAATATATAAACTTAAGACTGTGGATCTGTATGATCAGAATGAGCAGAATTAACTCTCCAGAATACATGAGAAATATTATAAAATACACGAGCAGTTTATTTAATAATCTTTGCATGTATTAAATCACCTTAGTGAGCTTCTATAGATTAATCAGAATCTTATTAATTTTAATGTTGGTTTTACTATTTTTAGTATAGCTATCCTAGTGATGAATAACTGGTTTTCTTTTTTATTTGTTTTTATTTTCTTTTATAAACAGATTTTTAAGCTTTTTTTGTGATTTTGTTTATATTATTTAATTTTTTTTGTTTTAATAGGACCGTCATATCCATAGCACTAAGGTTCCTTTAGGTAGTTAATAGGCATCCTCTAGCCAACTTCCTTACGGCTTTGATTGGTCAGAATCATATTATTAACTGTGTAGAAAATTAAAGCAGATCTGCCAACCTTACTCTATTATTCAGAATAATTTTTCTTAAAGTTCTTTTGATGAAAGAAGAAGGAATTTCGTTCTCTAGAAAACTTTCTAATAGTATATTAATGTGGTAATTGAAGTCCAAATTGTTGCTGCAAATTCTTGAAATTCTTAGGACCTGAGAAATTAGTACATTCTCAATTACTTTGGTTGAAATGTTATTATTCCAGTGTAGATATTTAATTACTTTGAAAGGAAAATTAACTCTTTTATCAAAGAGGCTAATAGATGGGTTACCTCTGTTGAGCTTAATGCTTAAGTCTAGGAACTCAAGTTCCTGATTACTGTGGTTGGTTTTACATAAGTTAAGAGAGCTAGGATAGATATTATCAAAATCACACTCTATAACTTCGGAATTATTGATACACAGCAGATCATCAATATATCTAAAAGTGTAAAGGTAGTTATCTGAGCAGGTGGGGTGATTTTTAATGAATTTATATTCCTTAAAGAACAGGAATAGATTAGCGATATTCGTGGACGTTGATGTTCCCATTGGAATACCGTTCACTTGCTTATAGAGAGTATTATTATATAAGATATGGTTATTTTTTATGCAGCAATTGAGATAAGAGTTCCAAGTTCCTACATCAACAAATTGGTTAAGTTTAAATTCTGCATACAGCTCTTTAAAGGTAGTGATTATATCTGATAGAGGCAGATTAGTATATAGGTTTTCAAAATCATAACTATTAATATCTAGGGGACACACTTTGAGTATAGTAGAAATTACTTCTGCATTATTATTAATTATCCAAAAATCTCTGTACATCAAGTTAGAACAGTTTCTAATGTGTTTCAAAACCTTCTTTAAGACATCTTCAAAAGCAAGATCTATTTTCTTTTTATGACTCCTTACTCCACTAGCTATGAACCTGAACTTCACAGGATCCTTATGAAACTTAACCGTTGCAAAAAGAAATGGAAATTCAGGCCCATATCTTCTAGTTTGCGGAATTTTAAGTTTCTTGAAGAATGCCTTAAACCGATTTTCTAACTGCTTGGTAGAATAACTTACGGGCTCGTATGTTACTCTATTATTGAGTTCCATAGTTAACAATTCAAAATAGAACTTCTTACAGATAATTGCAAAATTATTGCTAGCTTTATCCGTAGTGGTAAAAATAAATTGGTCTTGTAGTTTGGAGAGTGACCTTTTAGCTTCTCCAGAGAAAAGAGATTTCTGTCGAAACAAAAGTCCAGACCTGCCAACTCACCGGTGAAGCTATTGATTATATTATATTTCCATTCTGCGAAGGCCTCAATAGGCTGATTGTACGTTAAACTGGTTTTTACGATGTACTTATTTACATCTTGAGTGAAGCTCTCAAGAATCCTTTCTTTGGAAATTGTGAAGGAAGGTCTGAAATTAGAGCCATACTCTAATAAATTCCTAAGCTTTTCATTTTCAACAAAACTCAAGTTTCCGGTGATAATATGGTTGTAATTCTTATCATAGTGAACTGTTTCTTTATGTTCATCACAAGAACAAGTAGTAATTACAGGAATGTAGCTCGAAGAGTTAAGTTTGTAGTTTTTAACTATTGACCCTAAGGTCTTAACATATTTAAAACTTACAATAGACTGGTGCCTGTGGATGGGAAAAAAAATTGCATTATTGTAGAACAGCTTCCTTACATTGAGATTATCGTAGGCTTTATTTAGGAACCTGATGGTAACAAAATTACTGGAAAATTCTTTAAGAGAAATTTTATCTTTAAGAATATGTTTAAGAATGTCCAGAACCAAAGCAAAAACATGCTTATCAACATGGTCAGCAGTTTCATTCCAGAATTTGAAAAAACATTTAAGGACAGAGTGCTTGAAGGACTTGAGAATTTTGTAAGTATTTTTAACAAAATTAGTGCCAGTTTTAAAGCTTTCCAGAGTTTTTAGCAAGTTAGCAAAATCAACTTTGCTTGATGTGCGAAATAACCTCTGTCCTCTATTACCTCTAGAGCAGCTCTTATTATTAACAAGAAAGAAGAGTTCACGAATTGAAAATTTATGCTGATTATGCTTATTGTCAGATAGAGTGGAATTAAGGCCATAGGGATAAAGAGACTGATGCTGCAAAATTTCAAGGGATTCAGTTTCTAGCCGAGCATAGAGGTCAGGGATAATATGTAGTACCTCTATTTTCACTTTGTCAAAACCATGAGTATGGAAATGCTCTAATTCAAAGGTAGAGTACTGGTTGGCGTTTGTGGAGGGGTTCACTCCTGAATTAGAGAACTTGTTTACTAGAGACCTGTGACCATTAATCCTAAGATGAAGAGGATTTTTACTTTGGCCAATATAGCTAAGGTTGCAGACAGTACAGGTGAGCTTATAGATGGTATTGTAGGCTTTGCAAAACTTGTTGGAGCAATTATCCTCAACAGAAGAATACAGGTTAGGATCTGCAGATTTACATGTCAAACAACGTTTGTCATTTCATAACTTTAGATTACCTTTGCCAGCGAGTTCATACACTATGGGAAAGGGTGCTAGCCTAACCGAGCGGGAGGACTTAAAATATCTGAGCTGACCTCCAATCCTTTCATCGTCCTTAGAACTCCACTTGGGCCAAAACATACAAATTCTGAGCAAACCAACTAGGAAAAACTTTTTAGAAATAAGCAGTCCAAGAAAAGACCAAACTCGAGTATAAACTACACTCCAAAAAGCTGCATCCAAAACATACTAAAAAGAAAAATTAGAAAATGAAAAAAACCTCAAGTAAAAAAATAGTAATAAAAAAATAATAATAATAAAAAATAATAAAACATTTCAACTAGAATTTGCGCATGAGCTGCTAAATAATAAATTGAAATTAGTTACTTAAGAGCAAAACTGAAGACTAAGGAAAAAATTTTAGAATTTAAAACGAAGGGTGCAAAATAACCTGAAAATCAAAACGCGCAACGCAGCAGTTTTGAAAATTCAGAATTCACATACTATAAAGATACCTAAGCAAAAAAATACATATATAATTTTGACTCACACCTAGTACAACATAGAAAAGGTTATGTATCTACCTGCGTGAGTAAAAGGAGAAAAGAAAAAAAGAAAATAAAACAACTGAATGTAGAAGGTGTCGAGAATACTGAGCCTTGGCTTTATCAAGGACCAGCAAAAACTCTGCATTTTCTCACTTCCACAAAGACCTAGTTGGAAATGGGTTTCTGCAAGGCCATAGATGCAAGTAACATTCCCACCTAAAATAGTTTAAAAAATATATATATAAGTCATGTCCTCCGTAGAGTAGCATGACCTAGCACTAGTTAACAATTTCGCTTGCATCCATTAACCTTCATGGCCCGACCCATGCTCTTCATCTGTTACTATTAAACAGAGAGAAGAAGATTAAAGAGAACTCAAGCTGTGAGAGTGACATAATAAATAGAAATGATTTTCAGCTATAACGAAATTCCAAGTTCGTTTGAGAGAGAATTTAAACCTGAAAAACAAATTTTACATTGCAATTAAAAAAGGAAATGTTAATTTATAACGAACAGATTTTTGAAAGAAAACTTGAGTCTAAAACCCCCTACTCTACAACTTATGACAGCACGAAAACGAGAATAAGTTAAAGATAATAATTAACTAAAGAAAACTTTGTGAAAGTTATATACCTTAAACAGTTAGTTGCAATATGTACAAAGTATTTCAGCAGTGCTTTAAGTGCATAATTAATTAGTTATTAAGAACTTAACTACTTTGAAAAAACAGCGCATAGACAGCGCATAGAAAAGGAACAAGCTTAGCCATCTTCTGTTCCTAGGTACCACAAAAGACGCTCAAAGTTACAAAGAAAAGTAAGAGTTAAAACCCGCATAAATGTTAACAGACAAACCAATGCTTAAAAGCTGAAAAGCTAAAAAACGACAGAGAAAGGTACATGAAGTACAAACATTGAACTTATAAAACCTAGAACCCAAAAACAAGGAAGAGAGCTTACCTCTTGAGTTACAAAAACTTTTCTCCTCACAAGAGGAGAACATGGCTGACCTCTTCCGCCACTCCCTAGACGCTGGGGGGCAGTGAGGGTGGGGCTGATGGCCTCCTCATACAGCAAGAAACCAACGCGCGGAGATTTTAACCAGAGAAAAAAATATATAAACTTAAGACTGTGGATCTGTATGATCAGAATGAGCAGAATTAACTCTCCAGAATACATGAGAAATATTATAAAATACACGAGCAGTTTATTTAATAATCTTTGCATGTATTAAATCACCTTAGTGAGCTTCTATAGATTAATCAGAATCTTATTAATTTTAATGTTGGTTTTACTATTTTTAGTATAGCTATCCTAGTGATGAATAACTGGTTTTCTTTTTATTTGTTTTTATTTTCTTTTATAAACAGATTTTTAAGCTTTTTTTGTGATTTTGTTTATATTATTTAATTTTTTTGTTTTAATAGGACCGTCATATCCATAGCACTAAGGTTCCTTTAGGTAGTTAATAGGCATCCTCTAGCCAACTTCCTTACGGCTTTGATTGGTCAGAATCATATTATTAACTGTGTAGAAAATTAAAGCAGATCTGCCAACCTTACTCTATTATTCAGAATAATTTTTCTTAAAGTTCTTTTGATGAAAGAAGAAGGAATTTCGTTCTCTAGAAAACTTTCTAATAGTATATTAATGTGGTAATTGAAGTCCAAATTGTTGCTGCAAATTCTTGAAATTCTTAGGACCTGAGAAATTAGTACATTCTCAATTACTTTGGTTGAAATGTTATTATTCCAGTGTAGATATTTAATTACTTTGAAAGGAAAATTAACTCTTTTATCAAAGAGGCTAATAGATGGGTTACCTCTGTTGAGCTTAATGCTTAAGTCTAGGAACTCAAGTTCCTGATTACTGTGGTTGGTTTTACATAAGTTAAGAGAGCTAGGATAGATATTATCAAAATCACTCTCTATAACTTCGGAATTATTGATACACAGCAGATCATCAATATATCTAAAAGTGTAAAGGTAGTTATCTGAGCAGGTGGGGTGATTTTTAATGAATTTATATTCCTTAAAGAACAGGAATAGATTAGCGATATTCGTGGACGTTGATGTTCCCATTGGAATACCGTTCACTTGCTTATAGAGAGTATTATTATATAAGATATGGTTATTTTTTATGCAGCAATTGAGATAAGAGTTCCAAGTTCCTACATCAACAAATTGGTTAAGTTTAAATTCTGCATACAGCTCTTTAAAGGTAGTGATTATATCTGATAGAGGCAGATTAGTATATAGGTTTTCAAAATCATAACTATTAATATCTAGGGGACACACTTTGAGTATAGTAGAAATTACTTCTGCATTATTATTAATTATCCAAAAATCTCTGTACATCAAGTTAGAACAGTTTCTAATGTGTTTCAAAACCTTCTTTAAGACATCTTCAAAAGCAAGATCTATTTTCTTTTTATGACTCCTTACTCCACTAGCTATGAACCTGAACTTCACAGGATCCTTATGAAACTTAACCGTTGCAAAAAGAAATGGAAATTCAGGCCCATATCTTCTAGTTTGCGGAATTTTAAGTTTCTTGAAGAATGCCTTAAACCGATTTTCTAACTGCTTGGTAGAATAACTTACGGGCTCGTATGTTACTCTATTATTGAGTTCCATAGTTAACAATTCAAAATAGAACTTCTTACAGATAATTGCAAAATTATTGCTAGCTTTATCCGTAGTGGTAAAAATAAATTGGTCTTGTAGTTTGGAGAGTGACCTTTTAGCTTCTCCAGAGAAAAAGAGATTTCTGTCGAAACAAAAGTCCAGACCTGCCAACTCACCGGTGAAGCTATTGATTATATTATATTTCCATTCTGCGAAGGCCTCAATAGGCTGATTGTACGTTAAACTGGTTTTTACGATGTACTTATTTACATCTTGAGTGAAGCTCTCAAGAATCCTTTCTTTGGAAATTGTGAAGGAAGGTCTGAAATTAGAGCCATACTCTAATAAATTCCTAAGCTTTTCATTTTCAACAAAACTCAAGTTTCCGGTGATAATATGGTTGTAATTCTTATCATAGTGAACTGTTTCTTTATGTTCATCACAAGAACAAGTAGTAATTACAGGAATGTAGCTCGAAGAGTTAAGTTTGTAGTTTTTAACTATTGACCCTAAGGTCTTAACATATTTAAAACTTACAATAGACTGGTGCCTGTGGATGGGAAAAAAAATTGCATTATTGTAGAACAGCTTCCTTACATTGAGATTATCGTAGGCTTTATTTAGGAACCTGATGGTAACAAAATTACTGGAAAATTCTTTAAGAGAAATTTTATCTTTAAGAATATGTTTAAGAATGTCCAGAACCAAAGCAAAAACATGCTTATCAACATGGTCAGCAGTTTCATTCCAGAATTTGAAAAAACATTTAAGGACAGAGTGCTTGAAGGACTTGAGAATTTTGTAAGTATTTTTAACAAAATTAGTGCCAGTTTTAAAGCTTTCCAGAGTTTTTAGCAAGTTAGCAAAATCAACTTTGCTTGATGTGCGAAATAACCTCTGTCCTCTATTACCTCTAGAGCAGCTCTTATTATTAACAAGAAAGAAGAGTTCACGAATTGAAAATTTATGCTGATTATGCTTATTGTCAGATAGAGTGGAATTAAGGCCATAGGGATAAAGAGACTGATGCTGCAAAATTTCAAGGGATTCAGTTTCTAGCCGAGCATAGAGGTCAGGGATAATATGTAGTACCTCTATTTTCACTTTGTCAAAACCATGAGTATGGAAATGCTCTAATTCAAAGGTAGAGTACTGGTTGGCGTTTGTGGAGGGGTTCACTCCTGAATTAGAGAACTTGTTTACTAGAGACCTGTGACCATTAATCCTAAGATGAAGAGGATTTTTACTTTGGCCAATATAGCTAAGGTTGCAGACAGTACAGGTGAGCTTATAGATGGTATTGTAGGCTTTGCAAAACTTGTTGGAGCAATTATCCTCAACAGAAGAATACAGGTTAGGATCTGCAGATTTACATGTCAAACAACGTTTGTCATTTCATAACTTTAGATTACCTTTGCCAGCGAGTTCATACACTATGGGAAAGGGTGCTAGCCTAACCGAGCGGGAGGACTTAAAATATCTGAGCTGACCTCCAATTCTTTCATCGTCCTTAGAACTCCACTTGGGCCAAAACATACAAATTCTGAGCAAACCAACTAGGAAAAACTTTTTAGAAATAAGCAGTCCAAGAAAAGACCAAACTCGAGTATAAACTACACTCCAAAAAGCTGCATCCAAAACATACTAAAAAGAAAAATTAGAAAATGAAAAAAACCTCAAGTAAAAAAATAGTAATAAAAAAATAATAATAATAAAAAATAATAAAACATTTCAACTAGAATTTGCGCATGAGCTGCTAAATAATAAATTGAAATTAGTTACTTAAGAGCAAAACTGAAGACTAAGGAAAAAATTTTAGAATTTAAAACGAAGGGTGCAAAATAACCTGAAAATCAAAACGCGCAACGCAGCAGTTTTGAAAATTCAGAATTCACATACTATAAAGATACCTAAGCAAAAAAATACATATATAATTTTGACTCACACCTAGTACAACATAGAAAAGGTTATGTATCTACCTGCGTGAGTAAAAGGAGAAAAGAAAAAAAGAAAATAAAACAACTGAATGTAGAAGGTGTCGAGAATACTGAGCCTTGGCTTTATCAAGGACCAGCAAAAACTCTGCATTTTCTCACTTCCACAAAGACCTAGTTGGAAATGGGTTTCTGCAAGGCCATAGATGCAAGTAACATTCCCACCTAAAATAGTTTAAAATATATATATATAAGTCATGTCCTCCGTAGAGTAGCATGACCTAGCACTAGTTAACAATTTCGCTTGCATCCATTAACCTTCATGGCCCGACCCATGCTCTTCATCTGTTACTATTAAACAGAGAGAAGAAGATTAAAGAGAACTCAAGCTGTGAAAGTGACATAATAAATAGAAATGATTTTCAGCTATAACGAAATTCCAAGTTCGTTTGAGAGAGAATTTAAACCTGAAAAACAAATTTTACATTGCAATTAAAAAAGGAAATGTTAATTTATAACGAACAGATTTTTGAAAGAAAACTTGAGTCTAAAACCCCCTACTCTACAACTTATGACAGCACGAAAACGAGAATAAGTTAAAGATAATAATTAACTAAAGAAAACTTTGTGAAAGTTATATACCTTAAACAGTTAGTTGCAATATGTACAAAGTATTTCAGCAGTGCTTTAAGTGCATAATTAATTAGTTATTAAGAACTTAACTACTTTGAAAAAACAGCGCATAGACAGCGCATAGAAAAGGAACAAGCTTAGCCATCTTCTGTTCCTAGGTACCACAAAAGACGCTCAAAGTTACAAAGAAAAGTAAGAGTTAAAACCCGCATAAATGTTAACAGACAAACCAATGCTTAAAAGCTGAAAAGCTAAAAAACGACAGAGAAAGGTACATGAAGTACAAACATTGAACTTATAAAACCTAGAACCCAAAAACAAGGAAGAGAGCTTACCTCTTGAGTTACAAAAACTTTTCTCCTCACAAGAGGAGAACATGGCTGACCTCTTCCGCCACTCCCTAGACGCTGGGGGCAGTGAGGGTGGGGCTGATGGCCTCCTCATACAGCAAGAAACCAACGCGCGGAGATTTTAACCAGAGAAAAAAATATATAAACTTAAGACTGTGGATCTGTATGATCAGAATGAGCAGAATTAACTCTCCAGAATACATGAGAAATATTATAAAATACACGAGCAGTTTATTTAATAATCTTTGCATGTATTAAATCACCTTAGTGAGCTTCTATAGATTAATCAGAATCTTATTAATTTTAATGTTGGTTTTACTATTTTTAGTATAGCTATCCTAGTGATGAATAACTGGTTTTCTTTTTTATTTGTTTTTATTTTCTTTTATAAACAGATTTTTAAGCTTTTTTTGTGATTTTGTTTATATTATTTAATTTTTTTTGTTTTAATAGGACCGTCATATCCATAGCACTAAGGTTCCTTTAGGTAGTTAATAGGCATCCTCTAGCCAACTTCCTTACGGCTTTGATTGGTCAGAATCATATTATTAACTGTGTAGAAAATTAAAGCAGATCTGCCAACCTTACTCTATTATTCAGAATAATTTTTCTTAAAGTTCTTTTGATGAAAGAAGAAGGAATTTCGTTCTCTAGAAAACTTTCTAATAGTATATTAATGTGGTAATTGAAGTCCAAATTGTTGCTGCAAATTCTTGAAATTCTTAGGACCTGAGAAATTAGTACATTCTCAATTACTTTGGTTGAAATGTTATTATTCCAGTGTAGATATTTAATTACTTTGAAAGGAAAATTAACTCTTTTATCAAAGAGGCTAATAGATGGGTTACCTCTGTTGAGCTTAATGCTTAAGTCTAGGAACTCAAGTTCCTGATTACTGTGGTTGGTTTTACATAAGTTAAGAGAGCTAGGATAGATATTATCAAAATCACTCTCTATAACTTCGGAATTATTGATACACAGCAGATCATCAATATATCTAAAAGTGTAAAGGTAGTTATCTGAGCAGGTGGGGTGATTTTTAATGAATTTATATTCCTTAAAGAACAGGAATAGATTAGCGATATTCGTGGACGTTGATGTTCCCATTGGAATACCGTTCACTTGCTTATAGAGAGTATTATTATATAAGATATGGTTATTTTTTATGCAGCAATTGAGATAAGAGTTCCAAGTTCCTACATCAACAAATTGGTTAAGTTTAAATTCTGCATACAGCTCTTTAAAGGTAGTGATTATATCTGATAGAGGCAGATTAGTATATAGGTTTTCAAAATCATAACTATTAATATCTAGGGGACACACTTTGAGTATAGTAGAAATTACTTCTGCATTATTATTAATTATCCAAAAATCTCTGTACATCAAGTTAGAACAGTTTCTAATGTGTTTCAAAACCTTCTTTAAGACATCTTCAAAAGCAAGATCTATTTTCTTTTTATGACTCCTTACTCCACTAGCTATGAACCTGAACTTCACAGGATCCTTATGAAACTTAACCGTTGCAAAAAGAAATGGAAATTCAGGCCCATATCTTCTAGTTTGCGGAATTTTAAGTTTCTTGAAGAATGCCTTAAACCGATTTTCTAACTGCTTGGTAGAATAACTTACGGGCTCGTATGTTACTCTATTATTGAGTTCCATAGTTAACAATTCAAAATAGAACTTCTTACAGATAATTGCAAAATTATTGCTAGCTTTATCCGTAGTGGTAAAAATAAATTGGTCTTGTAGTTTGGAGAGTGACCTTTTAGCTTCTCCAGAGAAAAAGAGATTTCTGTCGAAACAAAAGTCCAGACCTGCCAACTCACCGGTGAAGCTATTGATTATATTATATTTCCATTCTGCGAAGGCCTCAATAGGCTGATTGTACGTTAAACTGGTTTTTACGATGTACTTATTTACATCTTGAGTGAAGCTCTCAAGAATCCTTTCTTTGGAAATTGTGAAGGAAGGTCTGAAATTAGAGCCATACTCTAATAAATTCCTAAGCTTTTCATTTTCAACAAAACTCAAGTTTCCGGTGATAATATGGTTGTAATTCTTATCATAGTGAACTGTTTCTTTATGTTCATCACAAGAACAAGTAGTAATTACAGGAATGTAGCTCGAAGAGTTAAGTTTGTAGTTTTTAACTATTGACCCTAAGGTCTTAACATATTTAAAACTTACAATAGACTGGTGCCTGTGGATGGGAAAAAAAATTGCATTATTGTAGAACAGCTTCCTTACATTGAGATTATCGTAGGCTTTATTTAGGAACCTGATGGTAACAAAATTACTGGAAAATTCTTTAAGAGAAATTTTATCTTTAAGAATATGTTTAAGAATGTCCAGAACCAAAGCAAAAACATGCTTATCAACATGGTCAGCAGTTTCATTCCAGAATTTGAAAAAACATTTAAGGACAGAGTGCTTGAAGGACTTGAGAATTTTGTAAGTATTTTTAACAAAATTAGTGCCAGTTTTAAAGCTTTCCAGAGTTTTTAGCAAGTTAGCAAAATCAACTTTGCTTGATGTGCGAAATAACCTCTGTCCTCTATTACCTCTAGAGCAGCTCTTATTATTAACAAGAAAGAAGAGTTCACGAATTGAAAATTTATGCTGATTATGCTTATTGTCAGATAGAGTGGAATTAAGGCCATAGGGATAAAGAGACTGATGCTGCAAAATTTCAAGGGATTCAGTTTCTAGCCGAGCATAGAGGTCAGGGATAATATGTAGTACCTCTATTTTCACTTTGTCAAAACCATGAGTATGGAAATGCTCTAATTCAAAGGTAGAGTACTGGTTGGCGTTTGTGGAGGGGTTCACTCCTGAATTAGAGAACTTGTTTACTAGAGACCTGTGACCATTAATCCTAAGATGAAGAGGATTTTTACTTTGGCCAATATAGCTAAGGTTGCAGACAGTACAGGTGAGCTTATAGATGGTATTGTAGGCTTTGCAAAACTTGTTGGAGCAATTATCCTCAACAGAAGAATACAGGTTAGGATCTGCAGATTTACATGTCAAACAACGTTTGTCATTTCATAACTTTAGATTACCTTTGCCAGCGAGTTCATACACTATGGGAAAGGGTGCTAGCCTAACCGAGCGGGAGGACTTAAAATATCTGAGCTGACCTCCAATCCTTTCATCGTCCTTAGAACTCCACTTGGGCCAAAACATACAAATTCTGAGCAAACCAACTAGGAAAAACTTTTTAGAAATAAGCAGTCCAAGAAAAGACCAAACTCGAGTATAAACTACACTCCAAAAAGCTGCATCCAAAACATACTAAAAAGAAAAATTAGAAAATGAAAAAAACCTCAAGTAAAAAAATAGTAATAAAAAAATAATAATAATAAAAAATAATAAAACATTTCAACTAGAATTTGCGCATGAGCTGCTAAATAATAAATTGAAATTAGTTACTTAAGAGCAAAACTGAAGACTAAGGAAAAAATTTTAGAATTTAAAACGAAGGGTGCAAAATAACCTGAAAATCAAAACGCGCAACGCAGCAGTTTTGAAAATTCAGAATTCACATACTATAAAGATACCTAAGCAAAAAAATACATATATAATTTTGACTCACACCTAGTACAACATAGAAAAGGTTATGTATCTACCTGCGTGAGTAAAAGGAGAAAAGAAAAAAAAGAAAATAAAACAACTGAATGTAGAAGGTGTCGAGAATACTGAGCCTTGGCTTTGTCAAGGACCAGCAAAAACTCTGCATTTTCTCACTTCCACAAAGACCTAGTTGGAAATGGGTTTCTGCAAGGCCATAGATGCAAGTAACATTCCCACCTAAAATAGTTTAAAAAATATATATATAAGTCATGTCCTCCGTAGAGTAGCATGACCTAGCACTAGTTAACAATTTCGCTTGCATCCATTAACCTTCATGGCCCGACCCATGCTCTTCATCTGTTACTATTAAACAGAGAGAAGAAGATTAAAGAGCACTCAAGCTGTGAGAGTGACATAATAAATAGAAATGATTTTCAGCTATAACGAAATTCCAAGTTCGTTTGAGAGAGAATTTAAACCTGAAAAACAAATTTTACATTGCAATTAAAAAAAGGAAATGTTAATTTATAACGAACAGATTTTTGAAAGAAAACTTGAGTCTAAAACCCCCTACTCTACAACTTATGACAGCACGAAAACGAGAATAAGTTAAAGATAATAATTAACTAAAGAAAACTTTGTGAAAGTTATATACCTTAAACAGTTAGTTGCAATATGTACAAAGTATTTCAGCAGTGCTTTAAGTGCATAATTAATTAGTTATTAAGAACTTAACTACTTTGAAAAAAACAGCGCATAGACAGCGCATAGAAAAGGAACAAGCTTAGCCATCTTCTGTTCCTAGGTACCACAAAAGACGCTCAAAGTTACAAAGAAAAGTAAGAGTTAAAACCCGCATAAATGTTAACAGACAAACCAATGCTTAAAAGCTGAAAAGCTAAAAAACGACAGAGAAAGGTACATGAAGTACAAACATTGAACTTATAAAACCTAGAACCCAAAAACAAGGAAGAGAGCTTACCTCTTGAGTTACAAAAACTTTTCTCCTCACAAGAGGAGAACATGGCTGACCTCTTCCGCCACTCCCTAGACGCTGGGGGGCAGTGAGGGTGGGGCTGATGGCCTCCTCATACAGCAAGAAACCAACGCGCGGAGATTTTAACCAGAGAAAAAAATATATAAACTTAAGACTGTGGATCTGTATGATCAGAATGAGCAGAATTAACTCTCCAGAATACATGAGAAATATTATAAAATACACGAGCAGTTTATTTAATAATCTTTGCATGTATTAAATCACCTTAGTGAGCTTCTATAGATTAATCAGAATCTTATTAATTTTAATGTTGGTTTTACTATTTTTAGTATAGCTATCCTAGTGATGAATAACTGGTTTTCTTTTTTTATTTGTTTTTATTTTCTTTTATAAACAGATTTTTAAGCTTTTTTTGTGATTTTGTTTATATTATTTAATTTTTTTTGTTTTAATAGGACCGTCATATCCATAGCACTAAGGTTCCTTTAGGTAGTTAATAGGCATCCTCTAGCCAACTTCCTTACGGCTTTGATTGGTCAGAATCATATTATTAACTGTGTAGAAAATTAAAGCAGATCTGCCAACCTTACTCTATTATTCAGAATAATTTTTCTTAAAGTTCTTTTGATGAAAGAAGAAGGAATTTCGTTCTCTAGAAAACTTTCTAATAGTATATTAATGTGGTAATTGAAGTCCAAATTGTTGCTGCAAATTCTTGAAATTCTTAGGACCTGAGAAATTAGTACATTCTCAATTACTTTGGTTGAAATGTTATTATTCCAGTGTAGATATTTAATTACTTTGAAAGGAAAATTAACTCTTTTATCAAAGAGGCTAATAGATGGGTTACCTCTGTTGAGCTTAATGCTTAAGTCTAGGAACTCAAGTTCCTGATTACTGTGGTTGGTTTTACATAAGTTAAGAGAGCTAGGATAGATATTATCAAAATCACTCTCTATAACTTCGGAATTATTGATACACAGCAGATCATCAATATATCTAAAAGTGTAAAGGTAGTTATCTGAGCAGGTGGGGTGATTTTTAATGAATTTATATTCCTTAAAGAACAGGAATAGATTAGCGATATTCGTGGACGTTGATGTTCCCATTGGAATACCGTTCACTTGCTTATAGAGAGTATTATTATATAAGATATGGTTATTTTTTATGCAGCAATTGAGATAAGAGTTCCAAGTTCCTACATCAACAAATTGGTTAAGTTTAAATTCTGCATACAGCTCTTTAAAGGTAGTGATTATATCTGATAGAGGCAGATTAGTATATAGGTTTTCAAAATCATAACTATTAATATCTAGGGGACACACTTTGAGTATAGTAGAAATTACTTCTGCATTATTATTAATTATCCAAAAATCTCTGTACATCAAGTTAGAACAGTTTCTAATGTGTTTCAAAACCTTCTTTAAGACATCTTCAAAAGCAAGATCTTTTTTCTTTTATGACTCCTTACTCCACTAGCTATGAACCTGAACTTCACAGGATCCTTATGAAACTTAACCGTTGCAAAAAGAAATGGAAATTCAGGCCCATATCTTCTAGTTTGCGGAATTTTAAGTTTCTTGAAGAATGCCTTAAACCGATTTTCTAACTGCTTGGTAGAATAACTTACGGGCTCGTATGTTACTCTATTATTGAGTTCCATAGTTAACAATTCAAAATAGAACTTCTTACAGATAATTGCAAAAATTATTGCTAGCTTTATCCGTAGTGGTAAAAATAAATTGGTCTTGTAGTTTGGAGAGTGACCTTTTAGCTTCTCCAGAGAAAAAGAGATTTCTGTCGAAACAAAAGTCCAGACCTGCCAACTCACCGGTGAAGCTATTGATTATATTATATTTCCATTCTGCGAAGGCCTCAATAGGCTGATTGTACGTTAAACTGGTTTTTACGATGTACTTATTTACATCTTGAGTGAAGCTCTCAAGAATCCTTTCTTTGGAAATTGTGAAGGAAGGTCTGAAATTAGAGCCATACTCTAATAAATTCCTAAGCTTTTCATTTTCAACAAAACTCAAGTTTCCGGTGATAATATGGTTGTAATTCTTATCATAGTGAACTGTTTCTTTATGTTCATCACAAGAACAAGTAGTAATTACAGGAATGTAGCTCGAAGAGTTAAGTTTGTAGTTTTTAACTATTGACCCTAAGGTCTTAACATATTTAAAACTTACAATAGACTGGTGCCTGTGGATGGGAAAAAAAATTGCATTATTGTAGAACAGCTTCCTTACATTGAGATTATCGTAGGCTTTATTTAGGAACCTGATGGTAACAAAATTACTGGAAAATTCTTTAAGAGAAATTTTATCTTTAAGAATATGTTTAAGAATGTCCAGAACCAAAGCAAAAACATGCTTATCAACATGGTCAGCAGTTTCATTCCAGAATTTGAAAAAACATTTAAGGACAGAGTGCTTGAAGGACTTGAGAATTTTGTAAGTATTTTTAACAAAATTAGTGCCAGTTTTAAAGCTTTCCAGAGTTTTTAGCAAGTTAGCAAAATCAACTTTGCTTGATGTGCGAAATAACCTCTGTCCTCTATTACCTCTAGAGCAGCTCTTATTATTAACAAGAAAGAAGAGTTCACGAATTGAAAATTTATGCTGATTATGCTTATTGTCAGATAGAGTGGAATTAAGG
Source organism: Macrothele yani (assembly GCA_039090855.1). Taxonomy (NCBI): domain Eukaryota; kingdom Metazoa; phylum Arthropoda; class Arachnida; order Araneae; family Macrothelidae; genus Macrothele; species Macrothele yani. The sequence goes on from CM077001.1 coordinate 43,459,489, forward strand.
CCATAGGGATAAAGAGACTGATGCTGCAAAATTTCAAGGGATTCAGTTTCTAGCCGAGCATAGAGGTCAGGGATAATATGTAGTACCTCTATTTTCACTTTGTCAAAACCATGAGTATGGAAATGCTCTAATTCAAAGGTAGAGTACTGGTTGGCGTTTGTGGAGGGGTTCACTCCTGAATTAGAGAACTTGTTTACTAGAGACCTGTGACCATTAATCCTAAGATGAAGAGGATTTTTACTTTGGCCAATATAGCTAAGGTTGCAGACAGTACAGGTGAGCTTATAGATGGTATTGTAGGCTTTGCAAAACTTGTTGGAGCAATTATCCTCAACAGAAGAATACAGGTTAGGATCTGCAGATTTACATGTCAAACAACGTTTGTCATTTCATAACTTTAGATTACCTTTGCCAGCGAGTTCATACACTATGGGAAAGGGTGCTAGCCTAACCGAGCGGGAGGACTTAAAATATCTGAGCTGACCTCCAATCCTTTCATCGTCCTTAGAACTCCACTTGGGCCAAAACATACAAATTCTGAGCAAACCAACTAGGAAAAACTTTTTAGAAATAAGCAGTCCAAGAAAAGACCAAACTCGAGTATAAACTACACTCCAAAAAGCTGCATCCAAAACATACTAAAAAGAAAAATTAGAAAATGAAAAAAACCTCAAGTAAAAAAATAGTAATAAAAAAATAATAATAATAAAAAATAATAAAACATTTCAACTAGAATTTGCGCATGAGCTGCTAAATAATAAATTGAAATTAGTTACTTAAGAGCAAAACTGAAGACTAAGGAAAAAATTTTAGAATTTAAAACGAAGGGTGCAAAATAACCTGAAAATCAAAACGCGCAACGCAGCAGTTTTGAAAATTCAGAATTCACATACTATAAAGATACCTAAGCAAAAAAATACATATATAATTTTGACTCACACCTAGTACAACATAGAAAAGGTTATGTATCTACCTGCGTGAGTAAAAGGAGAAAAGAAAAAAAGAAAATAAAACAACTGAATGTAGAAGGTGTCGAGAATACTGAGCCTTGGCTTTGTCAAGGACCAGCAAAAACTCTGCATTTTCTCACTTCCACAAAGACCTAGTTGGAAATGGGTTTCTGCAAGGCCATAGATGCAAGTAACATTCCCACCTAAAATAGTTTAAAAAATATATATATAAGTCATGTCCTCCGTAGAGTAGCATGACCTAGCACTAGTTAACAATTTCGCTTGCATCCATTAACCTTCATGGCCCGACCCATGCTCTTCATCTGTTACTATTAAACAGAGAGAAGAAGATTAAAGAGCACTCAAGCTGTGAGAGTGACATAATAAATAGAAATGATTTTCAGCTATAACGAAATTCCAAGTTCGTTTGAGAGAGAATTTAAACCTGAAAAACAAATTTTACATTGCAATTAAAAAAGGAAATGTTAATTTATAACGAACAGATTTTTGAAAGAAAACTTGAGTCTAAAACCCCCTACTCTACAACTTATGACAGCACGAAAACGAGAATAAGTTAAAGATAATAATTAACTAAAGAAAACTTTGTGAAAGTTATATACCTTAAACAGTTAGTTGCAATATGTACAAAGTATTTCAGCAGTGCTTTAAGTGCATAATTAATTAGTTATTAAGAACTTAACTACTTTGAAAAAACAGCGCATAGACAGCGCATAGAAAAGGAACAAGCTTAGCCATCTTCTGTTCCTAGGTACCACAAAAGACGCTCAAAGTTACAAAGAAAAGTAAGAGTTAAAACCCGCATAAATGTTAACAGACAAACCAATGCTTAAAAGCTGAAAAGCTAAAAAACGACAGAGAAAGGTACATGAAGTACAAACATTGAACTTATAAAACCTAGAACCCAAAAACAAGGAAGAGAGCTTACCTCTTGAGTTACAAAAACTTTTCTCCTCACAAGAGGAGAACATGGCTGACCTCTTCCGCCACTCCCTAGACGCTGGGGGCAGTGAGGGTGGGGCTGATGGCCTCCTCATACAGCAAGAAACCAACGCGCGGAGATTTTAACCAGAGAAAAAAATATATAAACTTAAGACTGTGGATCTGTATGATCAGAATGAGCAGAATTAACTCTCCAGAATACATGAGAAATATTATAAAATACACGAGCAGTTTATTTAATAATCTTTGCATGTATTAAATCACCTTAGTGAGCTTCTATAGATTAATCAGAATCTTATTAATTTTAATGTTGGTTTTACTATTTTTAGTATAGCTATCCTAGTGATGAATAACTGGTTTTCTTTTTTTATTTGTTTTTATTTTCTTTTATAAACAGATTTTTAAGCTTTTTTTGTGATTTTGTTTATATTATTTAATTTTTTTTGTTTTAATAGGACCGTCATATCCATAGCACTAAGGTTCCTTTAGGTAGTTAATAGGCATCCTCTAGCCAACTTCCTTACGGCTTTGATTGGTCAGAATCATATTATTAACTGTGTAGAAAATTAAAGCAGATCTGCCAACCTTACTCTATTATTCAGAATAATTTTTCTTAAAGTTCTTTTGATGAAAGAAGAAGGAATTTCGTTCTCTAGAAAACTTTCTAATAGTATATTAATGTGGTAATTGAAGTCCAAATTGTTGCTGCAAATTCTTGAAATTCTTAGGACCTGAGAAATTAGTACATTCTCAATTACTTTGGTTGAAATGTTATTATTCCAGTGTAGATATTTAATTACTTTGAAAGGAAAATTAACTCTTTTATCAAAGAGGCTAATAGATGGGTTACCTCTGTTGAGCTTAATGCTTAAGTCTAGGAACTCAAGTTCCTGATTACTGTGGTTGGTTTTACATAAGTTAAGAGAGCTAGGATAGATATTATCAAAATCACTCTCTATAACTTCGGAATTATTGATACACAGCAGATCATCAATATATCTAAAAGTGTAAAGGTAGTTATCTGAGCAGGTGGGGTGATTTTTAATGAATTTATATTCCTTAAAGAACAGGAATAGATTAGCGATATTCGTGGACGTTGATGTTCCCATTGGAATACCGTTCACTTGCTTATAGAGAGTATTATTATATAAGATATGGTTATTTTTTATGCAGCAATTGAGATAAGAGTTCCAAGTTCCTACATCAACAAATTGGTTAAGTTTAAATTCTGCATACAGCTCTTTAAAGGTAGTGATTATATCTGATAGAGGCAGATTAGTATATAGGTTTTCAAAATCATAACTATTAATATCTAGGGGACACACTTTGAGTATAGTAGAAATTACTTCTGCATTATTATTAATTATCCAAAAATCTCTGTACATCAAGTTAGAACAGTTTCTAATGTGTTTCAAAACCTTCTTTAAGACATCTTCAAAAGCAAGATCTTTTTCTTTTTATGACTCCTTACTCCACTAGCTATGAACCTGAACTTCACAGGATCCTTATGAAACTTAACCGTTGCAAAAAGAAATGGAAATTCAGGCCCATATCTTCTAGTTTGCGGAATTTTAAGTTTCTTGAAGAATGCCTTAAACCGATTTTCTAACTGCTTGGTAGAATAACTTACGGGCTCGTATGTTACTCTATTATTGAGTTCCATAGTTAACAATTCAAAATAGAACTTCTTACAGATAATTGCAAAATTATTGCTAGCTTTATCCGTAGTGGTAAAAATAAATTGGTCTTGTAGTTTGGAGAGTGACCTTTTAGCTTCTCCAGAGAAAAAGAGATTTCTGTCGAAACAAAAGTCCAGACCTGCCAACTCACCGGTGAAGCTATTGATTATATTATATTTCCATTCTGCGAAGGCCTCAATAGGCTGATTGTACGTTAAACTGGTTTTTACGATGTACTTATTTACATCTTGAGTGAAGCTCTCAAGAATCCTTTCTTTGGAAATTGTGAAGGAAGGTCTGAAATTAGAGCCATACTCTAATAAATTCCTAAGCTTTTCATTTTCAACAAAACTCAAGTTTCCGGTGATAATATGGTTGTAATTCTTATCATAGTGAACTGTTTCTTTATGTTCATCACAAGAACAAGTAGTAATTACAGGAATGTAGCTCGAAGAGTTAAGTTTGTAGTTTTTAACTATTGACCCTAAGGTCTTAACATATTTAAAACTTACAATAGACTGGTGCCTGTGGATGGGAAAAAAATTGCATTATTGTAGAACAGCTTCCTTACATTGAGATTATCGTAGGCTTTATTTAGGAACCTGATGGTAACAAAATTACTGGAAAATTCTTTAAGAGAAATTTTATCTTTAAGAATATGTTTAAGAATGTCCAGAACCAAAGCAAAAACATGCTTATCAACATGGTCAGCAGTTTCATTCCAGAATTTGAAAAAACATTTAAGGACAGAGTGCTTGAAGGACTTGAGAATTTTGTAAGTATTTTTAACAAAATTAGTGCCAGTTTTAAAGCTTTCCAGAGTTTTTAGCAAGTTAGCAAAATCAACTTTGCTTGATGTGCGAAATAACCTCTGTCCTCTATTACCTCTAGAGCAGCTCTTATTATTAACAAGAAAGAAGAGTTCACGAATTGAAAATTTATGCTGATTATGCTTATTGTCAGATAGAGTGGAATTAAGGCCATAGGGATAAAGAGACTGATGCTGCAAAATTTCAAGGGATTCAGTTTCTAGCCGAGCATAGAGGTCAGGGATAATATGTAGTACCTCTATTTTCACTTTGTCAAAACCATGAGTATGGAAATGCTCTAATTCAAAGGTAGAGTACTGGTTGGCGTTTGTGGAGGGGTTCACTCCTGAATTAGAGAACTTGTTTACTAGAGACCTGTGACCATTAATCCTAAGATGAAGAGGATTTTTACTTTGGCCAATATAGCTAAGGTTGCAGACAGTACAGGTGAGCTTATAGATGGTATTGTAGGCTTTGCAAAACTTGTTGGAGCAATTATCCTCAACAGAAGAATACAGGTTAGGATCTGCAGATTTACATGTCAAACAACGTTTGTCATTTCATAACTTTAGATTACCTTTGCCAGCGAGTTCATACACTATGGGAAAGGGTGCTAGCCTAACCGAGCGGGAGGACTTAAAATATCTGAGCTGACCTCCAATCCTTTCATCGTCCTTAGAACTCCACTTGGGCCAAAACATACAAATTCTGAGCAAACCAACTAGGAAAAACTTTTTAGAAATAAGCAGTCCAAGAAAAGACCAAACTCGAGTATAAACTACACTCCAAAAAGCTGCATCCAAAACATACTAAAAAGAAAAATTAGAAAATGAAAAAAACCTCAAGTAAAAAAATAGTAATAAAAAAATAATAATAATAAAAAATAATAAAACATTTCAACTAGAATTTGCGCATGAGCTGCTAAATAATAAATTGAAATTAGTTACTTAAGAGCAAAACTGAAGACTAAGGAAAAAATTTTAGAATTTAAAACGAAGGGTGCAAAATAACCTGAAAATCAAAGCATAGCAACGCAGCAGTTTTGAAAATTCAGAATTCACATACTATAAAGATACCTAAGCAAAAAAATACATATATAATTTTGACTCACACCTAGTACAACACAGAAAAGGTTATGTATCTACCTGCGTGAGTAAAAGGAGAAAAGAAAAAAAAAGAAAATAAAACAACTGAATGTAGAAGGTGTCGAGAATACTGAGCCTTGGCTTTATCAAGGACCAGCAAAAACTCTGCATTTTCTCACTTCCACAAAGACCTAGTTGGAAATGGGTTTCTGCAAGGCCATAGATGCAAGTAACATTCCCACCTAAAATAGTTTAAAAAATATATATATAAGTCATGTCCTCCGTAGAGTAGCATGACCTAGCACTAGTTAACAATTTCGCTTGCATCCATTAACCTTCATGGCCCGACCCATGCTCTTCATCTGTTACTATTAAACAGAGAGAAGAAGATTAAAGAGCACTCAAGCTGTGAGAGTGACATAATAAATAGAAATGATTTTCAGCTATAACGAAATTCCAAGTTCGTTTGAGAGAGAATTTAAACCTGAAAAACAAATTTTACATTGCAATTAAAAAAGGAAATGTTAATTTATAACGAACAGATTTTTGAAAGAAAACTTGAGTCTAAAACCCCTACTCTACAACTTATGACAGCACGAAAACGAGAATAAGTTAAAGATAATAATTAACTAAAGAAAACTTTGTGAAAGTTATATACCTTAAACAGTTAGTTGCAATATGTACAAAGTATTTCAGCAGTGCTTTAAGTGCATAATTAATTAGTTATTAAGAACTTAACTACTTTGAAAAAACAGCGCATAGACAGCGCATAGAAAAGGAACAAGCTTAGCCATCTTCTGTTCCTAGGTACCACAAAAGACGCTCAAAGTTACAAAGAAAAGTAAGAGTTAAAACCCGCATAAATGTTAACAGACAAACCAATGCTTAAAAGCTGAAAAGCTAAAAAACGACAGAGAAAGGTACATGAAGTACAAACATTGAACTTATAAAACCTAGAACCCAAAAACAAGGAAGAGAGCTTACCTCTTGAGTTACAAAAACTTTTCTCCTCACAAGAGGAGAACATGGCTGACCTCTTCCGCCACTCCCTAGACGCTGGGGGCAGTGAGGGTGGGGCTGATGGCCTCCTCATACAGCAAGAAACCAACGCGCGGAGATTTTAACCAGAGAAAAAATATATAAACTTAAGACTGTGGATCTGTATGATCAGAATGAGCAGAATTAACTCTCCAGAATACATGAGAAATATTATAAAATACACGAGCAGTTTATTTAATAATCTTTGCATGTATTAAATCACCTTAGTGAGCTTCTATAGATTAATCAGAATCTTATTAATTTTAATGTTGGTTTTACTATTTTTAGTATAGCTATCCTAGTGATGAATAACTGGTTTTCTTTTTTATTTGTTTTTATTTTCTTTTATAAACAGATTTTTAAGCTTTTTTTGTGATTTTGTTTATATTATTTAATTTTTTTTGTTTTAATAGGACCGTCATATCCATAGCACTAAGGTTCCTTTAGGTAGTTAATAGGCATCCTCTAGCCAACTTCCTTACGGCTTTGATTGGTCAGAATCATATTATTAACTGTGTAGAAAATTAAAGCAGATCTGCCAACCTTACTCTATTATTCAGAATAATTTTTCTTAAAGTTCTTTTGATGAAAGAAGAAGGAATTTCGTTCTCTAGAAAACTTTCTAATAGTATATTAATGTGGTAATTGAAGTCCAAATTGTTGCTGCAAATTCTTGAAATTCTTAGGACCTGAGAAATTAGTACATTCTCAATTACTTTGGTTGAAATGTTATTATTCCAGTGTAGATATTTAATTACTTTGAAAGGAAAATTAACTCTTTTATCAAAGAGGCTAATAGATGGGTTACCTCTGTTGAGCTTAATGCTTAAGTCTAGGAACTCAAGTTCCTGATTACTGTGGTTGGTTTTACATAAGTTAAGAGAGCTAGGATAGATATTATCAAAATCACTCTCTATAACTTCGGAATTATTGATACACAGCAGATCATCAATATATCTAAAAGTGTAAAGGTAGTTATCTGAGCAGGTGGGGTGATTTTTAATGAATTTATATTCCTTAAAGAACAGGAATAGATTAGCGATATTCGTGGACGTTGATGTTCCCATTGGAATACCGTTCACTTGCTTATAGAGAGTATTATTATATAAGATATGGTTATTTTTTATGCAGCAATTGAGATAAGAGTTCCAAGTTCCTACATCAACAAATTGGTTAAGTTTAAATTCTGCATACAGCTCTTTAAAGGTAGTGATTATATCTGATAGAGGCAGATTAGTATATAGGTTTTCAAAATCATAACTATTAATATCTAGGGGACACACTTTGAGTATAGTAGAAATTACTTCTGCATTATTATTAATTATCCAAAAATCTCTGTACATCAAGTTAGAACAGTTTCTAATGTGTTTCAAAACCTTCTTTAAGACATCTTCAAAAGCAAGATCTTTTTTCTTTTTATGACTCCTTACTCCACTAGCTATGAACCTGAACTTCACAGGATCCTTATGAAACTTAACCGTTGCAAAAAGAAATGGAAATTCAGGCCCATATCTTCTAGTTTGCGGAATTTTAAGTTTCTTGAAGAATGCCTTAAACCGATTTTCTAACTGCTTGGTAGAATAACTTACGGGCTCGTATGTTACTCTATTATTGAGTTCCATAGTTAACAATTCAAAATAGAACTTCTTACAGATAATTGCAAAATTATTGCTAGCTTTATCCGTAGTGGTAAAAATAAATTGGTCTTGTAGTTTGGAGAGTGACCTTTTAGCTTCTCCAGAGAAAAAGAGATTTCTGTCGAAACAAAAGTCCAGACCTGCCAACTCACCGGTGAAGCTATTGATTATATTATATTTCCATTCTGCGAAGGCCTCAATAGGCTGATTGTACGTTAAACTGGTTTTTACGATGTACTTATTTACATCTTGAGTGAAGCTCTCAAGAATCCTTTCTTTGGAAATTGTGAAGGAAGGTCTGAAATTAGAGCCATACTCTAATAAATTCCTAAGCTTTTCATTTTCAACAAAACTCAAGTTTCCGGTGATAATATGGTTGTAATTCTTATCATAGTGAACTGTTTCTTTATGTTCATCACAAGAACAAGTAGTAATTACAGGAATGTAGCTCGAAGAGTTAAGTTTGTAGTTTTTAACTATTGACCCTAAGGTCTTAACATATTTAAAACTTACAATAGACTGGTGCCTGTGGATGGGAAAAAAAATTGCATTATTGTAGAACAGCTTCCTTACATTGAGATTATCGTAGGCTTTATTTAGGAACCTGATGGTAACAAAATTACTGGAAAATTCTTTAAGAGAAATTTTATCTTTAAGAATATGTTTAAGAATGTCCAGAACCAAAGCAAAAACATGCTTATCAACATGGTCAGCAGTTTCATTCCAGAATTTGAAAAAACATTTAAGGACAGAGTGCTTGAAGGACTTGAGAATTTTGTAAGTATTTTTAACAAAATTAGTGCCAGTTTTAAAGCTTTCCAGAGTTTTTAGCAAGTTAGCAAAATCAACTTTGCTTGATGTGCGAAATAACCTCTGTCCTCTATTACCTCTAGAGCAGCTCTTATTATTAACAAGAAAGAAGAGTTCACGAATTGAAAATTTATGCTGATTATGCTTATTGTCAGATAGAGTGGAATTAAGGCCATAGGGATAAAGAGACTGATGCTGCAAAATTTCAAGGGATTCAGTTTCTAGCCGAGCATAGAGGTCAGGGATAATATGTAGTACCTCTATTTTCACTTTGTCAAAACCATGAGTATGGAAATGCTCTAATTCAAAGGTAGAGTACTGGTTGGCGTTTGTGGAGGGGTTCACTCCTGAATTAGAGAACTTGTTTACTAGAGACCTGTGACCATTAATCCTAAGATGAAGAGGATTTTTACTTTGGCCAATATAGCTAAGGTTGCAGACAGTACAGGTGAGCTTATAGATGGTATTGTAGGCTTTGCAAAACTTGTTGGAGCAATTATCCTCAACAGAAGAATACAGGTTAGGATCTGCAGATTTACATGTCAAACAACGTTTGTCATTTCATAACTTTAGATTACCTTTGCCAGCGAGTTCATACACTATGGGAAAGGGTGCTAGCCTAACCGAGCGGGAGGACTTAAAATATCTGAGCTGACCTCCAATCCTTTCATCGTCCTTAGAACTCCACTTGGGCCAAAACATACAAATTCTGAGCAAACCAACTAGGAAAAACTTTTTAGAAATAAGCAGTCCAAGAAAAGACCAAACTCGAGTATAAACTACACTCCAAAAAGCTGCATCCAAAACATACTAAAAAGAAAAATTAGAAAATGAAAAAAACCTCAAGTAAAAAAATAGTAATAAAAAAATAATAATAATAAAAAATAATAAAACATTTCAACTAGAATTTGCGCATGAGCTGCTAAATAATAAATTGAAATTAGTTACTTAAGAGCAAAACTGAAGACTAAGGAAAAAATTTTAGAATTTAAAACGAAGGGTGCAAAATAACCTGAAAATCAAAACGCGCAACGCAGCAGTTTTGAAAATTCAGAATTCACATACTATAAAGATACCTAAGCAAAAAAATACATATATAATTTTGACTCACACCTAGTACAACACAGAAAAGGTTATGTATCTACCTGCGTGAGTAAAAGGAGAAAAGAAAAAAGAAAAATAAAACAACTGAATGTAGAAGGTGTCGAGAATACTGAGCCTTGGCTTTATCAAGGACCAGCAAAAACTCTGCATTTTCTCACTTCCACAAAGACCTAGTTGGAAATGGGTTTCTGCAAGGCCATAGATGCAAGTAACATTCCCACCTAAAATAGTTTAAAAAATATATATATAAGTCATGTCCTCCGTAGAGTAGCATGACCTAGCACTAGTTAACAATTTCGCTTGCATCCATTAACCTTCATGGCCCGACCCATGCTCTTCATCTGTTACTATTAAACAGAGAGAAGAAGATTAAAGAGCACTCAAGCTGTGAGAGTGACATAATAAATAGAAATGATTTTCAGCTATAACGAAATTCCAAGTTCGTTTGAGAGAGAATTTAAACCTGAAAAACAAATTTTACATTGCAATTAAAAAAGGAAATGTTAATTTATAACGAACAGATTTTTGAAAGAAAACTTGAGTCTAAAACCCCCTACTCTACAACTTATGACAGCACGAAAACGAGAATAAGTTAAAGATAATAATTAACTAAAGAAAACTTTGTGAAAGTTATATACCTTAAACAGTTAGTTGCAATATGTACAAAGTATTTCAGCAGTGCTTTAAGTGCATAATTAATTAGTTATTAAGAACTTAACTACTTTGAAAAAACAGCGCATAGACAGCGCATAGAAAAGGAACAAGCTTAGCCATCTTCTGTTCCTAGGTACCACAAAAGACGCTCAAAGTTACAAAGAAAAGTAAGAGTTAAAACCCGCATAAATGTTAACAGACAAACCAATGCTTAAAAGCTGAAAAGCTAAAAAACGACAGAGAAAGGTACATGAAGTACAAACATTGAACTTATAAAACCTAGAACCCAAAAACAAGGAAGAGAGCTTACCTCTTGAGTTACAAAAACTTTTCTCCTCACAAGAGGAGAACATGGCTGACCTCTTCCGCCACTCCCTAGACGCTGGGGGCAGTGAGGGTGGGGCTGATGGCCTCCTCATACAGCAAGAAACCAACGCGCGGAGATTTTAACCAGAGAAAAAAATATATAAACTTAAGACTGTGGATCTGTATGATCAGAATGAGCAGAATTAACTCTCCAGAATACATGAGAAATATTATAAAATACACGAGCAGTTTATTTAATAATCTTTGCATGTATTAAATCACCTTAGTGAGCTTCTATAGATTAATCAGAATCTTATTAATTTTAATGTTGGTTTTACTATTTTTAGTATAGCTATCCTAGTGATGAATAACTGGTTTTCTTTTTTATTTGTTTTTATTTTCTTTTATAAACAGATTTTTAAGCTTTTTTTGTGATTTTGTTTATATTATTTAATTTTTTTGTTTTAATAGGACCGTCATATCCATAGCACTAAGGTTCCTTTAGGTAGTTAATAGGCATCCTCTAGCCAACTTCCTTACGGCTTTGATTGGTCAGAATCATATTATTAACTGTGTAGAAAATTAAAGCAGATCTGCCAACCTTACTCTATTATTCAGAATAATTTTTCTTAAAGTTCTTTTGATGAAAGAAGAAGGAATTTCGTTCTCTAGAAAACTTTCTAATAGTATATTAATGTGGTAATTGAAGTCCAAATTGTTGCTGCAAATTCTTGAAATTCTTAGGACCTGAGAAATTAGTACATTCTCAATTACTTTGGTTGAAATGTTATTATTCCAGTGTAGATATTTAATTACTTTGAAAGGAAAATTAACTCTTTTATCAAAGAGGCTAATAGATGGGTTACCTCTGTTGAGCTTAATGCTTAAGTCTAGGAACTCAAGTTCCTGATTACTGTGGTTGGTTTTACATAAGTTAAGAGAGCTAGGATAGATATTATCAAAATCACTCTCTATAACTTCGGAATTATTGATACACAGCAGATCATCAATATATCTAAAAGTGTAAAGGTAGTTATCTGAGCAGGTGGGGTGATTTTTAATGAATTTATATTCCTTAAAGAACAGGAATAGATTAGCGATATTCGTGGACGTTGATGTTCCCATTGGAATACCGTTCACTTGCTTATAGAGAGTATTATTATATAAGATATGGTTATTTTTTATGCAGCAATTGAGATAAGAGTTCCAAGTTCCTACATCAACAAATTGGTTAAGTTTAAATTCTGCATACAGCTCTTTAAAGATAGTGATTATATCTGATAGAGGCAGATTAGTATATAGGTTTTCAAAATCATAACTATTAATATCTAGGGGACACACTTTGAGTATAGTAGAAATTACTTCTGCATTATTATTAATTATCCAAAAATCTCTGTACATCAAGTTAGAACAGTTTCTAATGTGTTTCAAAACCTTCTTTAAGACATCTTCAAAAGCAAGATCTATTTTCTTTTTATGACTCCTTACTCCACTAGCTATGAACCTGAACTTCACAGGATCCTTATGAAACTTAACCGTTGCAAAAAGAAATGGAAATTCAGGCCCATATCTTCTAGTTTGCGGAATTTTAAGTTTCTTGAAGAATGCCTTAAACCGATTTTCTAACTGCTTGGTAGAATAACTTACGGGCTCGTATGTTACTCTATTATTGAGTTCCATAGTTAACAATTCAAAATAGAACTTCTTACAGATAATTGCAAAATTATTACTAGCTTTATCCGTAGTGGTAAAAATAAATTGGTCTTGTAGTTTGGAGAGTGACCTTTTAGCTTCTCCAGAGAAAAAGAGATTTCTGTCGAAACAAAAGTCCAGACCTGCCAACTCACCGGTGAAGCTATTGATTATATTATATTTCCATTCTGCGAAGGCCTCAATAGGCTGATTGTACGTTAAACTGGTTTTTACGATGTACTTATTTACATCTTGAGTGAAGCTCTCAAGAATCCTTTCTTTGGAAATTGTGAAGGAAGGTCTGAAATTAGAGCCATACTCTAATAAATTCCTAAGCTTTTCATTTTCAACAAAACTCAAGTTTCCGGTGATAATATGGTTGTAATTCTTATCATAGTGAACTGTTTCTTTATGTTCATCACAAGAACAAGTAGTAATTACAGGAATGTAGCTCGAAGAGTTAAGTTTGTAGTTTTTAACTATTGACCCTAAGGTCTTAACATATTTAAAACTTACAATAGACTGGTGCCTGTGGATGGGAAAAAAATTGCATTATTGTAGAACAGCTTCCTTACATTGAGATTATCGTAGGCTTTATTTAGGAACCTGATGGTAACAAAATTACTGGAAAATTCTTTAAGAGAAATTTTATCTTTAAGAATATGTTTAAGAATGTCCAGAACCAAAGCAAAAACATGCTTATCAACATGGTCAGCAGTTTCATTCCAGAATTTGAAAAAACATTTAAGGACAGAGTGCTTGAAGGACTTGAGAATTTTGTAAGTATTTTTAACAAAATTAGTGCCAGTTTTAAAGCTTTCCAGAGTTTTTAGCAAGTTAGCAAAATCAACTTTGCTTGATGTGCGAAATAACCTCTGTCCTCTATTACCTCTAGAGCAGCTCTTATTATTAACAAGAAAGAAGAGTTCACGAATTGAAAATTTATGCTGATTATGCTTATTGTCAGATAGAGTGGAATTAAGGCCATAGGGATAAAGAGACTGATGCTGCAAAATTTCAAGGGATTCAGTTTCTAGCCGAGCATAGAGGTCAGGGATAATATGTAGTACCTCTATTTTCACTTTGTCAAAACCATGAGTATGGAAATGCTCTAATTCAAAGGTAGAGTACTGGTTGGCGTTTGTGGAGGGGTTCACTCCTGAATTAGAGAACTTGTTTACTAGAGACCTGTGACCATTAATCCTAAGATGAAGAGGATTTTTACTTTGGCCAATATAGCTAAGGTTGCAGACAGTACAGGTGAGCTTATAGATGGTATTGTAGGCTTTGCAAAACTTGTTGGAGCAATTATCCTCAACAGAAGAATACAGGTTAGGATCTGCAGATTTACATGTCAAACAACGTTTGTCATTTCATAACTTTAGATTACCTTTGCCAGCGAGTTCATACACTATGGGAAAGGGTGCTAGCCTAACCGAGCGGGAGGACTTAAAATATCTGAGCTGACCTCCAATCCTTTCATCGTCCTTAGAACTCCACTTGGGCCAAAACATACAAATTCTGAGCAAACCAACTAGGAAAAACATTTTAGAAATAAGCAGTCCAAGAAAAGACCAAACTCGAGTATAAACTACACTCCAAAAAGCTGCATCCAAAACATACTAAAAAGAAAAATTAGAAAATGAAAAAAACCTCAAGTAAAAAAATAGTAATAAAAAAATAATAATAATAAAAAATAATAAAACATTTCAACTAGAATTTGCGCATGAGCTGCTAAATAATAAATTGAAATTAGTTACTTAAGAGCAAAACTGAAGACTAAGGAAAAAATTTTAGAATTTAAAACGAAGGGTGCAAAATAACCTGAAAATCAAAACGCGCAACGCAGCAGTTTTGAAAATTCAGAATTCACATACTATAAAGATACCTAAGCAAAAAAATACATATATAATTTTGACTCACACCTAGTACAACATAGAAAAGGTTATGTATCTACCTGCGTGAGTAAAAGGAGAAAAGAAAAAAAGAAAATAAAACAACTGAATGTAGAAGGTGTCGAGAATACTGAGCCTTGGCTTTGTCAAGGACCAGCAAAAACTCTGCATTTTCTCACTTCCACAAAGACCTAGTTGGAAATGGGTTTCTGCAAGGCCATAGATGCAAGTAACATTCCCACCTAAAATAGTTTAAAAAATATATATATAAGTCATGTCCTCCGTAGAGTAGCATGACCTAGCACTAGTTAACAATTTCGCTTGCATCCATTAACCTTCATGGCCCGACCCATGCTCTTCATCTGTTACTATTAAACAGAGAGAAGAAGATTAAAGAGCACTCAAGCTGTGAGAGTGACATAATAAATAGAAATGATTTTCAGCTATAACGAAATTCCAAGTTCGTTTGAGAGAGAATTTAAACCTGAAAAACAAATTTTACATTGCAATTAAAAAAGGAAATGTTAATTTATAACGAACAGATTTTTGAAAGAAAACTTGAGTCTAAAACCCCCTACTCTACAACTTATGACAGCACGAAAACGAGAATAAGTTAAAGATAATAATTAACTAAAGAAAACTTTGTGAAAGTTATATACCTTAAACAGTTAGTTGCAATATGTACAAAGTATTTCAGCAGTGCTTTAAGTGCATAATTAATTAGTTATTAAGAACTTAACTACTTTGAAAAAACAGCGCATAGACAGCGCATAGAAAAGGAACAAGCTTAGCCATCTTCTGTTCCTAGGTACCACAAAAGACGCTCAAAGTTACAAAGAAAAGTAAGAGTTAAAACCCGCATAAATGTTAACAGACAAACCAATGCTTAAAAGCTGAAAAGCTAAAAAACGACAGAGAAAGGTACATGAAGTACAAACATTGAACTTATAAAACCTAGAACCCAAAAACAAGGAAGAGAGCTTACCTCTTGAGTTACAAAAACTTTTCTCCTCACAAGAGGAGAACATGGCTGACCTCTTCCGCCACTCCCTAGACGCTGGGGGCAGTGAGGGTGGGGCTGATGGCCTCCTCATACAGCAAGAAACCAACGCGCGGAGATTTTAACCAGAGAAAAAAATATATAAACTTAAGACTGTGGATCTGTATGATCAGAATGAGCAGAATTAACTCTCCAGAATACATGAGAAATATTATAAAATACACGAGCAGTTTATTTAATAATCTTTGCATGTATTAAATCACCTTAGTGAGCTTCTATAGATTAATCAGAATCTTATTAATTTTAATGTTGGTTTTACTATTTTTAGTATAGCTATCCTAGTGATGAATAACTGGTTTTCTTTTTATTTGTTTTTATTTTCTTTTATAAACAGATTTTTAAGCTTTTTTTGTGATTTTGTTTATATTATTTAATTTTTTTGTTTTAATAGGACCGTCATATCCATAGCACTAAGGTTCCTTTAGGTAGTTAATAGGCATCCTCTAGCCAACTTCCTTACGGCTTTGATTGGTCAGAATCATATTATTAACTGTGTAGAAAATTAAAGCAGATCTGCCAACCTTACTCTATTATTCAGAATAATTTTTCTTAAAGTTCTTTTGATGAAAGAAGAAGGAATTTCGTTCTCTAGAAAACTTTCTAATAGTATATTAATGTGGTAATTGAAGTCCAAATTGTTGCTGCAAATTCTTGAAATTCTTAGGACCTGAGAAATTAGTACATTCTCAATTACTTTGGTTGAAATGTTATTATTCCAGTGTAGATATTTAATTACTTTGAAAGGAAAATTAACTCTTTTATCAAAGAGGCTAATAGATGGGTTACCTCTGTTGAGCTTAATGCTTAAGTCTAGGAACTCAAGTTCCTGATTACTGTGGTTGGTTTTACATAAGTTAAGAGAGCTAGGATAGATATTATCAAAATCACTCTCTATAACTTCGGAATTATTGATACACAGCAGATCATCAATATATCTAAAAGTGTAAAGGTAGTTATCTGAGCAGGTGGGGTGATTTTTAATGAATTTATATTCCTTAAAGAACAGGAATAGATTAGCGATATTCGTGGACGTTGATGTTCCCATTGGAATACCGTTCACTTGCTTATAGAGAGTATTATTATATAAGATATGGTTATTTTTTATGCAGCAATTGAGATAAGAGTTCCAAGTTCCTACATCAACAAATTGGTTAAGTTTAAATTCTGCATACAGCTCTTTAAAGGTAGTGATTATATCTGATAGAGGCAGATTAGTATATAGGTTTTCAAAATCATAACTATTAATATCTAGGGGACACACTTTGAGTATAGTAGAAATTACTTCTGCATTATTATTAATTATCCAAAAATCTCTGTACATCAAGTTAGAACAGTTTCTAATGTGTTTCAAAACCTTCTTTAAGACATCTTCAAAAGCAAGATCTTTTTTCTTTTTATGACTCCTTACTCCACTAGCTATGAACCTGAACTTCACAGGATCCTTATGAAACTTAACCGTTGCAAAAAGAAATGGAAATTCAGGCCCATATCTTCTAGTTTGCGGAATTTTAAGTTTCTTGAAGAATGCCTTAAACCGATTTTCTAACTGCTTGGTAGAATAACTTACGGGCTCGTATGTTACTCTATTATTGAGTTCCATAGTTAACAATTCAAAATAGAACTTCTTACAGATAATTGCAAAATTATTGCTAGCTTTATCCGTAGTGGTAAAAATAAATTGGTCTTGTAGTTTGGAGAGTGACCTTTTAGCTTCTCCAGAGAAAAAGAGATTTCTGTCGAAACAAAAGTCCAGACCTGCCAACTCACCGGTGAAGCTATTGATTATATTATATTTCCATTCTGCGAAGGCCTCAATAGGCTGATTGTACGTTAAACTGGTTTTTACGATGTACTTATTTACATCTTGAGTGAAGCTCTCAAGAATCCTTTCTTTGGAAATTGTGAAGGAAGGTCTGAAATTAGAGCCATACTCTAATAAATTCCTAAGCTTTTCATTTTCAACAAAACTCAAGTTTCCGGTGATAATATGGTTGTAATTCTTATCATAGTGAACTGTTTCTTTATGTTCATCACAAGAACAAGTAGTAATTACAGGAATGTAGCTCGAAGAGTTAAGTTTGTAGTTTTTAACTATTGACCCTAAGGTCTTAACATATTTAAAACTTACAATAGACTGGTGCCTGTGGATGGGAAAAAAATTGCATTATTGTAGAACAGCTTCCTTACATTGAGATTATCGTAGGCTTTATTTAGGAACCTGATGGTAACAAAATTACTGGAAAATTCTTTAAGAGAAATTTTATCTTTAAGAATATGTTTAAGAATGTCCAGAACCAAAGCAAAAACATGCTTATCAACATGGTCAGCAGTTTCATTCCAGAATTTGAAAAAACATTTAAGGACAGAGTGCTTGAAGGACTTGAGAATTTTGTAAGTATTTTTAACAAAATTAGTGCCAGTTTTAAAGCTTTCCAGAGTTTTTAGCAAGTTAGCAAAATCAACTTTGCTTGATGTGCGAAATAACCTCTGTCCTCTATTACCTCTAGAGCAGCTCTTATTATTAACAAGAAAGAAGAGTTCACGAATTGAAAATTTATGCTGATTATGCTTATTGTCAGATAGAGTGGAATTAAGGCCATAGGGATAAAGAGACTGATGCTGCAAAATTTCAAGGGATTCAGTTTCTAGCCGAGCATAGAGGTCAGGGATAATATGTAGTACCTCTATTTTCACTTTGTCAAAACCATGAGTATGGAAATGCTCTAATTCAAAGGTAGAGTACTGGTTGGCGTTTGTGGAGGGGTTCACTCCTGAATTAGAGAACTTGTTTACTAGAGACCTGTGACCATTAATCCTAAGATGAAGAGGATTTTTACTTTGGCCAATATAGCTAAGGTTGCAGACAGTACAGGTGAGCTTATAGATGGTATTGTAGGCTTTGCAAAACTTGTTGGAGCAATTATCCTCAACAGAAGAATACAGGTTAGGATCTGCAGATTTACATGTCAAACAACGTTTGTCATTTCATAACTTTAGATTACCTTTGCCAGCGAGTTCATACACTATGGGAAAGGGTGCTAGCCTAACCGAGCGGGAGGACTTAAAATATCTGAGCTGACCTCCAATCCTTTCATCGTCCTTAGAACTCCACTTGGGCCAAAACATACAAATTCTGAGCAAAACCAACTAGGAAAAACTTTTAGAAATAAGCAGTCCAAGAAAAGACCAAACTCGAGTATAAACTACACTCCAAAAAGCTGCATCCAAAACATACTAAAAAGAAAAATTAGAAAATGAAAAAAACCTCAAGTAAAAAAATAGTAATAAAAAAATAATAATAATAAAAAATAATAAAACATTTCAACTAGAATTTGCGCATGAGCTGCTAAATAATAAATTGAAATTAGTTACTTAAGAGCAAAACTGAAGACTAAGGAAAAAATTTTAGAATTTAAAACGAAGGGTGCAAAATAACCTGAAAATCAAAACGCGCAACGCAGCAGTTTTGAAAATTCAGAATTCACATACTATAAAGATACCTAAGCAAAAAAATACATATATAATTTTGACTCACACCTAGTACAACATAGAAAAGGTTATGTATCTACCTGCGTGAGTAAAAGGAGAAAAGAAAAAAAAGAAAATAAAACAACTGAATGTAGAAGGTGTCGAGAATACTGAGCCTTGGCTTTATCAAGGACCAGCAAAAACTCTGCATTTTCTCACTTCCACAAAGACCTAGTTGGAAATGGGTTTCTGCAAGGCCATAGATGCAAGTAACATTCCCACCTAAAATAGTTTAAAAAATATATATATAAGTCATGTCCTCCGTAGAGTAGCATGACCTAGCACTAGTTAACAATTTCGCTTGCATCCATTAACCTTCATGGCCCGACTCCATGCTCTTCATCTGTTACTATTAAACAGAGAGAAGAAGATTAAAGAGCACTCAAGCTGTGAGAGTGACATAATAAATAGAAATGATTTTCAGCTATAACGAAATTCCAAGTTCGTTTGAGAGAGAATTTAAACCTGAAAAACAAATTTTACATTGCAATTAAAAAAGGAAATGTTAATTTATAACGAACAGATTTTTGAAAGAAAACTTGAGTCTAAAACCCCCTACTCTACAACTTATGACAGCACGAAAACGAGAATAAGTTAAAGATAATAATTAACTAAAGAAAACTTTGTGAAAGTTATATACCTTAAACAGTTAGTTGCAATATGTACAAAGTATTTCAGCAGTGCTTTAAGTGCATAATTAATTAGTTATTAAGAACTTAACTACTTTGAAAAAACAGCGCATAGACAGCGCATAGAAAAGGAACAAGCTTAGCCATCTTCTGTTCCTAGGTACCACAAAAGACGCTCAAAGTTACAAAGAAAAGTAAGAGTTAAAACCCGCATAAATGTTAACAGACAAAACCAATGCTTAAAAGCTGAAAAGCTAAAAAACGACAGAGAAAGGTACATGAAGTACAAACATTGAACTTATAAAACCTAGAACCCAAAAACAAGGAAGAGAGCTTACCTCTTGAGTTACAAAAACTTTTCTCCTCACAAGAGGAGAACATGGCTGACCTCTTCCGCCACTCCCTAGACGCTGGGGGGCAGTGAGGGTGGGGCTGATGGCCTCCTCATACAGCAAGAAACCAACGCGCGGAGATTTTAACCAGAGAAAAAAATATATAAACTTAAGACTGTGGATCTGTATGATCAGAATGAGCAGAATTAACTCTCCAGAATACATGAGAAATATTATAAAATACACGAGCAGTTTATTTAATAATCTTTGCATGTATTAAATCACCTTAGTGAGCTTCTATAGATTAATCAGAATCTTATTAATTTTAATGTTGGTTTTACTATTTTTAGTATAGCTATCCTAGTGATGAATAACTGGTTTTCTTTTTTATTTGTTTTTATTTAAAGAGCTTCTTTGGAGATTAAAGAGCACTCAAGCTGTGAGAGTGACATAATAAATAGAAATGATTTTCAGCTATAACGAAATTCCAAGTTCGTTTGAGAGAGAATTTAAACCTGAAAAACAAATTTTACATTGCAATTAAAAAAGGAAATGTTAATTTATAACGAACAGATTTTTGAAAGAAAACTTGAGTCTAAAACCCCCTACTCTACAACTTATGACAGCACGAAAACGAGAATAAGTTAAAGATAATAATTAACTAAAGAAAACTTTGTGAAAGTTATATACCTTAAACAGTTAGTTGCAATATGTACAAAGTATTTCAGCAGTGCTTTTAAGTGCATAATTAATTAGTTATTAAGAACTTAACTACTTTGAAAAAACAGCGCATAGACAGCGCATAGAAAAGGAACAAGCTTAGCCATCTTCTGTTCCTAGGTACCACAAAAGACGCTCAAAGTTACAAAGAAAAGTAAGAGTTAAAACCCGCATAAATGTTAACAGACAAACCAATGCTTAAAAGCTGAAAAGCTAAAAAACGACAGAGAAAGGTACATGAAGTACAAACATTGAACTTATAAAACCTAGAACCCAAAAACAAGGAAGAGAGCTTACCTCTTGAGTTACAAAAACTTTTCTCCTCACAAGAGGAGAACATGGCTGACCTCTTCCGCCACTCCCTAGACGCTGGGGGCAGTGAGGGTGGGGCTGATGGCCTCCTCATACAGCAAGAAACCAACGCGCGGAGATTTTAACCAGAGAAAAAAATATATAAACTTAAGACTGTGGATCTGTATGATCAGAATGAGCAGAATTAACTCTCCAGAATACATGAGAAATATTATAAAATACACGAGCAGTTTATTTAATAATCTTTGCATGTATTAAATCACCTTAGTGAGCTTCTATAGATTAATCAGAATCTTATTAATTTTAATGTTGGTTTTACTATTTTTAGTATAGCTATCCTAGTGATGAATAACTGGTTTTCTTTTTTATTTGTTTTTATTTTCTTTTATAAACAGATTTTTAAGCTTTTTTTGTGATTTTGTTTATATTATTTAATTTTTTTTGTTTTAATAGGACCGTCATATCCATAGCACTAAGGTTCCTTTAGGTAGTTAATAGGCATCCTCTAGCCAACTTCCTTACGGCTTTGATTGGTCAGAATCATATTATTAACTGTGTAGAAAATTAAAGCAGATCTGCCAACCTTACTCTATTATTCAGAATAATTTTTCTTAAAGTTCTTTTGATGAAAGAAGAAGGAATTTCGTTCTCTAGAAAACTTTCTAATAGTATATTAATGTGGTAATTGAAGTCCAAATTGTTGCTGCAAATTCTTGAAATTCTTAGGACCTGAGAAATTAGTACATTCTCAATTACTTTGGTTGAAATGTTATTATTCCAGTGTAGATATTTAATTACTTTGAAAGGAAAATTAACTCTTTTATCAAAGAGGCTAATAGATGGGTTACCTCTGTTGAGCTTAATGCTTAAGTCTAGGAACTCAAGTTCCTGATTACTGTGGTTGGTTTTACATAAGTTAAGAGAGCTAGGATAGATATTATCAAAATCACTCTCTATAACTTCGGAATTATTGATACACAGCAGATCATCAATATATCTAAAAGTGTAAAGGTAGTTATCTGAGCAGGTGGGGTGATTTTTAATGAATTTATATTCCTTAAAGAACAGGAATAGATTAGCGATATTCGTGGACGTTGATGTTCCCATTGGAATACCGTTCACTTGCTTATAGAGAGTATTATTATATAAGATATGGTTATTTTTTATGCAGCAATTGAGATAAGAGTTCCAAGTTCCTACATCAACAAATTGGTTAAGTTTAAATTCTGCATACAGCTCTTTAAAGGTAGTGATTATATCTGATAGAGGCAGATTAGTATATAGGTTTTCAAAATCATAACTATTAATATCTAGGGGACACACTTTGAGTATAGTAGAAATTACTTCTGCATTATTATTAATTATCCAAAAATCTCTGTACATCAAGTTAGAACAGTTTCTAATGTGTTTCAAAACCTTCTTTAAGACATCTTCAAAAGCAAGATCTATTTTCTTTTATGACTCCTTACTCCACTAGCTATGAACCTGAACTTCACAGGATCCTTATGAAACTTAACCGTTGCAAAAAGAAATGGAAATTCAGGCCCATATCTTCTAGTTTGCGGAATTTTAAGTTTCTTGAAGAATGCCTTAAACCGATTTTCTAACTGCTTGGTAGAATAACTTACGGGCTCGTATGTTACTCTATTATTGAGTTCCATAGTTAACAATTCAAAATAGAACTTCTTACAGATAATTGCAAAATTATTGCTAGCTTTATCCGTAGTGGTAAAAATAAATTGGTCTTGTAGTTTGGAGAGTGACCTTTTAGCTTCTCCAGAGAAAAAGAGATTTCTGTCGAAACAAAAGTCCAGACCTGCCAACTCACCGGTGAAGCTATTGATTATATTATATTTCCATTCTGCGAAGGCCTCAATAGGCTGATTGTACGTTAAACTGGTTTTTACGATGTACTTATTTACATCTTGAGTGAAGCTCTCAAGAATCCTTTCTTTGGAAATTGTGAAGGAAGGTCTGAAATTAGAGCCATACTCTAATAAATTCCTAAGCTTTTCATTTTCAACAAAACTCAAGTTTCCGGTGATAATATGGTTGTAATTCTTATCATAGTGAACTGTTTCTTTATGTTCATCACAAGAACAAGTAGTAATTACAGGAATGTAGCTCGAAGAGTTAAGTTTGTAGTTTTTAACTATTGACCCTAAGGTCTTAACATATTTAAAACTTACAATAGACTGGTGCCTGTGGATGGGAAAAAAATTGCATTATTGTAGAACAGCTTCCTTACATTGAGATTATCGTAGGCTTTATTTAGGAACCTGATGGTAACAAAATTACTGGAAAATTCTTTAAGAGAAATTTTATCTTTAAGAATATGTTTAAGAATGTCCAGAACCAAAGCAAAAACATGCTTATCAACATGGTCAGCAGTTTCATTCCAGAATTTGAAAAAACATTTAAGGACAGAGTGCTTGAAGGACTTGAGAATTTTGTAAGTATTTTTAACAAAATTAGTGCCAGTTTTAAAGCTTTCCAGAGTTTTTAGCAAGTTAGCAAAATCAACTTTGCTTGATGTGCGAAATAACCTCTGTCCTCTATTACCTCTAGAGCAGCTCTTATTATTAACAAGAAAGAAGAGTTCACGAATTGAAAATTTATGCTGATTATGCTTATTGTCAGATAGAGTGGAATTAAGGCCATAGGGATAAAGAGACTGATGCTGCAAAATTTCAAGGGATTCAGTTTCTAGCCGAGCATAGAGGTCAGGGATAATATACAGTACCTCTATTTTCACTTTGTCAAAACCATGAGTATGGAAATGCTCTAATTCAAAGGTAGAGTACTGGTTGGCGTTTGTGGAGGGGTTCACTCCTGAATTAGAGAACTTGTTTACTAGAGACCTGTGACCATTAATCCTAAGATGAAGAGGATTTTTATTTTGGCCAATATAGCTAAGGTTGCAGACAGTACAGGTGAGCTTATAGATGGTATTGTAGGCTTTGCAAAACTTGTTGGAGCAATTATCCTCAACAGAAGAATACAGGTTAGGATCTGCAGATTTACATGTCAAACAACGTTTGTCATTTCATAACTTTAGATTACCTTTGCCAGCGAGTTCATACACTATGGGAAAGGGTGCTAGCCTAACCGAGCGGGAGGACTTAAAATATCTGAGCTGACCTCCAATCCTTTCATCGTCCTTAGAACTCCACTTGGGCCAAAACATACAAATTCTGAGCAAACCAACTAGGAAAAACTTTTTAGAAATAAGCAGTCCAAGAAAAGACCAAACTCGAGTATAAACTACACTCCAAAAAGCTGCATCCAAAACATACTAAAAAGAAAAATTAGAAAATGAAAAAAACCTCAAGTAAAAAAATAGTAATAAAAAAATAATAATAATAAAAAATAATAAAACATTTCAACTAGAATTTGCGCATGAGCTGCTAAATAATAAATTGAAATTAGTTACTTAAGAGCAAAACTGAAGACTAAGGAAAAAATTTTAGAATTTAAAACGAAGGGTGCAAAATAACCTGAAAATCAAAACGCGCAACGCAGCAGTTTTGAAAATTCAGAATTCACATACTATAAAGATACCTAAGCAAAAAAATACATATATAATTTTGACTCACACCTAGTACAACATAGAAAAGGTTATGTATCTACCTGCGTGAGTAAAAGGAGAAAAGAAAAAAAGAAAATAAAACAATGGACATTCGTATTTTACAAGCACTTGTGACCAGAAATAGGGGCCACAAAATATTCAGTAGCCCAGATTCCAAAAACGCTGTCTGGCACTGAAAAAAAAAAAAAAAAAAAGGAAGGAAGCAGGAGCATAGTGTTAGAATTTTTAGCACTTGCGAATGCTAAATAAAAATTTCCTGGCACCCACGTGGTCTGGGTAAAATTGACCATTATACAATTTGTACCTCGTTCTCCAAAACTAGTTGTCACCTAGTCACAGGACAAGCGAGGAAAATTAGTTAGCAACTGCATTCGTTTACTGAACTTGTTCGGCCTAACAAATAATTTGAACGAAATACATGAAATATTTTTTTTTTTTTTTTTTGAGTGGAGGTTTAACAACCACCGTGAGCAACTCATACATGAAATAAAACATCAAACTTGTTTCAATTGTTACCAAAACCACTTAATACTAACATTCTCATCATAATGCACTGTGACTTACACAAAACAAAAAAATACTTACCAAAAATAAATGCTGCGGTGCTTATTTAGTAACATAGAATCCTTATTATGTGTATAGAGAGACCTCCATCCAGTGTTGCCAACTCGCTCATTCCAAAAGTCTCCAAATCAGTGATAAAAAGTCTCCAAAAGTGAAAAAAAGTCCCTAAAAATAAGATTTTAATTATGTCGATTTTTTTTTTGATTGAAGGTTTAACGACTCCGTGAGCAACTCAACGGGCTATAAGCAGTCGCCCGTCCCTAATTTAGGGTCACTGGTTCCAGGGAAGGGAGCGAGCCAGTGCCGTAAGACAAACACAACATCCATGCCTGACCGGGATTCGAACCCGGACCCCTTACGGACGAATGATCAGAGGCCAGCGCCTTAGACCACTGCGCCACCCGGCTTGTCGAATTTTTGTACGCCATTTAAAATTTAATCACTCATTATTGTTATTATTAATTTGGCACTTTAAATTAATAACATAAAAAGAACTGAATGTGTTTATATTATTACTTAATATGGCTAAATAGTATATGTATGACGCCCCCATTGGCTCAGTGGTCTAAAGACTGGCTGCTGACCATTCGTCCGAGATGGGTCCGGGTTCGAACCTAGGGGAAACATGGATGTTATGTTTGTCGTACAATCTCTCCCCTTGCCTGGGACCAGTGGCCGTAAATTAGGGATGGGTGATTGCTTATAGCCCATTGAGTTGCTCACGGTGGTCGTAAAAACCAAGGAGGTTAGAAGTAAGAGGAGGTGGCAACAGCCCCTCTCCCTGTGCTTCTGGTGTGACTCCACTTTTTATCAGCTGACTACGCTAATGCGC
The DNA here is from genome assembly GCA_039090855.1 of Macrothele yani. Taxonomy (NCBI): domain Eukaryota; kingdom Metazoa; phylum Arthropoda; class Arachnida; order Araneae; family Macrothelidae; genus Macrothele; species Macrothele yani. Next base: position 43,485,674 of record CM077001.1, read on the forward strand.
ACAACCTAAGAATCTCCTGTTTATCTCTATGGGGAAATCGCGATTTTGAACGGGTTTTTGGGACCCTTACTCTACCCATACAGGCATGAAAAAAATTGAGGCTGAAATATTCATTCCCATAATAAAAAAAATTCCAGAAAAAACAGGAAAATATGTGTTGGTATTTCTTTAAAAAATTGAACAAAATAATGTTTTTTTGAGCGGAAGTGCATAGTGCGCTTGGTTACTTACTGCCCATGTGCAAGTAACCATGCATACTGCCCATGTGCAAGCAACCATGTTTAAAATATAACCAAAAGCCTAATGTTAAGAAATAAGAAGTCCGAAATATTCCTTCTTTCCATCCTTGGTTTGAATGCGCTAAGCAAAACTGCTTAAGCCACAGGAAGTGACGTCACGTTCCCGAACTCTCACAGCGCAGACTCCCACCACCTCAGAGAGAGGAAAGAAACACCTGATCTGTTTTGGCTTCACTCAAAACGGGTCCTTCACCTCCTCTTCTTCTGACCTCCTTGGTAAAAACCCCAAACAAACAAACAATTTATATACACACACACACACACATATATATATATATCATCATCATCATCATCATTGTCAACCATTATCAATCCACTGCTGGACGAAGGTCTCCCCAAGTTTCCTCCACAACGGTCTGTCTTGTGCCAGTCTCCTCCATGTCACTCCTGCATACTTTCGAATTTCATCCACCCATCTCCCATATGGTCTTCTTCTGGGTCTTTTCCTGTCCCTTGGAATCCAATCTAAAATTTCGGCTGTCCATCGATGATCTGTCCTTCTGGCAGTATGTCCAGCCCATTGCCATTTCAGGGATTTAACTCTGATCATGATGTCTTCCACTCTTGTCATTTTTCGGATCCACGAGTTCCTCTTCTTATCTCTCCTGGTTACACGAAGCATGCACCTCTCCATGCTCTTTGAGTTAAAGGTCCACGTCTCTGCACCATACGTAAGCACTGGAAGGATGCATTGATCAAACACTTTTCTTTTAAGACATAATGGCATATTGCTCTTGAAAATTATGCTGTTTCTTCCAAAAGCTCTCCAGGCAAGTTTTGTACGCCGATTAATTTCTTCATCAATGTGACCCTCACTTGATATCTGCTGTCCAAGATAAACGTACGTGTCTGTTATCTCCAGCTTTTCTCCATCAATCAATAAATCTTCATTTCTTGTAAAAGCACTGAACATCACTTTTGTCTTCTGAAAGTTCATTTTTAATCCCACTTCTTTACTCTTGTCAGCAAGTTCCTGGATCATACTCTGCAGCTCTGATGGGGTAGTTGCAAAAATGACTACGTCATCAGCAAAACGAAGGTGGGTTAGATAATCTCCATTAATCTTTATCCCCTTGTTTTCCCAGCTCAGCGACTGAAAAACACCCTCCAATGTGGCATTAAAGAGCTTCGGAGATATGGTGTCACCTTGTCTCACTCCCTTTCCAATTTTTATGTGTGTTGTATTTTCAAACAGCCGAATCTTTGCACTTGCATTTTCATAGATGTTATTAATAATATTAATGTATGCATCTTCAATACCGCAGGTTTTCAGAGCCATTGTAACTGCTGATGGTTTCACCGAATCAAAGGCTTTTTCATAATCGATAAAAGCCATGCACAATGGAAGTTCATATTCCCTCGCTCTTTCAATTAGTTCTCTCAGTACGTGGATATGATCTATTGTGCTGTAGCCACTCCTGAATCCAGCTTGTTCTCTCGGTTGAGCCATGTCCAGTGTTACCTTCAAGCGGTGTGAAAGAACTTTAGTGAAGATTTTATAAACTACTGATAGGAGGCTGATAGGTCTGTAGTTTCCGAGATCCTCAATGTCACCTTTCTTATGTAGCAGGATCATTGTAGCGGTGTTCCAATCCTCAGGAATCTTTCCTTCATTAAGGCATCGAGTGAAAATTTGGGCGAGTACTGTTTCAATTTCTCCACTTGCTTCTTGTATGATGTCTACAGTAATTCCATCTTCTCCTGGAGCTTTTCCCCGCTTCATGTTCTTGATTGCATGTGCAACTTCTGCTGGAAGGACTGGAGGAACTCTGGTACTGGTATCTTTCATGATGTCTGGAGTGCATGTATCATCCCTTTCATATAATTTGGAGTAGAAATCTTTCACTCTTGTCAAAATTTCGCCTCTATTTCTTGTTACAGAACCATCTTCTTTTCTCAGTGCCATAATCTGTTTTCTTCCCTTACTGAGATGTCCCTTTGCTATCTTTAGGCTTTGGTTGTTTTCAATTGCTTTCCTCACTAGTTCACAGTTGAATTTTCTTACGTCTTCAGTGATACTTTTTCTTACTGTCTTGCATAGCTCTATATATTCCACTTTCGAAGTCACATCTTCTTTAGTTGTCCTCATCTCTCTTCTTTTGCATCAACATTTTGGTTTTTCCTGATAATTTGTTTACATGCAACTTGTTCTTAGACCCAGCTAATTTTGTTGCTGTTTCCATAAGAGCTTTGGTTACTTTTCTGTTAACTTCAGAGATGTCCACTTCTTCCGATGTTAGGCCTTCTAAAGCAGAGAACCTGTTCTTCAGTTCCAACTTGAAGGTATTATGGTGTTTTTTAAGGTTGGTTATGTCAATAGATTTTGTTTGTCTTATGAGCTTGCCACGTATATATATATATTATATATATATATACTTAGGGGGAGAGAATACGGCAACAATTTTTAAATAGCCAAGATGACTAGCTAAGCGCACTTAGTACGTGCAGTATGGTGGACCAATAAATTATAGCATTGGAGGTGAGCTTATTTCTCGCACAAGAAAAAAAAAAAAAGTTTTCTTCCCAGTTATATGTCACTGTTATTTTGATGTAAATAAAACATAACTTTTGTTTTAATGATACAATATTTCTGCGAATGGAAACGCAGAAGTGAGTCCCACCACTATCGTATTCACAGCCTAAGAGATCCCACGAAAACTCAACGGTAATAGGCAGGCGTCCTATGCCTGATAAGACGGAGGAAAAAGGAATTGGCCACCCTGGTGGCACAGTGATCTAAGCGCTGACTTATGGCCATTCGTCCGAGAAGTGTCAGGGTTCGAATCCCGTGAGGCATGGATGTTGTGTTTGTTTTACGATATTGACTCTCTCCCTTCCCAGGAGTCAGCGGCCCTAAATCAGGTACGGGTGACAGCTTTATAGCCCATTGAGTTGCTCACGGTGGTCGTTAAACCTCCAATCAAAAAAGAGGGGGAGGGGGCTTTCTATAAGTGTTACGATTCATGGTTAGAGTTACTGGAACTATGGAAAATTAAAGACTCTTCCGATTTCAAAAGCCGCCGCCCCGGTGGCGCAGTGGTCTAAGCGATGGCTTCTGATCATTCGTTCGAACGGGGTCCGGGTTCGTATCCCGGTGAGGCATGGATGTTGTGTTTGTCTTTCGGCACTGGCTCTCTCCCTTCCCTGGAACCAGTGACCCTAAATTAGGGACGGGCGACTGCTTATAGCCCATTGAGTTGCTCACGGTGGTCGTTAAACCTCCAATCAAAAAAAAATTCAAAAACCACATTTTAAATACTTGAAATCATAAATGAAAAAACGCCCTGAAATCATTAAAGAAAAAGTCACCTAAAAAATTCTCCTAAAAATGTAGGTAATCCCAAAATAATATTTTTGTGACAAACTCCAATCCAAACTCCCTGAATTTAGTGACTTTACCCCTAAGTTGGTAACACAAGTCAGAATACGATGCACCCAGATGCTCACCCCCAACACTAACCTGAGGGAGAATTATAAGTAAACAGAAAGTAGGGGAAAAAGAGAGGAAATGCATTAGAAACCAGCAACGGGTATTTACGAACGATCTCGTAGAATGAGATGTTAACATGGGCGACGAAGTTTGATAACGATTACGATTAGTTCGGAACCAATTGGCATTTGTTGCTTTTACGTTTAAGTACTAGCGGTTACGTAATGTTTGTATAAAATTTAAGCCTTGGAAACTGGAAAAATATTTTGTCTCAAAGTTTATGGTAAAACGGATAAAGGCGCTGAAGTCCCCAAAACCACGAGGAAAATCCCCTAAAAAAGTCTCTAATCCCAAACCAAAAGTTTTGTCTCTAACGTCAAGCGAAAAGTCCCTAAATTTAGCGACTTTTCCCCCAAATTGGCAACACTGCCTCCATCGCTTCGTACCAACATGGCGTCCGCGACCAGCCCGTTGCCATTCGACAGCACGTAAAAAAACAGGTATTATACCGCAATGGTTAAAACAGTTTAAACACCGTGAACATGTTGTTTATCTACCGAAAAGTTACGGTTCATCGCCCGTTGGCGTGCTTACGGTCTGTAAACCGTTTTAATACAGTTGAAACACCGAGAATTCACAGCAATTTTTTACAGTGTAGCCGACGATGACCCCGCTCATCCACACGTTGTTGTCCACGTCAGTTGGCTCTTGCAGGGATGGTTTTACCGGATTCGATGTACTCACGGTGTACCCGTGACACTGTGGCTCGTGGAAATTCCAGTGCCTGCACGACTTCCGAGATGGAGTGACCCATTCGTCGGGCCCAGACAATTTACACACGATTAAATGCGTTTAGATCCTTCGTCTTACCCATACTGTATCCGACTCTTACTGATTCCCGTCACATCACTCCTTATATTGTCGGATCGCTGCATACGTCATGTCGTTTCCGTTTACAGGGCCGCCCACAGCACCACTTTTGCATAACGCCAGCTGCCTCTAATTCAATTGCTCTTCAGTGTATATAGTATATATCCACTATATATACGGTGGGTCTATAGAAGGAACTATAGATCTATTATACATATATATATATATCATCATTCATCATCATTGTCAACCATTATCAATCCACTGCTGGACGAAGGTCTCCCAAGTTTCCTCCACAACGGTCTGTCTTGTGCCAGTCTCCTCCATGTCACCCCTGCATACTTTCGAATTTCATCCACCCATCTCCCATGTGGTCTTCTTCTGGGTCTTTTCCTGTCCCTTGGAATCCAATCTAAAATTTCGGCTGTCCATCGATGATCTGTCCTTCTGGCAGTATGTCCAGCCCATTGCCATTCCAGGGATTTAACTCTGATCATGATGTCTTCCACTCCTGTCATTTTTCGGATCCACGAGTTCCTCTTCTTATCTCTCCTGGTTACACCAAGTATGCACCTCTCCATGCTTCTTTGAGTTGTCTGCAGCCTTTGTATGTCCCTTTTAGTTAAGGTCCACGTCTCTGCACCATACGTCAGCACTGGAAGGATGCATTGATCAAACACTTTTCTTTTAAGACATACTGGCATATTGCTCTTGAAAATTATGCTGTTTCTTCCAAAAGCTCTCCAGGCAAGTTTTGTACGCCGATTAATTTCTTCATCAATGTGACCCTCACTTGATATCTGCTGTCCAAGATAAACGTACGTGTCTGTTATCTCCAGCTTTTCTCCATCAATCGATAAATCTTCATTTCTTGTAAAAGCATTGAACATCACTTTTGTCTTCTGAAAGTTCATTTTTAATCCCACTTCTTTACTGTTGTCAGCAAGTTCCTGGATCATACTCTGCAGCTCTGATGGGGTAGTTGCAAAAATGACTACGTCATCAGCAAAACGAAGGTGGGTTAGATAATCTCCATTAATCTTTATCCCCTTGTTTTCCCAGCTCAGCGACTGAAAAACACCCTCCAATGTGGCATTAAAGAGCTTCGGAGATATGGTGTCACCTTGTCTCACTCCCTTTCCAATTTTTACGTGTGTTGTATTTTCAAACAGCCGAATCTTTGCACTTGCATTTTCATGGATGTTATTAATAATATTAATGTATGCATCTTCAATACCGCAGGTTTTCAGAGCCATTGTAACTGCTGATGGTTTCACCGAATCAAAGGCTTTTTCATAATCTATAAAAGCCATGCACAATGGAAGTTCATATTCCCTCGCTCTTTCAATTAGTTCTCTCAGCACGTGGATATGATCTATTGTGCTGTAGCCACTCCTGAATCCAGCTTGTTCTCTCGGTTGAGCCATGTCCAGTGTTACCTTCAAGCGGTGTGAAAGAACTTTAGTGAAGATTTTATAAACTACTGATAGGAGGCTGATAGGTCTGTAGTTTCTGAGATCCTCAATGTCACCTTTCTTATGTAGCAGGATCATTGTAGCGGTGTTCCAATCCTCAGGAATCTTTCCTTCATTAAGGCAACGAGTGAAAATTTGGGCGAGTACTGTTTCGATTTCTCCACTTGCTTCTTGTATGATGTCTACAGTAATTCCATCTTCTCCTGGAGCTTTTCCCCGCTTCATGTTCTTGATTGCATGTGCAACTTCTGCTGGAAGGACTGGAGGAACTCTGGTACTGGTATCTTTCATGATGTCTGGAGTGCATGTATCATCCCTTTCATATAATTTGGAGTAGAAATCTTTCACTCTTGTCAAAATTTCGCCTCTATTTCTTGTTACAGAACCATCTTCTTTTCTCAGTGCCATAATCTGTTTTCTTCCCTTACTGAGATGTCCCTTTGCTATCTTTAGGCTTTGGTTGTTTTCAATTGCTTTCCTCACTAGTTCACAGTTGAATTTTCTTACGTCTTCAGTGATACTTTTTCTTACTGTCTTGCATAGCTCTATATATTCCACTTTGGAAGTCACATCTTCTTTAGTTGTTCTCATCTCTCTTCTTTTTTGCATCAACATTTTCGTTTTTCCTGATAATTTATTTACATGCAACTTGTTTTTAGACCCAGCTAATTTTGTTGCTGTTTCCATAAGAGCTTTGGTTACTTTTCTGTTAACTTCAGAGATGTCCACTTCTTCCGATGTTAAGCCTTCTAAAGCAGAGAACCTGTTCTTCAGTTCCAACTTGAAGGTATTATGGTGTTTTTTAAGGTTGGTTATGTCAATAGATTTGGTTTGTCTTATGAGCTTGCCACGTTCAAGTTTAGTGTTGAGGTGCATCTTACATCTCACCAATCTATGGTCACTACCTGTGTTGAACTTGTTTAGCACACTGCAGTCTTCTATGACGAATTTTTTGTTACACATAATAAAATCAATTTCACTTGTCGTCCCATTTGGATGTCTCCATGTCCATTTCCTGTGTGGCTTTTTCTTGAAGAAGGAGTTCAAGATGAAAAACCCTTCTGCCTCTGCAAACTCAACGAGAGTATTTCCACGCTGGTTTCTGTTGCCGTGACCGAATTTACCTACTGAAGTTTCATTCTGTTGCCGTTGCCCTATTTTTGCATTGAAATCTCCCATAATTATTTTCAAGTGCTGCTTACCTTTATTATTTAGATGACAAATTTCCTCATAAAATTCTTCAATTTCTTCTTCAGGATGACTTGTGGTGGGTGCATAAGTTTGAATAATCTGAGCCTGGTATCTTTTCGAGAGTTGGATAACAAGTCGTGCAGCTCTGTCAGAGGAACTTTCAACTTCTACAACTTTATCCTTCAGTTTCTTGTTTATTATAAATCCAACACCACTAGTTCTGCCAGTATCTGTCCCACGATAGTAGAAGAGATGTCCACTTTTCAGTTCAATGAGATCTTCTCCTTTTCTCCTTACCTCACTTAGCCCGACGATGTCCCACTTGATCCTTTGTAGTTCCTCTTCCAATTCAAGAAGCCTTGAATCAGAAGATAGGGAGCGTCCATTGTACGTAGCCAAGGTCAGCATCAGATGGCAGCCTAGTCCGGTCCTCCGGGGATTCTTAGCACCCTCTGCCTTCATGTCGCACTGGCCGCTGCCTTGGCCAGGTACATTCCAGCTGCCGGAGACTGAGGGCCAAGATTTAAGTTGTGGAATCATTTTGGAGGGGTTTGGCCATAACTCACCACGCTGGCCAAGCGGGTTGGTGAGTGTGGGATAGAATTTCCTCTAATCCCGATGGTATAGTTATACCGCTATTGGCGGTCGTCAGAGCCCCTTTAGTGAGAACAGGATGCACCACGAGAAGGCGGGGTTGACATTTGTCAAGGAGAGGCTGTGATGTTACGCATCACCTGACCTTACATCCCTATATATATATATATATATATATATATATATATAACGGCCCTTTTATCCATGACAGTAACGGACACGTACGTTTATCTGGGACAGCAGATATCAAGTGAGGGTCACATTGATGAAGAAATTAATCGGCGTACAAAACCTGCCTGGAGAGCTTTTGAAAGAAACAGCATAATTTTCAAGAGCAATATGCCATTATGTCTTAAAAGAAAAGTGTTTGATCAATGCATCCTTCCAGTGCTTACGTATGGTGCAGAGACGTGGACCTTAACTAAAAGAGACATACAAAGGCTGCAGACAACTCAAAAAGCATGGAGATGTGCATGCTTGGTGTAACCAGGAGAGATAAGAAGAGGAACTCGTGGATCCGAAAAATGACAAGAGTGGAAGACATCATGATCAGAGTTAAATCCCTGAAATGGCAATGGGCTGGACATACTGCCAGAAGGACAGATCATCGATGGACAGCCGAAATTTTAGATTGGATTCCAAGGGACAGGAAAAGACCCAGAAGAAGACCACATGGGAGATGGGTGGATGAAATTCGAAAGTATGCAGGAGTGACATGGAGGAGACTGGCACAAGACAGACCGTTGTGGAGGAAACTTGGGGAGACCTTCGTCCAGCAGTGGATTGATAATGGTTGACAATGATGATGATGATGATCAGTGGATTGATAATGGTTGACAATGATGATGATGATGATCAGTGGATTGATAATGGTTGACAATGATGATGATGATGATGCTATATATATATATATATATATCATCATCATCATCATTGTCAACCATTATCAATCCACTGCTGGACGAAGGTCTCCCCAAGTTTCCTCCACAACGGTCTGTCTTGTGCCAGTCTCCTCCATGTCACCCCTGCATACTTTCGAATTTCATCCACCCATCTCCCATGTGGTCTTCTTCTGGGTCTTTTCCTGTCCCTTGGAATCCAATCTAAAATTTCGGCTGTCCATCGATGATCTGTCCTTCTCGCAGTATGTCCAGCCCATTGCCATTTCAGGGATTTAACTCTGATCATGATGTCTACCACTCTTGTCATTTTTCGGATCCACGAGTTCCTCTTCTTATCTCTCCTGGTTACACCAAGTATGCACCTCTCCATGCTTCTTTGAGTTGTCTGCAGCCTTTGTATGTCTCTTTTAGTTAAGGTCCACGTCTCTGCACCATACGTAAGCACTGGAAGGATGCATTGATCAAACACTTTTCTTTTAAGACATAATGGCATATTGCTCTTGAAAATTATGCTGTTTCTTCCAAAAGCTCTCCAGGCAAGTTTTGTACGCCGATTAATTTCTTCATCAATGTGACCCTCACTTGATATCTGCTGTCCAAGATAAACGTACGTGTCTGTCATCTCCAGCTTTTCTCCATCAATCGATAAATCTTCATTTCTTGTAAAAGCATTGAACATCACTTTTGTCTTCTGAAAGTTCATTTTTAATCCCACTTCTTTACTCTTGTCAGCAAGTTCCTGGATCATACTCTGCAGCTCTGATGGGGTAGTTGCAAAAATGACTACGTCATCAGCAAAACGAAGGTGGGTTAGATAATCTCCATTAATCTTTATCCCCTTGTTTTCCCAGCTCAGCGACTGAAAAACACCCTCCAATGTGGCATTAAAGAGCTTCAGAGATATGGTGTCACCTTGTCTCACTCCCTTTCCAATTTTTACGTGTGTTGTATTTTCAAACAGCCGAATCTTTGCACTTGCATTTTCATAGATGTTATTAATAATATTAATGTATGCATCTTCAATACCGCAGGTTTTCAGAGCCATTGTAACTGCTGATGGTTTCACCGAATCAAAGGCTTTTTCATAATCGATAAAAGCCATGCACAATGGAAGTTCATATTCCCTCGCTCTTTCAATTAGTTCTCTCAGCACGTGGATATGATCTATTGTGCTGTAGCCACTCCTGAATCCAGCTTGTTCTCTCGGTTGAGCCATGTCCAGTGTTACCTTCAAGCGGTGTGAAAGAACTTTAGTGAAGATTTTATAAACTACTGATAGGAGGCTGATAGGTCTGTAGTTTCCAAGATCCTCAATGTCACCTTTCTTATGTAGCAGGATCATTGTAGCGGTGTTCCAATCCTCAGGAATCTTTCCTTCATTAAGGCATCGAGTGAAAATTTGGGCGAGTACTGTTTCGATTTCTCCACTTGCTTCTTGTATGATGTCTACAGTAATTCCATCTTCTCCTGGAGCTTTTCCCCGCTTCATGTTCTTGATTGCATGTGCAACTTCTGCTGGAAGGACTGGAGGAACTCTGGTACTGGTATCTTTCATGATGTCTGGAGTGCATGTATCATCCCTTTCATATAATTTGGAGTAGAAATCTTTCACTCTTGTCAAAATTTCGCCTCTATTTCTTGTTACAGAACCATTTTCTTTTCTCAGTGCCATAATCTGTTTTCTTCCCTTACTGAGATGTCCCTTTGCTATCTTTAGGCTTTGGTTGTTTTGAATTGCTTTCCTCACTAGTTCACAGTTGAATTTTCTTACGTCTTCAGTGATACTTTTTCTTACTGTCTTGCATAGCTCTATATATTCCACTTTGGAAGTCACATCTTCTTTAGTTGTCCTCATCTCTCTTCTTTTTTGCATCAACATTTTCGTTTTTTCTGATAATTTATTTACATGCAACTTGTTCTTAGACCCAGCTAATTTTGTTGCTGTTTCCATAAGAGCTTTGGTTACTTTTCTGTTAACTTCAGAAATATCCACTTCTTCCGATGTTAGGCCTTCTAAAGCAGAGAACCTGTTCTTCAGTTCCAATTTGAAGGTATTATGGTGTTTTTTAAGGTTGGTTATGTCAATAGATTTTGTTTGTCTTATGAGCTTGCCACGTTCAAGTTTAGTGTTGAGGTGCATCTTACATCTCACCAATCTATGGTCACTACCTGTGTTGAACTTGTTTAGCACACTGCAGTCTTCTATGACGAATTTTTTGTTACACATAATAAAATCAATTTCACTTGTCATTCCATTTGGATGTCTCCATGTCCATTTCCTGTGTGGCTTTTTCTTGAAGAAGGAGTTCAAGATGAAAAACCCTTCTGCCTCTGCAAACTCAACGAGAGTATTTCCACGCTGGTTTCTGTTGCCGTGACCGAATTTGCCTACTGAAGTTTCATTCTGTTGCCGTTGCCCTATTTTTGCATTGAAATCTCCCATAATTATTTTCAAGTGCTGCTTACCTTTATTATTTAGATGACAAATTTCCTCATAAAATTCTTCAATTTCTTCTTCAGGATGACTTGTGGTGGGTGCATAAGTTTGAATAATCTGAGCCTGGTATCTTTTTGAGAGTTGGATAACAAGTCGTGCAGCTCTGTCAGAGGAACTTTCCACTTCTACAACTTTATCCTTCAGTTTCTTGTTTATTATAAATCCAACACCACTAGTTCTGCCAGTATCTGTCCCACGATAGTAGAAGAGATGTCCACTTTTCAGTTCGATGAGATCTTCTCCTTTTCTCCTTACCTCACTTAGCCCCACGATGTCCCACTTGATCCTTTGTAGTTCCTCTTCCAATTCAAGAAGCCTTGAATCAGAAGATAGGGAGCGTCCATTGTACGTAGCCAAGGTCAGCATCAGATGGCAGCCTAGTCCGGTCCTCCGGGGATTCTTAGCACCCTCTGCCTTCATGTCGCACTGGCCGCTGCCTTGGCCAGGTACATTCCAGCTGCCGGAGACTGAGGGCCAAGATTTAAGTTGTGGAATCATTTTGGAGGGGTTTGGCCATAACTCACCACGCTGGCCAAGCGGGTTGGTGAGTGTGGGATAGAATTTCCTCTAATCCCGATGGTATAGTTATACCGCTATTGGCGGTCGTCAGAGCCCCTTTAGTGGGAACAGGATGCACCACGAGAAGGCGGGGTTGACATTTGTCAAGGAGAGGCTGTGATGTTACGCATCACCTGACCTTACATATATATATATATATATATATATATATATATATATATATATATATATATATATATATATATATATAATGACTTCCACAGGTATGAATGGACTCAGAGAATGCTACGAAAACATTCCCCAGACCATTACGCTGCCCCCGCCAGCTTGTGTTCTGCCAGTAATGGTTGAAGAGTGTTTGTTCTCCGATGTTTCTCGCCTTATACACCAACATCCATCTGTTCGATGAAGCAGAAAACGTGACTCATAGGAGAAGGAAATCTTTTGCCAATCAGCGGAGGTCCAATTCCGACACTCTCATGCAAATGTAAACTTTTTCTGCGATGCATCATCGTTGGCATAGGAGCAGTGACCATTCGTCTGCATCGGAGCTCCATACGCAGCAGGGTTCGCCGAACTGTCGTTTGAGACACACTTCCAGTAGCCCCCTGGTTCATTCGGCCAGTGAATTGCTCCACTGTAGAGTGTCGATCTGCCGTGACGCACCTTCGAAGCCGACGTTCACTTCTTACTTCAACGGCACATGGTGATCCACAGTTTGCACGTCGCTTATTCGCAATGGTGCTATTTCTTCAATCACGATACACTTTAAGCACAACAGCACGCAAACGGTTCACAAACTGCGCTGTTTCAAATATACTGCCACCCTTGGCATGAAAGCCGATATACACCCCTTTTTACAAATCTGATAAAACGGCCCTTTTATCCATGACAGTAACGAGTAATGTGTTTTCAGGTTGCCTATAGCAGACCTCATATATCTCCCAAGCTAGCTCACGACAGGTGCCTTCTTACATTGGTTACGCGCTGTTGACGTCAAAAGCAGAAGGTGGTCACAAAAATGTAAGTCGACTGTGTATATACCTGTTATTGAATAAGATGCCTAAAAATAGCGATCTGCAGAAGCTGATTAGGGAATAAAGTATGTATGTTAACGTCATTACCTACTGTGGGAATGACGTAGGACAGCATCTTTCTTTTAGTACAATAGCCGTTTTGAATCGGAAATCAATTCCTTTTTACCAGACAACAACACACATATGTTCAATTACTTCTTTGTGCTGCTCTTTTCATGTAGGCATATCTCTGATGCTAAGTATTTGCGGTCATGATTTTGAGTTAAATCAGCAAAGTCCATCTAAATATGTTCAGTGGGGAATTAACATATACACTATCTACCAACAAGTAATTGGACACCACTGCAATCGATGATATCTGCGGTCCGTTAATTATCGTGTGGGAAACAACAACGCAACCAGTCGCATGCAAGATGCCACGCAGTTCGGAGCTCTCCGATTTCAAGAAAGGTGTAATCGTCGGGTATCACAGAAATGGCCGATCCATACGTGACATATCCAGCTAGTTGAAGTACCCAAAATCGACAGTGGCCTAGATGATTGGCAAGTGGAAGATGAGAGGTAACTGTCGGAATGTGCCCCGACCTGGCAGACCCACAAAACTGGAAGTTAGAGACCGACGGGTGCTGGCCAGAGAAATTCGGAAGAACCGCACCAAATCGATGGGCCACATCCGCGAGGAGTTTCAACAGGCATCCGGGAGTGTTCTTTCAATGAATACCATCCGTATGGAAGCCCATCTGCTCGGTTATCATGTGCGTGCTGCCGCCCACAAGCCTTTGATCACTAAGTCCAATAGCGCTGCTCGGCTAACGTGGTGCAAAGAACGTCGACAGTGGACCGTTGAACAGTGGAAACAGGTTCTCTGGAGATATGAATCAAGGTTCAACCTCTACCGTTCGGATGACAGGGTCTGGGGTTGCAGTCTGCCATGAGTACGCCTCCTGCCGGAATGTATTGTGCCGACTGTGAAGTTCGGCGGCGGTGGAATTATGTTATGGGGGTGTTTCTCCTGGTAAGGCACGGGACCCTTGGTCGTAATTCCTGGTAGACTCAACACCGAGACGTACTGCACCATTTTGGATGACCATGCGCTTCCTACGTTGTGGCAGTTTTACGGGGTGGACCCATGTTACTTTCAGGATGACAATGCCACCTGTCATGTTGTTAGGTCCACCATGGCTTGGTATGGTGACAATTGGGTTAATTGAATGAACTGGCCTGCGCAAAGCCCGGATCTTAACCCTATCGAGCACCTCTGGGACGAGTTGGAGCGTCGACTTTAGGGGTGCCCCCACCGTCCGATATCGGTGAAGGAACTGACTAGTCTTATCCAAGCCGCGTGGAAGAAAATACCGCTAACCGTCGTACAACGCCTGGTTGAGAGTATGCCCAGGAGGGTAGCAGCTGTAATCGCTGCTCGTCGAGTCTCCACCAACTATTGAAGGTGAATAAACTTCGTTTTCCTTTGATATCTTAGGTGTCCAATTAGTTGTTGGTAGATAGTGTATATTAGGTTGCAACTTAATTCTAGGCCACTAACCGCAAGCGATCATAGAACGTCGGCAAATGGAACTAGCTGTGTGCGATATTAGCTGATTGCAGAGTCATCCAACAGCTTTAAAGGCAACCGTAACAGTTTACAGGTGTAGTGACAGAAGGGACGAACGTTGACGGTGAAAGCAATGTCGTTCGAGAAGCAACATTTGAGGCACTGCCTCCTGTTCGCGTTTCATCTGAAAGAAAGTGCCGCGGAAGCCCAGAAAATGATATGTGCTGCTTTGCGTGAGGCTGCTGTGTCCTACAGTACGTGTAAGAAATGGTTCCAGGGGTTTAAGCAGGGATATTTCGATCTCCGTTATGCAGAACGTCCGGGACAGCCTCAGAAAGTTGACGATGAGGAACTGGAACAACTATTGGACGCGGGACCCTGTCGCACACAGTCAGAGCTCTCCCAGGAACTCGGTGTAACACGGCAAGCCATTGCAAAGCGCCTGCACAAGCTTGGACGGATTCACACCACTTCACAGCTGCGAACAAGTCTAGGCGCTACGATGTTGCTGTGTCCTTGCTCTACATATTTAGGAAGAATAATTTCTTCCCCAAGATTTTGACCTGTGATGAGAAGTGGATCCCCTACGTTAATCCTAAGCGGCAAAAATCGTGGGGTTATCCAGGTCAGCCTACCACCAGTACCGCCAAACCGAATATCCATGGCAGGAAGTAGTTGCTGTACATATGGTGGAATCAACGCGTTGTCGTACACTATGAGTTGCTCAAACCTGGTGAAATGGTCAATGCTGAGCGTTCTTGTCAGCAACTCATTCGTGTGAGTGACAGGATGGTGGCGAAAAGGCCATGCACCGGCAAGGGCAGAAGGTCGGTCCTGTTGCTTCAGGATAACGCGCGTCCTCACCGCGGAAACGACTTTAAACACGATCACCGACCTGGGATGGGAGTTTTTGTCCCACCCGACGTATTCTTTAGACTTCGCCCCGTCGGATTATCCGCTCTTTCGTTCCCTGCAACATCACCTGAGTGATACGCTCTTCACTTCTGTCGAGGAGATCCACACAAGTATTGATGACTTTATCAACTCGAAACAGCCCTCTTTTCTCCGCAGTGGCATTCAACAGCTCCCTGGACGATGGCTCAAATGTATCCAACACGACGGGGAGTATTTCCCTGATTAGGTACATATTCGATTTGCTATAATTTGCTGTCAACATGTCGTGCCTGTGGCCGAGAATTAAGTTGCACACTTAATAGGATAAGACTACATAATTTTTCTTCTAGTAATAATACTTCTATGTAGTTGAAAATCACTGCATGTGTGTTAAATTTCATAAATTGGACCGATAATTATTTCTAAAGCACACAGTTGGAGGAACAAAGCTTTGTTTCTTTTAAACAAATTTTCTTTTGCACATGTATTTATGTTGCATTTGCATGAACGAATACAAAATGCAGCTATGGAGAGGTGATACGTACAAGCATATTCTTGTATTTACATGTTATATTAATGTTGAAGAAACAGTCGTAGACCAAACAGAAGTTCGGAACTGGCATCCGAGTACATTGCGTCAGTAGAATATTCAGGCCACACTGGTGAGCGAGTTGGTTCTGCACATTGGGTTTGGCTAGTAACCTATTTGGCATAGGGTTCAGTCATGCTTTCCCTATTCTTACATTTACTGACGTGTACTTATTTTGTGCTGATTTGTTTTTCATTCTACTGAGTTTTGTGTTTTCGGACACAACTTTTACGATCTTGCTTTTTATTTCTAATTTTTGGATATTTACTTAGTTTTCACATTTTTAGTAATATTGTGTCAAGCACTGGAAGTGCTCCTTCTGAAAGATCATATCACTTTCCCTAATTTTTTGTATCAGAAAGAAAAAATCTTCCTCCTGTTTGAATGGAAGCGGGAAGTTTTTGAACATGATGAGGCATAATTTCAAATCTCAGACCTCCATCCAAAGAAGAAATGCTTGCTTAGACTCTAATTCTGACTGATTTATTCCAGATCATTAAGAAATATCATCAGTACTTCTAGAATATTAAGTTTTCCTATTTGGGATGTCTTAGAAATGACTTCAATGATTAAAGTGATTCTTTCCTTAATGTGTTGCCACACAGGAAAAAATTTTAGAACACAAAATTCTTAGCATGCTATTAAATGGATGTATTCATATTTTCTTGGGAATGCCTGAATATAGTGGAACATTTCTTCGTTGATGTACGAAAGAAATCATTTAAAAAAAAACGTTCTCACAAATGGCATATAGATTTGCTAAAATGCCTTTATTGTTCAACAGTGATTGTATACCAGGCCACCCCAGTGACGCTGTGGTCTAAGCGCTATCTTACGACCATTCGTCTGAGATGGGGTCTGGATTCAAATCCCGGTGAGGCATGGATGTTGTTTTTGTCTTACAGCACTGGCTCTCTCCTTTGCCTGGAACCATTCACCTCAAAGTATGAACGAGAGACCGCTTACATCCCATTCAGTTGCTCACGGTAATCGTTAAACATCCAAACAGGCTATATACCAGTTGATGAATGTTTTCAGTAAGTAAGTAAGCAGTCTGTATTTCATGACAGTGCACAGGCTAATTCCTAATTAAACTTATTGTGCTTTTTAGAAAGTTAACTTGTATGTTTTCTGCGTTCTTTTTTCAAAGTACCTTTCTTTTAATAACAAATCTGGATTATTTATCATTCCTTTTAATACAGTAGCACACATACTGAATCATTTTGATTCAAGACCCCAGGTTTAACAACCAGATGTAGCAAGAGCACATTCATAGTTTTGATGAGAATACCGGAAAATTTATATGCAGAGTGGGGACAGAAATAATTGGATACTTATCTAGTAACAGGTAGGCACAGTTTTCTCCCTGACAAAGGCAGTCACTAGACGAGGCACCGATTCCAAAAGTACACGAAAGCATTCCAGAGATAACTTTCCCACAGACTGGCTACAACACTGTCCATAAATCCATTGTATTCCTGGGTGCAGGATCCAAAGCTCGAAAGGATCTTTTTACAGAGTTGATGTGAGTCTGACCCTATTTGTCCAAACATGGCCCTTGGGACATAAAACTCATCCAATCAACCACAGGGTTGATGCCCAGTAAACAGATGTGACGTACTACAAAGGTAAATGACGTGTCAAGACGACAAATCTTCAGCGATATATTCCGTCAGTGTAGCTTAGTCGGTTAGAGCATTTTACTCCGGAGAGAGGGGACACAGATTTTCTTCACTGACAAACTCTTGTTTTCACACGATGAGAGCGTTATAGAGAGGAAACTTTTGTGAGTTCTAGGATTAAACTATTCCAGCCATGTTCTTGTCAGTGGCAGTTCTTAACAAATCATTTTGGGGGGTGGGGGGGGGAGCACAATTCCTGCATGTGACCGTAGTTAATCAAAATTAATATATAATTTCCCAAAAAAACGGATATATTTGAGGGGCCCTGAGCCGCGCAGCCCCGGCCTAGAACCGTCACTGGTTCTTGTCACCACAATTCTGAGGAGACTCATTGTCCTTTCTGGAAAAGTCCATTCTCATGTGGGGGCACATTACAATGAACAGATGCAGGTGGTCTGTAAGGATGAACATGTAGTATGGACAGTAGAGTGCGGCGAAAATTATGTGTAGGCATGCAAAATAAAAAAAAAACCTTATTTGTAAGGGAATTTCGTTCTGCGATTTTGTTTTGATTCTTTCGTTACTTCGTCTTTAAATAAAGGAGTTGACTGTTTCCTCTTTGTTTATACTGTTTTAGGGGCTTTTATGCGCTCAATTTAATGGCACAACATGTTATTTTCCTAAAACATTTATCCAAACCAAGTTCGTGTGATGCTTTGAACAATTTGCAGAATGTTTCACGGCTTAACCCAGGGGAAAGAGTAAAAAGAAATCGCTTTTTATCTTAGGGAAGGCAAATCAAGTGAGATATGTTTCTTTAAACAAATTCAGGCCCCTTCGTGAAATTGGATGATTTTTGTACCGTAATTTTTTGAGATCATAAGCTGCCCATATAGGATATTTATTTATAGAGTATGAATACGGTTTAGGAACTTCTGGTGAAAAACTTTACCCTCTGTAAGAGGGTGTTACAGAATACGGAATGTTGAAGTAGACTTCTAGATAAGTAATATGTGTAAGTACGCAGCAAAGTATGCATTAGGTATGGAGGGAAAATGAAGAGCACGTGAATTCCGACTATTTTTTGAATTTTAAATTTTTTTTCCTTTAGAAAAGGGTAAAAGTTACTCATAATTTCATTACAAAGTAAATACTGCCAACAAAACAGATTTTAGTCTTAAAACATTACAAATCCAATCGGTTTGTTAAATAGAAGCGTTGAAATATATACTTTAATAAGTTCGTTTGCTTACATTCTAAAACGTCGATAATAAGCCACTCAGGTTTGAGCTTGGTCTTTCGCTGCTTACACAATATAATTTTTCTGTAAAGCATGGGGAAATCGGAAGACATTAATTTTGCATCATCCATTTTTCTCATTTTCCTTTTGCAGTTTGACTTTTGCATATACCAAAAAAAGAAGCATTGCATTTCTCCAAATGTATCAAAAAAGATCCCTCTGAAATTACGCACAGGATCGCAAATCCCAGACAAGGTGGTAGTCGAAAAAAATTCTGCTTTCCATTGTTTATTGCAATTCGCTCTCGCATTTTAGCTAGATTTTCAGGGGCAGTTAACATAAGTACCCTGGACGAAAAAATTACGGAATGCTGTCATCCGGAGGAACAGTTGGAAACTGGTCAGGCAGATAAAAATGCGTGTATATAATGGAATGGAAAATATTGTATGGTACTTGTTACTTTTTCAGCCTTGTAAGACGTGTATGCCTAATCAGTTTTATTGTTGCTTACAGGTAGCACCATGGGTACAAAAGGTGACGTAACAGAGTGGTAAAAAGGGAGCTATCGTCTTTGGTCGTAAACATGGTCATTCGCTGAAGGAGGTGGCGTAGTTCGTTGGCGTGTCCAAGTCCACAGTTAGTAGTGTTCATTTAGCGTGAAAGAAGTCGGCCAGAGACAATTCCCGTCGGAGAAGCTGCAGCAGAAAAACCATCGTGAGCAACCGTGATCGTCGACGTCTGGGGCAATTATCAAAAACAAAACGGTTCCAAACCCAGCAGGAATTGCTACAAGAGTACACTGCGGGACCCAGTCAGCCTGTTTCCGAACGAACGCTACGACGAGAACTGCATGGTGTAGGAATATTCAGTCGAGTAGCTAGGGTACGCCCCAAGCCGTGTGCCATACACAAGAAAAAGCGGCTGGAATGGGCGAGGGAACACCGACACTGGACCACAGAACAGAGGCGACGCATCATCTGGTCGGACGAATCCAGGTTCTGCCTGTATTCCAATTATGGTCGATCCAGGTTCATGCCGAAGGCCGGAGAAGCCTTCAACGCAGAGTGTGTGCAAAGGGCTGTACAAAAGGGGTGGTGGTGGTGGAAGTGTCATGTTTTGGGGGTGTATATCCAGGGCTTGGGTAGGTCCCTTAGGTTACGTGTCTAATGGCATAAAAGCGGTGGACTACGTGAATCTGTTGGATAACAAGGTGTTGCCATATGTCCAGTTCCTCCAAGATGCCGCCATTCCAGATCCACGTTATCAAGACGACACCTGCACTGTCCACCGAGCTGCCATTGTGCAGGATTGGTTTGCAGAACATGAGGTCGACGTCACACATCTCACCTGTTCCGCCAATTTGCCTGATCTCAATGTTATAGAGAAAATTTGAGACATGTTAGAACGGGCCGTTAAGAAGAGACAACAACACCCTTCCAATTTGACTGCTCTGCCGGAGCAGTTGTTCACGGCGTGGGGCAAACTGGACATTAATGTCATCCGCTCCCATATTAACAGCATGCCAAAGAATATCAAGGCTGTACTTCGAGCTCGTGGTGATGTAACCCCATATTAACCAATAAAATTAGCATTCCGTAACGTTTTGTCTGGTGTGCTTAGGTGTATCGTATGTGGGAAGAAACAAAGGGGTCAAAGGGAAAGAGTCTAATTGGTAGAGGTCTGAAAAGTAAATTCAACCGAGAGAGACTTCGCATACAGTGCTTTCTTCGTCGATGTTAGTTTGCTGCCTAGGATCGACTCCTTCAAACAGCACAATCTCAAATGACTATGGACATTATGATGTAAAGGTAGTTTTCATATGAAGGTTGGTTTTTTTAAATACGTGCAAATAGGTAAACTTCGTTTAATAAAAATCTTCTGAAATCAGGTACATAGTTTCATAATTGAAATAAGTATGCTAACACTATTTTAAATTAAGTAACTTAACTCTAGTAGGACGTAGAACATTGGACATGGAGTCCAGTGTCATTGGTGTGCTCTACCCTCCTTTTGAATCTTTGGGAAGGTAAGAGTACCCATCGTGATAGCATGTACACCGACGCCTTATCCACGAGCTGACCCAAAGCACAAAGTGATTCTCTTGCAGAGACATTCTGTAATCCATATCCGACCCATATTTACCTTAAAAGAAATGATTTAAAAGCACTGGTTCATGGGTCAAGAAAATGAGGAGGCTTACAAATGGGATCTGCTCAAAGAGGAGGTGCCAGTACTATAGACATTCACAAACGAAATGAATATAAAAATTAATTACGTAACAAAATAGCAATGTGGAATGAGCAAATTTCAACTTTTAAAATTATCTTCATGGTGTTATAGTTGAAAATAAAGTCTTCAGAACCACCGCTTCTTTTTCTTTTTTCATCAAAATAAGATGTTTCGAAGTATATCTGGTGCAGTATTTGTTCTGAGTATGGATTAATGCTACATTCATTCATGAAAAATTTTTTAAATTTGTTCACAGTTAAATTATTAAAAAAAATTTCACGACTAAATTCGTTTTACAATTCAGGATCTAACAAAATGTTTTCATTAGAGAATTTATGAGGCTATTCTCCTGTACATATGGGTGTTTCTATCGTGGTGTGCAAGACAGATTTCTAGCCTCTTTCGATTGTTACAGTCGGCTGCTGTTCACAAGCCTGAACTATAGGTTGGAGTGAAAATAAGCAAACAAAATTTGTGAGGAATTTTGATTTCCCTATATGTTGAAATTGGTCATACAACGTGTTTATTTACCAGGCAAAAATTGGGTGTTTTGTAGGATTATATCTGTCGGTGACCAAAACTCTTAAATCCACGCAGTCGAGTCACAGTATTGTGACCACCTCCTGCTTTAGACGTCAACAGCGCGCAGTCAATGAAAAAAGCACGTGTCGTGAGCTGCCTTGGAGGGTATATATACTGCCTGAGAATAGCTATGAGTCACGTTTTCTGCTTCAGCTGGCTTGGAGGGTATATAAGGTGTGCTGTAGGAAATCTGAAAACATATCACTCGTCCCTGTCATGGATAAAAGGAACGATTATCAGATTTGCAAAAATGGACGATTATCTGGTTTCGTGGTAAGGGTAACAGTATTTCTGAAACAGCGCAGTTTGTGAACTGTTCGCGTGCTGCTGTGGTTACAGTGTACCCTGATTGGAGAAATGGCATCATTTCAAATAAGCGACGTGAAAACTGTGTAGCAACACGTGCCATTGATGTGAGAGATGAACGTTGGCTTCGAAGGAGCTTTAGAACCGATAGACACGCTACAGTGGAGCAACTCACTGGTGGAATGAACCAGAGGGCTACCGGAAGTGTGTCTAAAACGACAGTTCAGTGAATCCTGCTACGTATGGGGTTACGATGCAGACGTATGGTCACCGCACCTGTGCTAACGAAGTTGCATCGGAAGAAAAGGCTTACATTTGCACGGCAGTATCGAAATTGGTCCTCTGCTGATTGGCAAACGATTGCGTTCTCCGATGAGTCGCGTTTTCTTCTTCATTGGACAGATGGACGTAGGCGTATGAGATGAGAAACATCGGAGAACAAACACTTTTCAAGCATTGCTGGAAGAACACAAGCTGGTGGGGGCAGTGTTATGGTCTGGGGAATGTTTTCGTGGCATTCTCTGGGTCCACTTAAACCTGTGGAAGGCACTGTGAACCAAATTTGTCATAAATCCATCCTTGCAGACCACGTGCAGTCATACATGCTGTTGTCTTCTCTGGGGCGGATGGGATCTTCTAGAACGACAATGTAACATGTCACACAGCTAGAAATGTCCGGGAGTGGTTGGAAGAGCACGATGAAGACTTCAAAATACTTCCCGGCCACCTAATTTCCCAGACTTAAACCCAATTGAATATCTGTGGGACCACCTTAGTCCTGGTGTTCGCTCTATGGATCCTCCACTACGCACCCTCCAGTAGTTGTCAAATGCACTGAAGTCAGCATGGCTCCACATACCTGTGAACACCTTCCAGCCCCTTATTGAGTCACTCCCAACCCGTCCAGGTGCAGCCCTCGCTGCACACGGTCGTTACTCTGGATTATAGCTGGTGGTCACAATAATATGACTCGACAGTTTAGTAAGAAATTATCGAAATATATTATTTTTCATTTCTTTTAGTATATAATTCTGCATATCGTTAGTCAAAACAACGAAGAACGTACCACAGAACGGTGGATACATGTTTAATGTGAAGCATTTTACGTTTGTTTTTTCAAAAAGTCCGATTTGGTTTCAAATTTTAGTAATTACTGCAGATACACAATTCTTGATCTTACAAAGCCGTCTCTTGCTTCTGGTACGCATACTGTCTGTACTGCTTCAGTAACCAGTTTCATACAACGCTTTGCTGCCTGAAAATAGAAGTGGAAATTTAAACTTTCTATTGGCTCTTGGACACTTTTCACATTAGCAACCATTCGTTTAAGTTCATCAGTGGGAATGTTTTTTGTACTCGTAATCGGTGGCTCAGTAACAGTGATTGTTTGCCAGTTTATTGACTCAATGTAGTCATTAGTTTCAAATTTAATTTTTGGTACTTTAGGCTTTCTAATTCCTTTCGTAGTGATATTAATTCTAGATTTTAAAATGCATCTTAAACACAGTACCTTGATAGGGGAGGATTCGTCACGGATTCTTTGGCCACCTGAAAATATATTCGTCAGCTATGAAAATATTTTCAGGTGGCCAAAGAATCCGTTTATTTGAATTACCTTCTTAACTACTGTTCGTAACTCAAGTGACAAATATCGAGATCACTTGATCAAATGGTCCATCGTTACATAGGGACTTGACTTTTACTTCAAAGCATGTTGGACCATAAACTTTATAAATATAATTCACCAATACTTGCAAATTTTCAGAGGGATTCAGAGTTCCCAAGTACACCCTCTGTGTTCGGTTGACAGTTGCCAACTATCTCGAATGCGCCCTTTTCCCGAATTGTCTGGTAACTAAGCTATCTGACAAATTTACATTTGATATGAAAGTAATAATTTCGTACAAATCAACGAAATAAATGTGCGTAGATTGCTTGCATTAGGGAATGGGCGAAGCCAGCGGAAACAAGTGGCAGACATGTTTCATGAGGTACAGAACGAACTACCGGTCCATGTTACGGGAGGGACAATACGCAATATACAGTTTGATGTTAAACGAGAATGTAACACAGAAATGTTGTTAAAAACACTCCTTGTGTGAAGCTAAAGCTTAACGTATTAAATAACGCTTTTTACCATTAGTAGGCGGCAACGGTGTTCTAAAAATAAAACGATATTTTAGTGAATATGGCTCGTTTGCAGGTGCGCCCCCGCTGAATAAAATTTCAAGCCATAATTTTTGGCCATTTCACAGAAATATTTTGTCTTCAGTGAAATGTTACCGATAATAGAGTAAAAGAATCAATCTACAATTTCGGTAAAAATCTTAGGTACTCGATGGGTGTCATAGCAACACTCATGCTACTGAAGGCAATTTGAATCACCACATAGCTTAACATTGCAAACGCTTAGGCGCCAAAAATGTATTAGTTTTAATTAAAAAAAAAGAAAGATGGGAAGAAAATGAAATGCCCACAAATACATATACACTTATATTATACACTATCTACCAACAAGTAATTGGACACCACTGCAATCGACGATATCTGCGGTCCTGATACACGTCACGGCCGCCGCCGTTAAATATCGTGTGGGAAACAACAACGCAACCAGTCGCATGCAAGATGCCACGCAGTTCGGAGCTCTCTCATTTCGAGAAAGGTGCAATCATCGGGTATTACAGAAATGGCCGATCCATACGTGACATATCCAGCTAGTTGAAGTACCCAAAATCGACAGTGGCCTACGTGATTGGCAAGTGGAAGATGAAAGGTGATTGTCGGAATGTGCCCCGACCCGGCAGACCCACAAATCTGCAAGTTAGAGACCGACGGGTGCTGGCCGGAGAAATTCGGAAGAACCGAACCAAATCGGTGGGCCACATCCACGAGGAGTTTTAACAAGCATCCGGGAGTGTTCTTTCAATGAATACCATCCGTAAGGAACCCCATCTGCTCGGTTATCATGGACGTGCTACCGCCCACAAACCTTTGATCACTAAGTCCAATAGCGCTGCTCGGATAACGTGGTGCAAAGAACGTCGGCAGTGGACCGTTGAACAGTGGAAACAGGTTCTCTGGAGTGAAAAATCAAGGTTGACCCTCTACCGTTCGGATGGCAGGGTCTGGGTTAGGCGTCTGCCTGGGGAACGCCTCCTGCCGGAATGTATTGTGCCAACTGTTAAGTTCGGCGGCGATGGAATTATGCTATGGGGGGTTTTCTCCTGGTGTGGCACGGGATCCTTGGTTGCAATTCCTGATAAACTCAACGCCGAGACCTACTGCATCATTTTGGATGACCATGCGCTTCCTACGTTGTGACAGTTTTACGGGGTGGACCCATGTTACTTTCAGGATGACAATGCCACCTGTCATGTTGAGAGGTCCACCATGGCTTGGTATGGTGACAATGGGGTTAATCGAATGGACTGGCCTGCGCAGAGCCCGGACCTTAACCCTATCGAGCACCTCTGGGACGAGTTGGAGCGTCGACTTAAGGGGTGCCCCCACCGTCCGAAATCGGTGAAGGAACTGACCTGTCTTCTCCAAGCCCAGTGGAAGAAAATACCGCTAGCCGTCGTACAACGCCTGGTTGAGAGTATGCCCCGGAGGGTCGCAGCTGTAATCGCCGCTCGTGGAGGCTCCACCAACTATTGAAGGTGAATAAACTTCGTTTACCTTTGCTATCACAAGTGTCCAATTACTTGTTGCTAGATAGTGTATAACTCTGCATCATTGTCAACTATTGTCAATCCACTTCTGGGTGAAGGTCTCACGAAGTTTCTTCCACAACGGTCTGTCTTGAGCCAGTCTTCTCCAAGCCACAACCGCATGCTTTCGAATTTCATCCAACCATATCCCATGAGGTACCTGGGAATCCAATCTAAAATTTCGGTTTTCCGTTCTTCTGGAAACGTATCCAGCCGATTGCTATTTCAGAAATTTTACTCTGATCATGAGGGCCTCCACCGTTGTCATTTTCCCGATCCACGAGTTCCTCTTCTTATCTTTTCTGGCTACACCAAGTATGCATCTCTCCATGCTGCTTTGAATTGTCACCAATCGTTGTATGTTTTTTATTTAGTTAAGGTCCACGTCTCTGCTCCGTACGTAAATACTGAAAGGATGCCCTGATTAAACACTTTATAATTGCTTATTGCTGTTAAAAACTGTTCTATTGTATATACTGTATGCATATACATATATGAATTCTCCTGTCCACTATATATATGTGTGTCTGTTTCTTAAGCTAATACTAGCAGTACTTCATGGTATATAATATTTAAAAAAAAAGTAATTCATGGTGTTGCATGTACAGACCTCAAAAAAAAAAAAACAAAAAAAAAAAAAAAAACGAGCCATCCCCTTTAACTTTCGAACCATTTGCCGCAGATAAACAAGAAAGGTACCGTTGGAAAGCACTCGAAGGGAACTATCACGTGATGTAAAGAAAAATGCTAATTAAGCTAATTAACATGTTAATTCTCTCATTATCTTCGAATTTCATTATCACATGGAAAAACTCCTTATCTCATTATCACATGGAAAAACTCCTAAATCTTAAATATCGTCCAAATCGGATGATTAATAGCGAAGATATCTGCAAATAAAGTTAGAGAGAGCATCCATATATCTACATCTGGAAAACTGACCTGGGATTTTTCGTTCCCTGCAAGAAGAGTGATAATGCTGGAAAGTCTGCGTGTTGCGCGAACCTCCAACAAATTGAATGCAAAGTACAGACGAGCAAAGGCCCAGTAACGGAGTTCATTTACTCTTGCCGTTTCCTTTATAACAACTTCATTTATTCGTGCTAATGATTTGAAATAATGTTAGAATAAACAGTAGGTATTTTTTAATAACGGAAAACCCGAATCTATGCAAGCTGAAATTTGTTTTGAATATTCTTGTTTCCGATCATTACACTTTCTCGAGACACTGAGTATTCGCGTATCACTGAAAGGTTGTTTCAAAATAGAAAATTGAAGCAGAACCACGAAATCCAATTTTTTAGAACGTCTTTTGTAAAAAAAGATCGTTTTTTGTCATTGGTTTGTCCGTACGTCCGTCTGTGGACATCATATCTTTGCAACTATTAGTCCGATTTGAAAAAAGATTTTTGAGTTGGGAAGCTTAATATGTGCCAATGATGATCCTTTATTTCGTTTTTTTTTTACGATGGGAAATTTCGCCACTAGAGGGCGTAAACGCAGATGATATCGAAATCGAAACACATTTTATTACATATATTTGCTTTTAAACATCTGACTGAAAAACACTTTTACTTTTCGATTCCAGTTATGTCGAAAAGCACTTCAGGTATAGTCACTCTTTCAAGTTACGCATAGCTTTTACGCAAGTGGGTGTTAAAATAAATTGCGTTTCCCCCGATATCTGCGCTTCTAAAACTCCGATTTCAGAAATTCTTTCCTTCAGTGGATACATCTCCTGATGGGAAATCTTTTGCATATATTTCTAATTTTTGGTAAAGAACGGTTTGGCCAATACGCGTAAATGTTAAGTCAGCTTCTGATGAATTTGAAGCAAAATCTGAGCTTTAAAAATCTGGATTGAAAAAGTTCGTTCCTGGATCGATACTACTCAAGTCTATAAATGTTTTCGGAATTTTTTCTTCTTAAAAAAATGCATGGTTTTTCCGCCAGGGAGCGTAGAGGTATGTCAATTTTTTGTTAATATCTCTGCTTCTAAGAGTCCTAATTGAAAAATTACTTTCTTGTTGCATATAGTTTCTGATGCGAAATGTTTTTCATATAATTCCAAAATTTTCAAGTAATTCATAGACTATCCGCTAGGGAGTGTAAAGGTAAGTTGCGTTTTCCCAGATATCTCTGCTTCCAAAACTCCGATTTGAAAATTTCTTACTGTATCACATACAATTACTGATGGGAAATGTTTTGTATACAATTTCTCATATTTGGGAAAGACTAGTTCGGCCACCAGGCGGCGTAAGTGTTTATTTCTGTTTCTGATGTATTTGCATCTAAATCTGAGCTCCTGAAAACTCGATTGAAAAAAATTCTTTCGTGGACCCATTTCGCTCTCTTTGGGAAACATTTTCAGAATACTCTCTTCTTATAATAATGTATAGCTTTTCCGCCAGGGAGCGTAGATGCATATCTTATTTTTGTTCATATCTCTGCTCCTAAAAACTCCTAAGAGTCCGATTTTAGAAATTATTTCTTTGTTCGAGAGCATATCCGCTGCGAAATGTTTCTCATGTAATTTAAAAATTTTCTTAACGCAGAAGTCTGCCACGAGAGGACGTAAGCTCACATTCCCATTTACAGCGATATCTGAAGGACTAAAACCCCGATTGAAAACTTCTTTCTTCGGTCAGATACTACTAAATGTGCAAACTCTCTGAGCGTCTTTTCTTACCAAATTAATCTAAAAGTTCGCCGCTAGGGCACGCCAATGTTTTTCTTAATATCTCTGTTTTTAAGTATGCGATTTTAAACATTCGTTCAACATCGATGCCATTTATCTTGTGGAACACTTTAGGTTAGCATTTGAAGTGTTTTATAGTTCACAGTTCTGTCGCTAGGTGGTGCTTGTGTACTTCTGTTTGCAGCTGTTTCTTCGCTTCCAAAAACCCTATTTAGAAATTGTTTTTTTTTTTTTACTGTACGCCATTCACGACAATACAGATGCGAAACATTATCCTCTTTAAATAATGCACAGATTTTCTGCTAGGTGGTGTAAAAGCCAATGTTTTCTTTTTTTTTTTTTTTTTTTCGCTACCTATGCTTGCGGGAGACGTATTTGAAAATTTGAAAAGTTATTTTTCCTTAGGATAGCTTTTTCAATGAAGAATATTTTAGGCCTACTTTCAGGTTTCCTATTATGTAAAATTCTTGAGCTAGAAGGAGTTAAGTTATATCATGTTTCTTTCTGTATTTGTTCTTTTAACTGTTCGATTTGAAAATCTGTTTGTCACCGATATCCCTCTGTTATGAGAAAATATTTGTGCGCTATTTGTTAATTTTTGTAAGGTACATTTTAGACGGTGTTAGAAGAAATGTAGTTGTTTTTATTTCTGGTCTTTTTATTGATTGTTAAAATCCGGTTGATATTTTCTAACTGGCTGCGTTGACTTTGAATAACTTTAAAAATTTTTAATTTGCGTCAGAAACGGTTCAAACGATGTGCTCATTGCAACAGAAAATTCGGTGTCATCATTGCTTTTATTTCAAATATTTGGAAGGCACAAATATAGAAAACGAGGATGTAAATAACAAATATAACTGGAAATAAAGCTCTATGCTACTTGTCATTGGTCGCGTATTACGAGAATCAGCTGAAAAAGTCGACGTTCGAGCCGGGAACAGCCACACATGAACAGGGAGTCCAAATAGTCCTAATTAGGGCAGGAGCTAGTTTCAAACAGTTCAACCTAATGAAATAAACCCGCAAAATATAGTGTATGCTCCATTCTGATATACCGAACCATGAAAAGGTTCTTTGTCACAATGATTAAAGTCATGAACTCATATATACGCCATGGAATAAACACTGAGTAGCCACTTTATTATGACCACCCTCTCAGTACTTCGTTGGACCACCTTTTGCCTTTAATACTGCGTCGATTCTTCGTGGCATGGACTCCACGAGATGTTGATAGGTGGTTTGTGGAATGTGAGACCGTGCTTAATGAATAGCACTTTCCAGGAGTGTGAGATTGCAGGGTTGAGGATCCAGCTGTCTGATGGCTCGTTCAATTTCATCCCACAAATTCTCAATGGGGTTGAGATCTGGAGATTGTGGAGGCCACCTAAGCAAAGTAAACTCACCGGCATGTTCCTGAAACTAATCCTGTACAATACGAGCACTATGGCAGGACGTATTATCTTGTTGAAGGTAGCCATCGCCATTGGGATAAAATATCCACATGACAGGATGCACTTGGTCCGCAACGATGTTTAGATATGATGTGCCAGTCAGACACGAATTAAAGGGCCTAAAGCATGTCAGGAAAACATTTTCCAAACCATAACGTTGCCTCCACCAGCTTGAAGGGTTGTAGCAATGCATTTGGGGTACATGCTTTCGTGATGTTTTCGCCAAATTCTCACTCGGCCATCGGTATGGTGCAACTGAAAACGTTATTTATCGGACCACATAATTTGTTTCCAATTATCGACTGTCTAATCCTTGTGCTCCTGTGTGAACTGGAGACGCTTTCTCTTGTTAACTGCAGACAGCAAAGGTGTTCGAACAGGCCTTCGGCTGCCATATCCCACCCGATGCAGTGTATGGCGAACAGTGCGTGCATGGATCATTTTAGAGGATCATTGATTACGATGGTCTGTAATTTGCTGCACTGTTACCCTCCTGTTGCCTGTTACCAGTCTCGACACTCACCGTTCCGTCCGAGCAGTCACTAGTCGATGACGACCACACGTTGCACGTAGAGACCCAGTTTTTTGGATGACAGTCCGGTCTCTAAACACTTTAACAACAGCTGCTCTGGAACATTTCAAGAATGCGGCCGTTTCGGTGATACTCGCTCCATGGCTCCGAGCTCCTACAATCACCCCACGTTGAAAGTCCGTCAAATCTACTACTGTCGCAAGCACTAAGCTTTCCCTTTTTATACTAGCCTCTTTCTCTGGCGGCACCAACTTGCAGCCATAGCTCATTTGCTTTAAACTGTCAGGTGGTCATAATAAAGTGGCCACTCAGTGTATAAGGACTGGCGTTTCTGTTTACCTACTGAATGGATACAAATTAATGCCTATGTGCACCAAAATACATATGACATGTTTGAAGTCAAGTTTATCTTACCCAAAACCCATTATTTAAGTAAATTAGGGCCTTAGTACAGTTAAAATGATGTAGATGCTTGAGCCATGCCGTATTTCAGGAATTTCTTTTCTAGCCGTCCGTAGCATTTCGGAATATATAGCACATCAAAGTTTTCCAAGTGGAACACATTGAGAAAAGGTTGACAACTCATTCGGATCACATTGAGAAAGTAATTCCGGAAAATGTAGTATGTGCTACGATAGGGTTCTATGCTTTTGCCACGAAGTGTCCCGAATGTGTTATGTAAAAATACTAATAGCTTCTATTATAAAACATTTATGGTGGAAAGAGCTTTGATAACACATGCGGAACAAATTGATACACATTCGGAATACTTTGGTAACATATGAGGAACGCAATGAACACCCATTGTTTGGAAATAGCTTTCGCAAAATGTTACGAAATTGTACGATCTATTCCAAAAGATTTGTTATTTTCCACCTCAAAAACGCACTTTTCTTTCATAGTTATCTTGCTTAACAGACAAATTAATGGCAACAGCAATGTCTTGTAATTTAAAGGTGCGCCTCTCATACACTATAGTGACAAAAGTCACCAGACACCCCTTCAAAAACAAATGAACGGATCCGCTGCGTTGTTAAGATGCGCGGTACTGCTGAAAAGGATATAAAAACAAGTCTGCAGCTGACCGCGATCATATCGCACTATGAGGTTGAGTGAAAATGTCGCGGAGGGAGAGAACTGAATTTGACAAAGGGAAGATTATTGGGTGTTATATTAGTGGGCTGTCAATAAGAGAAACAAAGAGGCGTTTAAACATACCCAAGTCAACTGTTTTGGATGTACTGAATAAGTGGTTAGACACATGGCGTGCCTGAAGTAGCAAAACGTACCGGCAGACCAAAGAAAATCAGTTATAGAGAATGTCGAAGCCTCAGGAGAGTCGTTACAGCTAATCGACGGAGTTCTGCACCAGACCTCAGTGTGCAGGTGAGTAAAACTACTGGAACCTCGGTATGTACACGTACCAATCGCAGAGAACTTTATTCCATGGGTTACCGTGGTCTTCCGGCTGCTCATCAGCGTTTCATCTGCACTCGAAATGCTACTTGTCGTCTGGCATGGTGTATAGAGCATTTATCGTTTAGCGTAGATCAATGGCAGCGGATCCTATGGACTGCTGAATCCAGATACACGGTCCAACAGTCTGATGGCTGTGTGTGAGTATGGCGGCAGCTGGGGCAACTCTATTTACGACAGAGTGCTGTTCCTACGGTCAAGTTTGCAGCTGACAGTGTTCTCGTGTGGGAATATTTTTCGTGGTAGGGTCCTGGCCCATTGGTTATCGTGGACAAACCTGTTAACCAGCACGTCTACCTTGGTATTCTAGACAATTAAATCTTACCAACTCTGTGGCAATACTATGGAACCGAGCCTTGCCGGTACCAGCAGGATATTTCACCGAGCCATAAAGCAAGGACTGTTACGGCATGGTTTGACGATAATTCCGTATCGTGTGTGGACTGGCCAGCACAGAGCCCTGATCTTAATCCCATAGAGCACCTATGGAATGAATTAGATCACCGCATAAGAAGTTTGGAACCAAGGCCTACTACTAAGCAACAGTTAGCGGCAGCATTATGTACTGAATGGAAGCGCATACCTATCACTGTGTTCCAAAACCTTGTGGAAAGCATGTCTCGAAGGGTCAGTGCATGCATTAAGGCCAAATGTGGACCGACGCCGTACTAATGTATGTCCATAAATGTTATGTTGTGTTTCTCTTCTAGATGCCCGGTGACATTTGTCAATATAGTGTATATTAATTCCCCGTGTTAACTGAAAACAATATAATTTTCTTTGTTCGAAAGTATGAACGTTTGTCCCATTTTGTCGCCCACGGCGGACGCGTATACCACTTTGCTTTGTTGTTATAATAACAAGAACCGATTTTCAACAGATGCTGGCATGACGCCATTTCATCTAAATCATTTTTACTTGACGTCAGAGAAGCATTACATCAGATGATCAACTCTTTTGAAACAGGAAATCGTTACGTCATGAAATTTAGTTCCACTTTGTCGTTCATAAACGACATATAGAATTTTTCATTTAGAATCCTATCGTCTGTCTTCCTGTCTGTTAACCCTTTTTATAGCCATTTCTGGCTATAGATATATCCCAATTCTTTATTCGGGAGGGTGATTGTCTAATTTCCTTCGTTGACCAAACGGCTGGAGAAAGGCATTTTTCTGTTTCTGCTACTGCCAGCATGAGGAGAAAGACACAAAGTTCATCGGGCACCGACTTGACAGGGAACCATCTACGCATTGGCGTCCCCAAGCCCAGGGACTCTGTGGAATATTCCGAAAAAACCGCAGACCAGTTTGCCGGTAGGTCCGAGATTTGAACACCAGACAAAAATTCTGTCGTATAAAATTGAATTTTAAGATTCCCCTTGCGAACCCAAAATGCTTATTTTAGATTGTCAAACCAGTTTCTTTTTTCATTTAAGTCTAAAAAGCTGAAAGTTACAATAAAGTAGGCATCAGTGTATTTTTATTATTTCATGCGCATGCTGAAGATACATGATTTGGGGACTTCCTTTTATCTTAAACTACGAAATTCTCAGAATATAACTAAATTATTTTCGCAGAGTATAACCAGTTATTGTTTTATTTATAGTTGAAGAAGGAATGCAAAAGAAAACAAAAAGAAAAGAAAAATTCAGTTGGATCCGTATTAAACTACAATAGTGAGCTTAATGGTTCAAACGCTACTGGTTACGGTCATTTTCTTAACCGGTAGTCGAAAACGTTTCATGCCGAAGAGGCGATTTGCGTGCAGATCAAAGCTACACACGTAGATTCGGCTTCTGTATTGCAGCGAAAGGCAGTTCCGTTTTGTATATTTGAGACAGTTTAAGCAATATAACTACAGTGGAAAATATCAATGAATCGGAACAATAAGCAAATACATGCTGATTACACCATAATTCGAGATGGAATGTATACAAGAGCAAACCTGCAATATAAAAAAAATCAGGCACACGGATTCACTCGTGCAGGAAACAATTTGCGGTTTTCATTTGCATGGCCACAGTTTCATAATTTGACGAAGCTGTAAAGTATTTATGTAAGAAATATACAGAAAACACATTTATACGAAACTTTTGCTTTATGTAACGTACTGTTTACTTCTGATTTTGAATTAAACAATATACAGGAGTCAGCTATGTAACCAATGGAAAATTTAATTATGTATCTGCAGGAATGACGTCGTAAATTAAGTTATTTTCGTGTAAAATAATTAATTTATAATGTTCATCAATAAAAGTTGCCATTATGCATTGGATTTCCTCAATCCCATGGTTTCCGTCTCGTATTAATACAGCCTCAGTACGTATCAATGCCACGTGGAAACACTTTCTCCTAAGTGCTTATAACTATTGCGTGGTAAACCATTTTACAGTAAGTAGAGGAAAATATTTTTTTATGGACGGCCCCTTAATGGATGTTAGCTTGAGTTTTCGCTTATATCTCTGCAAGGTTTTATGTTATCACGCTGTAAATTTGGATTAAGAGGTTTAAAAATATTTCCCATCCTATGGACTATTTATCTGATATAGTAATAATTCATTTTTTTCATGATTCCATTTCATTATTTATAATACCCTTATTATAAACGTTTTGTTCTTATATAGCAGCTCATATTAACTGGGCCTCTTTGTGTTTTACTGTTGCAACACCGAAATACTGTATCTGTTCTCGATTAAATGATAGAAATCAAAAACAATTTCCGGAGTTTAACATTAGCGGCATTTTTTCCTTATCTAACTGCACACGCATTTATTTGTCGATTCCGCCACTGCACGCAAGCAGGGGTCATTTTCTTGTAGGACTTCGGTCCACAGTGAGTAGATTTTAGGTCCCAGCCGCCTACAGCGAGTTCGCCTTTTGGGCAGGACACAGAAACGAAAGGAATGAGGGCAAGTCTAGCGACTGTGACAGAACAGTTTGTAGTGAGATTAGAGTACAGTAGATGGCGCCACCGATGTTGCATATAGAGGGGTGAGAGAATTTCAGGGTGGGCATAGGAAAGGATACCCATTTAACCAGTGGGTCCAGCCTGGGGGCCGTCACTTAACGTGCTCGTCCGATGCACGGCGAAATTCAGTGATTGTTAACAAATTACACCACCTCCGCAATATCAGCCCAGGATCGAAACTGAGGGCCTTGCATTGGTAGTCTGAACTGCTAACTATTCAGCCATTCGCGGCTATTTGTCGATTCATATGAAATCTGGAATTTAAGGGTTTTATTATGTGCTGAAGAATGCGCGTAAAATACCATATCTCTTATATGGAAAAATTCGGAGACAGAGCTAATTAGCGTGTTAATTAGCTTAATTAGCATGTTTCTTCACGTCACATGATAGTTCCCTTCAACTGTTTTCCAACGGTACCTTACTTGTTTACATGCGACAAACGGTTCAAAAGTTAAGGGGTGGGGGGGGGGGCTCGTTTTATTTTTGAAGTCTGTACATCCGGATGAGCTTAACACACACACACACACACACACACACACACGGTCGAGTCGCATTATTGTGTCCACCAGCTCGTATCCAGAGTAACCGCCGTGTGCAGCGGGGACAGCAGCTAGACTGGCTGGGAGTGATTCAGTAAGGTGTTAAAAGTTGTTCACAGGTATGTGCAACCATGCTAACTGCAGTGCATTTGACAGCTGCTGCAGGGTACGTGGTGGAGGACCCATAGAGCGAACCACACGACCGAGGTGTTCCCACAGATGCGCAACTGGGTTTAAGCCTAGGGAATTAGGCGGCCAGGGAAGTACTTTGAAGAGTCTTCATCGTGCTCTTCCAACCACTCTCAGACATTTCTAGCTGTGTGACACGTCGCATTGTCGCGCTGGAAGATCCCATCCGTCCTAAAGCAGACAATCAGCATGTATGGATGTACGTGGTCTGCAAGGACGGATTCATAACTAATTCGGTCGATAGTGCGTTTTGCAGGTATGAGTGGACCCAGAAAATGCAATTCCCCAGACCATAATGTTATCACCACTAGCTTGTGTTCTTCCAGCAATGGTTGAAGAGTGTTTGTTCTCCGACGTTTCTCGCCTTATACGCAAACGTCGATCCTTTCAATTAAGCAGGAAACGTGACTCATCGGAGAACGCAATCCCTTGCCATTCAACGAATGTCCAGTTCCGATACTGCCGTGCAAATATAAGCCTTTTCTGCCGCTGCACCTTCGTTAGCATCAATGCAGTGATCATTCCTTTGCATCGAAGCCACATAAGCAGCAGGGTTTGCTCCCTTGTCCATTCGGCCAGTGTGCTCCACTGTAGCGTGTCGATCGGCCCTCACGCACCTTCGCAGCAGACGTTCACCTCTCACATCAGTGGCACGTGGTGCTCCGCAGTTTCCACGTCACTTATTTGCAATGGTGTCATTTCTACAATCATGATACACTTTAACTACAGTAAAATGCGAGCAGTCCACAAACTGCGCTGGTTTAGAAATACTGCCACCCTTCGCCCGAAAGCCGATAATCATCCCTTTTTGCAAATCTGATAAATCGCTCCTTATACCCATGACAGCAACGAACGATATCTCTTCAGAATATATATAAATAGAGAGAGAGAGATTCCTCACAGCCCGAACTTTCATCCGTGATGTATCAGAAATCTTTACAGGATTTTCGGAAAGTACCCTCAAAGAATTGTCGTTCACCTTAAGATGTTATTACAGACTATAACTGTCAGATCATGTTTACATTTCTACCTTGGGCATTTTAAATTTTTAATTTCATGTGTTCTACAACTCTAATTAAGGTTATGAGTTGTTTATTACAATTTTACAAGTAAGTTCTATTTGTTTTAAGTTCTTTGAGTCCTACTAACCAGTTCAGGTATACCTCGGGGCACCGGACGTCTTTCCCTGATGAGTGGCCTGGTGTTCCGGAGTTTTTTAATCATAAAATGTTTGTATTTTTCTAATTTTTATCTTCTTGATTTTTGGAATAAATTTGGTTCATTTTGATAATTTAGGGGTGTTATTTGGGGGTTTTGTATTACGATTGTAATTTATTTGTGGTTGACTCCATTGCTATACTGATTATGTTTGAAACCTGCAGCTGGGCGCGCTTTTGCAATAATCATATTACGTTTGTGTGCATCTTGCTGCATTTTAAGTCTTGCAATATATATATAAATATATACACTGAGTGGCCACTTTATTATGACCACCCCTCAGTACTTCGTTGGACCACCTTTTGCCTTTAATACTGCGTCGATTCTTCGTAGCATGGACTCCACGAGATGTCCATAGGTGGTTTGTGGAATCTGAGACCACGCTTGATGAATAGCACTTTTCAGAAGTGTGAGATTACCGGATTGTAGATCCAGCTGTCTGATGGCTCGTTCAACTTCATCCCACAAATTCTCAATGGGGTTGAGATCTGGAGAGTGTGGGGGCCACCTAAGCAAAGTAAACTCACCGGCATGTTCCTGAAACCAATCCTGTACAATACGAGCACTATGGCAGGACGCATTATCTTGTTGAAAGAAGCCGTCGCCCTTGGGATACACCATCCACATGACAGGATGCACTTGGTCCGCAACGATGTTTAGATATGATGTGCCAGTCAGACGTTGATCAACACGAATTAAAGGGCCCAAAGCATGCCAGGAAAACATTCCCCAAACCATAACTTTGCCTCCACCAGCTTGAAGGGTTGTAGCAATGAATTTGGGGGTCCATGCTTTCGTGCTGTTTCCGCGAAATTCTCACTCGGCCATCGGTATGGTGCAACTGAAAACATTATTCATCGGACCACATAATTTGTTTCCAATTATCGACTGTCCAGTCCGTGTGCTCCGGTGCGAACTGGAGACGTTTTCTCTTCTTAACTGCAGACAGCAAAGGTGTTCGAACAGGCCTTTGGCTGCCATAGCCCATCCGATGCAGTGAATGGCGAACAGTGCGTGCATAGATCATTTGAGAGGATCCTTGATTACGATGGTCTGTAATTTGCTGCACTGTTGCCCTCCTGTTGTCTGTTACCATTCACCGTTCCGCCCGAGCAGTCACTAGTCAATGACGACCACACGTTGCACGTAGAGCCCTAGTTTTTTGGCTGACAGACCAGTCTTTAAACACTTTAACAACAGCTGCTCTGGAACATTTCACGAGTGCGGCGGTTTCGGTGATACTCATTCCATGGCTCCGATCTCCTACAATCACCCCACGTTGAAAGTCCGTCAAATCTCATTTTTTACCCATCTCGTCAGACAAAAATCACTTCTACTACTGTCGCAAGCACTAAGCTTTTCCTTTTTATACCAGCCTCGCCCTCTGGCGGCAACAGCGTGCAGCCATAGCTCATTTGCTTAAAACTGTCAGGTGGTCATAATAAAGTGGCCACTCAGTGTATATAAAGAGAGAGAGAGAGAGAGAGAGAAGACACACCCATTCATTCAATGTCATCTCTTCACTGATTGCAATATCTCGTGTAAAACAGTTTCTTGTAGCCTAGGGCAGCCAGTTCAGAGGGCGGTGCTTCGAAACCGCATGGAAATTATCCCTAAAAGTTTAATCCTTCGCATGTCCTAACCTGTTGTGCATATGCACAAACGAGTCGTATTATTTTGACCACCAGCTAATATCCAGGGTTACCGCCGTGTGTAGCGCGGACAACAGCTAGACGGGCTGGGACTGATTCATTAAGGTTCTGGAAGGTGTTCACAGGTATGTGGAGCCATGCTGAATGCAATGCATCTAACAGCTACTGGAGGGTGCGTGGTTGAGTACCCACAAAATGAATTCCCCAGACTTAAACCCAATTGAGCTTGCGTGTACCCACAGATGCTCAATTGGGTTTACGTCCGAGGAATTAAGGGATCAGGAAAATACTTTGAAGTCTTCGTCGTGTTCTTCCAACCACTCTCGGATATTTCTAGCTGTGACACGTCGCATTTTCGTTCTGGAAGATCCCATCCGCCCAAGGGAAGAGAAGTAGCATGTATGGGTGTACGTGGTCTGCAAGGATGGATTCGTAACGAATTTGGTCCATAGTGCCTTCCACAGGTATGAGTGGACCCAGAGAATGCCACGAAAACATTCCCCAGCCCAAAACGCTGCTCCCACCGACTTGTGTTCTTCCAGCGTTGGCTGAAGAGTGTTTATTCTCCGATGTTTCTCGCCTTATACGTCATCCGTTTGATGAAGCAGAGAACGTGACACATTCGTGACCAACGTCCATCCGTTCGATGAAGCAGAGAACGTGACACATACTTGACCAACGTCCA
The DNA here is from genome assembly GCA_039090855.1 of Macrothele yani. NCBI lineage: Eukaryota > Metazoa > Arthropoda > Arachnida > Araneae > Macrothelidae > Macrothele > Macrothele yani. The sequence goes on from CM077001.1 coordinate 43,524,619, forward strand.
TCCGTTCGATGAAGCAGAGAACGTGACACATACTTGACCAACGTCCATCCGTTCGATGAAGCAGAGAACGTGACACATCGGAGAAGGCAATACTTTGCCAATCAGCGGAGGTCCAATTCAGATACTGCCATGCAAATGTAAGTCTTTTCTGCTGATGCACCTTCGTTAGCATAGGTGCAGTGACCATCCATCTGTAACGGAGCCCCATTCGCAGCAGGGTTCGCTGCACTGTCGCTTTCCACACACTTGGTAGCCCCTGGTTCATTCTGCCAATGAGTTGCTCCACTATACCGTGTCGATCCACCCGCACGCATCTTCGCAGCCACCGTTCACCTCTCACATCAATGGCTTGTGAAGCTCCGCAGTTTCCACTTCGCTTATTCGCAATAGCGCCATTTCTTCTATCACGATACACTTTAACCAAAGCAGCACGCGAACAGTTCACAAACCGCGCTGTTTCAGATATAGTGCGACTGTTGGCTCGAAAGCCGATAATATATACAGTAGTGGCCAAACTTGTGGAAACCTTTTGGATGACTCATGGCACCACTTTTTCTAAAGTAATATCATAAAATTATATATCAATGGAAAAATAATTTAATAAAAAATGTAATACAATAAAGTTTGTTCAATTATCTGTATTCTGCAAAAGGTTATAGCCAAATAACCAGAAAAAGGAAGCACGACTTGTTTAGGTTGATATGAAGTAGCTTTCCTTTATTTGAATGGCTGACAAATCCAAGCAACTTGTGATAGTTGATAAGGAGGAATTTCATGAGAAGATGCAGCAAGCTATTGAAAAACTAAACACCGAAGTAATAAGAAAGGACCCCACAGATACAATAATTAGAAAATTAGCAATGTTAAAAAATCATAGTAAACTTCCATTGCAAGTCAAGAATAAGTCCTATCCTCCAGTAGGATCTTCCATACCTAGCACATTTGGAAAGTTTAAAACACATAAAGCTGATTGCCCTATTCGGATTATTGTTAATAAAACTGTTGCACCTACCATAAACCTTGAAAAAGCTTTGTTCAGATATCTTAATCCCTTCTTTAAAAATCACGCATATACAGTAAATAACTCTACAGAAGTCATTGAGAGAATTAAAAATATAGACATTGGTGATTGTATAATGGTGAGCCTAGATGTTGTTGCATTATACCCGAACACTCCCACACGAGAAGCTATTAATCTTGTAAACAAAAAATTGATTGCAGATGGGGTACCAGAGATAGAGGTTAACAGTATTATATCTGCACTAAACCTAATTACAGAAAACAATTATTTCGGATATAATCAAGTAATATACAGACAGAAATTTGGATCCCCCATGGGCTCCCCAATTTCGGGCCTGTTGTCAGAAGTCGTACTACAGCACATGGAAAACAAACTACTTCAACAAGAACAAGAACATTTACCGATGATATTCCTACGATATGTGGATGACATTCTTGTCATCTGGCAATACTCAGAAGATAGCTTAATGAGGTTTATTCAAAAATATAATGAATGCTATCCAACAATACAGGTTACTGTCGAGGAAGAAAATAATGGACAATCGCCCTTCCTTGACATTCTGCTTTGTAAACATCAAGGACGCATTAATTACTCAGTATACAGGAAAGACTCTTATGTGCCAGTAATTATACCAAATGATTCAATCCACCCTAAACATTATAAAGAAGCTGCATTTCATTCATTTATTAGAAGAGCTGTTTCCCACACATCAAATAGAAGTTTGGAAGAGGCAGAAATGAAGTGGATCATAGAAACAGCCACAGTATTTGGATATGATGAAAGATACATTTGGAAGATGTATAGAAATTATAAAACCAGTATTAACAGACCTAAGTGTGAAAATAACGTTGAGAACATCACAACATTTTGCGGACGTTTACCTTACATACCACAGTTAAGCAGCATTTTGAAAAAGGAATGTAATAAAGTGAATATAAGATTCGCCGATATTGTAATAGATAATAACAAATTCCTTACAGCTGATTACAGTAATAATGCAATTATGCACAGAGCAGGAGTATACGGCATACCCACGAAGAATAACGACACCAGTAATATTAATAAGATCTACATAGGTAGTACTAAAAGACGACTAAAAACAAGAATGGAAGAACACCAGAGAAATTGGAAAAAGGGTGAGCAACGAACATCTCTTATTACATATTGCATTAATAATAATTCTATCCCCTTGTGGGAAAATGCAAACATATATGCTACGCACAACACACATAGAAAGATATTGTATTCTGAGTCCGTTGTGATAGAAAAAAACAGAGGATTTTACTGCAATGAACAAGCACCATTTGAATTGCCGTTTGCCTGGCGATACATAATAACAAAAGAAAAAGAAACTGAAGAAAAGTATATAAAAACTAAATTTGTTGAAAATATCTCATCCAACAACGATCAACAATGAAATTACAGGAAAGAACACCAGATGGTGCAACAATAGCAAAAAGTTGTAAATCACATGATTAACCTACGCACGGATACAGGACCAATGAGCGATGAGTCGACTGGTGACAAGGAGGTAATCAGCACAATAAAAGCATACGAATGTCACATACAACCGACCGCTTTAGACGGGCACAGTATTGCCAGAAACATGTTCGGACGATCGAGGAAGGACTTGTTGACTTCTTTTAACATTTTTTTAAAGTTTTAAATCTTTCAATTTGGATACTTCATAGCAGCTTGGCATAGAACAGCGAAATGTTTCAACTGCTAAAATTCTGGCCACGTCAACGTAATCTTGTCTCGACAGTGATCTCAAAATTATTTTAACTCATCACCCCCTTCTTGTATAATTGTGCTGATGTTCGTATTTGTGTTGAAGTTTGAACGCGGAATATCTTCAATGACGTGGTACAGCACCAGACAAGAAGCATGATCGATTGCAAGCCAGAAGGATTGAAACCGGAGTAAGGTGAGCGCAATACGTGTTGCTCCATTTGCTTCATTGCCGTTTTTATGTCTCACTAAATATAACCTATGTTAGGATTCAACATTTAAATACTGTACATAAATAAATATTCTTAATTTCAGCTATAAATATTTCATTATCATTGAAGTCAACTTGTCTATTCGAAACTCATATACTACGTGTGTAACAGTATTATAAAGGACCTTGTCCTAATATACATTGCCTATCTCCCACGTAATTTGGTGTTCAGGTGTATATACGTATAGATTGAACTTCTACTAAAACATTTGTCAGTGTGTTATGTGATTGCTATCAAGTTGATTGGTTTTGTGTGTGTGTGTGTGTTATTTCATTTAGTGAGCTTCTAAAACGTAATAAAATTAGAGAAATGGCGCAAAGAGTTAACTGGTCACCCAGAAAGCGATGTAAAATAGTACTATGAAGTGAACAAGGCTTCAGTTATGAAGAAATGAGAAGAAAAATTGGTAGAAACTTAACCAAAGGTTTGGTTTCTAAATTTTTGAAGAGGTATAAGGAGACTGTCACTACAAAAGCAGACTGGAAAAGGTGCACAAAAGCAAGTGATGATAGAAGTATTAAGAGACTGTGCCTGGGTGACAGAAGAAAATCATCTGGGTGTATAGAAGATGAAATGGCGCAATGCAATGTGAAGTTGAATGCAAGGACTGTTCGGTGTGGACTGCAGGAATTTGGTCTAAAAGCTAGAATTCCACGGAAAAAGCCATTTTTATCTCTCAAACAAAGGTTGAAAAGCTTAAACTAGGCTAAAATCCATGTTTTCTGGACAGCGGAACAATGAGACAGTGTTATTTGGAGTGATGAGACTAAAATCTCCCTGTTTGGTAGTGACGGCATAAAATACGTAAGGAGAAGAATCGGAGAAGATTTGCATCCTGATTGCATTACATATACCGTGAAACACCCAGTTAGTGTTATGATCTGGGGTTGTATGACATCAAAAGGTGTGGGCAGAATTTGCGTGATTCATAGGAATATAAATGGCCAAAAATACATTAATGAATTACTTGAGCCCAAACTGAAGCCTTCCGCACGTGATCTTTTCCAAGATAATGAAGCATTTATATTTCATCAGGATTCAGCTCCATGTCATGTTGCTGCTGTGTACAAAAAGTGGTTTCAAGATAATCATATTCCACTGCTGGAATGGTGTGGGAATAGCCCAGACCTTAACCCTATCGAAAATCTATGGAGCCGACTAAAGAAACTTGTTAGTCAGAAGCAACCCTGCAATAAAACCCAATTAATAGAAGCAATAATTCAATCTCAGTTTCACATTATAATAGCTGCAGAACTACAAAACTTGGTTCACTCTATAGGAAGGCGTTGTAAGGCCGTAATTAACGCTAAAGGTTACCTAACTAAGTATTAACTGACATGGTGAGAATTTTTGTATATCTCATTTTTTCTATGTGTTTCAATTTTCGTCTTTATAACTGCTGTTCTAATACAAAATCCTTCATAAAAGTTATTGCATTATATTCTTGATGAAATTATCTTTCCATTGATATGTAATTTTATTTTATTACTAAAAACAAAGTGGTGTTATGAGACATCAAACCTCAAACATACACTTTTTCCAAAAGCTTTCCACAATTTTGGCCACTACTGTACATTTACACTATATTGACAAAGGTCCCCGAGCCCCCAGAAAAGAAACACAACACAGCATTTATTGGCCTACATTAGTACGGTGTCGGTCCATCTTAGCACTTAATGCATGCACTGACCCTACGAGACAGGCTTTCGACAAGGTTTTGGAACACAACGATAGCTATGCGCTACCATTCAGTACATAATGCTGCCGCTAACTGTTGCTTAGTAGTAGGTCTTGGTTCCAAACTTGTTATGCGGCGCTCTGATTCATTCCATAGGTGCTCTATGGAATAAAGATCAGGGCTCTGTGATAGCCAGTCCACACACGACACGGAATTATCGTCAAACCACGCCGTAACAGTACTTGCTTTATGGCTCGGTGCATTATTCTGGTTGTACCAAGAAGGCTCGTTTCAATCGGATTGCCACAGAATTGGTAGGGCATAATTGTCTAGAATATTGAGGTAAACGTGCTGGTTAACAGGTTTTTCCCCGATAACCAATGGGCCGGAACCATACCACGAAAAACACCTCCAAATGAGTACAATGTCCGCTCCAAACTTAAACGTAGGAAACGTACACTGTGTTAAATAGCGTTCCCCCGGCTGCCACCATACCTACACACGGCCATCAAACTGATGGATCGTGTATCTGAATTCATCAGTCCATAGGACCCGTTTCCATTGATCTACGATCCACGATAAATGTTCTTTACACCATGCTAAACGACGAGTAGCATTTCGAGTGGAGCTGAAAGGCTTATGGGCAGCAACATGACCACGGTAACCCATGGAATGAAGTTCTCTGGGAATGGTACGTGTACATACCGAGGTTGCAGCATTTTTACTCACCTGTACACTGAAGTCTTGTGCAATATTCCATCGATGAGCTGTAACGACACTTTTGAGGCTTCGAAGACGTTTATCACTGGTTTTCTTTGATTTGCCGGTACATTTTGCTGCTTCCGGCACACCATGTGTCTTCTACTTAATCAGTACATCCAAAACATTTTACTTGGGTATATTTAAATGCCTCTCGGTTTCTCTAATGGACAGCCCACTAATATCTAATATAATACCCAACAATCTTTCGTTTCTCAAAGTCTCTTCTCTCAATCCGCGACATTTTCACTCAACCTCACACTGCGATATGATCGCGGTCAGCTGCAGACTAATTTTTATACCGTTTGCAGCTGAACCGCGCATCTTAACAACGCAGCCGATCCGTTCAACATCGGAAGAAGTGGATATTTCTGAAGTTAATAGAAAAGTAACCAAAGCTCTTATGGAAACAGCAACAAAATTAGCTGGGTCTAAGAACAAGTTGCATGTGAACAAATTATCAGGAAAAACCAAAATGTTGATGCAAAAAAGAAGAGAGATGAGGACAACTAAAGAAGATGTGACTTCCAAAGTGGAATACATAGAGCTATGCAAGACAGTACGAAAAAGTATCACTGAAGACAATGAAATTCAACTGTGAACTAGTGAGGAAAGCAATTGAAAACAACCAAAGCCTAAAGATAGCAAAGGGACATCTCAGTAAGGGAAAAAAACAGATTATGGCACTGAGAAAAGAAGATGGCTCTGTAACAAGAAATAGAGGCGAAATTTTGACAAGAGTGAAAGATTTCTACTCCAAATTATATGAAAGGGATGATACATGTACTCCAGACATCATGAAAGGTACCAGTACCAGAGTTCTTCCAGTCCTTCCAGCAGAAGTTGCACATGCAATCAAGAACATGAATCGGGGAAAGCTACAGGAAAAGATGGAATTACTGTAGACATCATACAAGAAGCAAGTGGAGAAATCGAAACAGTACTCGCCCAAATTTTCACTCGATGCCTTAATGAAGGGAAGATTCCTGAAGATTGGAACAACGCTACAATGATCCTGCTACAAAAAAAGGTGACATTTAGGATCTCAGGAACTGCAGACCTTACAGCCTCCTATCGGTGGTTTATAAAATCTTCATTAAAATTCTTTCACACCGCTTGACGGTAACACTGGACATGGCTCAACCGAGAGAACAAGCTGGATTCAGGAGTGGCTACAGCACAATAGATCATATCCATGTATTGAGAGAACTAATTGAAAGAGCGAGGGAATATGAATTTCCATTGTGCATGGCTTTTATCGATTATGAAAAAGCCTTTGATTCGGTGAAACCATCAGCAGTTACAATGGCTCTAAAATCCTGCGGTATTGAAGATGCATACATTAATATAATTAATAACATCTATGAAAATGCAAGTGCAAAGATTCGGCTGTTTGAAAATACAACACACATAAAAATTGGAAAGGGAGTGTGACAAGGTGACACCATATCTCCAAAGCTCTTTAATGCCACATTGGAAAATGTCTTTCAATCACTGAACTGGGAAAACAAAGGGATAAATATTAATGGAGATTATATAACCCACCTTCGTTTTGCTGATGACGTAGTCATTTTTGCAACTACCTCATCAGAGCTGCAGAGTATGATCCAGGAACTTGCTGACAAGAGTAAAGAAGTGGGATTAAAAATGAACTTTCAGAAAACAAAAGTGATGTTCAATGCTTTTGCAAGAAATGAAGATTTATCGATTAATGGAGAAATGCTGGAGATAACAGACACGTACGTTTATCTTGGACAGCAGATATCAAGTGAGGGTCACATTGATGAAGAAATTAATCGGCGTACAAAACTTGCCTGGAGAGCTTTTGGAAGAAACAGCACAATTTTCAAGAGCAATATGCCATTATGTCTTAAAAGAAAAGTGTTTGATCAATGCATCCTTCCAGTGCTTACGTATGGTGCAGAGACGTAGACCTTAACTAAAAGAGACATACAAATGCTGCAGACAACTCAAAGAATCATGGAGAGGTGCATGCTTGGTGTAAACAAGAGAGATAAGAAGAGGAACTTGTGGATCCTAAAAATGACAAGAGTGGAAGACATCATGATCAGAGTTAAATCCCGGAAATGGCAATGGGTTGGACATACTGCCAGAAGGACAGACCATCGATGGACAGCCAAAATTTTATATTGGATTCCAAGGGACAGGAAAAGACCCAGAAGAAGACCCCATGGGAGATGGGTTGATGAAATTCGAAAGTATGCAGGAGTGACATGGAGGAGACTGGCACAAGACAGACCGTTGTGAAGGAAACTTGGGGAGACCTTCGTCCAGCAGTGGATTGATAATGGTTGATAATGATGATGATATGTATATATCTGTATTAAGCTTATACCAGCGGTTTTTCCTGAAATACCATGAAGGACGGCTGATGTTAGTTTAAAACTCACAGGATATGCCCAATATTCTGTAAGTTTTAAGCTAACAACGGCAGCATTATGTACTGAATGGTAGCGCATAGCCATCGCTGTGTTCCAAAACTTTGGACATGAGCATGATTAAAATGTTAGGGAAAATGCTAATGAGGTGACGGAGCACCACCTTCTGGACTTTCTAGTCTTGGCTACGAAAGCTGATTTAAGCGAGTTGTTTCAATCAGTGAAGAGCCGACATTGAGTCGAATGGTTGTGTCTTGTATTTCGCTATGCCCGTCATCGTAGAAGGCCGCATTATGAACACCTGACGGACCTAAAAAGATTGTTGGGATGAGTGAAACTGAATTTTCCTATCACGAAATTGCCCTACGTAAGGGACGAAACGCCAGCACAGTGGTTCGAGTGTGACGTCAGTGTACAGATGAGGCTCGAAAGCACAGAAATCCGGGAAAGGACCAGAAAATCGCAGTACCGCACGTAATAACAGACACCTTTACCGCAACGCCAGTAACCGTCCACACATCAACATCTATTGTGTTACCACAGCAGCGGAGTTTTGTCACAGTTCAGGCTTTGTGCTCCAGCAGAGTTCGACGTCGTCTGCTCATAAGAAAACTGGTCGCTAGCAGTCCATTGCTGCGCATTTCTTTACCCCTCAACCATAGATGCATCAAGCTGCAATTTGATCTCGAGTATAGGTATAGGCACGCTGATTATCAATAAGTTGTGTTATCTGACGACTCAATATTCGACCTGATGCGCCATGATGGTCGCATACGTATTCGAAGACATCGTTATGAAATGCACCTTGCAGCGTCATTACCGGAACACGAAGCGTAATGGTTTGGGGTGCCATAGCGTTCAATTCACGATCTCGCTTGATACAAATGGAGGGGATCCTCAACAGCTAGTGATACTTTAGTGATATTTTAGAGGTAGAGGTAGTATATTTCTTTAGAATTGTCCTGGCGCTATATTCCAGCAAGAACATGCTCAACCACACATGACCCGGAATATCCAAGAGCTCTTCCATGAACGACAGACCCGATTATTCCCTATCCTGCTAGTGACGTCTCGTCAGGTAAAGTGCCACTTTACTTGAAACTTACGAAAAAAAGTTCGAATGATTTATAGGATTCTTAAAATTAGTCACTTTTTTATTTACAAGTATGGTTTCCATAAGATGTGGCTGTGAAACGACAAAAAAAATGCAAGCGTTTCTAAAACAGAGCTAGAAGTGTGAGCACGCAGTGTCAAAAGGCACTACAAAGTGATGAACTGACTACCTTTAACGGCGCATGAACGATGTGAACCATCTGATGACTTAATCTGGCCGTGAAAATTCGGTGTCACGTCAATTCGTCGCGTGCGTCAATTCGTCGTCTGCGTCAATTCGTCGACTACGACAATTCGTCGCGCGTCAGTTCGTCGACCACGACGATTCGTCGAGCGTCAATTCGTCGCGTTTACAAATTTTGGTTACATACAAAACGAATGCAGGAAAACGTACGATTTCGAACGACTTCCTCCCTGATCAAGGAGTGTCTTGAGAGCGAGGATATTCAACGCCTCGTATGGCCAGCGTTCTCCAGATCTGAATCCCATTGAAAATGTGTGGGATGCTTTGGGGAGGAGTCTTGCTGGTCGCCATTGCCCTCTAATAAACAAGGACACCCTCATACGTGCACTGACAGAGGAATGGGATAAATTACCCCAACAGCTGCTTGATAATGTTGTGCAAAGCATGACACGACGTGTGGAATCTTGCATCGCCCTCCATGGTGGCCATATCCCGTATTGACATCTTACGCCGGAACGCCTGCTGACGGTAATTGCATTTTTTTCACGTTTACGTTTTCTGCACAAAATGGCCTGTTTGTCCCTTGAACACGTTCCAAAGCCTTCTGGATTTCAGAGCACAATAGATTGTCTTTCTGGTAATGTCCTGGCATTCTGACATTATTTTATTTCACTTGGCATCCAACAACACTTACTTTTTTATGCGCTATATAGCCGTTTATGGTCCGTCCTTAGCAATTGTCCAGCAGTGTATAAGGGGGCTCGGACTCTTAAAATTGAGCCCGAACTCAGCTCTTATGAGCACAGCACTAATGCCTCCCACAACCAACGGGAGTAAAATGCCCCCCCTTCCTTGTGGAATATATAGAACATCTTGTACGCATCCCCGCCTTCCCGCAACATACGGTACATACATTCTCGTTCCTCAGCTACTAAGTGAACCCAGAAGTTCGCAAACACACTTGGCCCGTTTATTGTAGTTGGGATTCTAGCAGTTGCCTGGTGAGGGGATGTTTTTCCCTAATTTAAAAGAGAAGTTTTTTTTACCCTCCGCTTGTTATAATTACATAATGTGTATTTCGTTTATGAAAAAAATGTTGTTGTTCAATTGTGTGTTTAAAACAACTGAACTGAAAACATTTTTAGGAAAGTAAGAAAGAGACAAAATATACAGAAGGGGCCCACCGGGGAATATCTCGGTGCCCCGGTCGGCCAATCTGAACCTGGCGGGAGGGTTCATGGCTGTAGGAGCTTCTGGTGTATGAACTCTAGCCACAGGAACAAACTCTTTTGTGGAAACTTCATACGAAACTAGTAAGGAAATAGTCAGGAATGTTTGTGGCAGCTTTGAACGAAATATTAAAAAAGAAAAGCATTTTTTTTTTTGCTGCCTTAGTTTATAAAAACAAGAATGGCGGTAAATTAGCTATTCTAGAGGACTTGAGGCCCTATTCACAGTCATGTCAATTTTACTGGGGTTTTTTTTCTTCTCTTCCCTCAAAATTGTTAGGAGAATAGGTTTAATGTTGTTCGTGTTTGCGTTTTTTAGGCTTTTAGGCTTTTATATTTTTGAGACTTCTGACTCTGAGCTCACAATCTAAATTTCTTCTTCGGTGCAGAGAGCGAATTCTCTGGCACTGTTGAGCCCGTTTATTTAAATTTAATTATTTATAATTGTTTATGGGATTTTCATTCAAACTAACGTTGCGGAATTACATTAAGTGCATTTTTTGATATTCAAGAGTATACATTTCAAGTATTTTTACTTTTTTGTGCTACAATTCCTAATTGTTATTTATTTGCTTATGAATGTTCTGTATTTTCGTACAAATTGCTAAATGTCATTAGACAAGTGTTTTGCGTGTGTGACCGTGAGGCATTTTAAAAGTGGCTTGTCTTATTTATTTAAAAGAATAAAAGTTGCATGATATGATTTACTTTGGTCTAACTGTTTGCAGTACTTTCTATTGGTATACAACAAATGCAATCATTTTAATTACCGTAAACATTCGTTTACACGCAATAGAGTGCAGTAGTTTTGGGTTTACGAAACATGCCTGTTGGTACCAAAGAATTTTAATTATTAAAACGCCCATAAAACCTAATAAGGAGTTTTAAAATTTCAGTAATTGAAAGCTAATAGATTTTCACGAAAGGGTCTCGAAGATACTTTTTTGAGGAAGGATCCCGAGGTTTTCTGCTACGCCACGGCAAGGGGTTAAGTCAAAGATCTTTCTTTTTCATTTGAACTGTTACCATGAACGGAGAAGTCCCCCCACATTTGCAAATTCTTCATGGAAAAATTTCCTCGCCTTTTTAAATCAAGGGCCGTGCACAAATTGCATTTTACACGAAATACCGAATGTGGGGGATAATTCCGTCGGCATTTTCATTTTACCGCAACTTACAGATATTTCATAAGTACGTATATTGGCATGCTTTGCAGTTGGTGGTTCCCTTGTTTCTCCAGTAGCTTTTCTTGTGATTCTGTATAAAGAAGATTTCAGTGGAGGTAACAACGGAATTTCTGTTATGAATTTGTAACCTTTTCTTAAAAGGGGATCCATTTCTTCCAGGTATATTTGTGAAATTGGCTCCTCATCCTCTCTCGCCTTTTTTCTTGCGTGAAAATGGCTTTTCTTTACCTTTGTCATCGCTATGTCTGGCTTTCAGACGTGTGGAGACACATTTACGACGATACCGTCTTTACTCTTCGATGTTCCACTGCAATTCTCGTTTCTTTCTTTTAAACACAACCAAATAAATGACGCCCTGTTTGGTTTTTCTATGCTGCCGGTACTGATGCCCTTCGTATATGGCAGCGGGTTTATTTTTAGACAACTGAATTATTTCCATTCAAAATAAAAAACACAAAAAAACACACATGAAATTAAACATCTCCGACAAATGCTGAAGACTGTAAAGATGGTATTAGTGGACAGCTTGTTTGCCCTTCAGTTTTAATTGTTGTTCCCGCATACCCTAACATCAGCACCAATTGGTTGACGAAAACAATGAATAGTGATCTCTGTCTCTGTTACGTCGGAGTTTGGACAGGGGATCGGCATTTACTGTCTCCCTCAGTATTACCCCCCGTCTGTCACCAGGCTCGGTGAAACTGTACGGAAAGTACACTAAGCGATCTACAATGTACGGAAACGGGACAAAATTCCTTTTGTACGGAAATGGGGCGTACGGAAGTGGGAGACAATTCGTAAAGACACGTTCACTTCGCTCATCGCCGTACCGCTCCCAACATCTCCTTCTCCCCGACTACGAACTACCCTAATGACGTTACAAAAACTATTGCACGGGCCTGTAAGCTATAAGGGGGGGGGGGATACCCCAGTCCATTGCCCGCACGTGCGACGTGATCAAGGGACGGGGATTCTAATATGCGCCTGTTTGAGTGGCTCATTCGTCAACTCGAAACCAATGCGGACCACTCGTCCTTTATTTGTGTCTATCTTATGGAACGTGCACATTAAATTACACTGAAGGTGCTAATGTCTCTCGGAAATTAATCCTTTATCTCCATGATACTTTTACAGAGATGAACTGAGAGTAAAATGAAAACGGTCATTACGCTGATGTATGAGTACTGTATAGGAGAAAAATAGCCTTTGCCCACGTGATGATTCTGGGCCAAGGACATTTTTCTCTTGTCTTCCGCTTTCTTCTGGTTCTTTTCTTCCCGGAACTCTTCTTGACTCGCGAATAATTCTTTGGTCATTTGGTAAGCACTTGGCTTAGAAAACCATCTAATTCTACCAGTCTGGTTGAGACTCTGGGAAATACACGGCTCATCTTCCTCCCTGTACCCCCTTTGTCACACCTTTTCTGCCACTCCTTTATTGTGGCCTGCCTAATCTCAGTTCACACACTTTGCAGTGGTGTCTTGAGATGATGATGAATGTCCTCTTTTCCAAAAGCCTCTTTAGCGAGCTAGTCTGCACGCTCATTTCCACTGGTCCCAACATGTCTTCGGACCTAGCAAAAAGATATTTCCTTTTCGCCTGCTGTCTCCAATAAAGACCTTATTTTCATCACCAGGGGTATTTTGTATCCAAGAGAGCCAAGAAATTTGAAACAAGAAAGGAAAGAAACTGGAAAGCAAAAGAAACTTGTCCCACGTGGGCAAGTTTCATTTGTTGTGTGGCAAGTTCATTCTATTCTCGTCAATTTTGCTTCGGAACACTGATATTGGTTTCTCAGTAGAATGACATCCATGCCATTCCAGAGGCTTTGCATTGCTGGCTTTCTTTCTATTACGAGGTGCACCGGCTTACACCCTACTAATACTTGGAGTGTTGATGTGGAGGTTGTACGTAAACACATCGTTATGCCTAACAGAGCTCTTTTCTGTATCTGGTTAAGACTATTATTGATTTCAACATTGTCCGACCACCATACCAAACATGTGTACGCCAAGATCAATTCTACGCCACGCTTATACATGCCTTTCTTGGCTGGCCCAGACATCCTCATGCCGTGAAACCTGTTCAGAATTATTGAACACCTATCTTTCAGATACCTTATGTGAGAGAGTCCAGACATTTAATGTCTTGCATTACTCCCAAATAATTCATCTCCCTCGCCCACTTAATCGTGTGCCCTTAAATCAACACTTGTGGGGAGTTTCAATTTCCCCCTTCTTCGCAATTGCTAATGTCATCGTCTTTTCCGGAACAATGCTTACACTCCTTGCTTCAAATGTCTATTTCTGTTTGAGCAGTGTGTTCCTTCTGCTCTGTCACGTGTCTTCCCGAAGCTGACACTATTAGAAGAAAGTCATCCGCATATACCTGCATTCCCACTTGATCCTCTAGAAGAAGATCGAGTGTTGTGTCCTCCATCAACTTTCACCAGAGTGGTCCCGAGTTTGGTCCTCGTGAACACGCTTTCTCATATTCCCTGCTATAGCATTTACTTTTCACTTCAAACTTTTGGAAGCCCCGCGCACATCTAGAGAGACGAAGCAGGTATGCGACCCTTTTTCTCTATTATCTTTCACCTGCCTTCTAAGGTTCACTAGCACTTGGGTGGTACACCTCTCCGGAAGGAATCAGGAATGGAGTGGCTGAAGAGTTTTCCTTGGCTGGCGAGAAAGTGGATAGCTCGATTAGCTAGAAATCTGTCTTGCTCCTTACTTCAAGCGGATAGGAAGCAATTCAGCCTATACACAGAGGAATTTACTTTATTCTTGCTTTCTTTATTGAACAGACCTAGCACCAGATGGAAGGAAAGCATCCTTTTTCTATTCATTTGTTCATGAGGTTAATGAAGTACCTCGGATTGGCTGTGAAGCCTCCTTCACAGTATGCAAACAATTGTGCTTTCAGGCTTTTTAGTACATCCTCAATCTCCTTGCACACTTTCAGGCTTTTTAGTACATCCTCAATCTCCTCCCTCGTGAAGGACGGGTCATCTTCATGTCCGGCGGGTCTCTGCAATTCTCTCTGATTGTTCTTTGTTTCGGAAAGTCGTCTTTCTCCTCATCGACTCGGAGATGGTGGTCTGGGAGAACTCCCACCGTTTGCCTTATCGTAGTGGTGGTAGTACCACTCTCTGTTTTAACTGATGCTAGAGACAGAGGGCCACTGAACGAGCCTTTAAGTACTTTATAGGGATTTCCTATTGGCTGCGTTTTGCACCACTCTCTCCACTAATCTGTCTTTGATAAGACGAAACCTCTTCTATACTAAGTGTGAAAAAGGTTGTACTACTTTTTCAGGAAGTTCCAGCGTTGAAGGTCAAAACGCACTCTTTGCATCATTCCTCTGCAAAGCCTTGCCTTGCCTAACTAGAGACTCAGGCTTTCCGACCACCAAACGGAAGCGGGTCTTTCCTGCAACTCTCACAGACAGAAACAATTTGTTGATTCAGGTCATCTATCTCAACGAGTCTTTCACGTCTTCTATCCCCTAATAATTTTGCAAGCTTGGTTTTCAGATCCAATCAACTGAGGTTCTGGACCGAAAACTTTTTCCTAGATTTTCTTTTCTCTTTCCGTGGCCATCTTGAAAGCTAACGCAAGGTGGTCACTACAGCTCACATCTTCCAGGCTTCTCCAGTCCTGGAGATATGAGAGTCTCGATGTGGGAGTCAAAGTGAGATCGATGCGAGACGTCCCCCGTGTTTCTTGGAACGTCGAGACACTATCCAGATCACGCTTGACCGTCAGCGCAGAGGAGCTGGCGAATGTCGAGAGCTGTTTCCCTCCATAGTTCCTCTTGACTGCCAAAAATGAGGTTCTTGGCATTAAAGTCACCAACTACTATGGTTTCGTGTTGCTGGTAAAACTCCAGCAACCCCGAAATCATGTCTAACACGTTCGAGAGAGCCTTCGAAGAGGAGCTGTACACACTGATTAGCCGAAATTTCTCCCGACCACCCTCGATGCCCAGGAGTACCACACCAGGTGTGCATCCTAGTTCCAGAACCGAGTGTTCTGAACCCAAGACA
Source organism: Macrothele yani (assembly GCA_039090855.1). Taxonomy (NCBI): domain Eukaryota; kingdom Metazoa; phylum Arthropoda; class Arachnida; order Araneae; family Macrothelidae; genus Macrothele; species Macrothele yani. The sequence continues at coordinate 43,540,240 of CM077001.1, forward strand.
ACTGTGGCCACCAGAGCTTCTCACTATGAAAGTGGTATTGACTCGAGTAATTCGTTAACACCGAAACTCTGTCGTTTGAATGGTAGGGCTTTTGGATATAGCAATATCTTTGCAGCGACTTCATTCGCCGTTTTCAGGGTCTGCGCTGTTGCGGCTCTTGCGTGGTATGTGTTTAGCTGAAGTATTCCAATACCTCTTTTAGTTGAGTCAGCCATAGGTCACCCGACTCCTCAACTGCTGTAACTACCTGATAAAACTGGAATAGGTCTTACGGAAGCTGGTATGATTGGTCTTCAAACAGTTTGCAGATGTGCAGTTAATGCGCTTTGGTGTGGCATCACACTTGTGATACTGGTGGCCCACCCCACCACACTCGCCACACCTGTTTTCTGTCTCGGTGCATCTGCTCTTAAAATGACCAAAGCCATTGCACTGCAACACCTTAGCTCACTCAGGTATTCACGAAGGTTGAGGGCCGAACAGCCAAGTTTCAGTCTCCCCTTCTTCGTTAACCCCTTAAAGCCGGCGGACTCGGCGTCAACCGCCAGTGGACTCTGCCTCCATTTGCTTTTATGGAGAATCTAGGAGAGATGCTCCCTTTATGGAGGTCGGGCTCTGCTTGTGAACCTCTTCCTCGGACTTCGCTTTCGAGAGATTCCCATCCACGTTGTACACTATTAGGCATGGAGATTTCTTCAAAGGCGCCTTAGGGAGGATATTGTCCGTGGTCTTGGTATTCTTTTTAGTTCCACTTCACAGCAGGTAATGTCCTCCGGTTTTGGGTACTCCATCGCTATCACGCTCTTCTTTATTTTCCTCACTCCTTTGACGCCAGTGTGCAGCTTGCTTGGATTGACTGCACGTTGGAGTGTCTTCTTCACTTTTTCAGAAGATACTTCTTAGCTGGAAAGACCAAGAAGACGAACCTCTTCTCTTCCACTCCTTTGGAGAAGGCACTAGCTTTTGTGCCTTCTGAACCCCCTTCCTTCCCGCCGACGCGTACGTGTTTGGCTCTGGGACTGAGATTTTCTGTTCATTCTTCTCGTTGAACCTTTCCTCAAGGGTTACCAGTTGGACACACTGGTGTGCACAGGCGTCTTGGACCTTGCGCAGCACCAACCTTATCCTATTAGCAACTGGTTTGCTATTCGTGTTAGAGTCGTTGTTCAAAATCGACTCTAACTCCAACATGTACTCTATTATCTGTGAGTTGAACGCCACAGGTGCTGCCATCACAGTATGTTCTACCTGCTTATTGTCCTCCGACTGTGACTTCGGAGGACTGGAGGATGACCGCTTCTGCGCACGGGACAGACCTGGCGTTTTGGGGGCAGACCCCTTTTGCATCCGGATTGACTCGTTTGATTTGGGAGGAGACACTCTCTGATCTGCAGACATCTCTGATAAAGGTTTCTCAACTAAGTGCTTTGTCAGCACCATGGGCTCTGCGATCTCGCCAAACTTCGCTGTTTAGGCCATGTGAAAAGATACTAGCCGCAGTTCTAAATCCCTGTACTCCCAAGCGCGCCTACGGGAACTTGGAGTTAACCGAATAAGAATGTTGCTATGGAAACCAACGACGTCAATAATGGAAGTGAAGTGATAGTCCGCTCCTCTGTTTATCACTTCACCACGATCAAGTGAAATGCAATTTTGAGTTTAAGCAATTTTGTATTCTTCCGTTGTGTTTACATATTAACTGCTAGTGTGAACTTTAGTTTCAGTGCTGTTCCTTCATTATTTTCCGAGTGCTCTGGATCAATGCTTTTTTTTTTAATGAGCCTGGAAAAGGATACAGTGTGCACGTTCTTGCAGACACATAATGTGCAGAAGGATATGTTCCAAGACGTGTATAAATTACTTTCTCTAATTCTTATTTTACCCGCAAACCCTTTCCAGCATAAAGATTTTTCTCAACCAATATGCCAGCACAAGAATAGAATACAAAATCATTTAAGGAACTCTATTTCACAGCAGAGGCTGTCATAGTTATGTTGCTGTATATTGCGATACAAATGGAACTTCTTTCAGAACTTGTAGTTAAACAGGCGTTTTACGATGACATGCATTTTTCATGGATTCTCATTTTATAACACTTCACCTGTTTAACTGGTCACGAGCCGCCACTGCAACTTGCGTCTTCGCTGGATATGTCCCCGATCGAATTTGTTTCGGTCAAAATAGACAAGAACCTAGTCGGGCAAACGCCTCCGCTAGTCACCAGATGAACTCTGGTCCCTCACAGATGCAGCTTGGCACGCTACAGTCCAGGACGATATCTAAAACCTGTTCCATTCTACACAACGCCGTGCAGAGTCGGTTTTTGTTCCACGAGTTGGCTTCACGCGATACGGAGTTTTGAAGCGAAAAAATACTGCACTGCTCTGTAAATGTAATCAGTTATCTTCTGTAAAACGAGGAATCTGTGATATAAATTTCACTTGAATAGCGCGATTCTTTCTTGGTGTTCCAGTTTTCACAAACAGTAGTATATACACTGAGTGGCCACTTTATTACGTATGACCACCCCCTCATAACTTCGTTGGGCCACCTTTTGCCTTTAATACTGCGTCGATTCTTCGTGGCATAGACTCCACGAGATGTTGATAGGTGGTTTGTGTAATCTGAGACCATGCTTGATGAATAGCACTTTCCAGGAGTGTGAGATTGCAGGGTTGTGGATCCAGCTGTCTGATGGCTCGTTCAACTTCATTCCACAAATTCTCAATGGGGTTGAGATCTGAAGATTGTTGGGGCCTCTAAGCGAAGTAAACTCACCGGCATGTTCCTGAAACCAATCCTGTACAATACGAGCACTATGGCAGGTCGCATTATCTTGTTGAAGGTAGCCATCGCCATTGGGATAAACCATCCACATGACAGAATGCACTTGCACCGCAACGATGTTTAGATATGATGTGCCAGTCAGACGTTGATCAACACGAATTAAAGGGTCTAAAGCATGCCAGGAAAACATTCCCCAAACCATAACGTTGCCTACACCATCTTGAAGGGTTGTAGCAATGCATTTGGGGTTCATGCTTTCGTGCTGTTTCCGTTAAATTCTCACTCGGCCATCGGCATGGTGCAACTGAAAACTTTATTCATCGGACCACATAATTTGTTTCCAATTATCGATTTTCCAATCCTTGTGCTCCTGTGCGAACTGGAGACGTTTTCTCTTGTTAACTGCAGACAGCAAAGGTGTTCGAACAGGCCTTCGGCTGCCATATCCCATGCGATGCAATGTACGGCGAACAGTGCGTGCAGAGATCATTTGAGGGAATAATTGGTTAAGATGGTCGGTAATTTGCTGCACTGTTGCCCTTCTGTTGTCTGTTAACAATCTGGACACTCTCCGTTCCGCCCGAGCAGTCACTAGTCGATGACGACCACACGTTGCACGTAGAGACCCAGTTTTTTTGGCTGACAGTCCAGTCTTTTAACACTTTAACAACAGCTGCTCTGGAACATTTCACGAATGCGGCGGTTTCGGTGATACTCGCTCCATGGCTCCGAGCTCCTACAATCATCCCACGTTGAAAGTCCATAATATCGCATTTTTTACCCATCTCGTTACCCAAAAATCACTTCTACTACTGTCGCAAGCACTAAGCTTTTCCTTTTTATACCAGCCTCGCCCTCTGGCGGCAACAGCGTGCAGACATAGCTCATTTGCTTAAAACTTTCAGGTGGTCATAATAAAGTGGCCACTCAGTGTATTGTATACAGTCCAGTCACATTATTGTGACCACCTCCTACTTTTGAAGTCAACAGCGCGTAGCCAATGAAACAAGGCACATGTCGTGAGCTGGTGTGGAGGGCATATAAGGTGTTGTGAAGGCAATCTGAAAACATATCACTAGTTGCTGTCATGGAGAAAGGGAGCAATTTATTAGATTTGCAAAAACGGATGATTATCGGCTTTCGGGCCGAGGGTGGGAATATTTCTAAAACAGTACAGTTTGTGAACCGTTCTCATGATGCTGTGGTTAAAGTGTATTCTGATTGCAGAAATGGCACCATTGCTAATAAGCGACGTGAAAACTGAGGAGCACCACGTGCCATTGACGTGAAAGGTAAACGTTGGCTTCGAATATGCGTGAGGACTGATCGACACGCTACAGTGGAGCAACTCAGGACGAATGAACCAGGGGGCTATTGGAAATGTGTCTAAAACAACAGTTCAGCGAATTCTGCTGCGTATGGGGCTCCGGTTCAGACAGATGGTCACTGCACCTATGCTAACAAAGGGGCATCGGCAGAAAAGGCTTACATTTGCACGGCAGTATTAGAATTGGATCTCCGCTGATTGGCAAACTGATGCTTTCTCCGATGAATCACATTTTCTGCTTCATCGGACGGGTGGACGTTGGCGTATAAGACGAGAAACATCGGACAACAAACTCTCTTCAGCTATTGCTGGCAGAACACAAGCTGCTGGGTTCAGCGTTATTTTCGGGGGAATGTTTTCGTGGCCTTCTCTGGGTCCACTCATACCTGTGGAAGGCACTATGGACCCATTTCGTCATGAATCCATCCTTGCAGACCACGTGCACCCATACATGCTGCTTGTTTTCCCTGGGGCGGATGGGATCTTCCAGCACGACAGTGCGACGTGTCACACAGCTAGAAATGTCCGAGATTTGTTGGAATAGCACGATGAAGATTTCAAAATACTTCCTTGATCCCCTAATTCCCCAGACTTAAACCCAATTGAGTATCTGTGGGGCCACCTCGATCGTGTTGTTTGCTCTATGGATCCTCTACCACGTGCCCTCCAGCAGCTGTCAGATGCATTGCAGTTAGCATGGCTGCACATACCTGTGAACACCCTCCAACACTTTATTGAGTTAATCCCAGCCCGTCTAGCTGCTGTCCGCGATGCACCAGGCGGTCACTCTGGATATTAGCTAGTGGTCACAATAACCATGTATATTAGTATATAAAAGATATAGATTTACATCTTTGTTTTAACATATAAAGGATAATTACACAATTTATATTACCAATTACATTAATTATTTCTGCAATTTAAGTAATTAAAAATTGACTTCTTCGTCGATATATGCTATCCAATGGTTTGGGCATGTGTTATGATATTTGTCGCATACAAAAACGTTGCTGGTTCCTAAGATTTTGAAATATTTGTCGTCCAGGAAGACGTTATCTCTGGAAAATGTACAAACTCTGGAAAAGGTATGCAAACACCAGTTACAAAAGACATGCTTGACATATGTATAAAAAACCACTTACATAAGCAAACATTGTTCACGAAAAGTCCCCAGTTGGTAACTCATATAGTTAAACTCAGTTTCCCATAGTAAATAATAGTAATAATTCAGTGTCCTCACAGTATACGACTCTAAAGAACACTTTGCAAAATATAAAGAGTAATACGCCAAAAATAACGGAGATATTAAAATGGGTTTTGTCCTGATTTAATCACCAGCTAAATGATTAGGCATTTTATTCCTTGTGTTTTGGTTAACCGCAAATTTACAGTTCAACCTCTTTTACGCTTTCCATCCGTATGTTGAAGAAGCGTATATGCTCCATGTATGTCTGTCCGCACGATAACTCGTGTAAAAATGATTCGAATTTAATGAAATTTTAGTATGTGGTAGGGGACAACCTCGGGACGAACCCTATTGAAAATGGGATAAATGGGGTCAAAGGTCAGGACATAGGAACGGGATCCATTCCATCGCCCTTGTGCGTCATAACTTACTTTATAACTTAGGTAAAAATGCTTCGATTACTACAAAACTTTATCATGTTGTTCCGGAAGTATACTGAATCGGTTCTGTTGAATATCATCGAAATGAGATCAAAGGTCAGGGCACAGGAGCGAGATTTATTCCACAGCCATTATTCTTATAACTTAAGTGATAACTTGAGTAATATCATAATCAAAATGATTATGATATTACTAAATGAAGCTTACTTGTGAAATGTAGTACCAATTTTTTTTACAATTTCAATTAAAAGTTACATAGTAAACTGATATTTTGATGTTGAAAATATTTATCACAAGGCGTTGACAATGTATAATTTAAAATAACACGATCGCTGAACGGATGGAAGAACTGAGGTTACTACGTACAAGTTGTACCTCAACAGATATGGCGGGCTGTCCTTTCGTTGGATTCAGGTGTTTCAACGGAGAACCAATAACAGAAGCATTCTACGTTCTTCAATCTCGTTGCTACCAATTTAATCGGTACTTAGGTTCTTAAAATCAGTATCTGGTAATTCGTAGGCGATTCGTTGGAATTCTGACAACAGAAAGCTGATATCAGAATCGCAACATTTTTTTGAATGTCGCCAGAAAACGTAGAGGTACCAGCAGTTTGCCCATCTAAATGCTCTATTAAATGACGCAGTTGCAGTTCATTCGAACGAAGCATGCAGACAAACCATTGTAATAATTTTCCAATATTTATTTCAAGACGACGAGTAATGCCATTCTAAATTTCGTTATAATAGCTCTTCCATTACATCCCACAGTTTAAGTCCGTGTTTTCTTGTAAAATGTCCTCTATGTTGGCTTCAATATCTGTGGCCACAAGATTAGTTAAAAAATACCTTTATTGACATAACAGAAGTACAGTGCGGTTAATAAAAACAAAAAAAAAATGAAAATACACGGTCGAGTCACATTATTATGACCACCAGCTAATATCCAGAGTAGCCGCGGTGTGCAGCGCAGACAGCAGTTAGACGGGCTGTGAGTGACTCAATAAGGTGCTGGAAGGTGTTCACAGGTATGTGAAACCATGTTGGCTGCAGTGCATCTGTGATCTGTTGGAGGGTGCGTATTGGAGGATCCGTAGTGCGAGCAACACGTTAGAGGTGGTCCCACAGATGCTCAATTGGTTTAAGTTTAGGGAATTAGGGGGCAAGAGAAGTACTTTGAAGATTTCATTGTTCTCTTGCAATCACTCTTGGAAATTTCTAGCTGTGTGACACGTCGCACAGTCGTGCTGGAAGCCCCAATCCGCCCCAGGAAAAACAATCAGGACGCATGGATGTACGTGGTCTGCAATAATGGATTCATAACGAATACGGTCCATAGTGCCTTCCATAGGTATGAGCGGGCCAAGAAAATGCCACGAAAATATTCCCCTGATCATAACGCTGTCCCAACCAGCTCTTCAACCATTGCTGGCACCTTGTGTTCTGGCCGCAATGATTGAAGAGTGTTTGTTCTCCGATGTTACTCGTTTTACACGCCAACGTCCATCCGTTCAATGATGCAGAAAACGTAACTCATAGGAGAAGGCAATCTTTTGCCAATCAGTGAAGGTCCAATTCCAATACTGCCGTGCAAATGTAAGCATTTTCTGCCGGTGCACCTCCGTTAGCTTAGGCGCAGTGACCATCCGTCTGCATCGGAGCGTAGGGTTCACTGAGCTGTCGTTTTAGGCATACTTCCGGTAGCCCCCTGGTTCATTCGGCCAGTGAGTTGCTCCGCTGTAGCGTGTCGATTAGCCCTCACCCCCTTGGAAGCCTATGTTCACCTCTCACATCAATGACACGTGGTGCTACGCAATTTCCACGTCGCTTATTCGCAATGATGTAATTTCTCCACTCACGGTACACTTTAATCAAAGCAGCACGCGAACAGTTCACAAACTGCACTGTTTGAGAAATATTGCCACCCTTGGTCCGAAAATCACCCCTCTTTGAAAATATGATAAATCACTCTTTTTGTCCATGACAGCAACGAGGGATATGTTTTCAGAATGCCTACAAGGCACCTTATACACCCTCTAAGCCATCTCACAAGACGTGCCTTCTTTCATTGGCTACGCGCTGTTGATGACAAAGTAGGAGATGGTCACAATAATGTGAGTCTGCTGTGTATATAAAAGGTGATAGTATATACAAGAAATTAGGGAGCAACTAGCTCGGGAATAATGGTGATGGAGATACAATGAAAACGGAGAATCGGTGCATACGATGAGTGCAGGAGACAAATTATAGGATCAGCACGAACATATGACTGAGTAAACAGTGCAGAAGTCCACACTGGGAAGCACACATAGGATCGGGAGCAGATAGCATAGGAGAAGAGAGCACTACAGGGAGCTGGAAAGGAACACCAAAACCAAGCGGACAGTTACTGGAAGGAGGAGGAGGTCGTTGCAGACAAAATCTAAGAAGGTGGACGATGCGTCGCCGTAGAATCCAAGGAAGCAAGAACAGGTAACAACACAGGAAGACTGGAAGGAAAAGTTCCTATGGGTACTGACAGTGCCGAAGAAAATGCAGTGAAGAAAACTCCATGGATGTAGGAATAGCGTGGAAGTAATATCAGGAACGACCAAGAACACGGAGCACTTTGTGGAAAGCCCATGACATTATGCGGTGATCAGCGAAATATGGACCGTCAGCATAGAAATTATATTGATCTCTTAGGCTAAGACGAAACACACTAGCGCAGTAGGCGAAGAAGTCTTAGGTAGAAGAAAGCAAGGCAGAGTCCGGTAATCTGAGAAAGGTTCGTGTGCTGAAAGGAACACACAGGGTTGCGGCGAGACCGGGAGTAGTTGAAGCACATGCCAGCGCGGGCAGTCGGGAAGGCATCTACGTCAGTGGGGTGAGAGGGCAAATCGGATAGAGTAGTAAGAGAGAATGCGCACAACAAGTGACAGAAGGCAGCAGCAGTAAGTGTAGATGGTGCCACCAGGGGAAACACCACTAGCAGGCGAAAATGCCCGAACACCGGAAGGCAGGGCAAAAGGAAAAACCAGGACATCAGGCGCCCAGGACACAGCAAGAGAAGTAGAAACAGAAGAGAGGTTCATTTCAATCCCAAGACACAGCAAGAGAAGAAGAAACAGAAGAGAGGTTTACTTCAATAACAGGGGCAGCAGACAACGAAGGATAATCCAGAGGTAGAAAATCACAGGAAGTAGACCTTAAAAGAGCAATCGACAACACAGTGACAGGCAAAGATGGGAGTCCTGTGTCCTCCGGAACATCGGGAACATCAGAACTCGTCGATGTGGAAGACTGTCTCATCTGACGCATTCATGCGATTGGACGAAGCGGAAGACAGGCGGGTGACAGCAAATTGATCCAATGGGCTGGACGAAAAATCAGCGCACGAGAGGCCAGAAGCAGAAACTTTAGGGCGTTTCAAAGGTTCAGGCACACGAGTAGAGTCAGGGACCACTGAAGGAGGCACCGAAACAGAAGCCAGAGTCGTAGGAAAGGGGAGAATTTGCAGTACAAGGTGGAGAAGACTTCAGCTGAACTCGAACTGCAGACGGAAAAGCATGAGGCAAATGTGGGGACGTAGAACGAATGTGCCCACCACCCGTACAAGAGAATCACAGAAGAGAAGGAATGATATCCATGGTATAAGGGCGGATACCTAAAGTCACAGTCAGAGAGGTAGGGCATTGCAGTAGAGAAGTCTCCGAGAGGAAGGAAAGACGAATTGTACGAAGAAAACCTAGGACCTGTTTCGCTTGACATCAGATGGTGCAGCAGAATATGTGAACAAAGGGCCGAGAACCTGGCCACAACGGGATAAACCAGTAAGAACAACGGAATAAACTAGTAAGAACAACGGAATACGGAATCTCAGCGGTGCTTGGTAGACACTGAAGGGGCTAAAATGGCCAGAGGGAGATCAGCGTACAAACGATAGTTGTTGACGAAGAAACCAGTGTTAAGCATAGACAGTGAAGGAGAAGTAGGCGAAAACTCGCCCAGGTTGGTGCGCTATATACGTAACAGCGGTGGGAGGACGGGATAGCCGTAAAGCGGTAAAGTACGCATTGAGCTTAGTGCCGGGTAGGGAAAAGAATGAAACACCCTTCTGAAGCGTGGAAAGAATGGCGAGTCCAACAGTAGACGATTCTGGGGTGTCAATTCGAAAAGCAGATACTGTGCAGGAAACAAAGAAGTCCAGTGACGGAGGGCACATTCCAGACGAAGAGGGCAATGAAGTAACACATGTGGTGAGGGTATCAGCGGAACTAGGAGTGAACGACATTGACGCCTCAGGTACGCAATCATCACAGGAGGGCGCAGCCACAAGAGAAGAAGTGTTTATCACCACATCGGAAGAAGAAGTTGAAAAAACAACAACTTTCAGAGGATGTTGAGAAGTCAGCGTAGCTGCAGTGACGACAGCGTACTTGGAGAAACGTCCAAAGGAATCAAGGAGGTAGTACAGCTCGAGCTGGCGCAGGTACCTAACAGCAGCAGCAGCCGCTAGACGAGATGACGGTCTGCAATAGCAGGTCAACAACACAGCTACGGAAAAAACCGTATTTTAACACGAAAAAAAAACGTTTACCGGACAAAAGGCTTTAAGAGATAGAAGCACAATACCTTTAAATGGGAGGGATTTGCAAATTTAGCAAGGGAAAACGAGGAAAACCTACGTAAAACCATCACAGGATCATGCGCAACATAGGACTGGACTGACTCATTTCATGAAGCCTGAGTCATGTTAATGCCAGATAAAACACTCAGATGCCCGCAATATGTTAAACCTGGCTGTGACACCACAACAATATGCTCTTCAACAATTGTTGCTGTATAAAATTAGTTTCCTACATTTTTTTTAAACAAACTTTTATCCTCTTGATTGTCAAAGTAAACATGATGAGTCATACTTTTTTCCAATAGATTTTTGTTATTTCTTCGCTTTTTCTTTTTCTTTCCCTTCAAACTTTACTACGATCTATAATTTTGCTAGTACTTTTCTGTGCCATTAATTCCACATCCATAAATACAGAAATTTCTATTACAGTAGCTGACCCTTCAGAAATTTCCTATATTGTTCAACAAAACTTAATTTTCACATGGTAAATAGACACATTGTGTAACTATTTTTCCATATACAGGACAATTAAAATTTCTCCAAAAGATCTTTTTGCCCCATTTTGACCTACTGTTCAGGTTAATGGAATAGAAAGAGGCCAAAATTTTGTCTTGCCCCACACTATAAAAATAACCATATCTACAGAAAAATAACTTCATAAATTCTCTAATGAAAGATTACTGCCGTTGCCCGCAATCTAATGCAGAATGCTTTTAAAGTGTAAAACTTTTTCTTCGTTTGTAACTAAGAGTTTACTTTCTGTTTTGAAATTTCAGCGGATTCCTTCAGGAGAAGGAAATGACCATCTCGTCGGCACTCTCCCAGAGAATAGGCTGAAAAACCGCTATCTCGCAGCGCGTAAGTACAAATATTTTTCTAATAAGTTTATATATATATATATATATATAAAATTTTGATGCTCCAATGCCTACTGCGGTCGAATTTGTCGGATTTTAGCAGAGGCGAAAGATACACAAAGAGTGCCTCTGCAGTTATATCCCATTAAGGTGAACGCCAAGGGATTTTATTCCTATACTTCCAATGCAAAATATTGCGACCCTATTTACTGAGCGAACAAACATTTCTCACACATCCAAATTGGCCCACTGATAGAAAGTATCGTGACTTAGATTGTGCAATTGGGGTTTTTTGCAAAAAAATTCCTGAAATATATTAAAAATCAATCAATTTGTTTCGATGTAGTTATGATACTTGCTTACAGATGGCGCCACTCTTACTTAGCACTGGCAAAATATGATCTAGTAGCATTTAAAGTGCCATTAAGAACTTTAATTTGTCACCAGATCATATTTAACCAGTGGTAAGGAAGAATGGCACCACCTGTAGGCAAGTATCATAACTACATCGAAATAAAGTTATTGATTTTTATTATAGTTGAGGAAAGTTTTTTCAGCGAAAAAAAAAAAAACTTAAGTCAGGATTTTTTTATCAGTGGGCCAATTTCGATATGTGGGAAATATTTTGCAGCTAAGGAAATACGGTCAAATGTTTTGCATTGGAAGTATAGGAATCAAAATCACTATACGTCTATTATAACGCTAAAGTTTGACGTGCTGTGTGTATTAAAACTCGATACTCTGCTGTGCTGGGCAGTTACTTGACGCAATGGATCTCGTTACGGTTTACAGTACTGTTTGCCACTTTGACTCGTTTGCTTTTTTTAAATTTCAATTGTGAAATTCTAATTTTGCGTTAATTATTCAAAGTGTGGTTTATTGGGAGTACAGCTTCACAATAATATAAATTCCTACATGTTTTTTATTTCAATTTTTTTCCAACATGAATACCTTATTTTATCTTTTGGGCAGAACAGCGGAATAAGCAAAATGTGGTGTACATCCCGAGGTTCGGGATCCTCTCATTTGGTTGATTAGTTACTGGGACATCCATGGAAACCAATTTTTGCAATTTGCATGTGCTATACAATACCTCTGCTGGATATTTTGAAAACTTTTTTTTTGGTAGCGCAATGCTTGCTGAAAATGTTTACTCAAACCTAAAGTTTAAAAAAAGATATTTCATGAACTTGCAGGAGCGAATGTCTATCGTAATATCTATCTAGACGTTTCGCGTTTCAGAGCTACAGTTTTTCATACCACATAAAATCTGTAATGAATTTATTTTTTGGGCATATTTTTCTTTCTCGTATTGTGTTGTTTGAAGATATAACATGGAAGAGCTTAAACATCCGGACCAGTTTGACTTTGTGCATATTAAAGCAACCGCAGGTAAATGACAACGCGAGCGAAGGTCATGAAACGCTATAAAACATACCTGATACTAAGCTCTGCTAACCAGGGTTTCTCCCGTACTTTAGATCCGAAAGCAAGCTGATTTAGGCAGTTTGAGAAAGAACAAATTTTAATAGCCATACCTCAGGGTCAGAGCATTTCAAAAAAAGCAGGGCTCGCGGGGTTCTCACGGTCAGTCGTGGTTAGTACCTTCAAAAAGTGTTCCGAGGAGAGAAAAAACCACGAACAGCCGGCAAAGGTGTGGGCCGACCTCGGCTCATCGATGCTAAAGGGGAGCGAAGACTATCCCGCATGGTACGAGCCAACAGAAGGGATACGGTGGCAAGGTCAGGGCCGAACACTGCTCATCGATGCTACAGGTTAGTGAAGACTATCTTGTTTGGTACGAGCCATCAGAAGGGGATACTGTGGAAAGGTGTGGGACAACCACAGCTCATATCGATGTTGGAGGTGAGCGAAGACTATCGCGTATGGTACGAGCCAACAGAGGGGATACTGTGGCAAGGTGTTTGCCGACCACAGCTCATCGATGCTAGAGGTGAGTAAAGACTATCTTGTTTGGTACGAGCCATCAGAAGGGATACTGTGGAAAGGTGAGGGCCGACCACGGCTCATCGATGCTAGAGGTAAGTAAAGACTATCTTATTTGGTACGAGCCATCAGAAGGGATACTGTGGAAAGGTGTGGGACAACCACTGCTCAACGATGCTGGAGGTGAGCGAAGACTATCCCTTATGATACGAGCCAACTGAAGGGATACTGTGGCAAGATATTTGCAGACAGCGGCTCATCGATGCTAGAGGTGAGCGAAGACTATCCCGTATGGTAATAGCCCTCAGAAGGGATACTGTGACAAGTTGTGCGCCGACCATGGTTCATCGATGCTAGATGTGAGGGAAGACTATCCCGTAAGTTACGACCGAACAGAAAGGTTACTGTGGGATAGTGTCTGCCGACCACGGCTCATCGATGCTACAGGTGAGTGAAGACTATCCCATATGGTACAAGCCAAAAGAATGGAATACTGTGGCAAGGCGAGGGCCGACCACGGATCATCGATTCTAGATGTGAGCGAAGACTATCCCGAATGGTACGAGCCAACAGAAGGGATACTGTGGCAAAGTGTGCGCCGACCTCGGCTCATCGATGTTAGAGGTATGCGAAGTCTATCCCGTATGGCACGAGTCATCAGAAAGGATACTGTTGAAAGGTGTGGAAAAACCACAGCTCATTAATGCTGGAGGTGAGCAAAGACTATTCCGTATGGTACGAGCCAACAGAAGGGATACTGTGGCAAGGTGTGGGAACCACAGCTCATCGATTCTAGAGTTGAGCGAAGACTATCGCGTATGGTACGAGCCAACAGAATGGATACTGTGACAAAGTGTTTGCCGACCACGGCTAATCGATGTTAGAGGTGAGTAAAGACTATCCCGTATGGTACGAGCCATCAGAAGGGATACTGTGGAAAGGTGGGCGACAACCACAGCTCATCGATGCTGCAGGTGAGAGAAGCCTTTCCATTATGTTACGAGCCAAGTGAAGGGATACTGTGGCAAGGTGGTGGCCGACCGCGGCTGATCGATGTTAGAGGTGAGCGAAGAATATGATGCATGGTACGAGCCACCAGAAGGGATACGGTGGCAAAGTATTTGCCGACCACGGCTACTCGATGCTATAGGTGAGCGAAAACTGTCCCGTATGGAACGAGCCAACAGACGGGATACTGTGTATCCCTTCTGTTGGCTCGTTCCATACGGGATTGTTTATATGGCCCGAAAACAGCTTACCATTCGTGATAGTCTATATGGCCCGTATGGCCCGAAAACGGCTCATCGAAGCTAGCGGTGAGCGAAAACTATCCCGTATGGTATGAGCCATCAGAAGGGATACTGTGAAAAGGTGTGCGCCGACCACGGTTCATCGATGCTAGATCTGAGTGAAGACTATTCCGTAAGTTACGAGCGAACAGAAGGGATACTGTGTCAAGGTGTGGGCCGATCACGGCTCATCGATGCTAGAGGTGAGTGAAGACTATCTCGTATGGTACAAGCCAACAGAAGGGATACTGTGGCAAGGTGAGGGCCTATCACGGCTCATCGATTCTAAAGTTGAGCGAAGACTGTCCCGTATGGTACGAGCCAACAAAACAAATACTGTGGGAAGGTGTGCGCCGACCTCGGCTCATCGACGCCAGAGGTGAGCGAAGAGAATCCTTGTTGGTTCGAGCTAACAGAAGGGAAACTATGGCAATGTGTTTCCCGACCGCAGCTCATCGATGTTAGAAGTGAGCGAAGTCAATGCCACATGGTACGAGGCAACAGAAGGGATACGGTGGCCAGGAGTTTTCCGAGCGCGGCACATCGATGCTAGATGTGAGTGAAAACTATCCCGTATGGTAGCCAACAGAAGGCTTGTAAAATACGGGATAGTCTTCACTCACTAGCTCATCGATGCTCTGGCAAAGTGAAGGTCGACCACGGCTCATGGATTCTAGAGGTGAGCGACGACTATCCCGTATGGTACGAGCCAACAGAAGGTATACTGTGGCAAGGTGTGGGCCAAACAAAGCTCATCAATGCTAGAGGTGAGCGAAGACTATCCCTTATAGTACGAGACAAAAGAAGGGATACTGTGGTAAGGTGTGCGCCGACCACGGCTTATCAATGCTAGATGTGAGGGAAAACTATCCCGTATGGTACTAGCCAACAGAAATGATACTGTGGCAAGGTGTGGGCTAACCACAGCTCATCGATGCTAACGGTGAGTGAAGACTATCCCGTATGGTACGAGCCAACAGAAGGGATACTGTGGCAAGGTGTGGGCCGACCACGGCTCAACGGTGGTAGAGGAGATTAAAGACTATCCCGTATGGTACGAGCCAACAGAAGGGATACTGTGGCAAGGTGTGCGCCGACCACGGCTCATCGTTGCTAGAGGTGAGCGAAAACTATCCCGTATGGTAGGAGAAGGCATACTGTGGTAAGATGTTTTCCGACCGCGACACATCGATGCTAAAGTTGAACGAAAACTATTACGTAAGGTACGAGCCAACAGACCGGATACTGTGGCAAAGTGTTTACCGCCCACGGCTCATCGATACTAGAGGTGAGTAAAAACTATCCCGTATGGTACGAGCCATCACATGGGATACTGTCGAAAGGTGTGGGACAACCTCAGCTCATCGATGCTGGAAGTGAGCGAAGACTATTCCTCACAGGTCAATTGTAATAAACAAAAAAAGTTTTAACAGGACCTTTTTCTAACAAAGAATACCCGTATGCGGACATTCTTAGTTTTCTGTCGGGGCGACAATGGCACTCTCGAAGCTTCCCGCTTTGCAGGCTGAGGTTGCAAGTTACTGGATCACCGGGATGTGTCAGGAATTCCCGCGGACAAAGCAAGCCGACCAGAAGAAGCAGGATCATCAGGCTGAAGCAAGGAAGTCCCAGGCTGGAGCGAAGAGGTCCCAGGCTGGAGCGAAGATGTCCCAGGCTGGCTTGAAGACGAACCCGGTATCTGAGAAGGGTGAAGATCCGGTCGTTTCTTTGATGGTCGAAGAAGCGGTGTACAACTAGAAGGGCGCTTCCGTGAACGACGAGGAACGGTGGAGGAAGGTATAGGCTCCGTCCGTCCCGAGTGAAGATTCCGAGGACGAAAACCTGGCGGATGCAAATGCTGGACTCTATGTCTGGATTGTAGCCCAGCACTAGAAGTTGCACTAGGAGAGTGTGCAACAGGAGGGAAAAATTCAGGCGGTGGACGCTTGGTAGGTTTAAATGGCACAGATGGCGAAAGAGGACGTTTGTGCCCTACTGCGGATTGATCAAATGTTCCTAAAGTAGGCAGCTGCTCAGTAGAAACAGAAGGAGGGATTTTTGTTCTTGGAAATTGAAGAACCTCAACAATATTGTCCGATGATTCAGATTCAGCAAGAGGTACGACTCTTTTAGGCACAGGAGAGATGGAACTACCTGAAGATGAAATTTCAGTTGTTTTTCTTTTTAATTGTTTTGATTTAAAACCAAAGGGAGGCACTATGCGTAAAGAAGTAAATGGAGCGATTGGAGTATGAGAAGCAGATAAAACTGAAACTCGTTGCACACGACAAGAATATCCATAGGAACTGGAAGCACTAAAACTCTCGCCTTTTGAGAAGGCAGGAGACGGAGGAGTTGAAATAATGACAGCACACCGAGTTAATGGAATAATGTCAGAATGTGAATCGTTAAAAGTGGAAGCAAAGACCCGCTCAGACGAAGGTAGAGAATTGGACAGGACAGGGGTGGGTTCAATAATTTCATCATCAACTATACATACTTGTGAAGTCCACCCTCTGTCTGAGGATTCCTACTAGATTTAGGGTTAATAATTGCATCATTGCTTCTAATATCCCATTTCCTACATTGCTGCACATGGGCAGAATGTAGGGAGCCATCTGGCTTTTTTAATATGACATTATTATTGTACAATTCTACCAATTCAAATGGGCCTTCAAATAAAGGTGCAAATTTTTTCACAAAGGTGTGTGCAACGGAGGATTGGAAATGAGTTTCTAATAAGACCAGATCTCCAACTGCGAAATCTGGTTCCCTCCGTTTCGCATTATAGTGCCTAGCTTGGCTTAACTGAGTTCGACTGATAGCAGTCCGTGCTTTTTGCGCAAGTAGTTTAACAGATTCAGGTGTTGGTCTTTGGTTGATTTCATCGATAATGCCAGTTAAATTCTCAAAGGGGGGGGTGCGGATTTTGCGCCCTAGAAAAATATCAGCGGGCGTAAGCCACGTTGATTCATGAAATGATGAGCGAAGGGCAAAGCAAAACATTTCAACGTGTTCCTCCCAACGCTCATGATTATTGCCAATGAACGTTGAGATCATCTTTAGTAACGTTCTATTTACACGCTCAGTCGGATTGGCTTGAGGGTGATGTGGACTGATAAATTTATGTTTTATTTGAAGCCTCGCATACATTCGCTCAAATAACTCCGAAATGAACTGAACCCCGTGGTCCGAGACTACGATACGGGGACAGCCAAATCGAGTAAAAACATTATGTATTAAAGTATCACATATGACATCAGCCGTACCCATTTAGAAAAATTATCTGTAACAACTAAATTTTAACGAGACTTAATTTTAGTTGATAATGGATAAGGGCCCAATAAATCTATAGAGATGGTTTCAAATACATAATTATTTGAACTACAAATAAGGTGACCGGCCGGTCGTTTATTATCATGATTGTACTTTTGACAGTACTCACATGAGCGAATGTATGCGAGTACACTATTGTACATGCCCGGCCAGTAGGCTACGTCTCGAATTTTAGTACGAGTTTTTCGTATGCCTAAGTAGCTGGCAAGAGGAATATCGTGGAATTCGTGGAGTAAAGCCATACGGAGAGACTGAGGTATCGCAGGGCGGTACTCAGCTCTCGAATTCACAATTTTTTTATAATACAAAATACCATCGATGATTTCATAATTTTGACTACGACCCGCTAAAGAATGTTTACCAGAAGCAGAAGAACCAGCAAGTAAGAAATTATAAATTTCCCCAAAATCTGGATCATTCGGCATTTGAGAAATTATTTGCTTCCTTGAAGTTATTTCCGAAATAAGAAATAGGGAGGGAGGTTCAGTATCCGCCTTGGCACCAGAACTGACCGGACAGCGAGACAGTGCGTCAGGCAGTTGGTTTGATTTACCAGGGCGATACTGAATTTGAACATTATATTCCTGAAGTCGAAGTGTCCATTTTAATCTTCGAGACAGATTCTTTGCAGTGGTTAAATATTGTAGTGCCGAATGATTCTTAATGACATTGACAGTTAAATAATTGAGATAGCATTTAAATTTGGTGACGACAAATAAAATAGCTAAGCATTCTTGCACAGTAGCGGAGTAATTACGATCTACTTTGTTAAGAGTTCGAGAGGCATATCCAATAGGATGCCTTCGTTGAGATAGAATAGCTCCTAGACTAACACCTGATGCATCGGTAAAGATATTAAACATTTCTGCATGGTTAGGAAAGGCTAACACAGGTGGCGAAACCAAGGCATGTTTAAGAGCATTGAAGGCAGTCTCTGCCTCCATGGACCAAACAAAGTGTCTATATTTTCGCTTCAAGGCAAATAAAGGTTCGCATAGAGTAGCGTACGAAGGAACAAACTGTTGGTACCACCCGGTCATGCCCAGGAAGCGAGATAATTCTTTCGCTGACTTAGGCCTCGGGAAGTCCGAAATTGGCTTGACCTTTGAGTCGTCGGCTAAAAGACTATTAGGGGTAATTTTCAATCCAAGATATACTAGTTCGTCCCATCCAATTTGACACTTGGCAGGCTTTAAAGTCGAACTTGCATTATGTAGCAGTTCGAAAACATGGTCCAACAGAGACAGATGCTCTTCAAAAGTCCCAGAAGAGACGATAATATCATCCAGATAGACATGGGCATTAGGACCGAGAACAGGACATAATACTGAGTCCATTAAGCGCTGAAACGTTGCAGGAGCATATGCCAAACCAAAGGGCATTTTTAGGAACTCATATACTCCAAACGCGGTAATAAATCCAGTTTTTTCTACAGAATCTGGGTGGACAGCAACCTGCCAATAGCCACTAGCTAAATCCAAAGTTGATAGCCAGTTTGCTGAAGTCCTGGAGAATATCGCTAATTATAGGCAATGGGTAATTGATAGCTTTAGTCACCGCATTGAGTTTACGATAATCTATCACGAAGCGATACTCTCCAGATTGTTATTTTTTTTTTGGAACAAGAAGAGCAGGTACTGCCCAAGGACTAAGTGATTCTTTAATTATTCCTGAATGGAGCATGTCCTGAATTTGTTTTTGGAATTCAGCTTTCTTCTGGTTCGGACATGGATAAGGTTTACATGCAATGGAATTGGCCCCGTCCGTATCAATGGTATGATACACCACCTGTGTAAACCCCTGCTTATCAGAAAATAACCCTGGTCTGCTGTATAAAACCTGATCAAGTTGTCTCTTATGTTCAGGCAATAATCTGTCGCTCGCAAGAAGTGCAGAAAAATCAATTGGCTCTTCTGGGGTGGGAGGACTAATCTCAGGCATTAAGATTAGGCCATGCTCGAAATAAAGTGTAAGCTCAAACATTTTAATGAAATCCACACCCAGAAGGCAATCCATGAGTAACTCAAGGATCAGAAAGAAAGTATAAGAAACTTGAACTTTGCCAATCTTGAGAGGTAAATGAACTGATCCAGAAATTGAAAAAAACATTATTGTCGGCACCTCGCAGACATTGCTGGGAGGGCTCGACACAAGCATTTGGAAAGGCAGCAGCTCAGAAATCAAAGTTTAATACAGAAATGTCAGATCCAGAATCAATTTTAGTCGACACCACTACTTTACCCAAGGTCACAAGAATATCAAGTAATAGCGGAGCTTGAATTGTTAAAAAAAGAAATTTGAGGTCTTCAGAAAAACGAGGAGATAGACTCGACCCATCTATCTCCTGCTGAAGTTTAAATTGTCGTGAAACTGATGAGAATATCTTGATTGGTTTTGGAAATGTGGCGAAGCACCAGAACGTGCTGAATTGTAGTAACGTGCAGGAAAGGCAGCATTAATATCAGTAGGCTAGCCTTGCCCCCAGCACGGTGTTTTGGATAGGTCTTGTCAACATTGTAGTAATTATCCCGGGGACGAGAAACTTGGTTATCCGGATTCCCATAATGGTCAGGATGTCGCACCTCTGGTGCCCAACGATGCGGCGGCACGTATCTAGACTGCTGATAGGCGTTCCTAGGCTGATTGAAAAATTGTCCTTGACGAATGTTTTGTTTTGGCTGCTGATACCTATTAGTCTGAATAGAAGGTTCACGGTACTGCGTAGGTTGGCGGTACTCTTGCACTTGTGAAGATTGCCATTTGCTGTGGCGTTCTTCATAGACTTGAACGAGTTTAAAGCACTCGTGAATTGAGACAGGACGTCGACCTTCCAAAAATTCCTGCTGGAAGGGATCCAGCTGCTGTTACAAAGTGTCACAAATATCAGACTCGACTGCAGCGGGATCCCATAATTTGTAAAGTCGAACTGTTTGCAGGGCAAACGAGACTGGACTAAATTACGCTCGCTGTCGCCTGGAAAACAGTTGTTGTGCAAGGCCGGCCTTATTGGTGCCAAAAGGAAAGACATCCACAAAGTTAGCTCGAAATTGCTGATATGAGCCCCCTGGGTTCATTCGACGCCACGGTCTGTACCAGACCTTTACCGTATCTTGCAAACATGTGCCAGCAACAGGTATCTGACAGTCTTCAGGAACATTATATAGGTCAAAATGATCATCTAGATCCTCCAAAAACCTAAGCGAACCGCCGTTTCCCCTGAATACAATAGAACCCGCATGGGGTACGTAATGAGCAAGAATTTTGCTCCTTCTCACGGGGGGTGGTGGGGTAAATTGTTGTTGAGGCACTGCAGTCGAAGTACGCGGTACATAAGCTTCGTACCTGGTGTATTTTCTGTCTGGTAAGTCAAAACCGCAAGCCTCGTACAGAGCACTTGGTGAATTATGTGGAACTCTATAACGCTGAGTGCGTAGATTGTCTGTTGTAGAATTAAAAGCCTCATGGTCATGTCTATAACAGTCATAGAAGAGACCGATAGGATCCGTTAGGTTAGCCATATTCCGTGACCTCTACTATGAATCTGGTCGAGTAGAATTCGGGGGCCAATATAACGATGAAGAAATCTTGTCTTACTTCTACGTTAATTTAAAACAGCAACATACTAAGAAATAGTTCCTAAAAGAAAGAAACCTTAACGGCCAGCCGAAACATGTAAACAACAGAAGTCACACTTACGGAAAAAGATGCTTTATTCAGGATGTAGCAAACACATCGTAGCATAGCATATTGCACTAAACTCTCCATACACCGCACAACTCTTAACACAACGCTCCTTTCAATAATCAATTTAAAACCCAACGCTTCCCAAGCAACAATTTAGTCATCGCTTTTATCTCTTGTTCTTATCAATATCAGGCATACGTCACGTGCATTCAACCTCAATTTGTGTTGCCAAACGTATTCGTTTGAGAGAAAAGATATTACGTTAAGCATGAAGAATAACAGAATAAACTCAAGATTTACATAGGGAAAGAAACTGAAAAGGAAAGTTAATTTAGAATTATGTCACATCATCTACCTCTTTTTTTTTTTTTTTTTAGAATATACGTCACTCTATACAAAATTATTGCAACCAACAATGAACAAGCTCATTGCATGTTATCAGGCTCTCCGCTTCTCACACTTTTACATCACCAAGTCAGCCGACGGGAAACTAACCAATCTCCTGAGACACTCATCCTTCAACCGTTTATGATTCAGTATTTACTGCTCTATACGGTCTAAGTCTATCGAGATGTATGACTCTAACTGGTCTATTGTTGTACGAAGCTTTGTAAAGAACATCGTTGATTCTTTTCTTTACTACATAAGGACCTTCCCACGGGCGCTGCAATTTGGGTGACGTTCCCTTTCGTCTTCGTGGGTTATAGAGCCAGACTAAGTCTTCCTCCTTAAACACTTTCTCAGCAGCCTGCACGTCATATCTGGTTTTCATTCTTTCAGTAGCTATTCTAATATTCTTCCTAGCAAAACTATGTACTTTCTCTGATTTCCTGGTAAGCCTGTCTCAATTTTTCTGGTTATCACTAACAAATAATGAAAGCTGCTGTCGCCAGGTGCATATGAACCTTTTACGCATTCCGTCACTCTGAGGATGAAGTGGCGTAGTTCGAGTCTTTTTATTACCGAGTAAATTGCACATTTCTTGGAACACTTTAGACTCATAGTTCCGCCCCTGGTCAGAATGCAATTCAAGAGGAACCCCATGAGAGCTCACCAATCTACTGACAAGAATTTCGGCCACAGCAACTGCTTCTTGATTTTCCATAGAAAAGACCTCCGGCCATTTGGTTAAATAATCCACAACCACCAACAAATATCGGTTGCCATCCTCCAACTTAGGAAACGGTCCCATTACATCAATGGCTATTCTTTCGAACGGTGCTTCCACATTATACACTTGCATTCAGCCGCGACATCGTGTCATTGGGTCTTTCTTGAATGCGCATAAGTGACACTGTCGGCACCAATCCTCCATATTCGTCCAACCATTTACCCAGTAAAATCGTTCCCGGACTTTCGCGAGAGTTTTTCTGACACCAAAATGTCCACCAGTCGGGCAGTCGTGCATTTGTTTTAACACATCTTTCACTAAAGATCTTGGAACCACCAGTTAAATTTGTCGCGATTCATTCCTGGAATTTTTCAATTCTCTGTACAAAATTCCATTTCTAACCACAAGAGAATCCCATTGCGCCCAATGACTTTTCAAGATCTGTCCGTACGCTGCAACAGTCGCCCACGGAGGATGGTCGGGAGACTCCTCCTTCCATCGGACCAGACATCTAACATCTTCGTCCGCTTCTTGCGCTTTTTGCATCTTTTCTGGACTCAACGGATCTCGTACAGTCGGGGTCGGGGGAATTATCGCATGGCGCACAACTTGGGTCCCTGGCTGCAGATCATTGCTCTCTGCGCGTAGGCAGGATTTGTATTGTGGCGGACAGGGTCTTCTTCACAAAGCATCCGCATTCTTATGTGCATTTCCCTTCCGATGTTGTACCTGGAAATCATAAGCTTGTAAACGTTTTATCCACCTTGCTACCTGGCCCTTCGGATTTCTAAAATTAAACAACCAACGCAAAGCTCCATGATCGGTTCGCAACAAGAATTTTCTACCAAACAAATAATGATGGAAATGTTCTATACCTTTTACCATAGCCAATAATTCTTTTCAAGTAACACAGTAGTTCCGTTCCGGCTTAGAAAGAGATTTACTAAAGTATGCTATGACTTTTTCCTGTTCATTCTGAACCTGAGATAAAACTCCACCCACTCCAGTTTCACTAGCATCGACATCAAGGATGAATGATAATTCCGCTTTAGGATAAGCCAATACAGGTGCTGATATCAGAGCTTCCTTTAGTGTCGCGAAGGCTCGTTAGCACTCTTCATTCCATTGAAAGAGAACTTTCGTCTCAGTTAACCGATGCAATGGTCGGACTATCTGCGAAAAACCTCTGATAATGTTCCTGTAATAATAACATAACCCAAGGAAACTTCTCACCTCCCGAACATTCGTCGGTGGTGGCCATTCTTTGACTGCCACAATCTTTTCAGGGTCTGTCCCTATGCCATCTGCAGAAATTACATGTCCTGGGTATTTCACTTCCTTTTGCAAAATCTACACTTTTTCGGATTCAATTTTAACCCCGCTTCACGGAGCCTGGTGAAAACGACTCTCAAATTATCCAAATGCTTAGCAAAAGTAGTACCACACACAATTATGTCATCCAGATGTCAAACGGTAAACCTCGAAGAACAGTTTCCATTAAACGTTCAAATGTGGCGGGCGCATTACACAATCCAAAGGGCATTACCCGAAATTGCCACAAACCATTACCTGTCGTGAAGGCAGTTTTCTCTTTATCATCTGGATGCATACCCACCTGTTAATAGCCACTTTTTTGATCGAGCGTTGAGAACTATTCAGACCCAGCCAAATGATCCAGAGTGTCATCTATTCTAGGTAGTGGATAAGAATCCTTACGAGTTACTTCATTGAGTTTCCTGTTATCTAAACAAAATCTAGTCGTACCTTCAGGCTTAGAGACTGAAACAACAGGTGATGCCCACGGGCTAAAAGAAGGTTCTATAACTCCTTGCTTCTTCATATTTCTTAACATCTCTTCCACTTCTGCTCGTTTAGCTAATGGTAAACGTCTAGGCGGTTGCTTAATTGGAGCACTATTTTCCGTATCTATTCTATGGAAAACGACATTGGTTCGTCCATAATCATCCTCACCTGCGGAAAAAACATCGGCGAATTCGCATATCATCTCGGTCTACTCTCCTAGTTGATACGTACTCAGGCGCGCCGTGGCCTCCGTTGCGAGGTCACGCAGGTGCTCCGGTACTTCGTAGCTCCCGCTCACGCGCGAATCGGTAGGGATCCTTGCTTGGCAGCTTCTCGCTGAAATCACGGGATTCAAGGAGCAAAGCGCTAACACTTCTCTTATCTTCACATCGACGTCACCCAGGTTTGCTATTCTTACGGGGATACAATGTGCTGTTTTTACTAGCGCTCGCGCTACAAGTACATTTTTCGGTAACGGGCAAATTTCGGACATTTCGCATACTGCCATCGGAAATTCTGGTGAAAGCTCAGGCAAACATCCTGCCAGAATTGTTTCACTTTTTGCTGGTAAAACACACTTTTCTTTTGCGAGAACTGTGACCCTATGCGACCTCAGGTGCCCATGCTGACTCCTCATGAGAACCATTTCCTCATGTTCTGTCTTCAGGGTTTCATTCTTAAGATCCAAAACATATCCGTTCTTACTAAGAAAATCGAGACCCAGGATGCATTTTTCAACGATATCAGCAATCACTGCTGTGTGTCTGCAGCATTTATTTCCAATTCGTATGTCGACGCCTGCGGTTCCAAGAACAACTAAACCCTCACCATTCACGGTTTGAATCTCATCCCGTTGCTCACCCTTCAAACAATCTGCAGGTTCCTTAATTTGCGTCGAAAAAATCCGGAGCGACCAATGTAATATCCGCCCCAGTATCCAGCACAAATTGGCATTTAGTTTTATTGATCATCCCCTCAACTCTTAAACCACTGTAATCCCCAGAAAGAACTGTGCGCTTTCACCTTGCGGAGCTGCTCTTGTCGCGTCAGTTCTCGCCCCCGAAACTGACTTCTGAGGGTTTCACGAAGCATGTTCCTTAGACTTTTTTCCCTCTCTCAACCGTTTTCTACACTCGATAATGCGATGCTCTCTTAAACCTCAATACCAACATTCCATTTTTCTAGACGGCGTATCACTTCTTCCCCGGCTAGGAGACGAAACAGAACGATGTTTAACATCTCTGCGAAGGAGATCCAAAAGCTCTTCGAGTTTAGTTTCGACTGATGCATTGATCGGACCTTCTGCCACAGTCGCCATACGAACTGATTTTCTAGGACTCCTAGAATGCCGCGAAGAGTCAAATTTCATTGCATGTAAGACGGCTGACTTAAGTGAGTCACAATCCGACATGCGCACTGAATACTGAATGCCTGGATCAGCAATCGCTTCCACAAAATGTTGCTGCGCCATCGTGTCCTGTATATCCGGCGTAAATTGCCCATACACAAGCCTTGTCGTCCGATCGATGTCGGTCGCGAGCTCTTGAAGTGACTCGTTGGCCTCCTGCCTACGATTTTTCAACTGAAGAACACGGAGTTGTTTTAAATGTTCTTCCCCAAATCTGAGTTCCAGTGCAGCGACAAGACAGGAGTATTTTAAATGGCTCTCCTCCGACAAAGTTTGTAGGATATCAGCAGCTGCATCGATGATGCCGCAAGCGCGCATGCTTTCTCCCTTTCGCTCCAGCCGTTCGCACTCGAAACCATTTCGAACTGAGTTCTGTATACCCCAGCTAGTCTTTCCGTCAAACGCGCCCGGTTTAATTCGGATCGGCCTACTCAAAGCTTCGCTCATCATCCCCGGTGACTTAAATTCCCACGAACTTATTTTTGCCTCACAATGTTGTACCCTTTTCTCAATATCCCTATAAAATTTAGTTTGTTCTAACTTAGTACCATTAAATTCCACAGAAAGTTTTTCCTTTACATCTCTACATTGAGTCTTGCACAAGTTACGAACATTCTCTAAATTGTGGGTACATTGTTCTATTTGGTTTACGCATTTTGCCTGCCCAATTACCAACTGATCGATACGCAAGTTGGTATCTTGTATTCTTTTATCAAATGTTTCCTCATACCACCCACTTCTAGCTATTAGCTGATTTATGCTGCCCGTCTGCTGCTCAAGACTTTCATTCTTCTGTTGTAAGCTTTGCTCAAAACTTTCTTTGGTAGTTTTCAGTCCATTTCTGAGTTCATCTTTCAGTTTATCTAATATTTTTTTAATCCCTTACATTTTTGAGACTTTGAGTTCAACTTATTATGCAAGTTTCAAAAGTTGGCATAAATACTGTGCTCTGGTTGTACTATGTCTAAGGTACACTGCGGATCCCACTGCTGATCACCACTTTTGTTATGTCTTCGGGCCCCGGATAATCAGGATGCCAAAATATTTCTGGACTGCGATCCGATCGCTGGATCCGCAAATATACCTTGTTAGCCAATTAGCCTACACAGTACACCAATAAACCAATGAAGGTACAGTATAACAATTAAAACGGGGATTTAATGGATACAGGCATAATTTACACTGGATACTTCATGTACTAGTAAAAGCTATAATTTCCGGCCAGCTTTGGCCCTCTTCGGTGTTTCCGAACATTTGTCTTAACGAAAAGCCTGTTCATTCACAATGGGCCGCAAAGAAAATACTGATAAAGTACTTACGTAATTTCTAGTATCCAAAGTACGGATGACACCGACAAACACAATTACTCTCATTCACACACGGGTAGGTTGATCTTAGCTTCCATCACTTGCCTTTCCTTGCTTTAGGAGAAACCGGCGTCATTTCTCGGTCGCTGGAGTGCGCACTCAGACACACACACGAAATTTCTCCGAACAAACACAGAGGCAGCAATTAGCTTCGGGTTTTCTCTGCCTGCAGGGGGGGGGGTCTTCTTCAGCCCTTCCTTCGAAGCCAGGCGTTCCTCCTCTCTCTCTCTCTCTCTCTCTCTCTCTCTCTCTCTCTCTCTCTTTCTCTCTCTCTCTCTGTGGATTTTGAGCGAGGTGATTCTGTGATTATTTTCCCTCTCTCAGCAGGCCACCTGAAATGGCTCCTTTACGGCAGGTATTGGTGGTCCGGCTGGTGTGGATGAAAGTTCCCAGGCAAAACTGGTGCTGGTTATTAATCAGCTAATGTTTTAGTTGGCTTTCCTTGTGAATAGATTTTGTAGAGCGGCAGCAGGCGGTAACAAATTTCGAGTGCGAGGAAAATCCTCGTTCTATTTCTCTCGGCTATCAAACTTATTCTGCTCCTCAACAACAATCTCCAGTCTCCAAGAGGTGGTAAGCGGTGAATTCCACCACTTAAAACCGCGGCATCTTTATTACGAAATGCTTGAAGTCCAAAAGCTTTCCCATAGTTTCGCGCGCGGCACAGACAAAAGCTTCAAATGCGCTTGCCGTTTAAACAACTTTTGAGCTATGGGAAAAAAGCTTTTAAACTCTGATCTGTCCCATTACTGTTTATGGACTTTTTGTTCTCGTGGCAAACACCTGCAACTCGCCACTTGAATTGCTAGAAGATCTTTTGTTTATATACCGTCCCTCGCAAGTGTTTAAATTATAACTCTCTGTTAAGTAACCCCCAATCAAGTTTCAATTACCGTTAATTAACCACCCCTTTCGCCAATTAATTATGCGAGGGGGGGGGAGATTGTCACAACGTTTAAGAATGCTCCTGAAACCTAAGCATAAGTGTTATATATTTGAAGTATGTGCAGGAAGCCTGTATCAGAACGTATAAATAGTGTGAGGTCGTGTGAATAAGAAATGCTGTGGCGCAACTCGCCGCCGGTAATTCAAATGCTGCTGATGGGATTAATGTGCCACAGTACGCCGTATATCCAACCCTGCTGAAATGAACCTGGGTAGCGGCAGACCGCTCCGAGTGAGCATGATAACCTCATTTCATTGTCGAAAGCGCGTCAATGGGCACGCGAACATCAAAACTGGACTTTGAGTGAATGGAAGAAGGTCGTCTGGTGCGATGAATCTCATTTCCTGTTAATCCATGTGGACGGCTGAGTACGGGTTCGTTATTTACTTGGGGATGAATTGGCGCCAGCATGCACCGTGGGACTAAAACAAGCCGATGGAATACGAAGGACGCCTTGAACGATGCTTTCCTGGAAATTCCTGGGTCTAGTCATTCATGTGCTTGAAACTATGACAGCTAACACCTACCAAAGCATCACTGCAGACCAGGTACATCCTTTTAGGGCAACGATATTCTCCTCTAGTAGTACCTTATTTCAGAAGGATAATCCGACCAGGTATAACCTTTAACGGCAATGGTGTTCCCCTCTAGTAGTGCCTTATTTCAGAAGGATAATGCGACCAGGTACATCCTCTCATGTCAACAGTATTCCCCTTTAGTAGTGCTTTCTTTCAGGAGAATTATACGACCAGGTACATCCACTCATGGCAACGGTATTCCCCTCTAGTAGTGCCTTCTTTCAGCAGAATAATGCGACCAGGTACATCCTTTAATGGCAACGGTATTCCCCTCTAGTAGTGCCTCCTTTCAGCAGGATAATGCGACCAGGTTCATCCTTTCATGGCCACGATATTCCCCTCTAGTAGTGCCTTATTTCAGCAGAATAATGCGACCAGGTACATCCACTAATGACAACGGTATTCCCTTCTAGTAGTGCCTTCTTTCAGCAGGATAGTGCGACCAGGTACATCATCTCATGGCAACGGTATTCCGCTCTAGTAGTGCTTCCTTTCAGCAGAATAATGCGACCAGGTACATTCTCTCATAGCAATGGTATGCCTTCTTTCAGCAGGATAATGCGACCAGGTTCATCCCTTCATGGCAACGATATTCCCCTCTAGTAGTGCCCTATTTCCGCAGAATAATGCGACCAGCTGCATCCTCTCATGGCAACGGTATTCCGCTCTAGTTGTGCTTTCTTTCAGAAGAATTATGCGACTAGGTACATCCTCTCATACCAACGGTATTCCGCTCTAGTTGTGCTTTCTTTCAGAAGAATAATGCTACCAGGTACATCCTATCATGGCAACGGTATTCCCCTCTAATAGTGTCTTCTTTCAGCAGAATAATGCGACCAGGTATATCCCCTCACAGCAATGGTATTCCCCTCTAGTAGTGCCTTCTTTCAGCAGGATAATGCGACCAGGTTCATCCTTTCATGGCAACGACATTCCCTTTAGTAGTGTCCTATTTCCGCAGAATAGTGCGACCAGCTGCATCCTCTCATGGCAACTGTATTCCGCTCTAGTTGTGCTTTCTTTCAGAAGAATAATGCGACCAGGTACATCCTCTCATACCAACGGTATTCCGCTCTAGTTGTGCTTTCTTTCAGAAGAATAATGCTACCAGGTACATCCTATCATGGCAACGGTATTCCCCTCTAATATTGCCTTCTTTCAGCAGAATAATGCGACTAGGTATATCCTCTCACAGCAATGGTATTCCCCTCTAGTAGTGCATCCTTTCAGCAGGATAATGCGACGAGGTTCATCCTTTCATGGCAACGGTATTCCCCTTTAGTAGTGCCTCCTTTCAGCAGGATAATGCGACCAGGTATATCCTTTTACGGTGATGGTATTATCTTCCAGTAGTGACTTCTGTCAGCAGGATAATGCGCCATGCTGCACTTCCCGTATTGTGCAAGAACTGCTCACGGATAACATAAATGTAAGTACATTATATATTTATGCATCCCGACATCGTGGTTTGCT
This sequence comes from Macrothele yani, assembly GCA_039090855.1. Classification (NCBI taxonomy): domain Eukaryota; kingdom Metazoa; phylum Arthropoda; class Arachnida; order Araneae; family Macrothelidae; genus Macrothele; species Macrothele yani. The sequence goes on from CM077001.1 coordinate 43,570,387, forward strand.
GGACTTACGAACTTTCCCTGGACAGTAGTGATCAAACGATTCTTTCTAGCAAGGGAAAATAGTGAGTAGTAAGGCAACTCACTTTGTGCAATTAAATTCTAGAAATTATGCGTTTTAAATCCAAAAGTTCTGCAAATTATTATTATTATTATTATTTTTTTTTTTTGCGTTTAAATACATGCAAATTTAGTGGAAAACACCTGCTGCACTTGGTAGGTTTTTTGTTATTATGTTTTTTGGTTTATGTGAGAACAAGGTAAAATTTGAATAAAAAATTTTGAAAATGGCTTTAATTAATGCGTAGGCTTTAATGTCTACAGCATTTAAACAAATTGTCCGTGTTAAAAGTCCAATATTACAGGATTAGCTCACCATTTATTCAGAATCTGAATCCCGAGCAGCAATAAGTTGCTGTGCTCTTCCGTCCATTCGGAATGGCGAGAAAAGAGATCCTGTTTTTTAAACTTTTTAAAAGCTCGAACCATTGTGTGTCTTGCTCCCTCTTGTTCATCTGGTGCAAGAGCTTGAATAATTCCCTCTGCTTGAGTAATGAATTTGAAAGCGTTTCCCCTTTGCGGGCGATACGCGTACTTCCTTCCCCGATTTAAGGCTCGGGTCTGAACTGGATTCAGATGAATGCTGCTCAGATTAATGAATGAACTAGGTAAAAGCTCATGGTGGGAACTTTGTGAGGAAGAAGGTGAAATCGGTCTTGAGAAAACCTCAGAAGCCACAAGGTCTCTTAGTTTATGTATATGGGTTGCACAATATTTTGTACAATCGTTTTCGATGATTGCACAAAGAACGATCAGAAATCTGTCAAGTAGGATTGGATGCAGCTTAGATGTGAGTGTCTGGAATTCGGAATATGCCTTTCTATTCAAAATGTCAATGAGTCCTCGTTTCATACGTATTTCCATTGACAAACGTCTTTGTTCAGCATTTATCAGAATGTTATGGTCTCTTTGGGATCTGAGTAGGATCCCTAGCTGCAGGAAGCGAGGTATAACACCCAGGTCTCTAAAGTTCAGTAAAAAATAAAGTTGTAACTTTTGAGTAGGAAGTTTTCGTCGCACATTCGTAAAATATATAGTTATCGGCTCCATCCTTCAAAAAGATAAAACCACGTACGTTATGCACTTACAAATACGGCTAGTCGGTGACTTGAAGAATATACGTGCATTTTATACTTTCGTAATAAACGAGGAGCAAGCCATCGTTGTACGATATATGAAAACAAACGGTAAGAGATGGATAATTTAAAAACATTTATTTACAAATGAAATAAATGAAATAAAATGACCACATGAGGTCTTTCGACTACCACTTTGGCGTCATCATCAGATGTTTGACAAAGAGTGGAACGGAGACCGGTATTAAATAAAGTAAATTCGTAACATGTGACCAGTACAATTTCATAGAGTGATTTACGTATAAAGAGTAATTCCCTCTTCAATTCATAACGTCCAGAACTGAGTTTTGTACATGAGGGATCAGTGATCTCCAAGCTTGGGATATGTAACTAGGCAAATTATCATTGCAGCTAAAGGTAGTGTTAGCTATATAATATGTAAATTTTCGCACAAAAGTAAGGAATTTTTATTAGATGTTCTTTGCAGAAAGCTACTTCCTTCCATTTTGGATAATGCTGTCCTTCCTGAACACAACGGGCTAAAGCCGTACTTAACTTACCATTTTTGAGATCATAGTTGTGTTCATTTATTCTAGTCTTTAATGTCCTCCTGGTGGAACCGATATATAATTTCTTGGTTTGCGATGGGCCATGGGGAAATAGAGGAATGGAATAAATTCCATGCATGTTTTCTACACTCACCATGTCACGATCCTTTATGATCAGATGTAATGGATTAAAAGTATTTGAGCCAAAATCAATGTCATGACGTGTGCACAGGTTCTTTAAGAGCGGAGTTAAACTTGGGTGGTAGTCGAGTGAACCTACGTCGTTGATTAACAGACACTGCTTGCATAAATACCAGTTGAGTGTGAATTTTTATAAATACTCATCCGGTATTCATAAGAATCTATTTGTCTGCTGATCTTTATGAAACACGTTTTAGCCCGTCTTTTGTAAAAAAGATTGTGCTTATGTTATCGGTTTGTCCGCCTGTCTATGGACACCATATGTCTACAGCTCTTAGTCGGATTTGAAAAATTCTTTTTGCTTTTGGGAAGCTTGAAATATAAGAATGATGATTCATGCATCCGGTATTTTTCCAATGAACAACGTTCCCGCTAGAAGGCGTAAATGCAGATAATATCCAATTTAAAATGCATTTTCACGGTATACATTTGGTTCTAAACATGCGATTGAAAACATTCTTTCTTGTTTTCGATGCCATTTATAACGAAGACTATTTTAGGCACATGTTCTTTTTTCAAGTAATGCATAGATTTTCCGCTTGAGGGAGTAAAGCTAAATCACGTATTTCTCGATATCTCTGCCCCTAAAAGTCTGATTTGAAAAATCCTTCATGCATCGTAAACCGCTCCTCATATAACATATTTTGTATATAATTTTCCATTTTTGATGAGGAATGGTTTGGTCATCAGGGGGCGTATTTCTGTATATAATTTTCCATTTTTGATAAGGAATGGTTTGGCCATCATCGGGCGTCTATTTCTGCTTCTGATGCATTTGCAGCAAAATCAAAACTTCTAAAAACTGGGAAAAACTATTTCGTTGACCCATACCACTCACCTCGGAAAATCTTTTGAAAATACTTCTTACTTAAAATAGTGCATGGTTTTCCCGCCAGGGGCGTAGATACATACCTTATTTTTGTCAATATCTCTGCTTGAAAAAGACCGATTTGAAAAAAAAACTCTTTGTTGGAGAGCGTTTCCGATGCGAAATGTTTCTCATATAATTTCAAAGTTTTCAAATAATGCACAAGTTTTCCACAAGGGGCGTAAAGGTAAACTGCATTTTCTCCGATATCTCTACTTCTGCAAGTTCGATTTGAAAAATTCTTCCGACATCGGATACAGCTCCTAATGGAAAATGTTTTGATTAAAATTTCTAATTTTTGATAAAAAAAAATGGTGAAGCCGTCAAGTGAGGTAAACCTTTGCTTTTGCTTCTTGATGTATTTTCAGTAAAATCTAAGTTTCTGAAAAATATATTCAAAAAATTATGTCATGGCCCGATGCTACTCACCCCGAAAAATTTGTGCAAAATAATTCTTCTTAAAATAATGCATAGTTTCTACGCCACGGAGCGTGCACGTACACCTTATTTTTGTTGATATCTCTGCTTGAAATAGTCTGATTTTAAAAATTCTTTCTTTGTTGGAGAGCGTTTCCGCTGAGAAATGTTTTCCATATAAAAATTTCAAGTCTCTTTTAACCCGCAGGCTTGCAACTAGAAGGCGATAATTCACGTTTTCGTTTGCAGAAACATCAACGAAACTAAAATCCCTTTATAAAAAATTATTTTTCGGCCAGATACTACTAACTGTGTACATATGTTCGTCCCAGAATTATGCATAATTTCGCTGGTAGAGTGCACCAATTTTTAATTTGTTTCTCTTAGTATCTCTGCTTCTAAATGTGCGATTTAAAAAACTCTTTCAACACCGGATGCCATTAAACTTGTGGAACACACGCTTAATGTTTCAACAGCTTTCTAATTTACAGTTCTGTTCCTAGGTAGTGTTTGTGTACTTCTTTTTTGCAGCTGTATCTTCCCTTCTAAAACCGCACAGAGGACTTTTTTCTTAGTCTAGGCGATTTGCTACCATAGAGATAATGGTCAGATTTCCCGCCAGGAGGTGTAAAGATCAATACTTTTTTTCTCGCTATTTCTGCTTTCGGGTGACGTATTTGAAAAGTATTTTTTTCCTCAGCATGGCTTTTTGCATGAACAATATATGTTTCGCCTATTTTCAACAATTCCACTATGCAAAATTCTTCCTCGGCGTCGAGTTATATCATGTTTCCTTCTATATTTCTTTTTTTAACTGGAAAATATTGACAACGTGTTGATCTCCGATACCTTACTTCTGCTCTAAGAAACTTTTTGTGCGCCATTTGTTAATTTTCGTATGTTATTTTTTAGCTGCTGGTGGAAGTAAGTAGCTGTTTTTATTTCTGGATGTTTTATCGATTGTAGACATACGGTTGATTTTTTCTAAGCGGTTGCGTTGACTTTGAATAGTTTTGGATAAATCTAATTCTTGTCAGAAACGATTCAAAAGACGTGCACATTACAACCGAAAATTCGGTGTCGTCTTTCTTATTTCAATATGTAATCAGGATTTTTTATTTCAGCAAGAAATCTGACTGATTTAAATTTTCTAATTTTTTACTGTCTAATTGCAGAGGACGCTACCAGAGTTAAATTTCAAGACTTACCATCATTTTATATAGATGCGAACATAATCAGGGTGAGTATTTTAAAATTTCTTTTAAACTGTGTAGCTTTTATTTTTTTTTAGTAAACTAACTTTGTGGATTACAAAATTTGTGTCATCTACGCTGTAACAAATAACTGGTGTGAATTCACAGAAAGTTCCAGAAAATGACCTGCAGCAAAGTTGCCAGTAAGTGTCCGTCTTTTAACGGAATTTCTCATTTCAAAGGTTCCCGTTTTTTTAGCTTCCATATTTTCATAGATTTTCCGTAGTCAGTAATTGCGTTCATTTACAAAAAGTCGGTTTCAAGTTTTCCGTATGTCGGCAGAAATTTCGCAAAATCCAACACGCTGTGTATTTGAGCCATTACACGAGAGAATCCTTTTGCTCCGGTGGTGATCATCGAGCCCACGCCTTTTGGATGAAGCCAGTGGGTGTTAACCACTCAGCCAGAAATTCATAGGTTTTACACTTACGTTCAAGGTATTTATTACTCATTTGGTGATGGGTTTTCTTTTCATTAATGCAAGTGATTGTTTGTAATAATTTCAGTTTTTCTGTAGGAGGCCTTGTTACAAATTACGTACTTTTTTCATTGGGATTTTTCGAAGCAACAGAATAATTTGGCGTTTGCGATCTCTTTTTCAACTGAGAGTAATTTTCAGTTATCCCTAAGAGAAGGTGCAATGCACTGTTTTATAATATTATTTCACGAAACCTATAAATACGCGTATAAAATTTACTTTTGATAGCTATATGCTCTTAGCTTTTATCTTAAGGACTCCACAAACTAGTACAGAGATACGCCTCCGTACCAGTTTGTGGAGTTCTTAGGAGAAAAGGACTCCACAAACTGGTACGGAGGCCATTAATACCCAATTGGGCCATTAAATACCAAATTTCTTGGGTTTCGATACCACAACATACACTGAAGAGCAATTGAATTAGAGATACCTGTCTAGTAACGTGTAGCACCACCTTTCGCCCTAATGACGGCGGCGATTCGTCTCGGCATGGACTCGACAAGACACCGGAAGTGTTGGGAAGCCATACGGATCCACGACCCCTGAACAAGCTCCCACAGTTCACGAAGATTTGATGGGGGGGGGGGTAGAGCCTTGAACATCTCTCTCGATGGCATCCCAGATGTTCTTGATGGGACTGAGGTCAGGTGACCTAGCTGGCCAAGGAAGTGAGGTCACGTCGGTGGAGTGTTCATCCAACCATTCAGTTACAATTCGGGAGCGATGGCACGGTGCATTGTCTTGTTACAAGATGAGGTCCCCAGTGTGATGTAGAAAACGCACAAACGGGAGCAAATAGTCGTCCAGAATATCCCGGTAACGTTGACCTGTGAGGGACGATGTCACACGTACCAGGGGTCCCATTTCAGTCCAGGTAAAGAGTCCTCAGACGAGAATGCCACCCCCACCAGCTTGAAGAGTACCCTGCCGGCAAGAAGGATCATCGCTTCATGTGGTTTGTGCCGTACTCGTATCCTGCCATTTGCATGTACCAACGTGAATCTCGACTCATCATTCCAGGCAACATTTTCCCACATGTCTAGGGTCCAGTGGCGATGTTCCCACGCCCACGCTAATCTTTGCACCCTGTTATGTGCGGTCAGCAGCGGTACCCTCGTGGGACGATAGCTTCATTACCCCATAGCGAGGAGATGGTTCTAGATGGTGTGGTTGCTTACATGTTTTTGTGCACCAGCGTTAAATTGCCGAGTGATTTCTTGCACTGTGGTCCATCTATCCGCTGTCACAATACCAGCTAGCCGACGGTGACCCCGCTCATCCACACGCTGTTGTCCACGACAGTTGGCCCTTGCAGGGATGGTTTTACCGGATTCGATGTACTCACGGTGCACCCGTTACACAGTGGCTCGTAAAAATCCCAGTGCTTGCACGACTTCTGAGATAGAGTGACTCATTCGTCAGGACCCTACAATTTGCCCACGATCAAATGCGCTTAGATCCTTCGTCTTACCCATACTGTATCCGACTCTTACTGATTCCCGTCGCATCACTCCTTATATTGTCGGATCGTTGCATACGTCATGTCGTTTCCGTTTACAGGGAAGCTCACAGCGCCACATTTGCGTAAAGCCAGCTGTCCTAATTTAATTGCTCTTCAGTGTATAATAGCTGGTGTGCAAAATGGGGAAACCAGAAGAAGTGTCCTGTGCTACAGTAACCAAAATTCAAGCGATACACAATCCACAATATCCAATCACTCTACACAACTTCAAAATCAAATATTTCTATAGACTACTAAGATTTAACAGTTAATCAAACCCCCAAGTATTCCCGTGAATCAGGGTTAAACGAAGAGTGCGTTGGTAAATGGTAAAATACGTACCAAAACAGCCAGAAAGTTAATACGAGATACCGTCGAGGCGCGTTAACTATTTATTCGTTAAAACACTAGTACTTTCGGGACACTCCAAATGTTCCCATCATCAGTTGGATGAAAGATAAAAGCTACACCACATCTAGCAGATAAAATACTACAACAAAATTAAGAACTGTGAGAGAGACATCACAACAACGTACAGGTGGTAGTTAGGCAATCAGGTGCAGTTTACGGGTTAATATGACGTCGTTATATCATGAATGACTCAGAGATTGCATGTTGACTTCAGAATTACGTTAGAATGGCAGTGCGGGAAGCTGTTGATATTGATAAGTTGAAGCCAAGGTCTTGGTAAGCAGCATGAATTCGAATATTTATGGAAAGTAACTGTTTCCCCGTATCTCAGGGACCATTCGTTTTTATAACCTGATATTAATTTGACGTCAGGCCAGTTGGGCGTAAGATTCTCGTCCAAGCAAGCTCTGGCGAGGGCTGTAGCGCGTGCTTGGTTTTTTATCGAGCGTTCGTGTTCTCAAAGTCTGGTTTTCAACCGTCTTTTGGTGCTTCTCACGTAATATGTTACAATTTTCTCTGAGTTTCCTGATCTATTGATCAAGGGGATTAAGTAAACACCTGCTGAAGTTAAGACATTATTGGGCTCTTTGTCCTTCCTAATGGAAGCGAAGAACTTTTTCGTGTGTAGGCCAATATTCATATAGTGTTTCAAACAGGACTGTTGTAATAAGTTAGATATTGCTGGGATATAGGTGCAAGGTTTCTTAGTCCGAATCAGTGTTGAGTTGAAGGATTGGGCATATCTGGTACAGAGGTTATAGATGAGAGTAGGAACTTTAATTTACCAAACAAAGTGGAAACTTGTGGTCCCAGAGGGAGAGAGGGATAGCTTCAAGTTGCAAGGCATCAGGTAAATGGCCATATTTTTTCAAGTGACTAAGTTCTCTGAGGGTTTTATCAGTCGGGTCAGATTTACAGATAGTGTGTGGAATAGTATCAATGGCTTGCATCATTCGCAAGTGATAATCGGAATGGTTCATAATCACAATTTACGATGTCCTTTCTGCAGAAAGAATGGTGATATCGTTGGGGATATTATTCCACACACTATCAGTTTACAGGAAGCCTTCCTACGTTCCAATTATCATCCCTAATTCTTCAATCCATCCACCTCGTCATAAAACTGCAACTTTCCATGCGTATGTTAGATGCGCATATGTGCACCTCTTCTGAAGAATTCAGGGACCAAGAGTTATCCGAAATTAAAAATCTTTCAGTCCTCAATGCCTACAGTCCTACTCTCAACGATAACCTCTGTACCAGATATGCCCAATCCTTCAACTCAACATTGATTCGGACCATGAAACCTTGCACCTATATCGGTTCTTTACCGCATATCCCAGCTATATCGAATTTATTACAACAGTCCTGTTTGAAACACCCTATGAATATTCGTCTACGCACAAAAAACCTCTGTGCTTCCATTAGGAAGGTCAAAGAGCCCAATAATGGCTTAACTTAAGCAGGTGTTTACTTAATCCCCTTGATCAACAGATCAGGAAATTCAGAGACAATTGTAACATATTACGTGGGAAGCACCAAGAGACGGTTCAAAACCAGACTTTGAGAACACGAACGCTCGATAAAACCAAGCACGCGCTACAGCCCTCGCTAGAGCTTGCTTGGACGAGAATCTTACGCCCAGTTGGCCTGACGTCAAAATAATATCAGGCTATAAAAACGAATGCCCCTGCGATACGGCGAAACAGTTATTTTCCATAAACATTCGAATTCCTGCTGTTACGATGATAATACTTTCAGCCGACGAAGACCTTGGCTTCAACTCAACAATAGCGTCCCGCACTACCAAACAGGTTCTGACGTCACCATGCAACATCTGAGCCATTCATGATATCGCGACGTCACATTAACCCGTAAACTGCAACTGATTGTGCCTAACCTCCACCTGTACGTTGTTGTGATGTCTCTCTCACAGTTCTTAATGTTGTTGTGTCATTTTATCTGATAGATGTAGTGTAGCTTTTATTTTTTATACACCTGATGATGGGATCATTTGGAGTGTCCCGAAAGTACTAGTGTTTTAACGAATAAATAATTAACGCGGTTCGACGGTATCTCGTATTCGCTTTCTGGAATCCCGTGAATTTCTCCTATTACCGGAAATTTATCGTCATATGGATATGAAAAAAGTCAGAACGGAGTTTTTCTGTTATTATAAGAAATAAATTGCCGAAAGGTTTCTGAAAGTTCAGAATTTTCCGTTTACACATCTTGAAAACGTTAATTTACCGTCAATATAAGAAAGCAATTGCGGAAACGTTTCTGAAAATTTGGAATTTCTCTGGTGTATGAAAAATCCGGGAAAGTCAGTTTTTCTGTCATTTCACGGAAAAACTTCAATCATAAATATATTTCGTTTATTCACGAAAGAAATCACAGAAAGTAGCTCGGGAATTTCAGAAAACTTTTAGAGTGTACGTGGAAGGTAAAGGAATGAATTTAATGAATCTTGAATCATCACAGGGTCAGCCGGCAAGTTTCTCTTCTCTGAGTGAGTTTAGAAGAAAAGTTTTTTTAAGATAATCATGTAAAATCCAGATAAGAAACATGTCTTTTTACGAGTTTATCCTAAGAAAGAAAAATGTACTTGCGAGGAAATTAAAAGGAAAATTAGATTAGGCATTGATTCTACTAAATTTAATATTGTAGTCCAGAATATCAGAAAAATTAATAATAGCGATATAATGATAGAATGTAACCAACAAGAAGATATTGGTAAGATTGAAAATGAATTAGAATCTAATCCTGCTACTAAAGAGATTTTCGTCTCAGAGAAACCTAAGAAAAAGAAATCCTAAGATTATCATTTACGATTTGAATGGTGGAATGACAAAAGATGAAGCGCATCCTTGTTGAATTGAACAGAATCAGGATATAAAGGGAAACGATGTGACTGTTAAGTTCTCAATTAATGGAAGAAATAATAGAAAACGTTACATAGCAAAGGTTAAGCCGAATTGCTTCAGAATGTATCATATATACTGTAGTTCGTTCATACTACTAAAGAATTCATTAAAGAAATTTAACGTCTCAGATGTGGAAGTTTCGAACGTTTTAGGAATGAATGCCTTGAGCAGCAGGAGATATGTACAAGATGTTCAGAGGAAAATAACAAGCATTGGTTATGTAAAAATACACCTAAATGTATTAGTTGTAATAAGGCTAAAATAGAAGATTTAATCTTAAGCTCAATACAGATCACTCCAACGTAGATAAAGAATGTCTTAACATTATTTCAAAGTACACCAGATCATGCACACTCAACAAACGCTTATAGCGTAGTATATTCGTTTATTTAGTGGTGTAATACGCAGAAAGATTACCCGCACACACAAGTTTTCGCTCTCAACTGAGAGGCTTTTTCAAGGCAATGGTAGACATAAAAATTCCGGTAATTAGAACACATAAGAAACAAAGATGATTTTTTGAAAATAATGCGGGTGACATTACGAGCAGTATTGCGTGAATTTTTCAGCACACAATTATACGGTGTGCAGCGATGTGTTTCTATCTTTTAATAACGCATGCCAAACCATTGGTAGTTCGATAGAGACCATATCATTACAGGCTAGTTTTGCTGGAAAGAATTTCGGCTGTTTTTCTGATGGCAGTCTCTTTAAAGTTCACGTAAGGGGCAATTCTTCTGATACTATTCCATACAGGAGCGGCCGAGTAATTCATAACTTCTCTGGCGAAAGCTATATTCTGAATGTCTTGGTTGACACCTCGCACGTGTTCTTTATATCGAGTATCTAAGGATTACATTGTCATTTCGATATATATATCCTTTCTGTGTTGTTATGATACTCTAACGGTACAGCGTACAAACCCGGTTTTTCTTTCACGCACTGCCTCTCCTTGTAGCTTGACATTGTATGTGATAACAGGATAGGTGACTTCATTGCTATTGAGATGTTGTACTTAGTAGTAAATTCTTCAACCAATATACGAGCCAGAATTCTTCAATCAATATACGTGTAATGCTGTAATTCCTGGGACATATGTTATGGATCCTGCGTGTCTCATTGTCTTACTACTTGAATTTGTTATCGCAGTCATTATACGATTTCTTATAGTTATATATATTCTGTCTATATCATTTTTCCTATATCCAGCCTTTAGACCTTTGTTATAAATATTATGGATTTCCTTATTATTAAGGTATTCGGGTTTGCATACTTTATACCATAGGTTCCCTACCGATGTGGCTCGCTTCCCTTGGAAGGCGCTAGCCGACACGCAATGTTATTCACTGTACGTGGATGAAAACGGACAGCCCTATAAACACATTGTGGTAGTCTTCCACACGCACATGGTGTTTTTCCATCATTCTCTCATTTGTATTCTGTCATCGCGCAAATGACGTTCGTTGTAACTGTCTCCATGTATGTATTCTATTTAATCTAGTACTAAACTAATATACTTGACATTGAGAATGGACCGCTATTTGAAGAGTACTAAAAGTAGTGCGAAATGTGCAGACCAAAGTGAACCTAGTAATAGTAGCAGGATTACTACTGACGACCAAAGTACAGCCCAGGATAAAGGAAAGAAAAAGTCCAGGCAATATAACACAAGTTATATCAAGTTCGGATTTTTTTTTAGTAGAAAATCCGGTGTTCAACCGCCGCAGTGTGACATTTGTTTTCAAGCTCTCGCCAATGACAGCCTTAGACCTGCGAAACTTAAAAGATATTTAGAAACTATGCATGAAGGTTATGTACAAAAGAATGGTGATTTTTTTGTTCGAAAAGAGATGGAATCGAAACGACGGAAGACTGTTATGTCAAAAGAAGCTACGGTATCGCAGAAAGCGTTGAAAGCTCCTTATGCAGTGGCTACGAAAATTGTTAAATGTAAGAAATCACACAGTATTGCCGAGAATTTGTTGCTTCCTGCAGCTGTAGAAATGTGTCGCATAATGCCCTTGTAACTCGAGTGAAAGTTGTAGCTCCGGCAGTAAAACGGACTCATTGTATGATACATCGCGAATCTTTGGCTGTCAAAAAAATGCAACAATACAACCAGATATACATAGTGTTCTTATGGATGCTGTTAAGGTAGTTAATTACATCAAATCTCGACCAATGCAGGCTCGTGTCAATACTGTACTTCGTGAAGAATTGGGATCTGAACATAAGCATCTGCTTGTTGAACGGGATTCACACCTAAACAATATAGCAAACAAATCTACACAAACTCCGTTTACTGGTGTGAAAGTATAATTAAAGAATGAATACAAGGGAAAATTGTATCTCCCGAGCTTTCGCTCTCCAACCGGGAGGCTTTCTCAAGGGTTGCAGACGTTACTAACAAGTCCGGCGAGTATAATAAACAGATTTCGAAACACTGATGGTCAGGAACGTCGTATTTTGAAAATTTGATGCTCGAGGCACGAGGCGATACACTGGTTTCTTTCATGCGGGGAATCATCTCAGTATATTCCTCCACGCGGACGGAATATCAACAGATTGGGTATCGTTGCATGCGTATGGATGCGTGGAGATTTCAATACTCTCTCTGATCAGCGTACCTTTGTAGCCAGTATGCGGCGCAATTATCTTTACTTTATCCCATAACGGGACTGCGTTTTTTTGTGCTACTTCTTTAGACAAGGCTGTTAAGGTCTTTCCCAATCTGATGTCTCTCATGTGCTCCTTAGTCCTTACAGCAATCGACCTTTTCGTCATTCCGATGTAAACTTTCGACGAACCGCCTGGGTACATCAGAGGTATCATGTACACTCCTGCTTCCGATTTCCTGTCTGGGTTTCTGCACGTGTGTGCATGCTGTTCGGGGATCGGATGCCGATGTGAAGCCCATGGCGTCTCATTAGACTTTTGAATGAGTAAGAGAAATTTGGGATATACGGCACAGATCCTGCGTAACGCAAATTATCTCCTTTTGCCTTGGGGGTTGTACGATACCTGGACTGAACTCTTTGTAGGATTTTTCTTAGATCATATTCGGGGAAACCAGCTGCAATGCCTTTATTAATGATATCTGCTATCTCTTTTCTCCTTGTTTCTACGCTGGAACAGACATTGAAAGCTGTTACAAAATATGTTCTAAATGCTGCCATTTTATATGAATTCGGAGATACAGACTTAGGTGCGATAAAGTTGGGAACTGTTATTGGTTTGTAGTAAACCGCCGTGTCAAGTCGGCCATTCCGATTTTTATGCAACATAACATCTAGGAATGGTAGTTTTCCTTCAGTTTCCCTTTCTAGGGTGAATTTGATTGATGGATGCAATGTATTGATTTGTCCCCAGAATTCTTGAAGGTCTGCGTCAGAATACTGCCATATGAAAAATATGTCGTCGACATACCTGAACCATATATGTGGTTTTTTGACAGTGCAGGAGAAAATTCTCTCTTCCAGTGGGCGTAATATTGCTTCTGCTAATATGCTTGGCAGCGGAGAACCCATAGGAGCACCTCTGGTCTGTTTGTATATATTTCCTTGGTAACGAAAGAAATTGTTGTTCACAGTCAGGTTTAGGGCTCTTCTTATATCTTGCACCGCTTCGGGGGGAAATTCATCATCCCTGGATAACCATATCTCGAGATTGTCACAGGCCTCCTCTACCGGTATTGACGGGTATAAGGACGTTATGTCGAGGCTTGCTAATATGTCGTGCTTGTTCAAGACTACGCCTCTAGTCCTACTTATAAAGTCTTGTGTTGAACTAAGGGCGTGTTGAGAGGGTGGAAGGTATTTTTTGAGGAAAAATGATAACTCTTTCTCAAGGTGATATGTGGGATACATATCACCTGGTATCCAAAGTACAAGGGATGAAAAAGTGGGCTAGCTTGCCAGAAAGCATCAAGAAAGCAACCGTCACCCCACCGGGACCATCGATACCACCACTGTTTGGTCGGCTTAAGCATTACGTATTCCGAGTTATAATATGAAGTTATTTTAATCGATGTTCAAATTTTCATCCTTGGGAGCACAATGATTGTGAAGGAAATGTGCACAAAATTTTTCCATTGGAAGTATAGGAAGCAAAATTACTTGACGTCTACCTTAACGGTTTAGCATAAAGGTTTAAGGTTTACGGAAATGCTTTTTGGACTGCTGTTGTTTTCCTTAGTGTTAAATTTAGTAAGTGCTATAAGTTCAAACGACAAAAGTCCGACCTTCCAAAAATTAAGGACAGTAAAAAAAACTTTGAAATTTCGGAATAACAAGCCTTATTGACGCCAGTAGACAAAATAATTTTCCAGTTTTTATTTCATGTGATATACTTGGAGATCGGGCTGAAGGGCTCGAGCGCTACTCTGGAAACGAGCGTAGTGAGCTTAGAAGCGCAGCCCCTAGTGTTGGGAAAAAAAAAGAGTTTTACGCGTACCAAATTTATCAATTATTTGAAAAACAAAACAAAAAACAACGCTATGTGGATATAATGTACTCATTCATGGGTTGAATACACAAAATTCAAGACTGGAGTAATTCACTTCTAAAAATAACGAGAAGTAAAATAAAATATCTTTCCTCTTTAAAACGAATGTATCTTCGGAAAGCGGAAAGCAAAGATACAACGTTAAAAATGTAACAGAATGTGACATGAACGGGCAAATATATTAATTCAACAATCGCCTTTCAAGAAGACAAGGACAGCACAAAACTTTGGAAAGCGCTTTTAAGTTGGTACACTTGTTGAAAATGAGTGATATTCCCTTAAAGTAAAAAAAAAAAAAAAAATCGTTACGTTGAAAAAATAAATTTATGAATTGTATGAAACCGACATTTATGAAAAATACCTCGCAATATTTTAAAATTAAGAAGAGAACCATTGTTACAATTGCGCAGGAAAGAGACTCAGCTTCAAGCAAATGCTCGCGCGTGGCAAATCACTGCCGCTCTTAGAGCGCCCGCTTTCCACGCAGACAGTCCTTGGTTCAGTTCCAAACAAACATTTTTCAGGACCGGTTGAGAAAATTTTCCCAGCGCAGTGCTGTAATGCAGAAGTTTCGTAAGGCGGCGAAAAAAAGTACCTGTAGCTTTGGGAAACTGCGGTTATCCTTTATTTTTTCTTATTTTTTTATGGCTGCTACTGGGAAATTGGCGGACAAGATTCGACAAGCCGTCAGTTACGTCATAAGATTGCCGGCTGTCAATGCCGAGAAACTAGTGGACCACATTAGGCCAGTCATCATTTATGGCACTTGCTTGCGCCATTTGTGGCAGCTACTGCCTGTGATGGATAACTAATGAAACTGTTCTGGTGTATGACAACTGATGGAGGTGCCACTGTTGGTCCGCTGCTGGCCCAACTGCTGGCCCATGTGGTGGCCGCCCGGACATTTTATTGACGGTTGTGTTGCGGCAAGATAGTGCTGGGCTATCGCTGGCAGTACTACTGGCTGCCAACAGTGGCCCAGTGCTGGCCCAGCAAGGCTGTTTTTGCTGGGATCGGGTCAAAGGTCAGGTCTTATGAGCGGGATCCATTCCATTGCCCTTATGCGTCATAACTTATGTAAAAATTATTCGATTGCAACAAAACGCTATCATGTTGTTCCGGAGGAATACTGAACCGGATCTGTTGAATATCATCGAAATGGGATCAAAGGGCAGGGCACAGGAGCGAGATTTATTCCACAGACATTATCCTCATAACCTGATAAAAAATGTTTCTATGGGGACAAAACTTTCGTATGTTGTTCCCGAACAAACTGTGCTTAATATCTGAACCAACTGTGCTTAATATCATAGGGAATGGGGTCAAAGGTCAGGGTGCAGGAGCGAGATTTATTCCACAGCCATTATTCTCATACCTTGAGTAATGATTTCTGGTATGTTAGAAAGCGTAGCATAATCAATACATTGCATGATTTTACTGACTTTTCCAGACATATACGTAGTACAGAAATTCACTAATATTCTTCTCCCTAACCATATTACTAAATATTCTACTGTATCTTGCATAAATAAAACTTCACGTTCAACAACGTGAGTCGCGCATGATTTTGTTTACTCTTGCTTCCCTGATTCTTTTTAAAAGCATTGTAATTAATTTTTTGGTTTACTATTCTGGTCTTTTCTGTGGATCCTCGTAACAGCAGCGATGAGTTGTTGATGTCGTATGTTGACTATTTCTACTCCCTTTCTTCAGTTTCAATAGTTTTCTCCGTCTTTTAACACGTATTCTCCTTCGTTGGTGCTCTGGTGATGTCCTTGCTATGGTAAACAGCCAAACCACCTTCCTTCCTCACTGAAATACCACGAGCCCTAAGATTCATGCCAACAAATCCTTTTTCTCCCACACATATGGTCGTAAAACCGCTGCGACTGACCCCAAAAAATAAATAGGAAAAAGTTAAAATCTCTCTCTCTCTGATAAAGATTTTCTTTTAGCACTATTTTAACGACAAATACACTTAGAAAAACCAAAAAAGGATAATACCTGACTTACTACTAATAAGTGAACAACTTCAAACTACTTTGAACTTCCAGCTTCTACTCGGCTTGACGCAATTGTCTCGTACTTTATTGTTTATTCACGGTGTGTGCCAGATTTAGCAAATTCAAACTGTTGAAGCAGGATACACTGGTCTGCATGAAAATCGGCCCTGACACCATTCCTGCTGATTCTTATGTAAAACGACCTTCAGAATCCGAATATGACCCCCGTTTCCCCCATCACCCACCGTTTTCGGGGGAGGCCTCCCACCTAATTTTATCATTTTCCGATAATTTGGAGGGATGAAAAGGATTATTTTAGCCTTTACATTTCTTCTGAGGGGCTACAGAAGTGAAACTTTATAAAACATGAACATCTGTATCACGGAGGTAGATTTGGGGGGATTCCCCCCCCCCAATTGTAAAGAAATCATTACAAATGATTGATTTTTCCGTTTTTTTGGCATTTTTTTCACTTATTTGCTACATATTCCAGCTTCCAGCCCCTCTCATCCTCCTCCAAAAACCCGCAAATAATAAAAATATATAGCAACAGTTCGGAACATTCATTCTACCACGCGGGCTCTCTCAATACCTAGCGCGAACAGGTTCCCACGGGAATCGCGCACAGGTTTACACGGGCTTTGACAAGGTCAAACTTGTATTGCTCTTATCACGATAATCCTGCACTGTAAGCATTATCTTCCCTCAGTTGATCTGTAGCGATCGTTGAGTCTACTTGTCGGTATTCTAGGCGGGGATTCTGTGTTTCCAAGTTGTTTAAATTGTGTCAAACGGTGGAAATTTGCTTACACCGGCCTTTTCCAAGTGTATTACAATACGTGAGTGTAATTTGTGATTATTATAGAGCATTTATTTACTGTTTAATTACGCCACGCGAGTGTATAAATCATCCCGATAGATTCTGCTATGTTTGCGGGGAATTGACTTTTAAAGCGCAACGAAATCCCCTTTCTCCGCTTCTTAAAACTGCTTATAAATTTTACTTTGATAGCAAAGTTGGCGATCAGGACAAGAATTGGGCTCCCACAGTTTGCTGCACTACTTGTTACAGTAGCTTAACCAAATGGCTCAAAGGTACCCGTAAATCAATGCCATTTGCTGTGCCCATGGTTTGGCGCGAACCTCGCTGTCATCTCACAGATTGTTACTTTTGTATGACTTCCACCGCCAGATTATCTGGCAACAAAAGAAAGCATACAATTCAGTATCCTAATATCCCTTCAGCTCTAAGATCAGTTCCTCACAACGAATCATTGCCAATCCCAGTGCCCCCAAAACCCTATATTCTAGAGCCAGAAACAGATGTGACATACTTTGAGCCACAGCTTGGACCATCTCATGATACGTCCACCGATGAAGAAGAGTGTTCTGCTGATTCAACTCATCGAAAACCTCACCTCGTTACTCAGTGTGAATTGAATGATCTTGTCAGGGATTTGAAGTTACCTAAGACTAAATCTCAACTTCTTGGATCTCGACTTCAGCAGTGGAATCTCTTAGAAAAGGGCGTAAAAATCTCTTCTTACAGGAAAAGACAGTCAACCCTTCAATTACTTTTTTCGGAAGATGAAGGCTTAGTGTTCTGCCCTTATTCAAATGCATTGATGATAGAACTGAAGATGACATATGACCCAGACAAATGGCGACTGTTTATTGACTCTTCAAAGACAAGCTTGAAAGTTGTCCGGTTGGCCAATGGGAATGCACGTCAAACTGGGATTGATCAAACACTTTGTGAAAGCAATGGACAAGACAGGTGATGCTTTTCAATTTTTGAAAAATAAATTTCCTCGTCTTAGTGAGACTAAAATCAAGGAAGGAGTTTTCGTGGTACCCCAGATTAGACAACTTTTCAAAGATTCGACGTTTATTGAACACCTGAATCGAAAACAAAAAAGAGCTTGGCTTGCATTCCAAAACGTGTGTAAGAACATTTTGGGTAACAACAAAAGTGATGATTATGCCGCTCATGTCGAGGAATTGCTGTCAGCGTTCAAGGCCATGGGGTGTAACATGTCTCTTAAAGTGCATTTCCTGCACTCACACCCGGACTTCTTCCCTGAAAATTTAGGAGCAGTTTCCGATGAACACGGGGAACGATTCCATCAAGACATCAAAAAGATCGAGAGGAGATTTTCAGGGAAGTGGAATACGAGCATGTTAGCAGAGTACTACTGGTGTTTGGTACGAGAAACTTCTACCTCAGGGTACAAAAAGAAAGAAAGCACCAAATGAAGGTACTTATCTTATTTATTTATTATACTTTACATTTGTATTTTACTTTTTATATATTATTCTTTACAGCTAAAATAAATAATCCTTTTCACCCCTCCGAATAAAATTCATGTCCATAACATATTACCGAAAATTGATAAAAAAATCATAAAAAATCGATCATTTTTAATGATTTCTTTACAATTGGGGGTGGCAAATCCCCCAAATCTACATCCTTGCTACAGATGTTCATGTTTTATAACTTTTCACCTCTGTAGCCCCTCAGAAGAAATGCAAAGACTGAAATAATCCTTTTCATCCCTCCAAATTATCGGAAAGTGATAAAATTAGTTGAGGAGGGGCGTCCCCCGAAAACGGTGGGTGATGGGGGAAAACGGGGGTCATATTCGGCTTCAGGAGGTCGTTTTATATAAGAATCAGCAGGAATGGTGTCAGGGCTAGAAAATTTTTTTTTTGCCGACCAGTGATATTTAAAGTGCACATGCACGAATTGTTCCACAATTCATCCATAAAGGACGTCCATTAGATGTCCTATGAATGATTACCGATGGAGATGTGGTAGCCCTGGAATTCGTCCATTAAGGACATCCACTGGACTTTTATGCGTGATGTCTTATGGACATCTACAATAGACATCCACTGAACATCTATATGTGCTACAAATTATGAAGATGACAATCCGTTTTTCGGTGTAAATATGTCCAGAATGGTAAGGCAAATAATATTCGAAAACTTGAAAATTTCGTCGTCCTGGAGCGGGAATCGAATCCGCGTCTCCCAGATAGCGCCCAGCTATGCTGACCACTACACCACCCAGAACGACTAAGTCTCAAGTTTCCGAATAATTTGAATATAACCATCACAGGATTCGCTAGTCGAAAAAAACGGCATTCATGTTTAGCGAATCTGGAATTTTAGAATCCTATCCCGTGATTGCCCGGAGGAGCAGATAAATCATGATTGGAATACACCATGCAATACAATTGTTGAAGATGACAATTCGTTTTTTGGTGTAAATATCAAGTTTTCGGATATTATCTGACTTACCATCCTTGTCACATTTGCACCAAAAAAGGGATTGTCATCTTCAAAATTTGTATTGTATGCTGTAATTCCGTATTGCATTCATGAACTATATGTGATGTTTAATGGAAGTCTATATTTCATCCACGACGCCTACTAGACCAGGTGGATGCAATATATACGTCCATGAGACGACGCAGGTTGTGTGGGAAGTTACCCCGTTGTGCGGAACTACCCACACAACACATTTGCATCAAATTGACGTTCATTAGACGTCCACCATATTACGTATAGAAGCTACATGGACGCTCAACAAAGTCCAAATCCAGATTACGTCCATCACACGTTATCGGGACATTTAATGATTGTCCAGTGTCTCTTCAGATCACGTCTAGATTATATCCATCACACGTCATCGGGACATCTAATGGCCGCCCAATGCCCTTCCACATCACGTGCAAAAGACGTCCGTTGGCCTTCCACCATGTTACGAAGTACACTTTCTACCAAAAAGTAATTGGATACCCCTGCAATCGACGATATTTGCGGTCCTGATACACGTCACGGCCACCAGCGTTAAATATCCTGTGGGAAACAGCAACGCAACCAGTCGCATGCAAGATGCCACGCAGTTCGGAGCTCTCTGATTTCGAGAAAGGAGTAATCGTCGGGTATCACAGAAATGGCCGATTCATACGTGACATATCCAGTGAGCTGAAGTACCCAAAATCGACAATGGCCTACGTGATTAGCAAGTGGAAGATGAGAGGTGATTGTCGGAATGTGCCCCGACCCGGCAGACCCACAAAACTGGGAGTTAGAGACCGACGGGTGCTGGCCAGAGAAATTCGGAAGAACCGCTCCAAATCAATGGGCCACATTCGCGAGGAGTTTCAACAGGCATTCGGGAGTGTTTTTTCGATGAATACCATCCGTAAGGAAGCCCATCTGGCTGGTTATCATGGGCGTGCTGCCGCCTACAAGTCTTTGATCACCAAGTCCAATAGTGCTGCTCGGCTAACGTGTTGCAAAGAACGTCGACAGTGGACCGTTGAACAGTGGAAACAGGTTCTCTGGAGCGAAAAATCAAGGTTCACCCTCTACCGTTCGGATGGCAGGGTCTGGGTTTGGCGTCTTCCTGGAGAACGCTTCCTGCCGGAATGTATTGTGCCAACTGTGAAGTTCGGCGGCGGTGCAATTATGCCTTGGGGGTGTTTCTCCTGGTATGGCACGGGACCCTTGGTCGCAATTCCTGGTAGACTCAACGCCGATACCTACTGCACCATTTTTGATGACCATGCGCTTCTTACGTTGTGGCAGTTTTACGGCGTGGACCCTTGTTACTTTATGGGCGACAATTCCACCTGTCATGTTGCGAGGTCCACCATGGCTTAGTATGGTGACAATAGGGTTAATCGAATGGACTGGCCTGCGCATAGCCCGAACCTCAACCCTATCGAACACCTCTGGGACGAGTTGCAGCGTCGATATAAGGGGTGCTCCTACCGTTCGAAATCGGTGAAGGAACTGACCTGTCTTCTCCAGGCCGAGTGGAAGAAAATACCGCTAGCCGTCGTACAACGCCTGGTTGAGAGTATGCCCCGGAGGGTCGCAGCTGTAATCGCCGCTCGTGGAGGCTCCACCAGTTATTGAAGGTGAATAAACTTCGTTTTCCTTTGCTAACACAGGTGTCCAATTACTTGTTGGTAGATAGTGTACTTTCGTGTAAGCCTAGATGATTTATTAAACCTCCAAAAAGAAGTCACTACACTGTAAAGAGAAGTTTTCTAGATATGTACAAAATTAGTATTTTTTCACTCCCAATTAACGAGAAAGTAAAGTAAGTGACAAAAATGAAAATAACTGAAAAATTCGACAAAGGCTGCACCAACGGTCAGAGCCTATTTAGGAGGGGGAGGGGGGGGACTAGGTGACTGTAGCCTCGGGCCCCGCATTTGACAGAGCTCTACAGTTTTTTTTTTGTTTTTGTTTTTTGCAGATAGCACAGGGAAAACTATAAGAATCTGCCTTGTGAAAAAAAATTCTATTTGTTTCCGCTTCTTTTTAGGCGGAGTCCGCAAAAAGTATAGTCACCTCGAGTCCATCCTCGAATTTTTCGAAAGCATTACAGCTGTTTTTTTGTAAACATCTGTACTTGGGGAAAATTTTCATACATTAAGAAATCATTTGTATCATGATATTTGGATCATATTATATTGTTCACTACTTCAATATATGTAATTTTAACAAACTGAACTGGGGGGGGGAGATTAAAGCAGAACTGAACTGGTATCCATTTTTCAACCAGGCATTTTTTTGCTGACACGGATTTGTCCATGAATCATGGGCTACACACTTCAATATAACAGGGATATTTTTGCCTCGTCATCATGTTTTCAGGATGTTTTCCCCGGGGTATTTTTTATTCTGCTACCCACAGTGAAATCTTGGATGTGACTCTAATACTGGGGCCGTTAAGGCCTGGTACCGCCATGTCACTTTATTTTTTCAACGCCTGGTGGCGGCAGGTTACTCTTTACCTCACTGAATCGGACTTTTTTAAAATTTAATTTACTTAATCGTCACCCATCGAAATCGACATTTTTTAACACAAATAATCTTAACCTATTTTTTTCTTCTTCTACACACACACAATCTCTCTCTCGCCTGCCCACTTCCCCTCCCACGCATACTTGCTGGGGGCCCCAAAATACTGTCCAGCCCCTGGGCCCCCTGTCTCCTTAAATGGACTCTACCAACTGTATGTAATCAAAACAACAGACAAAGTTCATCTCTTAACAAAACCAAGCAAATAAACAATTTCTCATTTATACAATGTACTTACCTTCAACCGTAGGAGACACTTACAAAATTGAGGGACAATTTTGCAACTCAGGCTTTCACCTTGTATGTGCACTTATATCTCTGCTATATTTTCTGTCTGAAAAATCCTTCCCTCTTCTTAGATCTACGGCAATAAGTTGTAAAAATTTCCTACTTATATGCACTCAATTATTAAGCAAGCCATATTTAAACTGTTTTTATGTAATACTCTTCTTCACAATACAAAATAAAACACCGTCTAAGCACGATTTATTATAAAAAACGAAACCTATTTACAGATTAAAACCATTAGCACTTTCGGAGTGCCGTTCACTCCATCATCAGATGTTCCAGGCAGCTATCACAGATAGCTGTATATATACACAGGCCATGTGTGACATCACAAAGCCAGCTACTTGTTATTCATATACCACACAACGATATAACATACACAGTAGTTGCCACAAATTAAGTGAGAATCTTGCGAATTATATTAAAGTTCAATGGCTTCACAATCTGTGTCCAACTATTATGGAGGTCCACTGGGTAATAATCATTACAACATTTATTGTCCAACGCTTTAATAAATACACTCTCGGCTATCAGTAAGGTATTGACAGAAGGGGGTGTCAAGAGTATACTAGCATTGCACCAATCCGGAAAATAAGTCCCATTATTAACATTTCTTGCAAGACAAGTATTTTGAAGGTGTGCTTTAACACTATATTTATGTTCCATTAATCCTAAATTCAAATGCGTTTACTCACTCCTCTACACACTCAGCTTTGCATAGTGAGATCGAGAGAATTTTTGAAATTACTAACAAATTTGGGTATCCCAATTACATTACTCGTAAGATCCATGCAAGAGTTTTGGCACAGCGATATACTACGTTAGTAGGGATTAATGAGAGTAATCCGAGGTTTATTGGGTCATTAGAGTTTTTACCCGGAATAACAAATTTTCTGTCACGAGTGTGTTCCAAATATGAATTACAATTTGGTGTCAAGTGCAAGGATTTATTTGCACAACTCAGGCGTGACAGAGATAAACCCAACATATTACGACGTTGGGGAGTATATAATGTTCCTCTCTTGGACCCTGTTACCAAACAGCACGTTTGTAACTATGTAGGTTCCACAAAAAGACATTTGAATTTGAGATTAATGGAACATAAATATAGTGTTAAAGCACACTTTCAAAATACTTGTCTTGCAAGAAATGTTAATAATGGGACTTATTTTCCGGATTGGTGCAATGCTAGTATACTCTTGACACCCCCTTCTGTCAATACCTTACTGATAGCCGAGAGTGTATTTATTAAAGCGTTGGACAATAAATGTTGTAATGATTATTACCCAGTGGACCTCCATGATAGTTGGACACAGATTGTGAAGCCATTGAACTTTAATATAATTCGCAAGATTCTCACTTAATTTGTGGCAACTACTGTGTATGTTATAATATCGTTGTGTGGTATATGAATAACAAGTAGCTGGCTTTGTGATGTCACACATGGCCTGTGTATATATATACAGCTATCTGTGATAGCTGCCTGGAACATCTGATGATGGAGTGAACGGCACTCCGAAAGTGCTAATGGTTTTAATCTGTAAATAGGTTTCGTTTTTTATAATAAATCGTGCTTAGACGGTGTTTTATTTTGTATTGTGATTTAGTAGCACGACATCTTTTTCATATTTGAACTTAGCTATACCGCAGTTTTATTTTATTTTGGTGTGGACGTATTCTACATAGGTCATGTGTGAAACTTCTGTGCGATTATTTTGTACCCTTCGCATTAAGCTTGCTAAAGAATCTAGTCATCTGTCGTTCTTGATCAAGTGCAAGGGTTTGGATGTGATTCCTAAGCACTTGTGCATCAATACTACAACCTTCTCACGCAAAGATAAAGACAGCTGACAAAAAACGATTATCCCAAGCCGTTCGCACCAAACGTGTATTTGTAGACTTGCTAAATCGTAAGTGCTATGTTGCATTTTTGAAATTCTCATATGGTACTCACTCAATAATAGTGAACCGTGAACTAATTATCATTAATGCTATCATCGATAGTGAAGTTAGGACATTAACTGCAACCCATATAGAGAAACTTCGACGACTTGTGGTTAATGAGGTAAAAATCGAACTTATTGTCGTTCCTCGCAATTTTGGAACTCTGTAAAACAACCTACCCCAGTTGTTAATTTGAGTGACTGTTCATTGAACTCAATTCAACTAAGAGCATTCGAACGTGGAGCAAAGTTCGCTTATCCCAATACACGAAGAAATATTTTGTCACTTATTCCACAGGTCGAGCGAGTAGTTCAGAATATACCTGATACTAATAATGAACGTGAGTTTACACGTATGAAGATTGCTGAGTTATTAACGAGTAAACCGAACCGTGAGCGGTCTTCACTGTTAGATAACCATTATAAAGAGGAACAAGTTCAGCTCCAGTTGCTTAAAAACAATTAAGATTTAGCAATTTTATCTGCTGACAAATCAAATCAGATAGTGATCATGAATAATTATCAGTATAACCACAAAATGAAATACGTCATTGATTCTATACCACCCAGGATTATTGCTAGGGATCCTTCTAAGGCAGTTGTCACCGCCTTGTGTAGAGTGTAGACTAAGGAGTGCACATAGTTTTCCTGATAGTTTTCAAAATACTTTTACTCCCCCCCCATCCTTGACTACCGTGTGCCTGATATTTTTGGACGGATAAAACTACATAAAGATGGGTACCCACTTCGCCCACTGGTATCAAGCTATGTTAGCCCTACCAGGCCATTGGAGAAAACTTTAGCTTTATATTTGTCCAAATTGGTTGTGTATTCGTCTTACTCCATTCGGAGCTCCACTAGGGCTATTGAAAGGCTTAAAATGTTTCATCCACATGGTAAGCCTTTTTATTTTGGCGTCCCTTGATGTAGTTTCCTTGTACCCTAACGTACCTGTGGAATCCTCCCATCAAATTATTGAGGCTCTTCTCGTTGATTCTTGTGTCCCTCCTAATAAAATTTCGGCTATTATAAACGCTCTTCAGCTTGTCATGCAACGTTCATATTTTAAATTTCAAGGGTGTATTTATCAGCAGTTGGAGGGCTCACCTATGGGCGCTCCACTGTCTTGTATCCTTGCGGAAATTGTTATGCAATTTATTGAAAATAAAGTTCTATTGGAATTCCCTTACACCCCCAGCTTATGTTTAAGGTATGTCGACGATATCCTGGTCATTTGGCCTCATGCACAGGATTTACTAATTCAATTTCTCGACACGCTTTCTTCTATTTTTTCCACTATCAAGCTCACGGTAGAGCTAGAATATGATCATATTTTACCGTTCTTAGATATTAGTATCTTCCATGATCCTACTACTCATGAATTATCATTTTCAGTGTATCGCAAACCATCTTATGTTTGTTCCATTGTTCAATACAGTTCAAACCACATTTTTGTGCAGAAGACGTCAGCCATTGACTTTTATTTTAGACGAGCATATACTCACTCCTCTACACACTCAGCTTTGCATAGTGAGATCGAGAGAATTTTTTAAATGACTGACAAATTTGGGTATCCCAATTACATTACTCGTAAGATCCATGCAAGAGTTTTGGCACAGCGATCCACTACGTTAGTAGGGATTAATGAGAGTAATCCGAGGTTTATTGGGTCATTAGAATTTTTACCCGGAATAACAAATTTTCTGTCACGAGTGTGTTCCAAATATGAATTACAATTTGGTGTCAAGTGCAAGGATTTATTTGCACAACTCAGGCGTGACAGAGATAAACCCAACATATTACGACGTTGGTGAGCATATAATGTTCCTCTCTTGGACCCTGTTACCAAACAGCACGTTTGTAACTATGTAGGTTCCACAAAGAGACATTTGAATTTGAGATTAATGGAACATAAATATAGTGTTAAAGCACACCTTCAAAATACTTGTCTTGCAAGAAATGTTAATAATGGGACTTATTTTCCGGATTGGTGCAATGCTAGTATACTCTTGACACCCCTTCTGTCAATACCTTACTGATAGCCGAGAGTGTATTTATTAAAGCGTTGGACAATAAATGTTGTAATGATTATTACCCAGTGGACCTACATGATAGTTGGACACCGATTGTGAAGCCATTGAACTTTAATATAATTCGCAAGATTCTCACTTAATTTGTGGCAACTACTGTGTATGTTATATCGTTGTGTGGTATATGAATAACAAGTAGCTGGCTTTGTGATGTCACACATGGCCTGTGTATATATACAGCTATCTGTGATAGCTGCCTGGAACATCTGATGATGGAGTGAACGGCACTCCGAAAGTGCTAATGGTTTTAATCTGTAAATAGGTTTCGTTTTTTATAATAAATGGTGCTTAGACGGTGTTTTATTTTGTATTGTGATTTAGTAGCGCGACATCTCTTTCATATTTGAGCATACTCTTCTTCTTTCTTTTAGGGGATTTCTGGTGAAATGGAGTTTGTGGCAACACAAGGTAAAGTCCAATATTTCTTTAAAGATTCTTATTTATGAATTTATTTATTTTAATTTGCATATAAAATTTACAATTCGAGTGAGACAGCATTTAATTTTGGTTAAAAAAATAGCAGTTTGTTGTTTCCCGTGTGCGAAGATAAGGACAGCTCGTGATATACCCCTTCCTTGAGAGGGTGAAATCTAAAAGGAAGTTTGGGTTTTTTGGTGTGAAAAACGCATTGTGTACCCACGGGTTTCAGTATGTTTCATTTTTTCTGTACAATTCTATATGTAATTTTCTGTGGTATTCAATAGGATCACCCAGATATTTATTTACTTCTTTATTTATTTTCTCAGCAATATTAATATGCTGAGTTGCACTTATTTATATACTTTCTTTTTTTCTCAGTCACAGACTTAAGTGTATTGTGACAACGCTCGCAGGTTCGAGGTCATCCGTTTTATTAAAGAAAATGGTTATTTGTAAAAAGAAGTGAGTTAGGGAGCGGAGTGTTACTGGACCTTACAGGACTTATTTTCATTTTTATGTATTTCTATTTTTTTTCAATTCTCCCTTATCTGTGACAGATTTCTTTTTGCCGCAAATTCAAACCCCATAGTTTCAGAATTCTTCAACTATTTTCCCCGTCGGTTTCTAGGAATTTCGTCGGGTTCGAACAACTTCCTCGGGTGCTTCTCTCCCCCCTTCCCTTCAAAGAGTTTATATATCAGGGGTGAATATTCGGGGTGTGCTAGGTGTCGGCGCACAACCACACAGAGTCGCAATTTATTTAACCTATATTGTCGGTATTAAATTTTCCGATTTATTTGTAATAAAACCCGCCAGAGATTTTCCCGAGGCTTTGAGTGGTGGCTAAAATTAATTCCCCTCCACAATGTTTTCCTTAAGTGGAAAATGTTAGTTCAGTAACCATAATATCACATTTGTGCTAAAATGTGGTTTCGCGACCAGATATCCGACGATGCTCAAGCAACTGTGGTACAAGCGCTGCCTAGATGGCGCTGCAGGTCACGTTTTAACTTCCCTGTGATTTCAAACATTGCAGCTGATCTATCAGGGTGTGGTAGCCAAATTGAGCACCGCTTTCATTCCCACGGAGCACCGCATTCAACGTTTTGATACGAGTTACTGTTATATTACGTTTTTGGATAACAAAACTCAATAAAGTTTGCCTTAAGGCTTCGCCTGGTGGCTGAAATTAATTCCCTTATACAATTTATTCGTAAAGTGGAAAAGGCTCGTTGCTCCTTTGAGTAAACAAAGAATAATAAGTGACATTCACATCCGTAGGTGTGCTGTTTGGGCGGCGGACACCCGAGGCGAGGTGCATTTCACCAGCTACCCACCACGGAATTTTCGAAATTTTCTGGCACGATTCTTTTGTACCACGTATGAACCGGAATGAACTCCATTCTTTTCGTTTGAACCACAGTAGTTTTTGAACTATTTAAAAGCAACTTGCGGGGACGGGGGTTGGGGGTGCTACTTGCTGGTCAAATGGTGCCCCCCAAAATGGAAATTTAAAATTTCAACATCGTTATTCGTTAGTACATCGTATGAACCGGAATGAACTTCATTTTCATCGTTTGAACCGCAATAGGTTTTGAACATTTGAAACACAATATTGAGAATTTATAAGTGTTTAAAACGTCGTGCGAATTTATCACGAAGATAAGAAGAGTTGTCATTAATGCACGATGCATTAAAACCTAAGACTCAAGGTTAAAATGTATTATGTAAAAAATACTCAACGACATAAAATCTTTCAGACCTTTAAAAAAGGTCCGTTATCAGATGTAAAAACCATGCACGGAACACAAGCTACGTGAAAACAAACCTTACATGACGTAAGCCTTGATGTAATCAGGTGATGTCCAAAAAACGGTCTTGGCAAGATAGTTCATGATACATTAAATGTCCAGGTGGGAAAGGTATTGTTCCTCGGAATACTCCTTGGAAAGATATCCTTCCAAAGAATGTTCCAAGGGATTGGAACATTCTAAGGAAGGGTATCATTACAAACCCTACCTCCATGACAATGAATGTTAGCACTTTCTGCAAACCGTAACATAGATCTAGACGATAGGGTTTTCAAAATCGTAGTATCCATCCATACTGGAAAATATGATCCCTGGTTTACAAGACTAGCGAAAGCAGTAATGTTAGCATCAGTTTTGACACTATATTTGTGCTCTGCCAATCGGGTTTGTAAAGTTCTAAAAGTAGAGCCGATATATATTTTTGTAGACTTATCTTGATCCATACATTTCACAGGTATAGGCTACACTCCATACGTGGAATATAAATTCACAGGGTCCCGGTCATTTAAGATCATGGAAAGGAGAGTTTTAGTTTTTGTCCTAAATTCTGTATTGTACTTATGACGAACAATTTTTAAAATACGGTTAATCTTCAGATCATAAGTCATGGAACCGACAAAATTTGTTGCTTCACGAACCTAAACAGGTGAGAGTGTAGTAGAGATGTTTCTTCTCATTTTCTTCAATTGGCGGTTTACAACCTGTTCAGAATATCCATGTTCTCTGGCGATATTAGTCACGAACTTAATCTTCTGTTGGCACAGCCTGTTACTCGAAAAATGAGTTAAAGTCCGTTTCAAAAGTAAGCTGAGTGATTATATTTTATATATCCACGGGTGAGCTGAAAAGAATGGTATGAATAATGTCCCCGTGTTCGGTTTCCTATATACTGAAAATTGAATGGAGCTCATGACGATAAATTAAGAGATATATACAGCTCCTAATGGGAAAAGTTTTGATTATGTAATTTTTAATTTCTGATAAAAAATGGTTTGGCCACCAGTGCGCTTAATTATTTATTGCCGCTTCTGATATATTCGCAACAAAGTCTAAGCTTCCAAAAATTCCATCTAAAAAATTCTTTCATGGACCGATACCGCTCACATCGGAAATTATTTTCAGAATACTTTCTTTTTAAAATAATGCATAGTTTTTCCACCAGGGGCGTTTATATATATCTTACTTTTGTCGATGACTATGCTTGCAAGAGTCCGATTTGAAAAATTATTTCTTTGTTGGAGATTATGTCCGCTGCGAAGTGTTTCTCATAGCATTTCAAAATTTTCTTAACGCACAAGTTGGCTGCTAAAGGGAGTAAGTTCAAGTTTCCGTTTACAGCAATATCTGCGGGACTAAAAATATAATATAAAAAATTCTTTTACGGTCAGATACTACTAACTCTGAAACCCTTTACGTGTATTGTCTTCCAAAAGTAATGCACAATTTTGACGCTAGATGGCGCCAAGATTTAATGTTTTTCTGAATAACTCTGCTTCTAAACGTGCCGTTTAAAAATTCTTTAAATTTCGGATGCCATTAACATCGTGCAACACTTTAAATTAGTATTTGAGGAGTTTTATAGTTCACAGTTCTGTCGCTATATGGTGTTTGTGTACTTCTCTGTTTGCAGCTGTACCTCCGCTTCTAAAAACTGTATTGAGAAATAGGAAATCTTATCACACCACCAAGCTGTGCACATAGGCGACCATTTCGCTTCCAGGAGGGACAAACAGAAATTGCAACTGCCGATAACATTTGCAAACCTCCCTATGTCTTTTTGTTATAAAACCGTTTTCACCACATTCTCAACAAGTAAATTTAGTTCAGAAGCAGAAGGCCCGAAAACTACATAAGAAAAGATGGAAAAATGAAATTAAACGACCGCATTTTTAGACAACAAGGAAATTTATTTGTCAGTTGAGCAGTATCGAGGGTGTCGTCACATGCACCACGACGTCTCCTAGACAACTGGTCAACTAGAACGAAAAAACCACGACGTCTCAGCTCAACTGGTCAACTAGAACGAAAAAATATCCTCAGGTCAAATTTCTCCGAAAAATTTCGAGTGATCTTTGTCTAGTAGTAAGTAGGTGCTGCAGAGGGTGATATATTTTTAATTTCTCCGCCTTTCATATTTTCGTATGCTGTTCTGCAACATGCAATGGAAGATTTCATTACTACTTTCTACTCTAAATTTACAAGTTTTGCCTATTTTTCTACATAAACTTACATCCAGAAATTCTACAGAAGAAATTAGATATCAGAAAAAGTTTTATCAGGAAAGTCTCTGTAATATCTTCCAAAGACAGAAAAGGCGTGGCCCAGTTTCCAGGAGAGGGCACATGCTCCCTCTTGCATCCCTACATGGGCAGCCACGCCTGTGTCTTCTGTGCCGACTGACGATGCACAGTCTCTCTAAGCGCCACCTCCTGTTTTGGAAATTATAATGTAAGCCTTTTTCGTGGGCGAGATGGGTGTTACGCTATGTCTAAAACCATGATTAAGGAAATGTTGAACTAAATGAGAATACGATGCACTAGTTGCACGGGATAGCTCAAATTAAGGTTTTACGGCCGGACGAAACATATACAGAAGCCAAACTTACGATAACCTTATATTGGTCCAGCAACGATTGATGAAATTCACAATATAACACTGCTAGTATTACACTTCACATATAATACCTTAATTATCTATCGTATATTCTGGCTTAACAAAGATCGAACATCTCCACACACACACATGCACTAAGCAGATCAGATCATATGTAGAGGATTTTAAGAAGGAAGTGTCTGATCCCAGGTCTTAAACAACCCTTAGGAATAGGAAGCTAGGAGATTTGGGCTAGAACGCCCGATAGGAAAGTGACACGGAAGCGAGGTTATACACCAAGCAACTGCTGTATCGTCCTTTTATACGCTTTCCAACCGTAGGTTGAAGAAGCGTATAGGCTCTAGCTTTGTCCGTCCGTCCGTTTGTCGGCACAATAACTCGCTTAAAAATGGTTCGATTTCGATGAAATTTTAGTTAGTATGTGGTAGGGGACCACCAGGAGACGAACCCTATTGAAAATGGACGAAATGGAGTCAAAGGTCACGGAATAGGAGCGGGATCCATTCCATTGCCCTTATACGTCATGACTTGCGGAAATATGGTTCGATGTCGATGAAATTTTAGTATATTGTATATTGTAGGGGACCACCTGGGAATAAACTCTATGGAAAATGGGTGAAGTGGGGTCAAAGGTCAGGACATAGAAGCAGGATGCATTCCATTGCCGTTATGCGCCATAACGTGCGCAAAAATGGTTCCATTTCGATGAAATTCTAATATGTGGTAGGGAACCACCTGTGAACGAACCCTATTGAAAATGGGACAAATGGGGTCAAATGTCAGGACATAGGATCGGGATCCATTCCATCGCCCTTATCCCATACTATTAAGGTGGAAGTCAAGTAATTTTGCTTCCTATACTTCCAATGGCAAATTTTTTGTACACATTTCCTTCACAATTAGTGTGTTCCCAAAGATGGAAATTTGAACATCGATTAAAATAACTTCTTATTATAACTTGGAATACTTAACATTTTCTAAAAACATAACCTTAATTATATTAAAAAGCAATAACGTTTCTTTTGGTGGTGTTGAAACCAGAAAAAGATGGCGCGACCTGTACTTTGATGACGTCAGTAGACAAATAAATGTTGGATTGCATAATTATTGTTATGTTTTAGAAAATATTAAGTATTCCAAGTTATAAAATGAAGCTATTTTAATCGATGTTCAAATTTTCATCCTTGTAAACGCATTAATTGTGAAGAAAATGTGTACAGAAGTTTTCCCATTGGAAGTATAGGAAGCAAAATTACTTGATGTCCACCTTAAAGGAGCAATTCTTGTATCTATGTAAATTTTATTTTGAAAACAGCTCGAAGGATTTTTATGAAAGTCATTAACCTACCGTTTTCTGGCACTCGAAATCGATTTAGCTTGATCTCGACTTTAGGAAAATGGGTTTAGTGCGTTAAATAACCACCCCGAATTGCCACGTTTTTAGTGTCATGGTGTCGTTCCATTAATGTTACACATGCTTAGAAATCTTATGACGTCACAATCTTGCGACTGAGATGTTGGCTCGTGGTCACGCCATCTGTCTCATTACGTCACGCGTTGTGTGTGGATCATCTTAAAGTTTTATGAAGTCCCACTCTTGCGAGCAGATGGTCGTGATTCCCATCTGCCTCATTACGTCACGCGTTGTGTGCGTATGTCCGTCCGCACGAAACTCGCGTGAAAATCATTTAATTTCGATGAAATTTTAGTATGTGGTATGGGAACACCTGGGAAGGAACCCTATTGAAAGTGAACGAAATGGGGTCAAAGGTCAGAACACAGGAGCGGGATCCATTCCACTGCTTTTATGCCGCATAACTAACGTAGAAAAAGTTCGATTTCGGTGAAATATTAGTATGTGGTAGGGGACCACCTGGGGACAAACACTATTGAAAATGGGCAAAATGGGGTCAAAGGTCAGATCATAGGAGCGGAATCCCTTCCATCGATATTATGCGTCATAACTTACGTAAAAATGCTTCTATTGCGACAAAACTTTATCATGTTATTTCGGAGGTACACTGAACCGGTTCTGTTGAATATCATCGAAATGGGATCAAAGGTCAGGGCACATGACCGAGATTTATTTCACAGCCATTGCAATGGGCTGGACATACTGCCAGAAGGACAGACCATAGATGGACAGCCGAAATTTTAGATTGGATTCCAAGGGACAGGAAAAGACCCAGAAAAAGACCACATGGGAGATGGGTGGATGAAATTCGTAAATATGCGGGAGTGACATGGAGGAGACTGGCACAAGACAGACCGTTGTGGAGGAAACTTGGGGAGACCT
Source organism: Macrothele yani (assembly GCA_039090855.1). NCBI lineage: Eukaryota > Metazoa > Arthropoda > Arachnida > Araneae > Macrothelidae > Macrothele > Macrothele yani. The sequence goes on from CM077001.1 coordinate 43,603,976, forward strand.
TCGTCCAGCAGTGGATTGATAATGGTTGACAATGATGATGATGATGATCCTCATAACTTGAGTAATAACTTGAGTAATGATTTCTGGTATGTTGGAAAGCGTATTATAATCAATGCATTGCATGATTTTACTAACTTGTTATCTATCGTTCTTATCACATTCATACGTCACTTTCTTTGACTTCAAGAGTATTGACAACCTCATTCATGTGAGAGAGAAGATATCACGTTAAGTTTGGAAAGTGCAAAACAGAACAAACTCAAATTTACATACGAAAAGGAACTGAAAATGAAGGTTTAATTAGAATATATGTCACAAAAGCCACCTGCGGTTACCATAGTTCCTCTATCTTCTCCAACATCAACTGAGACAGCATCAGTTAAACTTTGTGCACCCCACTCCAACTTTAAATCTGGTAAGACTGACTCCTCCAAAGTGAAAGGATCATCAACAAAAATGTAATCTTTCTGATTTAAACGAGACAACACTGCTTCGGCAGTAATCTTTGTTCGGTTCATCACGCTCTTTCATCAGCTCCGTGAATGATCGCCCTGCATTTTGCAACTCAATGATAGAACGGTAAGCTCCTACGACAACATGTCTTTCTCACTCTCTCCACGCTAAACTGTTGTGCCAAATGCGCGTGCATTATTTTGTCGGTAGTACTGTTCTCTTCATGCATGTTTCCTGTATATTTCACAGTCCCCTGTTCCAACTCCTTTTTAGAATTATTTTTCTGCTTCTGTGAGTTGCCGTATCCCCTGCTGCATATGTCAGCTGTATGCTCCTGTGTGTGTATCCTGACGAAAGTTGCCGTTTACACTCACCACTAATTCACGGAAACTTTTCGTCACAGTTGCATTTCGCTCAACACTCCTTAATAGCGCAATTTATTTCTGGATTGTGATTTTTTCTTGCCAGTTAATTCTGGTATCATCAGACCTCCTAGACTTGACCACTTATATAAGTGGTACGTTATTTACTGTTGTAGATGATATGCCGGCCTTAGGCGTACAATATTATAATACGATATGTATCGTGACTCTCTGGCTGGCAAAACTGTTTAGTCACTCTGCCTTATTCCGTGGTTTTTCCTGTGTCAATCTCGCAGATTTTTATGTAAATATTTCTATTGTTTGTGTTATGAACATTTTTCCATGATAAATGTTTTTAACAAAGAACTACTGACTCTCTATCACTATTTCTCTTTCGAATACTCTCGAACGCGAAAGATTTTTTCAAAAAAGAGCATTAGAAAAAAATCATTTATGCCCCCAAGTCTAAGAGCAAAAAATACGCATTATTAAAGATACGAAGTATCAGCAGTGTTCTTCATTGTGAACAGAACCAGTTTAAAAAATAATTAAAGAAATAAAAAATTAAGTAAAAACGAGAACAATAATCAATCGGATTTCTACTACTAGTGAAACATTTATAAACAGAAAGAACTACTACGTTCACTACTTGATTAAATATTTGCTACGAAAAATCTCAAACGTGCAAAATGCTCCTCATAGCAAAAGACATCCGAAGCTGAAAATTGGTTCAAATAAAACAATTAGAAGACAAGGTATGGAAGAAAATGCACCATAATTTTACGCCCTTGAACTGTAACGGAGTGAGTTATTTTAAGAAAAAAAAAAAAAAGAAATCGTTTGTCAAATAAATTTTCCGAATCTGAGATACTCCTCTAAATACATACTGAGGCCCATGGTGGCTGAAATATGAATATTGAAAAAGTACAAAAATCCGCTAAATGTTCTTCATAGAAAAAGCTATGCATCGGAAAATAATTTTCAAACTACCTCTTCTAGAAACATAGATAGCGACGAAAAGGTTTTTTCACATACGCCCCTAAGAGGAAAGCTGCGCGTTATTTAAATCACAACCTTTTACCTAGCAAAAGGATTACAACAACGAAACAATGATTTCAAAAGAAGTTCTACATCATTTGCTAACGGGTAAAGGTTGTGTAATCTTTGGCAGAAAATGCGCACAAATGTTTTCATAGTTATTAGTACATGCCCGAGCAGGAATTTTATACTTTGGCTTTCAGACAAACACATACGGCTCTGGCTTGTGTTGCAATTAGATATTTACATTTATGCCTTCCAGTCACAAAGTGGCAAGTCAAGAAATATTAACAACTACATATAAATAAAACCCAGATATATTGCTGCAAATATATCGAAATCAAAAATGTGCACTCACACCCTTGTATTCGCAAAATTGTGTGCTACATAACGTAAGAATTTATGTTCCATGCATTCTATACCATGAACTGTGTCCTACGCAAACCAAAAAAAGAGGTTTCATATAGGAACTTTAGAAGCAAAGATATCGGGGAAAAGTAATATACTGTACGTAGGCTATTTGAATATCAACCTCCGGTGGCCTATAAAGAAAACAAGCAATGAGAACAAAATACACAGTCGAGTCACATTATTTTGACCACCTCCTACTATTGACGTCAACAGCGCGTAATCAATGAAAGAAGGCACGTGTCGTGAGCTGGCTTGCAGGGTATATAAGGAGTGTTGTAGGCATTCTGAAGACATACCACTCGTTGCTGTCGTGGGTAAAATGAGCGATTTATCAGACTTGCAAAAAGGGATGATGATCAGCTTTCAGGCCAAGGGCGGCAGTATTTCTGAAACAGCGCAGTTAGTGGACTGTTCGCGTGCTGGTGTATTTAAAGTGTATCGTGATTGCAAAAATGCCACCATTGCGAATAAGCGACGTGCAAACTGCGGAGCACTACGTGCCGTTGTTGTGAGAGGTGAACGTCGGCTTCGAAGGTACGTGAAGGCCGATCGACACGCTACAGTGGAGCAACACACTGGCCGAATGAACCAGGTGGCTACAGGGAGTGTGTCTAAAACGACAGTTCAGCGAAACCAGCTGCGTAGAGGGCTCCGATGCAGACGGATGGTCACTGCACCTATGCTAACGAAGGTACATCGGCAAAAAAGGCTTACATTTGCATGGTAGTATCGGCATTGGACCTCCGCTGATAGGCAAAGAATTGCCTTCTCCAATGAGTCACGTTTTCTGCTTCATCGAACGGATTGACGTCTGCGTATAAGGCGAGAAACATCGGAGAACAAACATTCCTCAACCACTGCTGGAAGAACACAAGTTGTTGGGGGCAACGTTATGGTCTGGGGAATGTTTTCGTGGCATTCTCTGGGTTCACCCATACCTGTGGAAGATACTATGGATCGAATTCGTTATGAATCCATCCTTGCAGACCACGTACACTTATACATACTGATTGTCTTCCGTGGGGCGGATGGGATCTTCCAGCGCAACAGCGCGACGTATCACACAGCTAGAAATGTCCGAGAGTGGTTGGAAGAGCACAATGAAGACTTCAAATTATTTCCCTGGCCCCCTAATTCCCCAAACGTAAAACCAATTGAACATTTGTGGGACCACCACGATCGTGTTGTTCGCTCTATGGAACTTCCATAAAGCAGCCTCGAGCAGCTTCAGATGCACTGCAGTCAGCATGGCTGAACATGCCTGTGAACACCTTCCAGCATGTTTTTGAGTCACTCCCAGCCCGTCTGGCTGCTGCCAACGCTGCATGCTGCACACGGCGGTTGCTCTGGATATTAGCTGGTGTTCACAATAATGTGACTCGACCGTGTATTTTATTGTATACGAAACATACTTACGTGTCTAGGTTACTTCTCGGCATAGTCACTCCCTAAATTGAAACACTTATCGTATCAGAGTACGAGCTTTTTTTCCCTGCATCAGAAAAAGGTTGCCGCTGCCTGGGAGCACAGCCATGATTCGACGCTATTCTTCAGCTTCTCATTGTAATTGAAGTGCTGTGTTCCCACCAGGTTTTCGTGTGGTTGAAGAGGTGATAATTTCTCAGTGTACGTCTGAGCTATACGGATGGTAGCCGAACACCTCCCAACCACATAGCTCCAGCAGCGCTCGTGTGCGTGTAGCCGTGTGTGGAAGAGCACAACGCCTGATGTCATCCCTCTTCTGCTTTTATGCTGAATTTCCCTGCGTAATTATCTTCTTTCACGTTAACTTTCTACCGTTATTGTAGTTCCTGGTTCTTTGAAGTCAGTCAAAGGACAATTGTGGTTATTGTGGTTCCTGGTTCTTTGAAGTCAGTCAAAGGACAATTGTGGTTATTGTGGTTCCTGGTTCTTTGAAGTCAGTCAAAGGACAATTGTGGTTCCTGGTTCTTTGAAGTCTTGCGATCACAGAAAACCGTGACTTTAGTTTTTTCTGTGAAAGCGTTTGTTTACACTTTCTGGGCTTGTTCGGTGAATGTGTGTGCATCCACTGTTTTGAGTGGTCTTTGCATTCGACATTCACGAATTGAACCAATGTTTCATCCCCCGGCACGATATGATCAAGAAACGCATCCTGAACTTCCCTGTAACGCTTCAAGAATGTCAAAGCTTATCCCATTCTTTGCCTTTTGTTCACATCGGTAAGCATTTCTGGCACCCATCTCGCGCATAATTAATACGTAGTAGCCTAGCCTACCTGTAATGATCTTGTACAGAACAGTTCGAAATTTTTGGGGTAAATCACACGAAAGCTCTGATATGGAGGAGAAACGTCTTTCGCGCACTTTTTGGTCAACACTTTGAACAAGTTCATCAGTGACCAAGGAGTGCTCACCTTTACCCCTTCGTCATGAACGTCTGTTCGCCCATCTCCAAATTTTCTGCATCACGCTCTCAAACATCCTTCACTCATAAAGCTCGGACCGTACATTCTACTCATTTTCCGATGAATTTCTGCGGTACTTTCCCTTTCAGCGTAAAAAAGAAACCTGGATGTGTGTGTGTGTGTGTGTGTGTGTGTGTGTGACGGCGCAAATTTCACAGCTGATGGAATCACTGATTGCAGCTCACATGTTTACTCGTCAGTACGACACGGAGAACTAACACCAGGTGGCCGATTGCGTGGCATGCGCAGAGGGAAAGCATCATGTGATGTTATGAGCATGCGAGAGCTGGCTACTGTGCTTACATCGTGTGGTACATTCAAACGGATTTTGAAATCCGAATAGTCTTCATATTATATATATATATATATATATATATCATCATCATCATCATCATTGTCAACCATTATCAATCCACTGCTGGACGAAGGTCTCCCCAAGTTTCCTCCACAACGGTCTGTCTTGTGCCAGTCTCCTCCATGTCACCCCTGCATACTTTCGAATTTCATCCACCCATCTCCTATGTGGTCTTCTTCTGGGTCTTTTCCTGTCCCTTGGAATCCAATCTAAAATTTCGGCTGTCCATCGATGATCTGTCCTTCTGGCAGTATGTCCAGCCCATTGCCATTTCAGGGATTTAACTCTGATCATGATGTCTTCCACTCTTGTCATTTTTCGGATCCACGAGTTCCTCTTTTTATCTCTCCTGGTTACACCAAGCATGCACCTCTCCATGCTTCTTTGAGTTGTCTGCAGCCTTTGTATGTCTCTTTTAGTTAAGGTCCACGTCTCTGCACCATACGTAAGCACTGGAAGGATGCATTTATCAAACACTTTTCTTTTAAGACATAATGGCATATTGCTCTTGAAAATTATGCTGTTTCTTCCAAAAGCTCTCCAGGCAAGTTTTGTACGCCGATTAATTTCTTCATCAATGTGACCCTCACTTGATATCTGCTGTCCAAGATAAACGTACGTGTCTGTTATCTCCAGCTTTTCTCCATCAATCGATAAATCTTCATTTCTTGTAAAAGCATTGAACATCACTTTTGTCTTCTGAAAGTTCATTTTTAATCCCACTTCTTTACTCTTGTCAGCAAGTTCCTGGATCATACTCTGCAGCTCTGATGGGGTAGTTGCAAAAATGACTACGTCATCAGCAAAACGAAGATGGGTTAGATAATCTCCATTAATCTTTATCCCCTTGTTTTCCCAGCTCAGTGACTGAAAAACACCCTCCAATGTGGCATTAAAGAGCTTCGGAGATATGGTGTCACCTTGTCTCACTCCCTTTCCAATTTTTACGTGTGTTGTATTTTCAAACAGCCTAATCTTTGCACTTGCATTTTCATAGATGTTATTAATAATATTAATGTATGCATCTTCAATACCGCAGGTTTTCAGAGCCATTGTAACTGCTGATGGTTTCACCGAATCAAAGGCTTTTTCATAATCGATAAAAGCCATGCACAATGGAAGTTCATATTCCCTCGCTCTTTCAATTAGTTCTCTCAGCACGTGGATATGATCTATTGTGCTGTAGCCACTCCTGAATCCAGCTTGTTCTCTCGGTCGTGCAGCTCTGTCAGAGGAACTTTCAACTTCTACAACTTTATCCTTCAGTTTCTTGTTTATTATAAATCCAACACCACTAGTTCTGCCAGTAACTGTCCCACGATAGTAGAAGAGATGTCCACTTTTCAGTTCGATGAGATCTTCTCCTTTTCTCCTTACCTCACTTAGCCCCACGATGTCCCACTTGATCCTTTGTAGTTCCTCTTCCAATTCAAGAAGCCTTGAATCAGAAGATAGGGAGCGTCCATTGTAAGTAGCCAAGGTCAGCATCAGATGGCAGCCTAGTCCGGTCCTCCGGGGATTCTTAGCACCCTCTGCCTTCATGTCGCACTGGCCGCTGCCTTGGCCAGGTACATTCCAGCTGCCGGAGACTGAGGGCCAAGATTTAAGTTGTGGAATCATTTTGGAGGGGTTTGGCCATAACTCACCACGCTGGCCAAGCGGGTTGGTGAGTGTGGGATAGAATTTCCTCTGATCCCGATGGTATAGTTATACCGCTATGGGCGGTCGTCAGAGCCCCTTTAGTGGGAACAGGATGCACCACGAGAAGGCGGGGTTGACATTTGTCAAGGAGAGGCTGTGATGTTACGCATCACCTGACCTTGCATCCCGATATATATATATATATATATATACACTATCTGGGATGTATGGTCAGGAGATGCGTAACATCACAGATTCTCCTTGACAAATGTCAACCCCGCCTTCTCGTGGTGCATCCTGTTCCCACTAAAAGGGCTCTGACGACCGCCAACAGCGGTATAACTATACCATCGGGATTAGAGGAAATGCTATCCCACACTCACCAACCCGCTTGGCCAGCGTGGTGAGTTATGGCCAAACCCTCCAAAATGACTCCACAACCTAAATCTTGGCCCTCAGTCTCCGGCAGCTGGAATGTACCTGGCCAAGGCAAGCGGCCAGTGCGACATGAAGGCAGAGGGTGCTAAGAATCCCCGGAGGACCGGACTAGGCTGCGATCTGATGCTGACCTTTGCTACGTATTATGGACGCTCCCTATCTTCTGATTCAAGGCTTCTTGAATTGGAAGAGGAACTACAAAGGATCAAGTGGGACATCGTCGGGCTAAGTGAGGTAAGGAGAAAAGGAGAAGATCTCATTGAACTGAAAAGTGGACATCTCTTCTACTATCGTGGAACAGATACTGGCAGAACTAGTGGTGTTGGATTTATAATAAACAAGAAACTGAAGGATAAAGTTGTAGAAGTTAAAAGTTCCTCTGACAGAGCTGCACGACTTGTTATCCAACTCTCGAGAAGATACCAGGCTCAGATTATTCAAACTTATGCACCCACTACAAGTCATCTTGAAGAAGAAATTGAAAAACTTTATGAGGAAATTCGTCATCTAAATAATAAAGGTAAGCAGCACTTGAAGATAATTATGGGAGATTTCAATGCAAAAATAGGGCAACGGCAACAGAATGAAACTTCAGTAGGTAAATTCGGTCACGGCAACAGAAACCAGCGTGGAAATACTCTCGTAGAGTTTGCAGAGGCAGAAGGGTTTTTCATCTTGAACTCCTTCTTCAAGAAAAAGCCACACAGGAAATGGACATGGAGACATCCAAATGGGACGACAAGTGAAATTGATTTTATTATGTGTAACAAAAAATTCGTCATAGAAGACTGCAGTGTGCTAAACAAGTTCAACACAGGTAGTGACCATAGATTGGTGAGATGTAAGACGCACCTCAACACTAAACTCGAACGTGGCAAGCTCATAAGACAAGCAAAATATATTGACATAAACAACCTTAAAAAACACCATAATACCTTCACGTTTGAACTGAAGAACAGATTCTCTGCTTTAGAAGGCCTAACATCGGAAGAAGTGGATATTTCTGAAGTTAACAGAAAAGTAACCAAAGCTCTTATGGAAACAGCAACAAAATTAGCTGGGTCTAAGAACAAGTTGCATGTGAACAAATTATCAGGAAAAACCAAAATGTTGATGCAAAAAAGAAGAGAGATGAGGACAACTAAAGAAGGTGTGACTTCCAAAGTGGAATATATAGAGCTATGCAGGACAGTACGAAAAATTATCACTGAGGACGTAAGGAAATTCAACTGTGAACTAGTGAGGAAAGCAATTGAAAACAACCAAAGCCTAAAGATAGCAAAGGTTTATAGACCAAAGCCTAAAGATAGCAAAGGTTTATAGACCAAAGCCTAAAGATAGCAAAGGTTTATAGACCAAAGCCTAAAGATAGCAAAGGTTTATAGACCAAAGCCTAAAGATAGCAAAGGTTTATAGAATCTTCACTAAAGTTCTTTCACACCGTTTGAAGGTAACACTGGACATGGCTCAACCGAGAGAACAAGCTGGATTCAGGAGTGGATACAGCACAATAGATCATATCCACGTACAGAGAGGACTAATTGAGAGAGCGAGGGAATATGAACTTCCATTGTGCATGGCCTTTATCGATTATGAAATAGCCTTTGATTCGGTAAAACCATCAGCCGTTACAATGGCTCTGAAATCCTGCGGTATTGAAGATGCATACATTAATATTATTAATAACATCTATGAAAATGCAAGTGCAAAGATTCGGCTGTTTGAAAATACAACACACATAAAAATTGGAAAGGGAGTGAGACAAGGTGACACCATATCTCCGAAGCTCTTTAACGCCATATTGGAAAATGTCTTTCAATCACTGAACTGGGAAAGCAAAGGGATAAAGATTAATGGAGATTATCTAACCCACCTTCGTTTTGCTGACGACATACTCATTTTTGCAACTACCCCATCACAGCTGCAGAGTATGATCCAGGAACTTGCTGACAAGAGTAAAGAAGTGGGGTCAAAAATGAACTTTCAGAAGACAATAGTGATGTTCAATGCTTTTACACGAAATGAAGATTTATCGATTGATGGAGAAAAGCTGGAGACAACAGACATGTACGTTTATCTTGGACAGCAGATATCAAGTGAGGGTCACATTGATGAAGAAATTAATCGGCGTACAAAACTTGCCTAGAGAGCTTTTGGAAGAAACAGCATAATTTTCAAGAGCAATATGCCATTATGTCTTAAAAGAAAAGTGTTTGATCAATGCATGCTTCCAGAGCTTACGTATGGTGCAGAGACGTGGACCTTAACTAAAAGAGACATACAAAGGCTGCAGACAACTCAAAGAGGCATGGAGACATGCATGCTTGGTGTAAGCGGTTAAGATAAGAAGGAGAACTCGTGTATAAAGAAAATGACAAGAGCGAAAGACATCGTGATCAGAGTAAATTCCTTGAAATGGCAATGGGCTGGGCATACTGCCAGCAGGACAGACCATCGATGGACAGCCGAAATTTTAGATTGGATTCCAAGGGACAGGAAAAGACCCAGAAAAAGACCACACGGGAGATGGGTGGATGAAATTCGAAAGTATGCGGGAGTGACATGGAGGAGACTGGCACAAGACAGACCGTTGTGGAGGAAACTTGGAGAGACCTCCGTCCAGCAGTGGATTGATAATGGTTGACAATGATGATGATGATGATGATGATACACTATCTACAAACAAGTAATTGAACCCCTATGATAGCAAAGGAAAACGAAGTTGATTCACCTTCAATAGCTGGTGGAGCCTCCACGAGCGGCGATTACAGCTGCGACCCTACGGGGCATACACTCAACCAGGCGTTGTACGACGGCTAGCGGTATTTTCTTCCACTCGGCTAGGAAAAGACAGGTCAATTCCTTCACCGATTTCGGACGGTGGGGGCACCCTTTAAGTCGACGCTCCAACTCGTCCCAGAAGTGCTCGATAGGGTTAAGGTCCGGGCTCTGCGCAGGCCAGTTCATTCGATGAACCCCATTGTCACCATACCAAGCCATGGTGGACCTCGCAACATGACAGGGGGCATTGTCATCCTGAGAGTAACATGAGTCCACCCCGTAAAACTGCCACAACGTAGGAAGCGCAGGGTTATCCAAAATGGTGCAGTAGGTCTCGCCGTTGAGTCTACCAGGAATTGCGACCAAGGGTCCCGTGCCATACCAGGAGAAACACCCCCAAAGCATAATTGCACCGCCTCTGAACTTCACAGTTGGCACAATACATTCCGGCAGGAGGCGTTATCCAGGCAGACGCCAAACCCAAACCCTACCATCCGAACGGCAGAGCGTGAACCTTGATTCGTCGCTCCAGAGAACCTGTTTCCACTGTTCAACGGTCCACTGTCGACGTTCTTTGCACCACGTTAGCCGAGCAGCGCTATTGGACTTCGTGATCAAAGGCTTGTGGGCGGCAGCACGTCCATGATAACCGAGCAGATGGGCTTCCTTACGGATGGTATTCATCGAAAGAACACTCCCGGATGCCTGTTGAAACTCCTCTCGGATGTGGCCTTTTGATTTGGTGCGGTTCTTCCGAATTTCTCTGGCCAGCACCCGTCGGTCTCTAACTCCCAGCTTTGTGGGTCTGCCGCGTCGGGACACATTCCGACAGTACCCTCTCATCTTCCACTCTCCAATCACGTAGGTCACTGTCAATTTTGGGTACATCAATTCGCTGGATATGTCACGTATGGAACGGCCATTTCTGTGATACCCGACGATTACACCTTTCTAGAAATGAGAGAGCTCCGAACTGCGTGGCATCTTGCATGCGACTTGTTGCGTTGTTGTTTCCCACACGATATTTAACGGCGGCGGCCGTGCGTGACGTGTATCAGGACCGCATATATCGTTGATTGCAGGGGCGTCCAATTACTTGTTGGTAGATAGTGTATGTATATATATATATATATATATATATATATATATATAATAATCATTGTCAACTATTATCAGTCCGCTGCTGGATGTAGGACTCTCCAAGTTTCTTCCACAACGGTCTGCCTTGAGCCAGTCTCCTCCATGTCACTCCCGCGTGTTTCCGAACTTCATGCACCCATCGCCTATTGTGTCTTTTTCTGGGTCTTTTGCTGTCCCTTGGAATCCAGTCTAAAATTTCGGTTGATAATCGGTGATCCGTTCATCTGGCAATATGTGCAGCCCATTGCCATTTCAAGGAATTTACTCTGATCATGATGTCTTTCGCTCTTGTCATTTTCTTTATGCACGAGTTCTCCTTCTTATCTTAACCGCTTACACCAAGCATGCATGTCTCCATGCCTCTTTGAGTTGTCTGCAGTTTTTGTATGTCTTTTTTAGTTAAAGTCCATGTCTCTGCTCCAACGTAAGCACTGGAAGAATGCATTGATTAAAGGCCTTTCTTTTAAGACATAATGGTGTATCGCTCTTAAAAACTGTACTCTTTCTTCCAAAAAGCCCTCCAACCAAGTTTTATACACCTTCATGTCTTCATCAATATGACCTTCACTTGACATCTTTTGTCCAAGGTAAACTGAGGTATCGGTTATCTCTTTCCTCATCAATAAACAAATCTTCATTTCTTGAAAAAGCGTTGTACACCAATGTTGTCTTCTGAAGGTTCATTTTTGATAACGCTTTTTTGTTCTGGTTAGCAAGTTCTTGGATTATACACTGGTGTGCAAAAATTAAGGACGAAGAGGATAAAGCAGCATAACAGCGGAAAGAGCAGGCAGAACGTACCGAAAGACCACTCAGGAGAGAAACTATGGTCCGGTACGGTAGGGCATGCACATATATGCAGCATGACGTAGGGTGGGGAAGTGTTGGAAGGGTAAAAAGCACACAGGCGTTGTGCGCTCAGCAATTCGGTGAAAGCCATTGCACGGTGTACATCAGTTTGAACGACGTCGAGTTTCTGCCACCATGTGATATGGCCAACAGGCAATCCAGTAGACGACATCTGGATGACTTTACCCGAGGTCACGTCATTGGGAAGTTGGAAGAAGTTCGCAGTGTGACTAGTGTGGCCGAGGGGTTCGGGATCACTCACAGCATCGCTTCACGAGCTTGGAGAGCATTTCAAACGACAGGAACAGCTGTCCGAGGGTTTATCAGTGGTCGTCCACGAGCAACCACGGCGGCGGACGACCGGTATAATGTCCTACAGGCGAGAAGAGATAGACGGCAGATAGCGGGAAAAATCACAAGCCACATGAAACACACAACTGGAAGTCCGTTATCACGTTTTACCGTGGCCAGGAGGCAGCACAAAGGTGGTCTATTTGCACGACGACCAGTACGGTGTGTGCCATTAATGCCTGCTCATCGGAGACGGCGGTTTCTGTGTTGCCAGGAACAAAAGAACTGGACACATCAGCGTTGGGGTCGAGTTCTCTTTACGGATGACAGCTGATTTAGTCTGACGAGCGATTCTGGGGGTATACACATCTGGAGAGAGCAAGGAACACGCATCCACACCTCCAACATCATCGAAAGGGACCGGTTTGGAGGTGGCGGAGTTCTCGTTTGGGGCGGTATCATGCTTGGTAGCCGTACTGACCTCCACATCTTCCAAGGAGGTTCAGTCACTGGTATCCGCTATTCTACTGAGGTTCTCCTGCCTCACGTGCGTCTGTTTAGAGGTGCTGTGGGTCCTGAGTTCCTCTTCATGGACGACAACGCTACACCTCATCGTACAATGCAGAGCTGTTGGAGAGTGAAGATATTCAACGCATGGATTGGCCCGCAAGGTCCCCTGACCTAAATCCAATCGAACACGTGTGGGACCTTCTCGGGAGACGCTTGGCAGCACGTCACCAGCCGCCAGCAACGATTCCGCAACTGCGATTGGCGCTACAAGAGCAATGTGCCGCGATGCCTCAACAGCTCCTTGACAACCTTATCCTCAGCATGGACAGACGTTGTAAATCCTACAACTCAGTCAGGGGTGATCATATCCCCTACTAAAGACTGGATTTTTCTTGGCAGCCGCCTGTCACATGGACGTTTCTGTCTTCTGTCCAGTTGTTCTCGAAGCTACCTTTTCAATAAAATGCCTTTGTATCCTTTGGATTCCTTGTTTGGACGATACTGCTCACTTGTCTCATATTCTTACATCTTGGGGATCTTATGGTATGTTTTGAGTCGACGTGGAGTAGTACTTCTGCATGACGTTACATTCGAAAATCCCTCTCGTCCTTAATTTTTGCCCGCCAGTGTACTTTACAGCTCTGTAGTAGCAAAAATGAAGATGTCATCAGAAAACGAAAGTAAGTTATATAACCGCCAATAATCTTTATTAATTTGTTTCGCAGTTTACTGAGTGTAAGACATTTTGCAATGTGGCAATGAAGAGTTTGGGCGATATGGTGTCACTTTGTCTCATTCCCTTCCCAATTTTTATTGGCGCTGCATCCTCAAGTAGCCGAATCTTTGCACTTATATTTTCATAGATGTCATTAATAATGCTAATTTATGCATCATTAATGCTGCATAATTTAAAAGTCATCGTAACAGCTGATTGTTTCAGATACTCAAAGGTCTTTTATAATCAATAAAAGCCATGCGTATTGGGAGCTCATATTCCCTCGTTCTCTCAGTTAGCACTCTTAGTACAGGGATATTATCTATAAGTTTGTTACCTTGAAGCGAATTAAAAGAACCTTAGTGAATATTTTACAGACCACTGATAGGGGACTGATGGGACTGTAGTTCCAGAGATCTCCAGTGCCATCTATTTTTATCTACTTAACAGGATCGTTGTAGCATTTTTCCAATCCTCAGTAATCTTGCCTTCATTGAGATATCGAGTGAAAACCTAGCTTCGTGTGATTTTTATTTCTCTACTTCTTTCTTGAGTAATGTTTATGGTAATTCCATCTTGTCATAGAGCTCTTCCCCATTTCATGTTCTTAATTGCATGTGTAATTTTTTTCCGGGAGGACCTAAGGGACTTTGGTACTGGTACCTTTCGTAACATTTGAATAGATGTCCCATCGCTTTCTTATAGTTTTGAGGAGAATTCTCTGAGCATTGTCAAAGTTTCTTCTCTATATTTTGTTACAGTACCATTTTATTTTCTCAGTGCAATAATCTTTTCTGTTCCCTTATTGAAATGTTCCTTTGCTCTCTTCAGGCTTTGGTTGTTTTCAATTACTTTTCTCTATAGTTCCGAGATGAATTTCCTTACGTCTTCAGTGATACTCCTTCCTACTGTCTTTTATAGCTCTACTCTTAGGTTTATTCCACCTTGGGAGTTACATCTAATTTATTTGACCTCATCTTCCTTCTCTTTTACATCAACATTTTTGTTTTGCTTGATATTTCCGTCATATCTAACTTGTTCTTAGTAGCACCTTTTTTCGTTGCTGTTTCCATAAGAGCCTTGGTGATTTTTCTGTTAACTTCAGAAATGTCCTTTTCCTCCGATGTTAGGCCTTCTAACCCAGAGAATCTGTTGCTTAGTTCCAATTTGAAAGCATTAGGATGCTTTTTAAGACTCGTCATGTCAACACATTTTGTTTGTTTTATGAGTTTGCCACATTCCAGTTTAGTGTTGAGGTGTATTTTACATCTCACCATTTCATGGTCACTACCTGTGTAGAACCTGTGTGTTCAGCACACTGCAGTTTTCAATGACAAATTTCTTCTTACACGTAATAAAAACCATTTCACTTGTAATCCTATTGGGGTGCCTCCATGTCCTTTCCCTATGTGGCCTTTCCTTGAAAAAGGAGTTCATCGTGAAAAAACGTTTCTGCCCCTGCAAACTCTACGAGATTATTTCCACGATGGTTTCAGTTGCCGTGACTGAATTTACCTACCGAAATTTCATTCTGTTGCTGTTTCCCTATTTTCTCATTGAAATCACTCCTGATGATCTTTAAGTGCTGCTTGCCTTTGTTATTTAGATGTCGAATTTTCTCTCAAATTTCTTTAAATGTGCATACATTTCTTGACATAAAATACCGCGCAACAAGAAAAAACCGTGCGATTAACCCGAAACTCCGCGAATAGCTACGGGAGGGGAGATATGCAAATCCTTAAAGTTCCGTGCGATTCCGCATGCCCGGGCGTCAACGACCGGCGCTGCAATCGCAATCCTTGAGGCTTATAAGGCGCCGCGCAGGGGACTCCACATGCGAGCCGAAGTGTACGGTAAGAGTCAGGTGAGATCCCCGAGCGTTAAACATACCGAGGAGCCGCCGTAGATATGCGTACGAGCAACTGACAAGTTTGAACTAGGCCGCATTGTCTAGATGGAGAGGCAGGGTGGTCGATACGCCGAATCGGCAACCGGACAGTGGGGTGCGATCGTTTTGGAAGCAATTGACACCGGAAGGCACCCAGACTGGTTCTGGAAGGCCCAGATACACCACTAACAGACAGGACCGTGCGATCGCGAGAGCAGCACGCACAGACACGACGACGTTCTTGTCCAGTATCCAGAGTCATATGGCGGCTGCACAAAGGACTCCTGTGCCCTCCAGAACCATTTTCAGACGTCTTCTGTGATACAGAGGTGAATCTGCACTCTCGACCGCCATTAACACCTGAACATCAATAACACCTAAGCGTAAGGTGTTATATAATTAACACCTTACGTTTTCTGCCATTAACACCTGATCATCGTCGGAGTCGATTGCAATGGTGTCAGCAGATAGCAACCTGGAACACTACAGACAGGAGACGTATAGTGTTCAGCGACGAAACCCGCTTCTGTATGGGAACGGACGACCACCGTGTCAGAGTGTACAGGACCGCAGATGAGCGCTACAATCTCAACCTCACTGTACAGCAGCACACGTCCCAAACTCCAGGCGTAATGGTCTGGGGAGCAATCGCATATGGCAACCGTACTTCCGTTGCAGTGATCCGAGAGACATTGACAGCACAGCGCTACGTACTGGAGATCCTGTGGCCCCATGTGCTTTCTTTCCTGGCGGGGCGGTTCGGAGTCATTTTCCAACAAGGTAACGCCCGTCCGCACAAAGCTCGGGTTTCCCAGGACTGTCTACGGCATGCTTCAACGCTTCCGTGGCTTGTCAGATTGTACCCATCGAGCACTTGTGGGACCAGATGGGACGCTAGCTTTCTCCATGTCACAGTGTTCATGCTTTAGAGCGTCAGTTTCAAGAAGTGATGGCCAATCTGCCCCAGGATAACATACGTTGTCTCTCTGACATCATGCCAGACCTTTTCATCGCATGTATCCGAGCACGAGTCGGTCTGACGCGGTACTAACGCTGATCATAATGTGTACCGTATGTCCGCGGGAAATCGTCCTGTTGCTGTGATATTGTAATCACTTCTGTCCTTGGTATGTACCACCACACGACTAAAATCTCATTTCAATTCAACGCCACATTATTGTCCCCCGGATTTTTATGACAATTAGATTTTGTGTGCGTGTGTGTGTGTGCGCCCGCGCTTCAACAGGAAAACTGGGCAATATTTAAAGTAACTGTACATAAAACGGTAATTCTAATAGTTATTGAAATTAAAACTAATTTTAATATTAAGAAAAATATTATTTCAAAAATATGAAATTTTTTCTGTCGACCAAGGTTGTTTCGCTCGGTTCTAAAGCTTAGATTCTTTGGGACGAATGGCACGTAAATATTCAAACCGCGTATAACATCATCAATGGTGTTTACAGTAAGGGGTTTTTGGGAGTTCCTTCCACGTGTTTTATAGAATGGTGCACTGTAAAAAATTTTACTGTTAATTTTATGGTTTTGGATCGTTAAAGAGGTTACCATAATTAGACTGTAAAAGTAAAAGTTTTATGCCGTATTATTGACAGAAAAGAACTTCTGCGAACAATACGGCACAAAACTGTAGGATTTCGGCACCACCGTAAATCTTACAGTTTTTGTCATATTATTTGCAGAAATTAACTGTACAGAAAAAGTCATCACACTGTAATTCTTAAATTTTTATGCTGTATCTTTTGCAGAAATTAATTGTGTATTTCAATATCCGATCTACATGCCTTAACAAGACTTTTATCGATTCATCCCTAGGCTTAGAGGTATATTCCGAACCAAAATAGAAGTAATAGCATTGCGCCACTGTTTAAACATGATTACGGCATTTTTCTGCAGCGATTTGCAGCGGTTTTCCGTAAAAACTACATATTTTCTTTAAATGTGTGATTGCCATGTTTTACAAGTTACGAAGAATTTTTATATACACTGGTTTCCATAAATTAAGCAACAAATAGAAAAACTGTGATAATTCAAAACGCATGCAACCGATTCGGATGAAATTCGGTGGCAAGCTTTATCAGACCAAATGCAACAACAACGAAAAAAAACCACTTAAAAGCATGTGATACAAAGCATTTACATTTTCTATGAGTAATGCAAATATGAAAATACAGAAATATAGGTATCAAGATTAAATATGAATCGGTACTTCAATACGGAGTGTTGTTAACCCGAACAACAATATAGGCCCAACAGCGATGTTCCATGCTGTTATTTATGGTGTCGAGCAGTTCCGTGGGTAGCTGCGTCCATTGCTCGAGCAAAGCAGTGCGAAGTCCCTGCAGGGTTCGGGCAGGAGGCTGTAGGTCAGCAACACGCCATCCGAGTGTATCCCAGACATGTTCAATGAGATTCAGATCGGAAGAGAGTGCTGGTCACTCTATGCGAACTATAGTCTCCTGCTCCAGGTAATGGGACACGAGGCGAGCTGTGTGAGGGCGGGCGTTATCCGCTTGCAATACAAATGTATCGCCAGTTGTGTCCGCCTACGGACGAACAATAGGGTCCAGGATGTCGTCTCTTTACCTCTGAGCATTGAGGTTTCCATGTGGTAACACATTAAGCTCGGTACGGCCGCCTAATGATATGCCTTCCCACACCAGAACACTACCACCACCATAGGTTTCTCTTTCCTAGATATTAGAGGGAAGATAGCAAGCACCGGCCTCTTTCCAAATGTAAACTCGGTGATAATCACTCTGTAAACAGTATCGCGACTCATCAGCGAACAGAATGGACCTTCAATGATTTTGAGTCTAGTTCACATGCATTCGTTCCCAATTGAAGCGTCCCCTCCGGTGGCGAGGGATGAGAGGTAATCATAATACCGGTTGCCGAGCATACAGTCCTCCTCCATGTAACGTTCTGCGTACCGTCGAAGCTGACACCGTCCGTTTGGTGGCTGCCGCAAAGAGATCTGAGATGAGTCGGTGTAGCCGTCCCGCTCCGCCGCGCTTAAAGCCGCATAAAGCGATCATCCGCGGAGGCCGTTGCCCCTGGCCTACCTTTGCTTTACCTTCATGAAGCTGCATCCGCAGCTTGAAACTGCTGCCACGTCCTGCTGACTACAGACTGATCGACCCTGAGCCATCTTGCGACGTCCGCCTGACGTTGTCCTGCTTTGAAACAGCCTATCGCTCCGTAGCATAACTCCGCTGGTAAATGACGTCTCGAAGCCATGTTAACAAAATCGTTATCTCGAAATCTTGTCATTCACCGCCGTAGCTGAATTGGCGACTCGTTCCGAAACAGTTGGTTTTAAGCTCTTGGGCATTTGCATAAAGCGCTGCCAGCGGCACTCACTTGCCTTCGGTACATCGATGCTGTATGCATTCGGCCGGAACAGGTAACATTTTGTGAATTTGAACCATATTTCGCCCAATTATCGTGATTTTTCGGTTTGTTGCTTAATTTATGGAAACCAGTGTACATAGAAAGCCTGCAAAGTATTAATTTTTGTAGTTGAATGCGTCTTGTCAATAACTTTTGCTTCTTCAATGAGAAATCTATGATCCTTTTCATGACAGTGTTTAGCCATCCACGACTTCTTTAGGTCACAGTTTCGAATGCAGATGTTGTGCTCCTTCAGTCGATAACCCAAAATACGGGTCTGTCCTATAATCGTGCAGGTTTGGGGAATTTTCAAATGTTCTTCCTCCTTCCTCCCGCACTCACAGACTAGATGCGTAATGGTTGTCCCTCTTTGTGTGTCTACATGTTACTTAAGCTTTGTAAGAAAATACCAATCGTTCGAAAACTTTTAAACTAAGCGCCGGACCTTCCTTGAAACAGTTCATGAAAAGTAATCTTTGATTGCTAGTATTGCAAACACCCCATATTTGACAAATAATACTTCACCTGTGAAAATACTTACAAAGGATTGAACGGTAATCTCCTATATTTCAATTATGAAAGCGTAATTTTTCTCATGTATTTCTCTGCCTTTTAGAAAATCACAGATGTTTCTCTTGAAATTAAGCATGTATTAAACAAAGAATTGCCGAAAAAAATAAAAAATGGATGAAGAATATTAAAACTTGCGATTCCACACTTAGCTTTCACTGATGGATTTTGTCAAAGATCTTCATCGTTTTTATGTTTAGAAGACATCCGTTTATCAGACATAGCCTTCTGAAACTATAATTTCTGGGAATGGTGATTTTGAAACGCATCAATTTCGCAAAAAGTACGGTTTTTTTTAAGTTTATTTTTACATTTTATTTTCAATTTCAATAGGTATGCTTATGACGCTCCAATGATTGTTTCTGAACCGAGGAAAGCCGAACATTTCCGTTTAACGTATTTATACAAACCTCGCATATTGCTTTAATGCCAGTTTTTCCACATACGGAACATAAGTCTTTTAATATTTTTTGGGACAATGTTGAATCATACATTAGAGCTGAACTTGGTGCGTGGAAAACGTCATGATAAAAACTGATGAATCAGGTGGCTTTGCTTCTCTTATTTCAATTCATAGAGGTTGGTTAATTATTTAAATGTCTTCCTGAAATATATAGGAATGCAGTCTAAATTCTTCATTTGTCACAGATTTTAGGTCGATAATTAAATAGCTATAAGGGTATTTTTGGCATCCCTGTACACTTCTTGAAAAACTTTAGTTTGCTAAGGTACAACTGTCTCCTTAAATGAGGGATTTGATTCACATCTCTTCGAGATTTAAACAGAAACAGGTAATGAGCATTTAGCAAAATTTCTCGCATTTCTTTGCCTTCATTAAAAATATTTTGAGTAATGAATATCACGGACACATTGTAATGTAGACTCACTCTAGTAATCAAGAGTTAAGTTTTTTTCGCTTTCACATTCAGTCATGAGGTCGCCCATGACAAACAGCTTTCTACCTTTCACATACTCCCAGAAATTGAATGAGATATCTTCCACAAATGCCATGTTTCCTATTTCATCACACAATGTTTGGTGAATCCCGTAGAACCACACCACATGTTCGGGAGGTGGTGAGATGACTTCCCTTCGATGGTGAAGTAAGCGTTTTACAAACAGTTTTCTCACATCCCGTGGGACTATGAGGGTTGTGAAGGTATGTTGTAGTCCAGGTACTTTCATGTTGTCAAATGATATCATTAAAAAGGTTACATAACAATTTAAAGATAAAACGCATAAAATAGATTTCAATCAATTTGTATTTTCGAATTCTAAATTTCTTTATACTTTCAATTATCTTTCGAACAAAATGACAAACACGCACGTGGTTTGTTCCAGATTTGCATCGAAAATTTCTAACAATGGAATATAAGCTTTTTCCACGGTATCTGAAATAGAAGTAAAAAAAATAGGAAATTGACCGCATACTGCTGTAAACGAACTTTGAAGAGGTACATCGTTAAAATTCACAGTTAAACTTGGAAGCAAATCGTACAATGGCTCCTTGAAAATATTCTGGAGAATGTCCAAAGGAATAAAAAAATTTCAATGTATTTGGATTTGGTACATACACAGCCAACGAATGTTTCCCGGGATTCCGATACCGATCGATGTTCACAAAAAGGCATGCTGGGAACTTGGATATTCTCTTGGGGAGTTTATCGCACATAAACACCCGGATAAAGGCACGACGTGCTGCGTGATCTTGCTTCAGGATCTTATTTATTTGCACACTGTTCATTCCTTCAATTGGTGAAATCACAAAGCATACTTCTGGACTTGGAAATTTTGATAATGTTCTGGAACTCAGCGTAGATCAGCACAGAAATGGTTTTTGTCAAACCTTTTCCAAACTTTATTTCCACTCTTAAATGTCCTTGCTGTTTCAGATTCATAAGTCCTCCATCACACAGATCAAGACTGAGATCGAATGCTTAGAGTATTTCAGGAAAGCATTTTTCGGTTGATGAAAATTCCTCTACCCTGACCTAGCTTCTCAGTTCCTTGAAATAAGATACGGAAGGAACTAATAGTGTTTCCCTTTTCAAAAATGTGTTCTAGAGGTTTATGGGAAAGGACTGTCTGTCAACGTGCACCGCGATAAAATTGACGTCGTAATGTTTCAATTCGAACTGGTTTTATTTATATGTACCATTAAAAGCATCGTTATATACACACACCAGTCTTTTTGGTATTTGTCCAAGAAATACATTGTCTTGCACGAAGGACATACTTCCTTGAGAAACAGAATACACTTTGCATGAAACAGGATCGATGGGATATTTCTCAGGAGATTTTTCTAAAGCTTTAACATGAATGATGGCAACAACTGGGTTCACTTTCACTTTTCTCACAACAAAAATAGAGCCATGATCGATGAGGACTCGATAACTGGGTGTCTCGGAAGAGGACACAACAAAAATCGAGGCATGCTCGATGAGGGCTCGATAACTGGGTGTCTCGGAAGAGGACACAACAAAAATCGAGACATGCTCGATGAGGACTCGATAACTGGGTGTCTCGGAAGAAGACACAGTGCAGAAATCAGGCTTGCTTCCAACCACTTTGATTTTCACATCCACTAAATTGAGCAACCACCTGTTCTGAAAAATAAATGGCCGTGCAAGGCTCTAATCACGTCCAACGGCTTGCTGTCTTTCACGAGTTCGTAGTGAGTAATCACTTGTTCGTTGCAGTATTCGTGGGATTAATTTCGTGTTAATGTCCAGCTGCATCTTCGTAAAAACCTTCACATGCTAAACACGTTTTCTTGCTTCTTCTCCATAATTCAATAGAGTTTCAATATAAGCTCGGTAGGGATACGTGTTGCATTATGATGAAATCATTCTTTCGTTAAAACTGATGGCGACTTGTGAAAACAGCGAATGGAAAAAGAGTTAATGGGACCCACAGGCTCTTTGTCAGGCAGGGAAGAATTTTCAGCATTCACAATGTTGATCCACGTGAAGTTACTGGAAGATAAATCCATGTATTCTTTTCCACTTCCAGAAATATTAAATTCCAATGGTCCTTTATCTCGAATATTTGCTAAAGGATGGTATTCGATCCAATCTCCTTTTTCTGTGAACGTTTGTGTAGGCGGCAAAACAAATAAATCCAATTCTGACTTTAAACATTCGGAAGAATAACTATGAATCAGAGCCATGGTTTACGGATCGAAAATAGCGTGTGCTGTCCTCTTGGCTTTCTTTGAACCAATGATGCATTACTTCGTCTTTTTTTCCCTTTGAACGCTGCCCCCACTAACATTTTTTTCACTTCGTTCTCTGCTTTGTCAGCGAGTATTTGTCCTGCTACTTTAGCTCGTTCTTTGGTTGCCATCTTCACGACCTTGCCTTGAATGACACCATTGACGAGATCCATCCCTGTCTGTAAGACTTGTTTTCCAAGCGTTTTAGCACCTTGTTTGAATAATGGTACCACCGCTCTAAATAGCGAACGAAAACGTCCCCCAAGTCCATAACCTTTTTGTAGTAGGCTACCACTCCTAGATAATAAACTATTCCCTTTCCAGTTTGACTGACGTAATAATCCTCGAAGGATTTCAAACAACAGCGATATGGTTCGTACATGATTAGAAATGCTTGAGACGGAAATGAAGTCTCACGATCACTGTCCCACGTTCAAATGGTACTAACTGACCTGTATGATTCCCTATAACGATTTCGATGGTTTAGAAATATTTTCGTGCAAGAGGCAAATAATGAGGGCGGTCGAACAAGGCACTCACCATATCCCCGTATTCATCGCTCACTTTAACGATGCGAAGGAAAGGAGCTGCCATGTCTCCCACCTGTTGCGTTTCAACTATATCGCTATAATCATACCAAAAGGAAACGACGAATTGAGGTCTGCTACAAAATTTCCACGAATAGTGAGATCACTCCCTTCTGTTGCGGAATGTACCTCCTGGTTGGTTACCTAGAATTTCAGCAATGCCGGGATACAACTCCAGTTGAGCACCATGTGATAAAGCTGTTTTGACGCTCCTCGTTGTTTCATTGCAATGAAAAGTATTTTTTTCGCCCAGTGATGGGACATGGCCTTCACTACGTCAGTCACCGAATCGTAATATCCAGCTGGAATTTTTCTTGCTTTCATCTGACCTGGGCCAACACGTAAGCAAAGGAATTCGAGTCAGCATTCAGGTTGAATCAGGAACGGGGATAGAGAAGTTAGACGCGTCCCACATCGCAGTCCCCATTTAATTCAATCGGAGAAACAAGACGTGTTATGAAATGGGATATGTTGTCAGAAAAGTAGCCGAGAGAGCTATCGCTGGGAACGTCAGATAAAAACTCATCTTAACAAGTAACGCTTCACCAAGAAAAGGTAAGCTTTTATAGTGATGTTAAGTCCTCCACAGGAATTCAAAAATTAAACGTTTCACGATAGCCTTTAATCTTGAAAAATATTTCATTCTTTCCTTTCTTTTACGTTTCTTCAGAACGCTTTCCACTGCAAAGTTCTCGTAGAGTTTCACTTTTGAAAGCTCTTGGACGTAAAATGTTTTCCCTAGATTTCGTTTAATAAATCTTTTACTTTGTAGAAGGATGGTGATCTCGGAAAAAGATCGCTGACGACAAATACTTCTCCCATCCAAAAAATCACCAGACAAATTGTTCCACACGTTTCTCGTTATTTTCGTTCATGTCAACTGGTTTCATTTTTGTACTTCGATGGAAGGGATGATTGTAACCATGAACTAAATCTTGAGCACGTCTACGAATGTGAACACATTTTGACTTGCAAATTACATTCTGGTTTTGAGCGTGCGATTGAGTTTTTCTACAACTCGCTTTATTTTCACTATTTGTGGTAAAGAAATGCAACTCTCGCTGTTTTAAGAACATTTGAAACTCTTTGTTCTTAAATTCTGTTCCTTTATTCGTTTCCAATTTTCATGCTTTCGGTGCTCGAATATCTTGGAAAAGACTTCGATGGTATGAGTGCCCGACTTATGCTTTAAGGGAATGACCTACGCATATTTTGAAAATATGTCTATACATGACAGCAAATATCAAGATCCATCTTTATGACGACTCAAACAGCTCATATCCACTAAATTTGCTTCACACTGACGGTCTATTTTGCTTGTTATAACAATTTCTAAGAAAATGACCCCTCGCTGGTTTGTGCATCATGCACGTTTTCTCCCCTTTGAGCCATTCTTTGTTTTTTTCTTTTTGACAGCATGGAATAAACAAACCTCATCAGCTGAACTTCCTCCTCTACTGGGATTTCGATACTATTGTTTCAGAACATTCTCCATTACAACACTCAAATTTAGGACTCTCAACTGTAATCGAAAAAATCCTGTTGACACATTAGAATGCAGAAATAAAATGATGCCAATTTACACCTGCACTCTATTTTAAATTACTTCCATTAGTTCACAAGAAAAGTTCTTCAAAACGGAAAGTTGTCACATTTTTCTCATGTTATTCAAAGAAAACTTTTAGTTGGTAAAATTACATTTTTGTTTTCCAAAACTTACCTTTTAAAACAAAACTTTGCATCTAAAGCTGACTTTGTGAAAACCTTTCATTTAGAAATCACAGTAGTTAAAAAAATTATTTTTAAGATTTCAAACTCACACGATAATTATAAATTCAAAAATTGTGCTATTTCCGAAATTGATACGTTTCAAAATCACGATTCCCAGAACTTATAGTTTCAGAAGACTATGTTTGATAAAAGAATGTTTTTTGAATATCAAAATATGACGGTCTTTGACAAAATCCATCAGTGAAAGCTTAGTGTGGATTCGCAAATTTTAATATTCTTCATCTATTTTTTTTTCCGGCAATTCTTTGTTTGATACCATGCTTACTTTCAAGGGAAATTCTAAAAGGCAGTGATTTTCTAAATGGCAGAGAAATACATGAGAGAAATTAAGCTTTCATAATTCAAATATAGGAGATTACCGTTCAATCCTTTGTAAGTATTTTCACAGGTGAAAGATTATTTGTCAAATATGGAGGTGTTTGCGGGACTAGCTATCAAAGATTACTTTCTATGAACTGTTTCAAGGAAGGTCCGGCGCTTAGTTTAAAAGTTTTCGAACGATTAGTATTTTCTTACAAAGCTTAAGGGACATGGTGACACACAAAGAGGGACAACCATCATGCATGCAGCCTGTGAATGAGAGGTTGAGGGAGGAAGAACATTTGAAAATTCCCAAGACCTGCACGATTAAGAACAGAGAGGTGTACTTAGATGTTGAGATATGTGAGGAACATATGTTAACATTCACGTTTACTTTTTGGACGCCATTTAGTTTCGAGCAGGACATTTTGCATGTTTTCTTTTCTTACCAATATAGGATCGAACCATGTATGAAAAGACGTTACCACGTATGATTTACGCGATATCGAAAATAAAGGAAAATAATATTAGTTAAAGGGGTAGAGACTAAGGAAACTAAATTATAACACGAAACAGCGTCATAACAAAACACACACACACACGCACACACACAGAAAACATGTACCAGTATGGTATTCCTTTTAATAACATTGGGTGGCCCTTAAAAAGGGCCTTTGGTTTTTTCTTTCTTTCTTTTGTGTAGATGTTTGCTTTAACGCTGAAAATGTTTTCTAAATTTATTGTTTATAGAAAAGCATCCGTTATAGACAACATCAAGTTCCTTCTTCCTAGATATTTCACAAAATCTTCCACTATTTTACTAAACTCAATTCCTAAAACGGCTGTGCAGAAATATTCGTTGCCACAAAACACTCCAGATAATTCTAAGGACTTGAATTTCGCTGTTTCTTTCAAATAAAAAATCATTGCATTTTGGAGAACGGCTTTGATTTCCTGAAACATCATTTCACTTTTCAATGGTGATTAAACATTACCAGACAGTGTTATACTATTTCCCTGAAAATGATTTGAAAACAAATATTTTGTTAAAATGACGCATCCAATTGGAATATATCCAATATATTCCATTGTCTTCCGAGAAAAATACACCATTAATAAACTTTCGTTGCCGTCACACTATAAATGACTTTATTAAGAGAAAAATTACGACTTCGTGAAAAACCTTTCAGCTGAACAAATCTCTCGAATGAAAAATTGGGGCCTGATATGACGTAGGCTACATGGCGTGATATGGTATCTTTCTCACCCATCATTTCATCCCACTGATGAGAAGACATGCAAATGCTGTATTTGCTAGGACAGCATTTCTCGTCATAACATTTAAATTCTCTGATATGCACACAGGCTTGACCAGCATATAACGATACGTGTGCAAATACACTGGCGGAAAGTGAAAAAAGAACACCAAGAAGGAATTGGCGGACGATCATGAAATTTACATATGTTAATGGGGTCGAGTTTGCGTAAGTGTGATGTTAATTTCGGGACCAACCGGTGAGCGCTTAAGCCACAGCACGGCATAATATGCAAATTATCGTCGGTGGTATTTAAGGAGTACGGCGAAGTGAATGTAATCAGTCGTCGGCGTACGGACACGTGCGAAGACCCTGAAGAAGCTGCAATGCCTGGACATGGAAGACGTGTACGATTTCAGCAGTTATCGGACTCTGAGAGCGAGGTCGTCTAGTCGGAATCAGCGAGGCCGGGTGGTCGTATCGTCGTATTGCGGAGCGAACTGGACGGGAAGTATCGGTGGTGGTACGATGGTGGCGTAGATGGTCCGAGGAGCATTCCCACACCAGAAGACGTGGAACCTGGAGTCACAGACGGACTGATGAGTGGACCGATCGGCGCATAAGAAGAGCGGCGTTGTCAAGCAAAACATCCACTGCGACGCAAACCCGAGCTGCCGTTGCACCTGAGGTGACTGTGCGAACAATCCGCAACCGTCTGCTGGATGCAGGACTACGTGCACGTGTGCCTCTGGCATGTGTACCTCTGACTCCAGCCCACTGTCAGGAACGGCTGCAGAGGTATCGCCAACGTCTGCACTGGAGAACGCAATGGCGATCTGTCGTATTCAGCAATGAAAGCAGATTCTGCTTGGGAGCAGACGCACAGGGGAGCGTCTCCACCCTTCTTGTATCCGCCAGCGACTCACAGGGCCTACATCTGGTCTCCTGGTGTGGGGAGCGATCAGCTATCACTCCCGAACACAACTACTGTTTGCACCGGGTACGTTAAACAGCACCTCCTACATCAACGACATCATTCAGCCCGTTGTTGTGCCATTTGTAAGGTCGGGCCATCGTGCTGTTTTCCAGCAAGATAACGCACGCCCACACACGGCACGTGCAACACAACATGCACTTCAGGGTGTGAGACAACTTCCATGGCCTGCACGTTCACCGGATTTGTCCCCCATTAAGCATGTCTGGGATTTTATAGGACAACGACTTATCCGGTCTCCTCGGACAGCCAGGACCATCCCCGATTTACGCGTCCAGGTTGAGGATGCTTGGAACTCAATACCCCAAACCTACATCCAACATCTGTACGACAGACTCCATCCCAGAATTGCACAGTGTGACTCAGTTCATGGCGGTTCAACCTCGTACTAACCATGTTACATGGAAATGTTATTTTTCAGTTTACCAGCAAAGACAGCTTTATTTTGCCATAATGTTTTGATCACGTTATCCTCTGTATTCCGTTATTATGCTGTATAAATTTCGTTGGTATCAGACGTCTCCTTCTTGGTGTTCTTTTTTCACTTTCCGCCGTGTGTATATTTTCTCCATCATCAAAACAATTCTCTGGGAAATTATTCATATGTAGTATCGTCGAAGAACTTCTAGTAGGGTTTGCAGCTTACATGATTCAAAAATTTTGTACAAAACAGAAATTCAGGTGTTGCTGAAAAATCTCACAATCGGTCGAAGACGAATGCTGAAATGAAACGTTCAACAGTAGAAGTCATGATCGGAAGGAGAAGTAACCAATCGTGTAAAGAGGTAGATCAGGTGACTCAGGTGTTGCTTAAAATATCACAATCGGTCGAAGACGAATGGTGAAATGAAACGTTTAACAGTAGAAGTCATGCTCGAAAGGAGAAGTAACCAATGCTATAAAAGAGGTAGATCACGCGACTACCGTCGGTCTAATATCTTTTACTCATCACCAACAAATTGGAACCACACATTTTACATGGGCCAGCACAAGCCCGAACGTGCACAATATCGTTTGTCACTTTTATGTGCCCTGTGGGAGAATGATACACACACACAGAGAAATCTGCGTGCGTGATAGACGATAATCATTATCAAATTCCCTGATCAATTGTTTCCCTAAGTTTTTGACAGTGGTATAGTATGATTTATTAAATGTTAATTTACAACACAAAGGGAAAAAAATATGTAGGCAAAAGTATAGCGCTGAGTAAAAGAAATGTGTCTGATTCAAAAAATATGTTAGATTAACGGAATGATACCCCATAAAAGAAATACGGCTGATTCCAAAAATATGTTGCATTAGCAGAATAACACACCGTAAAAGAAATCGTTCTGATACAAGTAATACACTATCTACCAACAAGTAATTGGAGACCCCTGCAATCGACGATATCTGCGGTCCTGATACACGTCACGACCGCCGCCGGTAAATATCGTTTGGGAAACAACAACGCAACAAGTCGCATGCAAGATGCCACGCAGTTCGGAGCTCTCTGATTTCGAGAAAGGTGTAATCGTCGGGTATCACAGAAATCGCCGATCCATAAGTGACATATCCAGCGAGTTGAAGTACCCAAAATCGACAGTGGCCTACGTGATTGGCAAGTGGAATATGAGAGGTGATTGTCGGAATGTGACCCGACCCGGCAGACCCACAAAACTGGGAGTTACAGACCGACGAGTGCTGGCCAGAGAAATTCGGAAGAACCGCACCAAACCGATGGGCCACATCCGCGAGGAGTTTCAACAGGCATCCGGGAGTGTTCTTTCGATGAATATCATCCGTAAGGAAGCCCATCTGCTCGGTTATCATGGACGCGCTGCCACCCACAAGCCTTTGATCACCAAGTCCAATAGCGCTGCTCGGCTAACGTGGTGCAAAGAACGTCGACAGTGGACCGTTGAACAGTGGAGACAGGTTCTCTGGAGCGACGAATCAAGGTTCACCCTCTACCGTTCGGATGGCAGGGTCTGGGTTTGGCGTCTGCCTGGATAACGCCTCCTGCCGGAATGTATTGTGCCAACTGTGAAGTTCGGCGGCGGGGCAATTATGCTATGGGGGTGTTTCTCCTGGTATGGCACGGGACCCTTGGTCGCAATTCCTGGTAGACTCAACGCCGAGACCTAATGCACCATTTTGGATGACCATGCGCTTCCTACGTTGTGGCATTTTTACGGGATGGACCCATGTTACTTTCAGGATGACAATGCCACGTGTCATGTTGCGAGGTCCACCATGGCTTGGTATGGTATCAATGGGGTTAATCGAATGAACTGGCCTGCGTAGAGCCCGGACCTTAACCTTATCGAGCAACTCTGGGATGAGTTGGAGCGTCGACTTAAGGGGTGCTCCCACCTTCCGAAATCGGTGAAGGAACTGAATTGTCGTCTCCAAGCCGAGTGGAAGAAAATACCGCTAGCCGTCGTACAACGCCTGGTTGAGAGTATGCCCCGGAGGGTCGCAGCTGCAATCGCCGCTCGTGGAGGTTCCATCAACTATTGAAGGTAAATAAACTTCGTTTTCCTTTGCTATCACAGGTGTCCAATTACTTGTCGGTAGATAGTGTATGTTCGATAGAAGAATTAGATCTAATACAAAAAATATGTAAGGTTAAATGAATAGCACGAATAATATAATTAAAGGAATAGAACCGTTATGTCATGATTGACCTTGTGGAGAGCGGCAGTGTGACGTTTCGTTTGTCCTAGGATCGGCACATTTTCTGACTTCGCCTTTTGATCTTTGGGCCGCTCGGAGAGACACGCCATTTGGAAAAGTAAAACTAATTTCGGAAAGTGCCGACAAGTGTCGTTGCAAGATATATTTTCTCGAACCGCAATCAGAGCTCACTAACATCGTCTTGCCCCCTCGCGCCAATAGCGACTGGAACTTACATCACACACACTAGTCCATAGCCCACTGGAAACAAGAGACCGTAAAACGAACGGCTGCCACTGAGATCATGTGACCAACTTAGTCCCAGCTCCCAGCTACCGTGTGTGCGTCGTCTCAGTTATCATTAATGTGCTGATGGGCTGACAGAGTAGAGGGAGAATTTCATAAAGCGTGAGCTGATGGAAGCTTCGAAAGTTATGTTGCAACATGAATAAAATGTGCTAATATTAAGTTCACAAATTACTTTGAAAGTTTTACACAAAATGAAAAAAATGCTAATGTTCAAACAAAACTGACAAAGTATTTGCAAAGTTTCCGCTTAGAATTCCAGTTGATGGGAACTTCGAAATTTACCACACAAAATAAAATGCGAATATTTTAACGTTTTTGATGGCATATATCTGCATCGAACCAAGATGGCGGCTTGTTTACAATTCTTGTTTCGCTCCTGGTGAACTCCTTGTTGTATTTTTGCGGAAATTTTTTTCAATTTCCTTTTATTTTTATTGAAGTACTTTGCTCCGCCGTCATTCCGGAGGTTCCGGCGCCGATATGTTTCGTTCTGGCCTATACCCGTAATGTTACCATTACCGGTGTGCGGTGTCAGTGAGTTTCTTATTCATGGAAGAAAACTTGCAAGTACTTTTCGCATTTCTTTTGCTTGACTTGAACATATTTTCTGAGTTTTTTCTACTGTCATTATTTTTTGGAAGGGCGGACTTTTGTTGTTTGAATTTATGGCACTTAGTAACGCTACCACTAAGGAAAATAAAAGCTGTGAAAAAAACATTTCCGTAAGATATATACGTCTAACGGAAATGCTAAACCGTTAAACAACTGAGATAGTTTTACCAACAAAACGTTTGCATAAAAATTTCTTTTTTCAATGTATATATTAATAACTAAACTTTGCACGTTATGTTACTTAAGACAGATCAGAAATCTTACCGGTATATCAGTAAAGCAGAAACCAGCGGATAGAAGTTAATAATCCTTTTACTTTTTTCAAAACGCACTAACATTTTCTTCTTTTGTAGCGATAAATGAACATTATATGCTATTACAAGTGTGAATTCGTTTCTTTTTTTGAAAAAAAATCACAATAATGAATAAAAATAATAAATATGAACAACTTCACAGCAAGATACTAACGGACTAATGACGTTCACGACTTCACGTGCAGCGGTTCAGAAAAGGGAAGCTAAGATTCTTTTGGTTACATGACTAAATCGTTTCAGGGCCTCTTCTTTCCAGTGGGCTATGCGCCAGTCTCACCTGTCACGTGACCGAAAATGCTGCCGCAGAAAAGGGTCATCAAATGCGGTTTTATACCACTCACGTTTCCATTCGTCGTCGAAGTTGACGATCTTCCCTCCCGGTAGTTGTCTTCGATACCTGTGCGTCCTTCCTCGAACAGCAAAACCATTTTGTGATCGCATGTCTTAAAAATGATTTTTTGCCCCACAAAAGCCGGATCTCGGCGCTGATTTCAAATTTGGACGCTACTACCAATGGACACGGCGCCTTTCACGAGTGATAACAGACGAACTGTTCCAGCCACATCGACAAAGTTAACACGGCGGATTCAATACAAAAACAAAATTCGTGGGGTGATGTAACTAACATTTTGACTGCCCCCTCATGTGCATGCGTGCGTGTGTGTGTGTGTGTGTGTGTGCGCGAGCGCGCGTGTGTGTGTGTGCGCGAGCGCGCGTGTGTGTTTCGTATAAACTCTTGAAAGCATGCGGGAGTGACTGACGTGGAGAACATTGGCACAAGACAAAATATATGTATACAAATTGTATATGCGCACATAGTGTATATAGTGTATACGCGTATACGCACATAGTGTATGCATTAGATATATACTGTATAAGCAATGCGTCCTTGGGGCTTTGCGGTGCTTAAGCCCCCGGTGGGTGCGCCAACAGTGGGATGATATCGAACGGACCTATGGCTTGCTCCAAACAAGAACTTCACTTCCACTGTCCTGTTGAACCCCAAATGTACAACCAGGGGATAGAGCTTCATGCTGTTTACGCCGTAAACAAACCCGGACATCAGCATGGTGCAGTAGGAAACGGGACTCGACACTACAGACAACCTTCTTCCATCTGGCGAGGGCCCATTGCCGACGCTCTTTGCCCCGTGCGAGGTGTTGTTCCAGGTGAGCGGGCATCAACAGGGTTACCCTGGTTGGTCTCTGGCTGTGCAAAGTATGTGGCAAAGCAAAGTATGTCGCATGATGCATGCAGAAATACGTCGAACTTCACCACTGTTGTACAGCTGGGTGAGCTGGTTGACTGTTGCACGTCGTTGCTGAGATACCAGTGGTGACACCCGTCGCTCACTTCGGGCATCAAACGCGTAGGGCTGACCAATGTAAACCCTTCTTTTGGATGTATGTGCACTGTTACTCAAGTCCTAGTATGCACTTGACACAGTAGTATGGGAGCCTCCAACAAATGTGGCTGTCTCCTAAACACTGGCACCTGCCCTCTGTGCCCCAAGTATCTGGCCGCTGTCAAACTGGCTTAAGTCTCCGCATTTTCCTATTACTATTAAACATTTACTGACCATGTGCAGAATATAGGTGTGCACAATATGTAATAGCCGCACGTTAATATCGCGGCGCACTTCGAAAAAGTATACAGTTTCCAGATGCTGTAAAACAGTAACAGTTGAAGACATGGGTCCCAACAGCCAACCGTTCAGTAGATTTACTCAGAAAGTTTGTGTACCGCTACTTAGAGAAGTGACGTAGGCGATAGCATGCGTGTCACGTGACTAGTCAGTATATGAAAATTTTCCTTACCGATGGATTGGACGAGCCGCGGACTACAACATGCCACTGACCCAATGGCCACCCAGAAGTCCTGACTTAACACCTTGTGACTTTTTCCTGTGGGGGTTCGTAAAGGACAAGGTATTCGCCCCTCCCCTTCCTGTTGATCTAGCGGAGCTGAAACAGCGTATCACAGCCACTATCACTGCACTGGATTCAGATATCTCACCTCGCGTTTGGGCGGAAATAGATTACCAACTCGATGTATGTCGTGTGACTAAGGGTGCACACATGGAACATCTGCGACTGTCTCTAGAAGAACTTGAAACATTCCCCTACAATTCTGTTACAAGTAACATAAAATATCTTACATTGTTCTTGTTTTATAGTGCATTGAAACTGTATACTTCTTTATGAATCACCCTGTATAAAACGGGGAAAAATCCTAATGCAGAGATAACTAAGTGTGTATTGTATTTTTTAGTATATTTATACAATAAATGCATATTTTTGAGTAATAATTTTCTGGTCTTTCATTTTGCACATTGTATGAAAATTGAAAATTTAGGATCTTTAGCTTTCGGTCAGCGACATTTCTTTTTTTCAATTTGCAGCTCCACTACCGGATACAGCAGTTGATTTTTGGTTAGTAATATTCAGATTGAAAATTCGCAAGTTGGTGGTGTTACAGAAGGATATAGTAGATGGCGTGGTTTGTATTCCTTATGTCTTTTAAATACTTATTTTTTATTTTATTAGGTTCTAAAAACTGTAAATATCTGTGAACCTTCTTGATGCTGCAGATATTTCTGCGTTGTTTAGAGTGCCACTGTGACTGTACCAATAATCGAATCATTGATGGAGTCACACTAGATGTTTTGAAGTCAACTTTCAGGATACGATATGAGCCATGGTTTATACACTAAGTTAGCTTTATAGTAGGAACCAGAGATGAAACGGGCCGAACCTAAACCTGCAGGCTCTACCCGTCTCAGCTCTGGTCTTGAAACCGAAACTGCCACGAAATTGAGCTCATAGTCCATCATGAGCCCTGGCCCAACTTGGCTCAGGCTCTGAATTTTCTTCGTTTTTTTTTTTTTTTTTTTTTTTTTTTTTTTTGCTTTTTTTCTTCTAACAGTCCGCTTTGTAAAAATTTCGTTTTTATAGGACAGTCCTGAAAGAAATACGGGATTACGCCATATAATACAAATTTTGAAGATGACAATCCGATATTTGGCGTAAATGTGACAAGGATGGTAAGTCAGATAATATCCAAAAAGTTGAAAATTTTCATCGTCCTGGAGCGGGACTCGAACCCGCGTCTCCCAGAAAACGCCTAGGTATGTTAACCACTACACCACCCAGAACGACCAAGTTTCAAGTTTCCGATCAATTTGAATTTAACCATCACATGATTCGCTAGTCGAAGCAACCGGCATTCATGTTTAGCGAATCTGGAGGTTAACAATCTTATCCCGTGTTTGCCCGGAGAAGCAGATAAATCCTGAAAGAAATACGGGATTACGCCATATAATACAAATTTTGAAGATGACAATCCGATTTTTGGCGTAAATGTGACAAGGATGGTAAGTCAGATAATATCCGAAAACTTGAAAATTTTCATCGTCCTGGAGCGGGACTCGAACCCGCGTCTCCCAGAAAACGCCTAGGTATGCTAACCACTACACCACCCAGAACAACCAAGTTTCAAGTTTCCGATCAATTTGAATTTAACCATCACAGGATTCGCTAGTCGAAGCAACCGGCATTCATGTTTAGCGAATCTGGAGGTTAAGAATCTTATCCCGTGTTTGCCCGGAGAAGCAGATAAATCCTGAAAGAAATACGGGATTACGCCAGATAATACAAATTTTGGTGATGACAATCCGATTTTTGGCGTAAATGTGACAAGGATGGTAAGTCAGATAATATCCGAAAGCTTGAAAATTTTCATCGTCCTGGAGCGGGACTCGAACCCGCGTCTCCCAGAAAACGCCTAGGTATGCTAACCACTACACCACCCAGAACGACCAAGTTTCAAGTTTCCGATCAATTTGAATTTAACCATCACAGGATTCGCTAGTCGAAGCAACCGGCATTCATGTTTAGCGATTCTGGAGGTTAAGAATCTAATCCCGTGTTTGCCCGGAGAAGCAGATAAATCCTGAAAGAAATACGGGATTACGCCATATAATACAAATTTTGAAGATGACAATCCGATTTTTGGCGTAAATGTGACAAGGATGGTAAGTCAGATAATATCCGAAAACTTGAAAATTTTCATCGTCCTGGAGCGGGACTCGAACCCGCGTCTCCCAGAAAACGCCTAGGTATGCTAACCACTACACCACCCAGAACGACCAAGTTTCAAGTTTCCGATCAATTTGAATTTAACCATCACAGGATTCGCTAGTCGAAGCAACCGGCATTCATGTTTAGCGAATTTGGAGGTTAAGAATCTTATCCCGTGTTTGCCCGGAGAAGCAGATAAATCCTGAAAGAAATACGGGATTACGCCATATAATACAAATTTTGAAGATGACAATCCGATTTTTGGCGTAAATGTGACAAGGATGGTAAGTCAGATAATATCCGAAAACTTGAAAATTTTCATCGTCCTGGAGCGGGACTCGAACCCGCGTCTCCCAGAAAACGCCTAGGTATGCTAACCACTACACCACCCAGAACGACCAAGTTTCAAGTTTCCGATCAATTTGAATTTAACCATCACAGGATTCGCTAGTCGAAGCAACCGGCATTCATGTTTAGCGAATCTGGAGGTTAAGAATCTTTTCCCGTGTTTGCCCGGAGAAGCAGATTGTTGCACGGCACTAGCAGTGTTCCTGCCGAGTCTGCCGGTAATGGTGCTTGAGACCTGAAGTACAATTTAGTTGGCCACGGCACCAGGTGAGAATCTCAGGTGCACTGCTGCACTCAAAGATTCACACCAGAACATAAAAAATGAAAAGTTGAAGAATGACCCGAAGCATAAGGCTTGGGTGAATCCACCTTGTGAACAAAATAACAACAACAAATAAAAATAAAATAATCTAAAAAAAAAATGATACTTTGGGATCAGAGTTGTGATGAGGTTCACCCGCAATCACCAATTCGTGACTGAGTGTAGTGGTCCGGATCTTACTCCGGTACATTCAATCCCCAACCAGCCAGTACAACACTCACTTTCGCAAATAACATATGATTCTCAAATACACAACACAACATTTAATAACGTTCTGCGAGATTTAAACAGATATGGCGCTCTCTGGGCGTATAGACAATTGCCCCTCTTATGTGGGCAGCATACGGTGTCACACATTACTGTCGGAAGACACAAGCCGACTGAGTCTCCACCGGACTATCTGAACAAGAAATGCTACTCGTTTACACACTAAATAGAGCTGCAGGTGATATTCATATACAATTGCTTAGAGAATAAAAAAAAAAATTATATGCAAACGATCACATTAAAAATACTCGCGACACAAAAT
This sequence comes from Macrothele yani, assembly GCA_039090855.1. NCBI lineage: Eukaryota > Metazoa > Arthropoda > Arachnida > Araneae > Macrothelidae > Macrothele > Macrothele yani. The sequence continues at coordinate 43,640,591 of CM077001.1, forward strand.
ACACAAGCACGTTAATTTGCGGTATAAGATTATAGGTGCGAAATACTGCCAAAGTTAATTAACTAAATCTAATAAGCATGCACATGCAGATCCCTTCCCCGCTCGCTTTGGCCCTGAACCAAAGTTAAAAGAAACTGTCCCGCCCAGCGGAACTTGTGGCCACACCCTCTCCCTTATTCATGTAAAAAAAAATAATCAGGAAATGGGCCCTGTAAGAAATAAATCTGTATGTGCAGGTATTTCCTCTGAAGTTCAGTCACTCAGCATTACTGCATCTATGTCCATGCAGCTTTGGGTGTCGGGATGGCACAAGTTCGCAGATGTGCGAAGAAAGAAAAAGGAAATATTCATCTACTTACAGTTTCGTGACTTTGCTGTGCAAATCCGTTGTGTATCACATAATATCACACGACAAAAAAAAAAAACACGCACACAGACACTTGCACCATGTGGCAGCACCGATGATTCAACACTTCACTTTGACGCTTGATGTAAATGAAGCACACAATTAAAAATGGTAATATCACGCCGCACTTTGTTGCAATGATTAGAGTGCACACTGATCTATTCTCGTGACGATTTGAAGGTGGCCGTTAAGCAAAATAGGCCCTCTCACATCTACAGTTGCGGTTTCCAAGATTGATTTTCTGTGTTCCTGGGAAATGATTTTTGTTGTCGTGAAGAAATAATTGTGAACGTCGACTGCTGGGAGAGTGGGACACATTCAATTCCGCTGCTGCTATAGTTGATTCCGTCCGTCGCTACCTTCCGTCCTTTTTGACCGTTCATTCCCAATTCAGTCAGTTCCTTTCCGTTCGCAAACCATCTATCTACCCTGCCTGAGTACGCAGTTCAAATATGCCACTCGCAGGTTTCGTTTCCATTTTTTTATCGAGTTGCGACCGCCAGCCCTGAGATTAATTTTCTCGGCAGAGCGAAATCAGACGTGCTTTTACCTTAAGCGTATATCGGCAACTGCTGACCGAAAACAACGCTCGAATCCATCCCCTATTCTTTTCAGCGATTCTAAACTCTTAATTGCCCATTGTCCCTCGCATACGTCAGTCAAAGTATCTTTCTCGCTGACAGAGTTATGTGTCTGCTGAGGGTCTCTTGGCCCACCCACTGAAGTAAACATACGGACCACAGCGTTAAGCTACAAGCGGAAAGAAGAAAAGAAAGAAAAGTGAAAAACCACTTCGAACATTGCTGCTTCCATCCGCATTCGAAAGCACATTTCCCTCGTTCGTTTTGCAGCCCCTCTAAGACACTTGAGATAGGAATTTTTATGTTTCACTTCAGGGCTATGTGTGAGGTCTAGCAATTCAAAAATGGCAAAAATATTGCGTTTCTTGCCTTCAAAAGCATTGGAGCGACTTCCCAATTATCCCGCAATTTTGTTAATTAATTTAGAGAACAGCCGAAAGAAAAAACAACGTAAATGAGAAATAAATAAAAAAAACTGAACTGTAAAAGAACATGTGAGCCTGCCGAACTGTGATTCCTAGCTGCCTCATACAATACGCGACATGGCGGACAAATTTTAAAGTTTTCTTCAGGTTTTAGGATGGGGGGGGGGGTGTGTCCACTGTAACAAGATAAATCCTGAAAGAAATACGGGATTACGCCATATAATACAAATTTTGAAGATGACAATCCGATTTTTGGCGTAAATGTGACAAGGATGGTAAGTCAGATAATATCCGAAAACTTGAAAATTTTCATCGTCCTGGAGCGGGACTCGAACCCGCGTCTCCTAGAAAACGCCTAGGTATGCTAACCACTACACCACCCAGAACGACCAAGTTTCAAGTTTCCGATCAATTTGAATTTAACCATCACAGGATTCGCTAGTCGAAGCAACCGGCATTCATGTTTAGCGAATCTGGAGGTTAAGAATCTTTTCCCGTGTTTGCCCGGAGAAGCAGATAAATCCTGAAAGAAATACGGGATTACGCCATATAATACAAATTTTGAAGATGACAATCCGATTTTTGGCGTAAATGTGACAAGGATGGTAAGTCAGATAATATCCGAAAACTTGAAAATTTTCATCGTCCTGGAGCGGGACTCGAACCCGCGTCTCCCAGAAAACGCCTAGGTATGCTAACCACTACACCACCCAGAACGACCAAGTTTCAAGTTTCCGATCAATTTGAATTTAACCATCACAGGATTCGCTAGTCGAAGCAACCGGCATTCATGTTTAGCGAATCTGGAGGTTAACAATCTTATCCCGTGTTTGCCCGGAGAAGCAGATAAATCCTGAAAGAAATACGGGATTACGCCATATAATACAAATTTTGAAGATGACAATCCGATTTTTGGCGTAAATGTGACAAGGATGGTAAGTCAGATAATATCCGAAAACTTGAAAATTTTCATCGTCCTGGAGCGGGACTCGAACCCGCGTCTCCCAGAAAACGCCTAGGTATGCTAACCACTACACCACCCAGAGCGACCAAGTTTCAAGTTTCCGATCAATTTGAATTTAACCATCACAGGATTCGCTAGTCGAAGCAACCGGCATTCATGTTTAGCGAATCTGGAGGTTAACAATCTTATCCCGTGTTTGCCCGGAGAAGCAGATAAATCCTGAAAGAAATACGGGATTACGCCATATAATACAAATTTTGAAGATGACAATCCGATTTTTGGCGTAAATGTGACAAGGATGGTAAGTCAGATAATATCCGAAAACTTGAAAATTTTCATCGTCCTGGAGCGGGACTCGAACCCGCGTCTCCCAGAAAACGCCTAGGTATGCTAACCACTACACCAATCAGAACGACCAAGTTTCAAGTTTCCGATCAATTTGAATTTAACCATCACAGGATTCGCTAGTCGAAGCAACCGGCATTCATGTTTAGCGATTCTGGAGGTTAAGAATCTTATCCCGTGTTTGCCCGGAGAAGCAGATAAATCCTGAAAGAAATACGGGATTACGCCATACAATACAAATTTTGGTGATGACAATCCGATTTTTGGCGTAAATGTGACAAGGATGGTAAGTCAGATAATATCCGAAAACTTGAAAATTTTCATCGTCCTGGAGCGGGACTCGAACCCGCGTCTCCCAGAAAACGCCTAGGTATGCTAACCACTACACCACCCAGAACGACCAAGTTTCAAGTTTCCGATCAATTTGAATTTAACCATCACAGGATTCGCTAGTCGAAGCAACCGGCATTCATGTTTAGCGAATCTGGAGGTTAAGAATCTTATCCCGTGTTTGCCCGGAGAAGCAGATAAATCCTGAAAGAAATACGGGATTACGCCATATAATACAAATTTTGAAGATGACAATCCGATTTTTGGCGTAAATGTGACAAGGATGGTAAGTCAGATAATATCCGAAAACTTGAAAATTTTCATCGTCCTGGAGCGGGACTCGAACCCGCGTCTCCCAGAAAACGCCTAGGTATGCTAACCACTACACCACCCAGAACGACCAAGTTTCAAGTTTCCGATCAATTTGAATTTAACCATCACAGGATTCGCTAGTCGAAGCAACCGGCATTCATGTTTAGCGAATCTGGAGGTTAAGAATCTTTTCCCGTGTTTGCCCGGAGAAGCAGATAAATCCTGAAAGAAATACGGGATTACGCCATATAATACAAATTTTGAAGATGACAATCCGATTTTTGGCGTAAATGTGACAAGGATGGTAAGTCAGATAATATCCGAAAACTTGAAAATTTTTATCGTCCTGGAGCGGGACTCGAACCCGCATCTCCCAGAAATAAATTCAAGTTTCCGTTCACTAAAAACGTGCAGCAATCAATATTTGCACATCAAAAATCCAGTTGGAAGTTTTCTTTTACAGTCAGATACTGTGAACAACGAACACATTTTTTTGAGCACTTCCTTCCCAAAAGGGCATGCACACACTTTTCTCGCCAGAGGGTGCAAAATAAAATTTTGTTCCATATTTCTACTTCTTAACGCGCGATTTGAAAAACTCCCTCCACTTCGGATAATATTTAGCTTGTGGAACATTTTATATGTTCTCGTGGTCTTCGGTAATTCACAATTCTGGAGTCTATGTAACGGGAGGGTAAGTGTGCTTTTCTGTTTGTAATTGTCTCTCCGTTTCCAAATTCCCCTTTGAAAAATTTCTTTTTTATCTTGGGCATTCGATAAAAATTGCAACTATATTATTCATTTAGAATAATGCAGTTGTCCCTTTTGGGGAGTAAGAGTAATAACAACACTCTCTGAAAGCAAATATAATTTGTTTTCAGAAGTCGTATTTCAAATATCCGATTTCCTTAGCATAGCTTTTACTATGAAGAATAATTTTCCGGTTCACTGTAAGCCACACATCTTTTAACAATATGGAAAAGTGCCACGCATTGGAAAACTGCCATACGTTTTTCCTTAAGGGGGCCGAGCACAAATTGCTTTTCCTCCGAGGAACACTTTGAATGTGTTGCGGTTCTCCAAGTTTCCGAATTTTGTGTGACAGTTTTGCAAGGTGCCTAACGACGGGAAGGAGCACTTTTGTTTGTCTTTATTTTCAAGATGGTTCATACGAGTTTAGGTCAACTGGTCAAAAAAGGTTAAAGGGAGGAGGGGGATACAAAGATGGCTGTTTCTTGGCGTATATTGAGAATTGAATTCGGAACTCCAAACAAATTTCGAGAAAACATTCCATGTAAGCTAAGCGATCATTGTACACTGTCTCACAGAGAAAATGCCACACCTCGAAGACTTGAACGCAACGCCATGCAAATTGCAGGGTGGAACAAATTATGCAAATGATTGCATTCGCAAACCAATCGCACAAACGGCGCGGGATATAAGCGGACAACCAGCCCGTGAGGCTATCAGCAGATTGGGAATCGAGAAGGTACATGAGTTTTCCACCAGACTCGCCAAAAAAGTTCTTCAAGAAAGCGGAAACTCACCCTAATGGACTTGTTAGGGACGCGGTTGATTACAGTTCCAGTGAATTCCCTAGGTATCCCAGAACGTAGGCGGCGATCGTTAACTCCTTTTGATGTGAACAAGGGTGGGTGTTAGACAGACCACCACACTCTTCTTTTTCAGATTGGAATCGAGATGGTGAGAATGGATTCTGTTCGGGACTTTAGATTTGGTTGCGTTGAGTTTTTGAGTCACATCGGTGACGTCGGCGGCCGGGTAGTATTGTGGTTCTCTGTGATGATGTGCGGTTCTTGGTTCCCCTTTTCTTGCTCCCTTCCCCCGGACTAGTGACACGGTTCACAGTTTGAAAGTTATGTCACTCTCTCCTTTCACTCATTTTTCTGTTTATTTTTTAGATCTCCTAGTTTCCTATTTGTAAGGATAGTTTTAGACCTGGGGTCAGACACTCCCTTCCTAAAACGTCTTCAAATAACGTGGTAACGTTAGGCCATCAGTCGAGACGTCGTCACGGCCGTGAGAAGTGAGTGGTTCAGCTGTAACCGTGTCTGGAGAACGAACAAGGGGTGCCACTGCCGTTAAGACGCCATCGTACGCGGTTTCGTCAAACGGATGAGTTCACGAAAGATTGAAAGATTTCATCGTAGACTTTCGTACCTCCGGTTGGTCCTTGCGTCGTATTGTGGAAGAAACGCAACGTGATGCCACAACCGTCGGTCGAATTTGGAGACAGTGGTCCCAGGAAGGATCTGTGCAACGTCGTAGGGGAACAGAATCACGGTGACGGACGTCCGAGCACACCGATCGTCGCATCCGACGTCATGTCGTAGCGAACCCACAGGCCACCACCGGCGTCATTTTGCGGAGTGTACAGAGACGTTTGGATGTTCCGATATCGAAACAGACAGTGTGGTGCCGATTGGTTGCGTATAGTGTGCTGTCCAGCCGTCCGTTGCGAAGGCTGCCCTTAACAGCGAACTATCGTCATCACCGCTTGGCGTAGTGTCGCTCTAGAGCTGCGTGGGGTGCCGAATGAAACAGTGTGGTGTACAGCGAAGACTCGCGGTTGTGTCTCACCACGGATGATCACCGTGTGAGAGTCTGGAGGCGATGTGGGCAACGGGCGGATTCCTTCGCCATTGTGGAGCGCCATACAGCCCGACAACGTGGAATTATGGTGTGGGGTGTTACCAGCGCCAACAGCCACTCACCGCTGGTACGCATTACGGGCACATTGACTGCACGCAGCTATGTTGACGAGGTGCTGCGGCCCGTGGCCCTACCGTAAACATATGCAGGGCATTCCAAACGCCCTTTTTCAATGGGATAACGCCCGGCCACATACCGTCAGGTCAGCCTAAAAGCTTTACACGGTGTGCAGATGCTTCCATGGCCAGCACGATCCCCCGAACTGTCGCTCATCGAGCATCTGTGGGACACGATTGAACGTCGGTTGAGTACCCAGCCAACCCTGCAAAATGAAGATGAACTGTGGACTCGTATCAACACCACATGGTCCACGATACCCCAGGACTCCATTCAGACTCTCATTGCCTCGATGCCACGTCGGATTCAACGCTGTGTCTCCCAAAATGGGGGCCACACTCCTTATTAATTATCCTGTATATTTGGTCACTGGAGCCTAGTCTGTATGTGACCATTAAATAATTTGTTCAAGACCTACTTGGCTATCTGTGTGTGCAGCTTGGTCTGTTTTCTAGCATTCCTTCATGGTGTGTCATTTTCTCTGTCAGGCAGTATATTTTAATTTGAAGAAATAAATTGCCGTGACTTAGTACATTTTTAAGACCACAGTGTTCGACAAAACAACAGAATTACAGCATGACTCATGCTGTGTTCAGAAAAGGATGATAAGTTGGGATTTTTTATAACGCTGGGCATTCACGTATGCCCGGGGTCGGCAACATATGGCTCGCCAGCCAGATATGGCTCTTTGGGAATCTAAATATGGCTCCTTTGATGCCTGAAGGACTAGACAAATTTGTAGTTTCAGCTTCTACCTTAACGAAAAATCCCATATACTCTCCAACGTGAAAGAGAAAAACCTAAAAATATTAAACACTTGACGATGACCGAAAACCTTATTTTCCAATATTGTGTATTGTGAGTGATTTCTAGTTGCCCGGCCGCGACACCTCGTTCAAGCTCGTTCTCTCTCTCTCTCTCTCTCTCTCTCTCTGGCACGGGCGGCTTTGTACCGGTTACGCCGTCAAGAACACGTCCTCTGATGACGTAAAGAAGACCCTTCAAACTGCAGTAAACCTTGCAAAGCTGCTGCTTGGGGTCAAAGGGGCCCGTAGAATTAGGAAGGGTAGGGTCGCGGTGGAGTGTGGCAGACCTGAGGGAATCAACCGCCTTGTCAAGGAGTTGGGGAGCAATCCCATGACCAAGGATTGCACTCCCCAAGACCCCAAAAGGAGATTTCCCCGTCTGATAGTACACGGAGTTGACGGGAAACTCTCGCAGAAGGATTTCGAGGAATTGGTTTGCGAGCAGAACCCCGACCTCGAAGGCGGGTTCACAGCCCGTTTTCCTATTAAGGCCAAAGGAGGCCGGGTCCACGGGGTGGCGGACGTGGAGCCCCAAGCCTTCAAGGCCTTAATGAAGCGGAGAAGACTGATCCTGGGGTGGGCAGTCCTCCGCCTGAAAGAATTTTTGCGTGAAGTCAGGTGCTTCCGCTGTAACGGCCTCGGTAATTACTGGAGTAACTGCAATGCGTCCGAAGACAGGTGTGACGTATGCGGTAAGGTTGGGCATCTGCATCACAAATGTGCAGCCACGCCAAAATGCAGCAACTGCTCGGCTGCGAATGCCAAGTTCCAACTGAAGCTGGATGTCGCCCACTCCAGCTTCAGTAAGACCTGTCCCAGTCTCTTACGAGAACTTGAGCTGATTAAGAACCGTGTCAACTATGGTTGAACGGTCAAGGAATGATTCAGAGGCACGTCGCTCTCGTATTTAGGGAAAATTGGTCTTTTGACCTCAGGAGAAACGATGACTCTGGCCAGGAGCTATCACTGGAGTACAGGCCCTAGTCCTGCCGACCATGTAAATAATTCTGTGAATAATTTTGTGAACTGTCATACTGATTTCTTTGTGAGAGGGATTGCACGAGGCCCTCACTCTTTAAGGTGCAAGCCCTTTTTTCTTGTTTTTAGATACCGATAAAGGACTTTACCCCCAAAACCTCGCTTTGGTGAGGGAATCTCACAGCCGGACGCGAAATTTAATGCCCCCGCCCATTAGCACGTCGCACATGCGGGCTTAGGCCGAAGGGTGAGAAGTGCTGGTCCCAAGACCGTTCATGTCCGGGTGAAAAACCTGTGGATCTTGGATCCTGGCGGGATTGCTTGCTCAGTGCCCTCATCTACAATCTTAGAAATAGTTCCAAATATCCCTGCGGAGTCCGCATTTAAAAAGTGCAGGTAGAGTCATCAGGTTAGCTTACACCTGTGCGTGACTCCACGGGTTGGTTCGAAGTTCAGTTTGAAGGAGCAACAGAGCATTCTACTTGCCGGCCTTTGATTCATTGATCTGCATCAAATCCCACATTCGACAAGAGAGTTGAGTACAGGTACTACTTCTTAATAGACATAACTTCGCACTTAAATAAACTGAATTTGAAACTTCAAGGAAAAGGAAACATAACAGTTTTTGTTTTTCATCGGTTTTTTTTTGTTGTTGTTGCTTTTTTTACTGTCGAGGAGTGGTGCACAAAGAATTTGTACCACCACGACAGACAGTCAATCAGACTTTTCACCTACAGGTCCTGGCGCGTTTGAGGAAAAGGGTTTTGCGAGTGCGTCGTGAGATTGCCGAAACGTGGATCCTCCACCATGACAATGCGTCGAGTCACACATCATTGGTTCTGAGGGAGTTTCTGGCGCAGAAAAACATCTCCACCCTTTCTCACCCTCCCTACAGCCCTGACTTGGCACCGTGTGATTTTATTTGTTCCCGAAAATCGAAACGCACCTGAATGGACACTATTTTGGTACTGTTGAAAACTTCCAGTCAGCCGCGACCAGGATTCTGCAGAACCTCTCATACGAAGACTTCCAAGAACTGCTACGACGAACGGCAGCGTCGTTGGAATAAGTGTGTTTGGTCCCATGGTACTTACTTCGAAGGTGGTCGAGCCTAATGGTATGTTTTTTGATTAAACACATTTGTTTTGTAGTCATTCACATCACTTTTGGGACGGACCTCCTATATACATAAATATATTAAACAGCCATGGGGACATCAAACAAGGTTGTGTAATGTCACAGTGGCTGTTTAATATATTTATCGATGCCTGCATGGGTGATGCGAAAATGGACAATACTGATTTATATCTTGGTAATGTCGGTGTATGTGCAGATTGCTTTATGCTGATGACACAGTCATGTTGGCTGAGATCGAAATTAAGTTGCAGAGTAAATTAGCCCCGATGGACGAAGTTTGTATGAACTTCAAACTGAGTATAAATAATGAAAAAACCAAAGTTATAGTTTTTGAGCGAGGAACTGTTAGTACTGAATCAAGGATAAGTATAAATAGCACAGTTATTGACCAAGTAAACGGGTTTGTATATTTGAGAAGCTTGTGCGACAGAGAGAACAAATTAGATGGCGAAATTAGTAGACAAGTGAATTCTCATTGAAAATCAAAGCTGCTTTTGGAGGATTTTACAGGAATGATGGGTTCTCAAGAAAGCCTCAAATGGCTGTGTATGAAAGTGTAATTGTACCTACTCTGATGTATGGCAGTTAAAACTGGGTCTACAAAAGAGACATAGGAGTAGTTTGTGTGTTGGAGAGATCGTTACTTACGAGGGGGAAGGGGGTTCGTGGGAAAACAAGTTCTAATCATGCGAGGAATGAAGATATGTTTCCGTTGTGTAATGTGAAGCAAAATGTTGTTAGCAAAGTGGATTCATTAGGTATACAAATATGTTTTAAACTCTTGGGTGGTTTGGCCATGTTGAAAGAATGAACGATGAGATGCTTTCGAAGAGAATTTACTCAGCCTACGTAACAGAAAAGAAAGGCAGAGGAAGGTCAAAGAAGTCATGGGAGGAGGAGATTCTGGAATGTCTATATGAGAAAAAGATCATGAGTAGAAGTACAAAAGGTCTTGTGCGCGGCGCGTGATGGATGTTAATGAAGCTCGAGCTGTGTGCCAAGATCGTTGTAAATGGAGACGTCTGATACATCAAAAGTAAGTTGTTTCTGTGAGGAGCTAAATTTTGAATATCAGAGAACAGCTTGGTGGTGTGGTATGTATGTATGTATGTATGTATGCATGCATATAATCCACTTTGAAAAACCTTTTTGTGTCGGATACGACTCAAAAGCTGTGTTCATTACAACCGAAAATTCGGTGTCACTTTCCGGCTCTAAGTTTCCATCAGAGGGGGAATATTTTCGTTATAGCGATAACAACACAATGATACCCGATGGATTTATTAGGTGTACAAATAAGTTTTAAAGCATTTTAAGGCGACGCAACACGTAATTTGGGAGAAAACAATAAAACCTTTACGAATCAAAATATGCGCCGTCATTATTTATCGCCTTCCGCCATCGGTCGGGAAGCTGACGGATTCCAGCCGTAAAGAATAATTTAATTCGTCGTGTGACGCGATGAAGTCGTCAACCCATTTTTGCACTTCTTTACATGTTCAGAACCATACAGCAGACAAACCATGTTGCATCGATCGGAACAAATGATAATCTAAAGGGGCTATGTCGGGACTATACGCCGGGTGCTCCAAAACGTCCCAGCCAAGCTTCAATAATGTTTCCTTGACCGATTTCGCGACATGTGGCTTAGTGTTGTCTTACAGTAATTTCACGCGACGCAATCCTTTGTCTGTGGATGGAAGTTTCTGGCAGATTTCCAGGTTCAATCGCAGCAATTGTTGCTTGCAGTGATCAGCGGTAACAGTTTGATCCTATTCCAATAGTTCATAATAGAGTACACCCTTCATATCCCACCAGATGTAGAGCAGAAGTTTCTTGGAGTGAATATTACTTTTCGGTGTCAAAGTCGTAGCTTCACCGGGTTCTACCCAGTGTTTTTTGCGTTTGGGATTGTCGTACCATATCTACTTTTCATCACTCCTAAAAATGTTCTATAGAAAAGACTTTCTGTGTTGTTTATTCAACACATTCAAACACTTTATGACACGCTCATCCTTGTTCTTCTGGCTCAGGTCATGTGGCACCCATTTTCCTTCATTCTGAATCTTTCCAATTGCGCCTAAACGATTGGAAATGGTTTGTTCAGTTACTCCCAGTTGTTCAGCTAGTTCTTTTTGCGTTTGAGACGAATCTTCATCCAGCAATGCTTGCAGTTTCTCGTGTGCAACATTCTGCGGGGCACCGCTACGTTCTCGGTTACTAACATCAAAATCACCTGCTTTAAACCGTTTAAACCAAACCTCGCACGTGTGTTTCGATTCAATATTCTTCCCAGAACAGAACAGATCGATGCACATGCTTTTGGAGCACTTTTTCTTTGATGAAATTCGTAACGAATGCGGTGTCGAATAAATGCAGTATCGCTTGCCATCATTCACCTACCGATGTGCAAGTGCGTTTGACTATTGGGCAAACTTGTGTGTCACATTTTATACTCGGGACCAGTTACGATCACATGACAACAACACAGGGGAATGTCGGATATGTAAGTTAGCGGTATACGCCACGAGAACACGCTTTAAAACTTATTTGTACACTTAATAAAACTACAGCTAACGGTGCAAATAAACAATGATTGTAGAATAAAGTTTATTTGCACCGATGACTGTAGAATAAGCTGTAGAATAAACTACAGGGGACTGATTTTCTGAGCTCCGTTTTACGATTTTAGCAGCATCCACGTTTCGTGGTGTGGCAAAACTAACTCTTGAAAGTAGTAATATAATACTTAGTGTGTTAAGAATGGAAAAACGTAAATGATGCCAAAGAAGTTGCGGGGAACATAACTCTGCTCTGCAAGTGTTTCCTCCTAGTAATGTTCCGGGCAACTAGTTATTTTTCGTAGACACTGAGCTAGACGGAAGTTGTGGGGCTGCCTTTTTTGTGCTTTGTTGCAGGTAGTCCTTTTTTGAAGAATACAGAAGATTGTGACCCAACACCTGAAAAATGTAGCGTCTCATACGCTTTCCGAATTCAGCGTAAAGCCCTTACCATAATGAGCACAATCTCCCAATAACAAATTGGGAGACTGTGTAATGTCCACATAGTGGTACAACTAATTACTGTATTTCCGTAATTTAATTTTCTGACTTTGCCAAATGCATTTCATTTCAGAAGCAACCTTAGCGTCTTGTTGTTTCAAAAATGGCAACCTTTTCTTACACAAGTCCCTTCGTAAAACAAGTTCAAAACATGCTTTCTGTTTATTCCTGCTTAAACAATCAGAAAAAAAATATTAATGTGACCATGATCGGGTATATTTTATTGTAACTGCTTTATTTTTTGAAGCATAAATAAACTAATTTTGTTTTGGTTTTATTTTCCAGAAAAATTAATTTATTTTTTTTAACTAAGTATTTGGTATTTTTTCTTATTGCCTTGATATTTTCCATGTCGTCATTACATAGTTTTCCTTGCATGCATTTTCAAAATATATGTTTTCCAATTTGCAGGTCATATTTGAAAAATATTGGCCTGAAGGAAATGGAGTATACGGCCGTATTAGTGTGAAGATAATCAGCGAAAATGGTTTTGGTAGTGGCGAAGAGAGGATTATTATAAGAAAATTTACCGTATCAGAAGTAAGCGTGAACTTAATCATTTTATTTTACTTTTATTCAATTTCCATAGGTACATACACTACATTGACAAAACTCACCGGACACCTAGAAGTGAAACAAAACATAGCATAGCATTTATTGACATACATTAGTACGGTTTAGTCCACCCGTTTGGCATATTGCATGCACTGACCCTTTGAGACATGCCTTCGACAAGATTTTGGAACAGAGCGATAGGCATGCGCTACCATTCAGTACATAATGCTGCCGCCTAACTGTCGCTTAGTAGTAGGCCTTGGTTCCAAACTTCTTATGTGGCGCTCCAATTCATCCCATAGGGGCTCTATGAGATTAAGAACAGGGCTCTGTGCTGGCCAGTCCACACACGAAACGGAATTATCGTCAAACCACGCCGTAACAGTCCTTGCTTTATTGCTCAGTGCATTATCCTGCTGGTACCAACAAGGCTCGGTTCCATAGTATTGCCACAGAGTTTGTAGGGCATAATTGTTCAGAATATGGAGGTAGACGTGGTGGTTAACATGTTTGTCCACGATAACCAATTGGCCTGGACCATACCATGAAAAACACCCCCACACGAGTATATTGTCAGCTCTATAATGTGACCGCAGGAACAGTACACTGTGGTAAATAGCGTTCTCCCGGCTGCCGCCATACCCCACACACGGCCATCAGACCGATGGATCGTGTATTTGGATTCATCAGTCAATAGACCCGTTCCCATTCATCTACGGTCCATGATAAATGTTCTTTACACTATGCTGAACGACAAGTAGCATTCCGAGTAGAGATGAAAGACTTATGCGCAGCCGCACGACCACGGTAACTCATGGAATGAAGTTCTCTGAGAATGGTACATGTACATACCGAGGTTCCAGCATTGTTACTCACCTGTACACTGGAGTCTTTTGCAGTATTTCGTCGATTAGCTGTAACGACTCTACTGAGGGCTTCGACGTCCTCTATCACTGATTTTCTTTGGTCTGCCGGTACGTTTTGCTGTTTCAGGCACGCCTTGTGTCTTCCACTTTTTCATTACATTCAAAACATGGGACTTGGGTATGTTTAAACGCCTCTTGGTTTCTCTTATCTGCAACTCACTAATATAACACCCAATAATCTTTCCTTTCTCAAAGTCAGTTCTCTCCCGCCGCAACATTTTCACTCAACCTCACAGTGTGATATGATCGCGGTCAGCTGCAGACTTGTTTTTATAATGTTTGTAGTTGTACCAAGCATCTTAACAACGCAGCAGGTCCGTTCATTTGCTTTTGAAGGGGTGTACGGTGACTTGTGTTAATATAGTGTATTATGTTTTAATATATACTGTACATGCCTTTTAAAAAAGATATTAATAAATACTCATGCGCATGCCCGATAGAAATACTGTCAGTACAAATGCATAGCGTGCATTTTCATTACGTGGTACGATTTGGGCCAGAGAATCCAAACCGTGCCACCTAAAGACATCTCACACATGTATGGAAGCACCACCAGCTTGCACAGTGCATTGTTGACAGCATGCATTCATGGCCTCATGGAGTCCGCGCAACCCCGAACCCTACCACCAGCTCGCAAACTGGTAGCGTGGCTCATCAGACCACGTCACATGTTGTCAGTCTTCCAGGGTCCAATTACAGTGTTCATGTGCCCAGCTGAGGCGCTGTGTCCGATGTCCTGCTGTTAACAAAGGCACTCTGGTGAGTCTTCTGCTCCCATACCCCATGGACGCTAAATTGCGGTGCATGTGGCCTGATGGATATAAGGTCAGAGCAGCGTGATTCTGGTACCTACTGCACTGAATCTGCATGCTATTTGAGCGGTGGCGCAGTGGTCTAATCGATGTCTTATGACCATTCGTCTGGAAGGGTCCGGGTTCGAATTCCGGTGAGGAATGGATGTTGTGTTTGTCTTACGGTACTGGTTGTCTCCCTTCCCTCAAACCAATGACTTCAAATTAAGGACGGGTGACTGCTTATAGCCGATTGAGTTGTTCACGGCGGTCGTTAAACCTTCAATAAAAAAATGCTATTTGAGCCAGTGTCGCTTGTCTGTTATCATGAACAATCTTGGTCAGACGCCCCTGGTCACGGCCATTCAGCACTTGTGGTCAGCCACTGCGCTATCCACGGTGGGTGGTAATGCCTTCCTTGAGGTATTCGCGGTACATACGTGACACCGTGGATCGAGGAATGTTGAATGCTCTCCTAACTTTGAAAACTGAATGTCCCATCCGTCTGGCTTCCGCTACCATGCTTCGTTCAAACTCCAATAACTCACGTCAGCTTGCGATAGAGCAGAAGACTCACCAGAGTGCCTACTGGCCGTTGTTCAACCTGACTCACGAGATTACACCTCTCAACTGATAAAAATCGAATCAGATTATACGTAGAGGATTTTAGGAAGTGTCTGACCATAGGTCTTAAACAACTTTTAGAAATAGGAAGCTGGGAGATATGGGCTAGAGTGCTAGATTGGAAAGTGACACTGAAGCGAGGTAGACAGTGCGACGAAGACGCCCTTATTTATTACCGTAGGGCCAGTTTCCGCTGTCCGACGGCTTAATGTGCCCATCCGACGCACGGCGGATATTTAGTGGTTCGAGCGTTTGTACCTTCTGGAATCGAACCTGAGGTTTCTACATGGCAGGCACGAACGTTGGCCACTAGGCCATCCGCGGCCCTGATGACAATCGTGGCGTGCGTCGAAGCCTTTATACGACGGCAGCGCTAGTTAAAAACTGCATACTGCTATTCCATGACTTTTGGCTCTTCAGTGTACAATAGTGCTAATGTGTATAAAAAATATCCAATTTATTTTAGGGGGCAGTATGATTTAGCCTTTACCATACATTTAATGGGTGAAAAGTTAAATACTACCCAGCAAAAACACAAGTGCTAGGAAACTGCTGGCCACCAGCTGGCAGTGATGGGTCACTGCTGGAGGAAATCTGCCGCTCACCGCCCGGTAGCGGTCCGTTGGTGGCAGCGCTATCAGTTGGCGAGCCGTGAATTGTGGGCCTCCAAGCAAGTGGCGCGTTGCTGGCAACCAATGCAACCCCCAACAGCAGGTGGAAGCAACAGGACTGCGCATGCGCAGAAGCAACACTTGCTGTGTCTCTCATGGTACCAGTTAGTTGCAGACGACGCTATCGCCATCGTGTTATTTTAGTGGATGTTAAGAAAAAAAAGCCATATGTAGACAGGCGAATTAATTTCCTAATGAAATTCCACGTCGACGAAGATATCAAATTAAGCCATGAAATACACCCACTCCATTCCCATGAATAACAATTCATGGAATGGAGCGGGTGAATAACAAGAAATAGTTTGAAGCAAATGTCGTGGAAAAACATTAAAAAAACGTCTGTCGGAAAAAAAAAAAGAATTATACGCGTACAAAATTTATTAATTATTTGGAAGAAAAAAAAAGAAAAGCAACGCTACGGGGATATAATATACTCATCCATGGGTTGAATACACAAGACTGGTAGGAATTCGCTACTAAAAATAACGAGAAGTAAAATAAAATATATTTCCTCTTTTAAACAAATGTAGCTTCGGACAACGGAAAGGAAAGATACAACGTTAAAAATATAACAGAATGTGACATGAACCCGGGTAAATATATATTAATTCAACAATCGCCTTTCAAGACAACAAGGACAGTGCAAAACTTTGGAAAGCTACTTTAAGTTGGTGCACTCCTTGAAAATGAGCGAAGTTCCTTTAAGGTAAAAAAAAATATCGTTACGTTGAAAAAATAAATTTATGAATTATATGAAACTGACTTTTATGAAAAATACCTCGCAATATTGTAAAATCAAAGAGAGAACCATTCGATTACACATTCCGCACGAAACAGACAGCTTCAAACACACGCTCCTGCGTGGCAAATTAGTCCGCTTGGTAGAGAGCTCACTTCCCACGACGACAGCCCTGGTTCGTGTCCACCCAGATCCAAACGGGCTTTTTTCCGGTCTGTTGAGAAAATTTCCCCAGCGCAGTGCTATAATTCACAAGTTTCGTAGGGGGGTTGTAGCTTTGGAAAACTGCGGTTATCCGAGATTTTTTATTTCATGGCTACTACTGGGAAACTGGCGGACAAGATTCGGCAAGCCATCAGTTAAGTCACGTGGTTGCCGGGTGCCACTAGCGGACCACATTAGGCTGGCCATCATTTCTGGCACGTGCTTGCAGGGCTGCTGAAGGCCCACTTGTGGCAGCTACTACTTGTGATGGATAATGATGGCCTTAGCTTTGGAAAACTGCGGTTATCCTTGATTTTTTATTTCATGGCTACTACTGGGAAACAGGCGGACAGGATTCGGCAAGCCATCAGTTACGTTACGTGGTTGCCGGCTGCCACTAGCGGACCACATTAGGCTGGCCATCATTTCTGGCACGTGCTTGCAGGGAAACTGCGGTTATCCTTGATTTTTTTCATGGCTACTACTGGGAGGCTGGCTGACAAGATTCGGCAAGCCATCAGTTACATCACGTGATTTCCGGCTACCACTAGCGGACCACATTAGGCTGGCCATCACTTCTGGCACGTGCTTGCAGGGAAACTGCGGTTATCCTTGATTTTTTTTCATGGCTATTACTGGGAAACTGGTGGACAAGATTCGGCAAGCCATCAGTTACTCACGTGGTTGCCGGCTGCCACTAGCGGACCACATTAGGATGGCCATTATTTCTGGCACATGCTTGCAGGGCTGCTGAAGGCCTACTTGTGGCAGCTACTGCTTGTGATGGATAAATGATGGCCCTGTTGTGGCATATGACAACTGATGGGGTGCCAACTGTTGGCCAGAATTTGCTGGCCCTTTTGTTGGCCGCTCGGACATTTAATTAACGGTTCGGCAGCGACAACATAGTGATGGGCCATTGCTGGCAGTGCTGGCCCACCAGCAAGATTGTTTTTGCTGGGTATAGTACTCATTCTTGACGAAAAATTAAAACATCGACTTAGCTCAGCTTGCCCCACTATTTAACCATTTAACAACCATTCCACCCAAAACACCACACCCGTTCATGCAGACGACTACGACCGCCGGAATCACCTATCTAGAATGACTAGAATTCCCGAGTTTCACAAGTTCCTTGAATTCGCGCTACCCCTGAGGGATTAGCAGAAATCATCCTCAGTCGCCGTTGTTGTCACTAAACAAAGAAGTGAAACAGAAGTTGGTTTCCCCAGAGCGATGCCATTTATTATCATGACATGACTTCACATCTCTTGTGCAGAAACATCAAAAAGTCAAAGCGTGTAAAGCCTGTAGATAGGAAATTTCGTGTTCTGATTTAGCATTGATCCTTTTGTTTACCTGCGAAAAAGGTAAAAAAAAATTCGAAATGTAGTAATAAACAGTTTGGCAGTTTTGATATTCTAGATAACCTTACTGTATTAGAGTTCTCGTGACTGAAGCGTTAATGGGATTATGTGAAAGCAGATGCCATTAACATCCATATGCGTCGACATTGGGGGGATGGGGGGCAATGTGAATCTTTCCTCACCAATAATTTTTCTGGGGGCTAGTGCCCACTAAATATCTTTGGTGCTGTTTAATTGAATAATCGCTTTAGCCTCATAAAGTTCCACCTTATGAAGACAAAGCAATTTGTTTGCAAAGAAAATTAATAAATAGCAAGATAAGTAAACTTTTTTCCCATTCTCAGCATTACTCATTTGATGAGAAACATGTTTGTCTACCAATTATTGTGTTTGTCACGTTCTTGTCATATGTGGTAAATGCTTAAAACAATTAACTATAATAAAATAAATAAAAATACAGAAAAGTGTAATCTCTAACTCTTTTAGTTATCTGTTTATTTTTTGCCCTCCTTGTTCTTTGTTTAAGTAGCCCAGCTAGCTAATTTCTCATTTTTTAAATAAATGTTTCGAAATAAAATCTCCTTGAAAGTCTTTATAAAATCACAGGCTGAATTTTATTTTTAAAAATATTAATATTCAGCAAAAGAATATTTCTGTTTCCTTGTTCATTTTTCTTTTGATTGGAGGTTTAACGCCCACCGTCTGCAACTCAATGGGCTGTAAACAGTCGCTCATCCCTAATTTAGGGCCACTGGTTCCAGGGAAGGGAGAGAGCCAGTTCCGAAAGACAAACACAACACCCATGCCTCACCAAGACTCGAACCCGGGCCCCTTTCGAACGAATGATCAGAAGCCATCGCTTAAACCATTGCGTCACCGGGGCGGCCTCATTCAGTTTTTTTTTTGTTTTTTTTATTGGAAATTTAACGACCACCGTGAGCAACTCAATGGGCTATAAGCAGTCGCCCGTCCCTAATGTAGGGCCACTGGCTCCAGGGAAGGGAGAGGGCCAGTGTCGTAAGACAAACACAACATCCATGCCTCGGTAAACGGTAAAAATACCCCCGGGAAAAAATACCCCCGGGGGAAATACCCCGAAAACTGAAAAGCGGAAAAAATGCCCCCGGAAAAAATACCCCCGGAAGAAATACCCCCAGAACAAACGGTTCTCTGTAAACTGCCACACAGGAACATAGATGTGTGGCAGTGTTCCGGCGTGGCAATTTACCGGAACCCTGCCACACATCTTTCAGCAACTTGGCCACAAAAGTTCAAAGGGGGGGACTATAAAGATTGCCGTTTCTGGGCCTATATTGAGAACTGAATTGGGAACTCCAAACGATTTTCGCGAAAACGTTCCATGTAAGCCAAGCGAGAATTGTACTTTAATTTGGAGAAATAAATTGCCGAGGATCCCAGGTACACTTGGTGGGAGGGAGGGGCTGAACCCCCAACTTCCGTAATATTAGATTCTGGGACGCTGGAGCCTGTCAGTGTATCCAAGCTGTTCCCCTTGAAGCGCCCGCGAGGTCCGTGAGCTTGGGGGGGGATTCCCCCATAATGTTAAAATGGACGTAGAGCTGTAAACATTATAACCGTGCTTTACATAATGATTCTGTACACGACCACGAATTTTCAGGAGAGTGGGGTGAATTCACCCTCCCCCAAGTTTCTAATAGCGCAGACAAGTGTTCAAGGTAAGGGATTTACTCGCAATTTCTATGCTTCATGTTGTGTTTAATGGCAAACTATGTATGCCTTTCCCCCTCCCTCAGAAATTTGGTGAAGCCTGTGAAAGGGATACGAGGTGCTTGGTTTGGGGGCTCTACCCCCAACTTCCGTAATTTTATATTCTGGACCCCTAGAGTCGGTCAGTGTATCCTCGATGTTACCCCTGAATAGCTCTTAGAAACTAGGGAGGGTTACCCCACCCTCCTGAAAATTCGTGGTCGTGTACAGAATCATTATATAAAGCATGATACTAATGTTTACAGCTCTACGTCCATTTTAACATTTTGGGGGACCTACCCCCCCAAGCTCATGGACCTCGCGGACACTTCAAAGAGAACTTCCTGGATACACTGGCATACTCCAGCGGCCCAAAATATAATATTACAGAAGTTCA
Organism: Macrothele yani; assembly: GCA_039090855.1. Taxonomy (NCBI): domain Eukaryota; kingdom Metazoa; phylum Arthropoda; class Arachnida; order Araneae; family Macrothelidae; genus Macrothele; species Macrothele yani. The sequence goes on from CM077001.1 coordinate 43,660,729, forward strand.
GGGTTGAGCCCCCCCGACCAAGTGTACCTCGGATCCTCGGCAATTTATTTCTTCAAATTAAAGAACAATTCTCCCTTGGCTTACATGGAACGTTTACTCGAAATTCGTTTGGAGTTCCCAATTCAGTTCTAAATGTAGGCCCAGAAACGGCTATTTTATACCCCCCTTGAACTTTTGTACCCAAGTTACTGAAGATGTGAGGCAGGGTTGCCGGTAAATTGCCACATCGGAACACTGCCACACATCTGTGTTCCTATGTGGCAGTTTACAGTGAACTGCTTGTTCTGAGGGTATTTCTTCCGGGGGTATTTTTTCCGGGGGCTTTTTTTCCACTTTTCAGTTTTCGGGGGTATTTTCTCCTGGGGTATTTTTACCTACATCCCCATGCCTCACGGGATTCGAACCCGGACCCCTTACGGACGAATGATCAGAAGCCATCTGTCATGGCGAAAATTTTTACCTCTGATGAATTTCAGAAAGACCTGATCAATCTTTCTGTTGGTTTATCAGGGATTAATTAATGTAAAATTTTCTCCCATGACATACGTTAGAAGAAAATTCCTGTTTGAAAGGCAAAGGAATTCGTGCGCAAAATTCGCTTGTCTTAATGACAACCAGGAAAACAAAATTTCATGTTAAAAAAAAAAAAAAAAGGAGAATAATATTTGATTTAACTGACTTCGGGGTTTTGGAAATAATTATTTTATCTGTTCTTTTTTATCGCGATAGGAAAAGGCGAGTAGGTGTGCAGCTCAGAGAATCAAAATTAATTTTACTTTCACATCACGGAATGAGGAAAAAAAGCGTTTCTGAAAAAAAAAGTTGTGAGAAAAGGGAATCTTCTTTCAGATCGGCCATTTTAAGTGTTCGATAGAAGTAGCTTAGAAAATGTTGCAGTAGTGCTTCTTGGATTGGCGTTGTTCTATTTCTGGAACAAGGTCACAGCATTATGCAGAAAGTTACTTGGTCCCTACGTGTGAAGGTCAAGAGTTCCTCTCCCCGGCTGACCGAGGATGCCATGTACCTGGTAACATTTTTTTTTCGTTGAGAGTGCTGGACGCTACAACGACGCTGCCTGAGTGAAGGTCAGCGGTCACTCGAGGCGTGGAAGAGAGCCGTGGTATGCAGGGCTGTGTTACTAGGGAAAATTTCGTCCAATCAGGGGTCGGCATTTTCCAACACCCCAGAGTTCTTTTTACACTTTGAGACGCTTGTCACTCTTTCTCTTGTCCTTGCTCTTGCTGGCCGGCAGAAAAAGGGGACGGCCGAGTTTTCTCCTCGCCTTTTGGTGGGGAGAGGACCCACAGAGAAAAAAAAACAGGCTTTTTTGACTGCCTTTGCTGACCACCACGCTGTGACATCTAGGTAAAAAGCTAAACGGAGCCTTGTAGCGACGGTCTTCTGGCGTGGGGACTTGTCAGGTTCATGATTGTTTACATGAAAAAATTAAAAGGAGCTCAGGGCTTGCGATGAATTGTTCACTGATTCCTCCAAATACAAAGAGGTGTAAGAAATTATGAAGAAAGGACAGGACCACTGTAGGACGAGACCTCCTCGAAGCGCAGCGAAAGATGATCACCGAGGCACTCTTAAGCATTCTCGTGAGAGCTAATGGAGAAAAAAAGGAAAAGGAAAGGAATTTAAATATTCTCTGGCTGGGAGGACAGCGCCTACAAACCGCCTGGCATATGATGGAACTTCCAAGGATGATGCCGTCCGCCCTCCAATGCAGCCGACCAAATTCCTACCAGGGGAGAGCCATATGCATCGAAAAAGCAAGGGAGAATTACTCTCTCTGAGAGGGTCTACCATCACCAGCTTCAGGATGCCTTTTTTTCCACTGTGTTCGGGTGATTTGTTCGGGCACGCTGTGTCCGAAAAGAAAAAAAAAAAAGAAAGAGAAGGACATTGTTGGAGGTGAAGAGAAAATCAACAGGTACAGTGTGACGAGAGTATTTTCCTTTTTTTTTTTTTTCCATTTTTAATTTGAAACAAGAGTTGTTCCTGCCCAGGCCAAAAGGTAAATTCTTTCTTGATTTTTTTTTGTATTATGTTGTGACCGCTGTGGAATTGTTGAACGAGTGTGTCAGCAGTGTGCAATCGAATTTATAGTTCTGCTAAGATTTTTTTTTGAGGTTAGTTGGGTGTAGGACAGATGTCCCCATATTGGTGTCATGTCTGGTATTTTAGCGACTCGCCAGGCCAGTAAATTTTAATGTATCCGAAAAATTTGGCTTAATTTTTGAGCACAGCGAATTTTGGTGCATCGATTATAGTTTAGTTGGGCAGGTGATAATTGAAAAGCAGTGTTACTGTGATTCAGTGTATGATAAAATAATTGTAAACATTTCTCTCTAGCCTTTTACAGCGTTGAGATTTTTTTGAGTGAAGATAAATTATGGGATGATTTATATTGGGATTTTGGAAGCATATGTATAGTGTGAGGAAATTGGAAACCTAAAGTGCTGTTTACATTCTTGGAGTGTTGAGTGTCGAAATTAAGATTGTTGGTGTGTTATTTTGAGGACCAGTATTTTACATGCTCCAGATGAGTGTTAATCTCCCATTTCAAAGGGATGATCTTAGGGTAAGCCTGGGAACTTGTCCTAAGGCAGAGGGCTCTGAGTAGGGAATTTTCACCAGGATGCGATATGTGCAAAATAGAAGTTCAGGTATTTGGGTTCTCAAGTTTAGTATTTCACAAAAAGAATGAACATCATGGGTTGAGAAGACACACTTTTGCTCACCGGTTCCAGTATTAATTGTTCTTTTCTTTGGCATAAATTTTCTTGTTTTTACTAAAAGGTTAAGAGTCTAAATGTAATTTTAATTTTCAATAAGGTGAAAATATTTAGTAGGTTATGTAAATGGTCAGTGTTATTGTCTGCAGTGCGACCTGCTCATTGCCATGGTACAGAAGAATTTCCTTGCTTAGTGATTTTACCTGCGATTTGGATGTAGTGTGAGATAAGTGATTTTTCCTAGGATATATGTGGATATTGTGATTTTGGATTTCTTGGGATATATAGAGATAAATTATTTTTCCTGGGATATATGTGGATATTGTGATTTTGGATTTCTTGGGATATATAGAGATAAATGATTTTTTCTGGGATATATGTGGATATTGTGATTTTGGATTTCTTGGGATATATAGAGATAAATGATTTTTCCTGGGATATATGTGGATATTGTGATTTTGGATTTCTTGGGATATATAGAGATAAATGATTTTTCCTGGGATATATGTGGATATTGTGATTTTGGATTTCTTGGGATATAGAGAGATTTGTGATTTTTCCTGGGATGCATATGTTGGATGAGCTTTGTGATTTTGGATTTCTTGGGATATAGAGAGATTTGTGATTTTTCCTGGGATGCATATGTTGGATGAGCTTTGTGATTTTTCTTCCTGGGATATAGTTGTGTTAGTACTGGGCCGGATGTGCCTGGAGTATTTTGGGTTGAAGTGCGACAGGCTCTTGCAGGCGTGGTTGATCAAGGTGGGATTGTGCATTGGTTCGAAAAGGGGGAGCCTTGAGGACGTGGTTTTTGGGGGAAAACTTGTCTTCAAACCCCCAGTAGTTTCGCTGCCCACGGAGATATGTACTGCCAGCGAGGGTTGGTCGGGCGTTGCTTCAATGGATGTTGCGAGATCATGTTAGAAGAAATTCTGTACATGATGATGTGTCGCACTTGGGGATTTTTTTCCCTTTCCCTTTGCCTAGGCTGAAATTGGATTCACGACCCAATTTCACGCCTTCAGCCTGACTAGTATTTTCTTCCTGTGTTGGTTCTCAAAACCCAGGGTAGTGTCTGAACTGAGATGATTTGCCTCACCGTTATCTCAGTAATTCACTGCAGGTGTTAAATTTAAGTTTTGTTTGGTGTGATTTAAAGTATCTAAATTAATTTGTTTATGATATGCTGTAGCGCTAGGGACGTAAACTCTGAATTCTGGTTGTTAGTGTTAGTGAACATGATATTTAGTTTGGAAATTTAGTTAATTGGTATTTTGAGCTTTTGTTTACAGTATAGAGTTATTAAGTATCTTGAGCTATTATTTGAAGTGCAGAGTGAGGTGATTTTTATGAGCAAGCTAGTGCAAGAGAATTGTTTTAATTTCTGAATTATGTTGATGATGTTATGAATAGTGATAATTTTTAAGTTAGTTAGTGAGGTTTCTTTATAAGTGAAGTAGGTTCATTCAGTGTAGTTTCTGTAGGTTATGTAATGTTAATTAATGCTTGTGCTCAGTGCAAATTCTGTTTTGAGGATAATTTACTTGGTTTGTTTACTTGCAGATAGTAGATTTGTTAATGTATAATTTGTGGCTCTTATTATAACTGTAAATTTAATTGAAGTCTTTGAAGCTGGTTTGGGGAGATTGCGGAGTTTACTGAGGTTGTTCAGGTGCGGTAAATTTAAATCAACAAGTGTACAATTGTAAATTTTGTCATTGAGCTAATTAGGTGAGAGAGAAGAGAGTACGTTTCAAAAGAATAAAACTTTTCCACCTTGTGGAATTAAAATAAAAAAAAAAGAATCTAGTATTTTCTTTGTGTAAATTATAAATTATGTGAATCGTAGTATAATTTTGGATGCATAAAGTCAATGCCTAGTGTTCAAACCAACTGTGTTGAAATATGTCAAGTTGTGCTGTTCATAAGGCCAGTGGCCAAACAGATAAAAAAAGATTGAGATTCTGTTTTTGTACTGCTGTGTGTAAGCAAACAAAAAGAAAAAGAAATACCACAGCTGATTGTCCACTAAATTACCTTGTTAAGTTTCTAAAGAAAATAAATAAATATAGGCAGTAGCCTTTTAAAAAAATCCAAAATTAGTGCAGTGGGAAAACTTTTGAGTGCTGTTGTCTTCCATGACTTGGTCCCATGTATTCACCTTAGCTTGACTAAGGTTATAGATCCAAATCCTGGTATTATAAGGTATTTCATAACTGCAATTTTTGTCCTGTCCTTTTAAATTGACTTTCACAGCCTCCACAAGTTGTTATTGAACGAGTACATTTTATCCTATGACTTATAGTGACACATTTTCATACACGTGCAACAATATTCACTTATTTTTGCACTTTCAGATGACTCAACTCTGCGTGAACACAAACAACGCAAACTTTTCAATAACTGCTTTTGGAATGTAAATTTTTTAGATGCATTTTTGTTTAGGATGTTCATGGCCTTCTAATACTTAGAAAATATTTTTGTTTCGAAATGCATCTACCCATCTCCCAAAGTTAAATTTTAGTCGAAATTCAAAATTTCCCTTCAGGTTTACTTTTGGCTATCAATGATAATAACTTTATATAACGTGGTTGAGATATCCGCCACAACACATCGCTTAGACCACTGCGCCACTGGGGCGGCCTTGTTCGTTTGCTGACGAGCAATTACGACGTACAATTGTTTTTTAAAGCGTAAGTCCAATCTCGTACGTCGTTCATCTTTTTCCCCTTTTTTACGCTTTCCAACCGTAATTTGAAGAAGCGTATATGCTCCAGGTTTGCCCGTCTGTCTGTCTGCACGATAACTCGCGTAAAAATGGTTCGATTTCGATGAAATTTTAATACCTGGGATAGAACTCTATTGAAAATGGAAGAAATAGTCAAAGGTCAAGACATAGGAGCGGGATTGATTCCATCGCCCTTATGCGTCATAACTTACTTAAAAGTGCTTTGATTTAGACAAAACTTCATTACTTTGTTCCGGAGATGTATTGAACGAGTTCTGTTTAATATCATCGAAATGAGGTTAAAGGTCAGGGAACAAGAGCGAGATTTATTCCACAGCCATTATCCTCATAACTTGACTAAAAGTTCTTCTATTGAGACAAACCTTTAGTATATTGTTCCGGAGAGTAAGATACAAAATGTTGACGGTCAAAATGTCGACAGTTAAAATGTCGACACCAAAATTTCGATAGTTAAAATGTCGACAAGATCGAAATGTCGGCATGGTCAAAATATCGACAATCAAAATGCCGAAAGTCTATATGTCAAAACAGTCATAATGCCGACAGGGTCTAGAAAATGTCCGCATTGTACTCTGCCTTAGACCATAGAAGGCTTTTGGAAGTGGTCGGGGGCCGCTGTCAAAGGGCCCCTCTCAAAATTTCCGTAAAATCTACAGTTTTATATTTAGAAGCACCAACTCTGGGTATTCTATCTCATGTCTCTCTAACTTAGACGGTAGATAGTTTTTGGAAGGTGATGGGACCCGGGGTCAAGGGGCCCTCTTTAAAATTTTCGTAAGAACTACAGTTTTCGATTTAGAAACACCAGTTTGGTATAATATCTCATGGTGATCTAACTTAGACCGTAGACCGTTATTGGAAGGGGTCGGAGCCCGATGTCAAGAGGCCCCCATACAAAATTTTCCGAAAACCTATAGTTTTCAATTTAGAACCACCAAACTTTTTTTCATTTGATTGGAGGTTTAACGACCACCGTGAGCAACTCAATGGGCTATAAGCAGTCGCCCCTTCTCTAATTTAGGATCACTCGTTCCAGGCAAGGGAGAGAGCCAGTGCCGTAAGACAAACACAACATCCATGCCTCAACGGGATTCAAACCCGGACCCCTTTCGGACGAATGATCAGAAGCCATCTCTTAGACCACTGCGCCACCGGGGCGGTCCACCAAATTTTGGTATACTATCTCATGATACTCTAACTTATACCGTAGACGGGAGGGGTCGGGGCGCGGGGTCAAGGGGTCCCATATAAAATTTTTGTAAAATCTACAGTTTTCAATTTAGAACCACCAAATTTGGTATACTATCTCATGGTACTCTTAGACCGTAGACGGAAGGGGTTAGGGCCTGAGTTCAAGGGCCCCCACACAATTTGTTTCTAAAATGTACAGTTTTCAATTTAGAACCACCAAATTTGGTATGATGTCCTCTGATCATTCGTCCGAAAGGGGTTCGAGTTCTAATTCCGGTGAGGAATGAATATTGTGTTTGTCTTACGGCACTGGCTCTGTCCCTTCCCTGGAACCAGTGACCCTAAATTAGGGACGGGCAACTTCTTATAGCCCATTGAGTTGCTCATAGTGGTCGTTAAACCTGCAATAAAAAAAAATTATGTACTCTCTCATTGCACTCTAACTTAGACCGTAGACGGAAGGGGTCGGGGCCCGGGGTCAAAAGGCCCCCATTAAAATTTTTTCTAAAAATCCACAGTTTTCAATTTAGAACCACTAAATTTGGTATATTATCTCATGGCACTCTAACTTAGGCATTAGACTGTTTTTGGAAGGGGTCGGTGCCGGGGGTCAAGGGGCCCCCATACAAAATTTTCCTAAAATCTAGTTTTCAATTTAGAACCACGAAATATGGTATACTATCTCACGGTGCTCTAACTTAGACCGTAGACGGCTATTGGAAGGGGTCGTAGCCCTGGGTCAAGGGGTCAAGGGGACCGCATACAAAATCTTCGTAAAATCAACAGTTTTCAATTTAGAACCACCAAATTCGGTATGCTATCTCATGGTACTCTAACGTAGACCGTAGACGGTTTTTGGAAGATGTCAGGGCTCGGAGTCAAGGGTTTGGAGCCCGGGGTCAAGGGGACAGGTGCCCCATACAAAATTTTCGTATAAGCTATAATTTTCAATTTAGAACCATCAAATTTGTATACTATCTCGAGGTACTCTAACTTAGACCGTAGACGGAAGAGGTCTGGCCCTGGGTCAAGGGGCCCCCATACAAAATTTTCGTGAAATCTATAGATATCAATTTAGCGGCCAAGCTAGGAGGCACAGTTCGAAACCATGAGAAACAGGCCTATAGCATGACGCCTCCTCCACCGAACTTCACAGTTGTCACAACACAGTCGGGAAGGTAGGACCACAAATTTTGGTATACTATCTCATGGTATTCTAACTTAGACCGTAGACGGCTATTGGAAGGAGTCGGGGGCCCGGTGTAAAGGGGTCAAGGTGCCACCATTCAAAATTTTCGTAAAATCTACAGATTTCAATTTAGAACCACCATATCTGGTGTAATATCTCATGGTACTTTAACGTAGACTGTAGACGGTTTTTGGTAGAGATCTAGACCAGGGTCAAGGGGCCCACATACAAATTTTTCGTAAGATCTACAGTTTTTAATTTAGTACCACCAAATTTGGTATATTATCTCACGTTACTCTAACTTAGACCGTAGACGGCTATTCGAAGGGGTCAAGGCCCAAGGTAAAAAACCCGTCTAACTTTACCGTAGAGACTCTGTTGGAAGGGTTCGGGGTCTGAGGTAAAGTGCCCCCATACAAAATTTTCGTAAAATATATAGATATCAATTTAGAACCACAGACTTCGGTATACTATCCCATGGTATTCTAACTTAGACCGTAAACTATTTTTGGAAGGGGTCAGGGTCTGGGATCAAGGGGTTGGGGCTCCCATACCAAACATTCGTAAAAAGTTCCGTTTTTACTTTTAAAAACTGCAACACAATTCAGCACTCCAGTACCCGACCTACGGTCTAAGTTAAAGACCGTAGATAACATTAAAGTGCAAAAATATCCTGCTAATGATGTATTAAAAACACAAATGAATGAACGTTAGTTTTCAACACCAAAGGGCGGCTCCATCAGGCAGAAATACAATGTAATGTAAATAGGTGAGTACCAGGTATTCAAAATTCAAGACGGTAAAGAAAAGATAATCAATGCCAATGTCAAGTCTCATGCACGCGAAATAACATAGGTACGCTGCATTTCAGTGTCACGGGATTCTCAGAATCACACGCCAGATTTACGACAGTTCCATAGATGTCTCCTCGAAGGTATTTCCATTACTCTTCCTTTCTGTTTTGTTTCATAAAATCAAATTAACTAAATAAAAAAATTTAAATAAGTTTACTGGAAAATTACAGGAATATGTTTTTCATTCATTAACTTTCACCCACTAAACTTGGTGATTCCACAAATAGTAATATTTACCCGGGAAATACCGGGTACCCTTGCTAGTACAAATTTCATTAATGATTACTTTGCGTCCAATTCCATCCAGCATGTCCATAAGAGCGTTTAAGGCCTTGTGGAAAATACATTTTTGATTTTGACATGAGCAGCCTCAGTGGCGCAGTGGTATAATAGGCCCTGGCTTCTGACCACTTGCCCGAGAAGGGTCAGGGTTCGAATCCGGTCAATTATGGACATGGTGTTTGACTTCTGGCACTTGCTCTAAACTGAAAACTGTTGATTTTACGAAACTTTTGTATGGATGGTCGTTCACTTCGGGGCCCGACACCTTCCAATAGCCATCTACTGTCTAAGTTAGGGTACAATTAGATAGTATACCAAATTTGGTGGCTGTAAATTGAAAACTGTAGATTTTATGAAAATTTTGCATGAGAGCCCCTTGACCCCGAGCCCCGATCCCTACTAAAAACCGTCTATGGTCTAAGTTAGAGCACCATGAGATAGTATACCAAATTTGGTGGTTCTAAATTGAAAACTGCAGAATTTGCGAAAATGTTGCATGGGGGCCCCTTGATCCCGGGCCCCGACCCCTTCCAATAGCCATCTGCGGTCTACGTTAGGGTACCATGAGGTAGTATACCAAATTTGGTGGCTGTAAATTGAAAACTGTAGATTTTACGAAATTTTTTTATGGGCCCCCCATTGAACCCGGGCCCCGACCCCTTCCAAAAACCGTCTACGGAGTTAGAGTACCATGAGACAGTATATTAAGATTGGTGGTTGTAAACCGAAAACTGTAGATTTTAGGGAAATATTGTAATGGGGGCCTTAACCCCGGCCCCCGACCCTTTCCAAAAACCGTCTAATGTCTAAGTTAGGGTACCATGAGATAGTATACCAAATTTGGGGATTCTAAATGGAAAACTAGATTTTAGGAAATTTTTATATGGGGTCCCCTTGGCCCGGTCCTCGACCCTTTCCAAAACCATCTACGGACAGTGTTAGAGTACCGTGAGATAGTATAACCAAATTTGGTGGTTCTAAATTGAAAACTGTAGATTTTACAAAAAAGTTGTATGGGGACTCCTTGACCCCGGGCTACGACCACTTTCAAAAACCGTGAACGGTCTAAATTATTGCACCATGTGAACATTTTCTGGACCCTGTAGGCATTATGACCATGTCGACCTTTTGACTGTCTTCATTTTGACTATCGACATTATGACCGTGTCGACATTTTGAACTGTCGACGTTTTGACTATCGACATTATGACCCTATCGACATTATGACCCTGTCGACATTATGGTGTCGACATTTTGACCGTCGGTATTATGACCGCCAACGGTTCCGGTGATATACTAAACCGATTCTGTTTAATATTATCGAAATGGGGTCAAAGGTCAGGAAACAGGAGCGAGATTTACTCCACAGCCATTATCCTCATAACTTGAGTAATGATTTCTGGTATGCTGGAAAGCATATCATAATCAATACATTGCGTGATATTTAGTAACTTGTTTTTATTTTCTTCCTGACAGTGGAAGTGACGTGGCCTTCCAACTTTTGTTCTGTTCACTCCTGCCCGCCCTCAACGATTTGGTGAAGAGTCCGCCTTTGGTCTCACCTGTTTGTATCATTCATGATAATTAACACAGCAATCAGACATCGCTGAACTGACTGTAATTACTGTTTTACACATGAAATTAATCATATCAGAAAACTTGAAAATTTCATCGCCGTGGAGTGGGAATGGAATCCAAATCTCCCGATTACCGTTCAAGCATGCTATCTGTTGCACCACCCACGACGGCGAATTCGTAGTTTGCTTTAAGAACGCGATCGGAGAATATTCCAATACTCTTAACACACAGGTACTCGTGAATTCGCCGTCGTGGGTGGAGCAACGGATAGCATGCTCGAACGGTAATCGAGAGCTGCGGGTTCGATTCTTACTCCACGGCGATGAAACTTCCAGGTTTTCTGATGTGACTGATTTCACGTGTGAAATAGTAATTGCAGTAAATTCAGCGATGTCTGATTGTATTATGAGAAGAATATTTCTTCCACTGTATATACATTTTTGTCAATATTTTAAACCAAGTATGTAGAATTAAAATGATTTGTCTTGTTTTAAATTTATGTTTTTAATGTGTTTGCTCTGAAATTATAGCTCGATATATTTTTCAGGTAGGTAATGAAGAGGAGTTTGATCTGTGTATGTACCACTTTCATGGCTGGCCAGATTTTGATGTGCCAGCCTCATCCAAACCTCTACTGGCGGTCCTGGAGAAATGTACTTCAGCAGAGGGAAACCTGACAATGATGCACTGCTTGTAAGTAAATATTTTGTAAGCTGAAATTTATGTCAGAATTGTTAACACAGCAATTATATCTCTGAATTGCATGTATTTAATGTGTGTTCTTGTCGTTACATTAATCACATTGTTACGTAAAGAACAGTAAGCACAATCTCGATTGGCAGAAAGCAACCTTTTTCACTCTTCCGCTGTCCGTTCCATGCGAACGGAAAGCGTCGTTGCCGATGGACCTGGGTTAACATGGGTGCCTTGACGCAGCGTCGACTCCGGAGACCCATGCGTAACAGGGTTCGCTGTACTGTTATCGAGGACGCGGAACTACGTCCCCCAGCGTTCATATGCGGGGTCCGTTGCTGCACTGTTACGCTTCCATTGTTGTCCTTTGCCAGTCGAGGGAGGCGGCGTTCTCCTCTGAGGTCGATGGCCCTTGAGTCTCACGGAGGTAGGAATAAGGGGAGAAAGTATAATGTCACAAACTTGAAACTTTCTTAGCAGACGACGCTGACGGTGTGACAGCCATCTTAAGACGCTGATAGTCATTTTGAGCCTAAGGGTTACGTACATGATAAGTTTGATTTTCGAAATTTTTACCAGATTAATATCCTATTTTGACTGACAGAACAGCACTGAACAGTATGACAGTTTGTTGTGCTAACAGAGGGAAACATTCTAATGGAAACGCGGAAGAGTCATCTTTCGTCTTTAGATTATTTTTCACCTGTGTGCATAAGCATATGCTCTGAAAGTCATCTTTCAGAGCATATGCTATGCACACAGGTGAAAAGACTTACCAATGTGATATATTGTATGTTCCAAGCAATTTAGAGTCATATTTCAGAGCATATGATTGCTCACAGGTGATAAGACATTTTCTTATTTAGATTGTATAATAGAAGGTGTATTATAAAGCTGGGGGATATGTAACTGATCCCTGCATGCACCTTTTAAGTTTTATTTAGTAGTGTAGAAATGTAAGGATTTTGTACTGCCTTTGGAATTGTGCCCTTCCTTGGTAAAAGATATATTTTCATTATAATATATCTAATGTAAAGTAATATTGGGGTATTACAGCTTAACATTAGTTTTCGTACACTATCATATTCTTTTCATTTTAACAGCGCAGATCTCTGTAAAACGTAACTAAACTTAGATTAAAACCCATCACTATACTTAGATTATCACACGCAACTTTAAAAACTATGAAATTACATGGCGGCGGTTTTACCTACAGAATGAGAAAAACTCGTGTACTTACGATGATCCTCCAGAAGCCAGCCGAAATGTTTCCTAAATTCTAAATAACTGCAAATAGCCGTAACTCCCTAAACATTGGTAAATCAACTAATAATATCCTTAATAACAGTACATCAACTATTAATATAATAAAGAAGGGCAAATTTATTAATATTAGAAGCAAATTTCCAACTTCATGCCTCGCGCAACGTTAACAGCTATTGCATGGTCTGCTGATGTCAGTCTTAAAATGCCTGCCATGACGTCACAGGCGTGACGTTTGGCTGGCTTCACTTGGATTGCATTGAGCAAACGAAGAGTGCTTTCTCCCTTTATTCCTACCTCCATGTAAAGGCTCCCCAGTTATCACGGCTGGAGGTGCTCGGTGTGCCAGCGGTCCATTTTTGGTACACCCTTACTACAGCACTTTTTAAACAGCCCACGAAGTCTGCTGTTTCTGAGGTTCTTCCGTCCTTGGCGCGGTAGCCAATGATTATTCCTTTTTGAACGTCCGTCAAATCACTATCTCTGCCCATTGTGCTCACTTAACGCACCGTGGCTCATCTGTCGTGGCCAGCCAATTATATCTCCGTGTGATCGACTTTATCACGTGCACTCTGGCATGCCTGGGAGGGTACACTGATTCCGGGTGTCGTCATATTATGCTGATGCGGCCGTGTATTTGGTCTGATAACTGCAAAAATATTCTCTAGATGGGGCCTTTCTTACTACTTGTGTCAGTGGGTTCAGTTCGAACAAAGAGATCATTCCCCATAGCATGGTGGTGCCACGTCTCAGATGCTCGAATTGTGTTCACAAGGTATACCAAGAACGCCCTAGTGGGGGAAATGTCTAAGCGCTGGCTTCTGACCACTCGTCAGAGATGGGTCCGGGTTAGTATTCTGGTGAGACATGGATGTCGTGCTTCTCTTATGGCACTGGCTTTCTCCCTTCCCGGGATCCAGTGATTAATTTATGGACGGACAACTGTTTATAGTCCATTGTATTGTTCACGGTTCGTTAAACCTTTAAAAGAAAAAAAAAAAAGCCATGCTGGTTTCCATATCGCTTTGTGAAGTTCGAGCTACACTCTCTGCCGGCCGTCAGTGCAAAAGGATGTCTTTCTTCCACTTGTCAAATGTTCATTTTGTCACTACTGTAATCTGATTTCATTTTTAGTGACATAAGTTGCTTCCGAAAGGACAGACGATTTCCAAGTCACAATTTCTTTAGCTCCCTGTGCATAGTTCAGGTAGAAATATTATTGTTTTCCCAATACATTTACGACTTTTGGATGTGGAAGATCTGTCTTCGAGTCACTAAACACCTCTAAAATGGTTGCTTTTGAGTAACCAATAAGTTCTTTTCTTTTGTTAATCGTAGCTCCCGCTAAACACGCCCCTACGATTAAACTTTTTCTAACTCCGAATGATATTTCCTTGTTTTTCCATGCTTACATGAGTCACAACAGTCGGATAATACTGAACAACAATAATAAACATTTTGTTTGTTACAAAGACTGCATACGCCGAATCATACAGCATTTGTCATGCTGATTACAAATCTGCTTGCTAAATTGTACTAGCGGGCATAGTTCTCGAGTAACCTGTTGTTTCAGTGTGCAAATAAGCCTTCATTTTAACAAGTACTAGACGAAACCCATCGGAATAGACGGCTAGTTAGTTTGTTTGTTTTTTGAAAAGAATAAACTCATATGAAACAACAAATGTGAACTTTATTTGATTGACAAATTCATTCAACCACTTCAGTAAAACAATAGTCCAGGTTCGTGATTTTTTTTTATTTGACTGAAGGTTTAACGACCACCGTGAGCAACTCAATGGGCTATAAGCAGTTGCCCGTCCCTAATTTATGGTCACTGGTTCCAGGGAAGAGAGATCCCGTGCCGTAAGACAAACACAACATCCATTCCTCACCGGGATTCGAACCTGGACCCTTCACGAACGAATCATTAGAAGCCATCGCTTAGACCACTGCGCCACCGGGATGGCCAGGTTCGGTGATGAGCATCACATCTGCACCCTCTTTCAGTCGTAAAATGTAAGGCGGAAGTCCACTCATCTCAATCGTGTGCAAAAATTCAACTGGATAGCGCACTCTTTCAGTCTCATTTTCAGTCACAACAGTGTTTGTAAATGTTGTTGGAATGAGATTAGCGTTGCGAATACTCTTCACCCGTCGGAATCGACGGTTAGTTTTTTGTTTTGTTTTGAAAAGAATAAACTCATATGAAACAACAAATGTAAACACTTTATTTGATTATCAAATTCATTCAACCACTTCAGTAAAGACAATAATAGTCCAGGTTCGTGATTTTGTTTTAATTGAAGGTTTCACGACCACCGTGAGCAACTTAATGGGCTATAAGCAGTGGCCCGTAAAATCTTCACTAACAATGGTCAACGGAATGTTTATTTACATCTTTACATAATGGGAAACGTCTTGCCTACGTAAATAAACTGGATCGAATGAATATTAAATTGTACAGTATATATACGCCACACAATCCAACGGCATAACGCAATCAGGTCTTCGAGAGTGTTCGCTGCTCCGATGAGAAGAACTTTGATAGGAATACCTGCTGGCCTTGCTTTGCTTAACGGTTCGCTCAGAAAAGATAAGACTTCTGACTATCTCAGTCCCTCCATGCTTCCGTCTTCAACAGCGCGTGAATCAACCGCAAGCTTCTCCCATAGACTTTACATGAGAACTTTTCCGCCCCGCAACGCCCGATCCTTTGCCCCAATCTCGTTTTTCTCTTCAACTGGCACATCTACCTGGTAAGACCTTTCTTTTGATACCTCAACATTATCTTTACGTTCAGCCGTTCTCTCAAAATAGGACTCACAGTACAAAAACCTTATAGAATTAATATATATATATATATATATATATATATATATATATATATATATATATATTTCGCTACAAGCAATTAATTACACTTACCTTAAAAAGCAGTTATTTCAGATTTTCTTCTGTAATTTGTTTGTACTATTAATATATCACTTTTTAGAGTCCAACAGTAATCAGCTAGCATTTTAGGCTCTATTTTCTCATCGCTTACAGCTGCTAAGTTCTGTGGAGGGGAAAGTCACGATGCGAGTGAAGGAAATATATTTTAAAGGGCATATTGCATCCCATGGCCTTATAGTTTTTTAGAAGCTCATTCACAAGTTCTTTATAATTTTCTACCTTCCGGTTAACTAAAAAGTTCAGTACCCCATCTTTAAAGGACTTCCATGTAGCAACTTCAGTCTCATTCAAAGTGCATTCAAATGTAGAATCCCGCATAAGTTCCCTTATTTGTGGATCAATAAAAATGCCTTGTTTAATTTTGGCTTCAGATATTTTGGAGAACTTGTTCTTTAGTAACCGAAAGGCTTCTCCATCTTTATTCAATGTCTTTAAAATTTTTTTTATCAAATCCAGTTTGATGTGAAGCGGTGGAAATTACACGTTCTGGGGACTTACTAAAGGCTCAGCAACAACATTTGTATTACCTGAAATTAAGGACTCTCTTTTAGGCCAGGTCTTTTTAATGTAATGAGAATTTCTGTCCCTACTGTTCCATTCACAGAGGAAGCAGCAGTAATTTGTGTATCCAAGTTGTAGACCAAGGACTAAAGCTATCACTTTAAGAACACGACAAATATTCCAATAGTGTTTTTTGTACACTATACTTTGAAAGAACAGTTTCATATTTGCATGCGTTTCTTTCATGTATGCAGCTTATGCAACAGGTACTGACGGATACATGTTTCCATTATGAAGAAGGACAGCTTTTAAGCTCATTTTTGAGGAATCTATAAAAAGTCTCCATCCTTCAGGTTTGTGTTGCTGTTCTAAGGTTTCAAACAATAATTCTATATCATTGCAGTACACAAGATCACCACTCTTCAAAAATAAGTGTTCAAACTCTAACTGTGGTCGATGAAAACTATATACTTTTGTAGTTGGTTGTAAAAGATTCCATCCCTTCAATCTTGAAGCCAATATTTCGGTCGGTCGTTTTGCTAAATGAAGGTTACGAACCAAACCATTTAATTCTACCTGACTTCTGAGGTGAGGCACAGAATCTTCCGAGAAATCAGGGTCTTGTTGTACTTCAATAACTTCTTTGCTGTGAGGATTTATTTCATCAGTATCACTATTATCTGAACTCCATGACTGTGGAGGTACAGGAAGATCTGCACCATGAGGAACAGGTCTTACGCCCGAAGGAATACTGTGGTATTGAATCGTGTATTTGGTCTTAGATGTAATTCCAGGTATCTTAGTGATGCAGAAGTAACAGTCTGTTGAGTAATCTTTCGGTTCTCTACAAACCATTGGTACCGAAAATCGCATTGGACGTGATCCCTTCAACCAGCCAGTCAACAAAGTTATACGTGAATTACAACAAATGTGAGGCGCCAACATTTATCTTCATCACCCATTTTGAACTGGAAATAAAGTTCATACGACTTTCGAATCAACGATGTGAAATGTCGCCTTTGAGACTTTAAAGTCAATTGTTCACGAATGTAGCAGAAACTATTTGGATGGCTCACACAAGTACGTGGCATTACTTAACGTACACTTTCAACAATCCACACTACTTTTTAAAACCACGAGAAAATTTGCGTTTTTCAATACCGATTAAATGCATTCGAATGAGAAAAAGTCTGCTTTGTTTCCCCTTCCCAGAAGGAATTGCACAACAGGAAGTAATGGCGCCAGTATGTCTACTTTCAGACACAGCTATCCTGACTGCAGACAGATGTCGCCGTTCGGAAACATAGAGAAAACGTTTTAAGTAACACAACATTCATACCAATAGAGAGTTCCATTACAAGAAATTGGAGCCCAATAGAGCAGTTGTGATCTCATATTTGGTTTCAGCACCCGTAAATACATACAAAACCGTTTAAGTTTTCTTTGTAACAAAACCATTGTTGTTCAGTGTAATTTTTACATATGTACATTTACGTAAAAAAATAAGATAACCAAAATTCACAATTATTCTGCGAACATTCAAAAATGCTAAAAAAGAAAGCAGTTGCAAAAAGAACTGTCTTCATTAAAATTTGTGAAAAGAATATGAGTTCTAGTACGGGAACGACAGTTGTGGTGTCAGAAATCGAGCGTGTGACAGACTGCAGATGCGAAGCACAGGTCAAGACGACAAGTACCAACGAAAAGTGCTTGCCGGTGTTGCTTTAGTGGGAAAACATTCGGCTTTGGAACAGAGGGATGTGGATGAAATTCAAACATATGTGAAAATCAAACCCTCTCTTTCAGCAAGTATCCCCACTTGCAGAAAGAGAGGGTTTGATTTTCACATTGGCGCCCGACGTAAAAATAGATGTACGGGGCGTTAGGTTATTCAAAAATATATGATGCTCCTTCCACACATTGTCTGGAATTAATGAGAATTCTTGTTTTTCTGCAGAGTTACTTGAAGCATTGGCTAGCTGTGGACCCGAAACCAGTGATTTCGCCCCCCTGTTTTATGAAGGAAGGGTGGGGGATGGTAATATGGAGTAATACAGAGGTGATGCTCATCTGAAGACACCTATTAGTAGCGATAAACCTTTGCCGGCGTAGCTGAATCGGGAAAATAATTGGCTCCGGAGCACAAGTCCCTCCACCATCAGAGATTTTTTTTTCTTTTTGGATGAATATTTTTTTATCATTGAATATTTTTTTATATTATTTGTAAAACTTTTTGACAAGGAGTGATTATTATTATTTGTAACATCCGTTATCACGGAAATAACAACTGTTTATTATTTGTTAACAACTTATTTTCCATAACAACAGTTGTTTACAAATAATAATGTGTGTGCATGAATAATAACAAAGAGTGATTTATGTGCATGTGTTCTCGTACCTTCTGTCTGCAGAGGCGGATATGTGTGTGCGTGAATAATAACAAAGGGTGATTTATGTACATCTGATAACGTACCTTCTTTCTGCAGAGGGGGTTTTGGCAGAACTGGAACCACAATGTTCCTCAAGCAGTGCATCGATCAGGCCTCTAACGATGGTGTTGTGGACTTTGTCAAGATCCTTTACGTGTTAAGGAATCAAAGAAGCAGAGTCGTTGAGACGTTTGTGAGTACCTTATATTTATATATATATATACAGTGTAACAAAAACTGACTGAGTGCAAAAACGTGTACACTATATTGAGAAAAGTTACCGGACACCTAGAAGAAAAACACAACATAGCATTTATTGTCATACATTAGTACGGTGTCGGTCCACCTTTGGCCTTAATGCATGCACTGACCCCTCGAGATATGCTTTTGACAAGGTTTTGGGTCACAGCAATAGGCATTCGCTTCCATACAGTGCATAATGCTGCCCCTAACTGTTGCTTAACAGTAAGCCTTCGTTCCAAAATTCTTGTGTGGCGCTCTAATTCATCCCATAGGTGCTGTATGGGATTAAGATCTGGGCTCTGTGCTGGCCAGTCCACACATGATATGGAATTACACGCCGTAACAGTCCTTGCTTTATGTCTCGGTGCATTATACTGCTGGTACCAAACAAGGCTTGATTCCATAGTATTGGCACAGAGTTGATACGGCATAATCGTCCAGGAAAACGAGATCGACGCGCTGGTTAACAGGTTTGTCCACAATAACCAATGGGCCTGGACCATAAAACGAAAAACACCCCCACACGAGTACATTGCCAGCTGTAAATTTGACCGTAGAAACAGTACACTGTAGTAAATAGCGTTCCCCGGCTGCCGCCATACCCACACACGGCCATCAGACTGATGGATCGTGCATCTGGATTCATAAGTCCATAGGACCCGTTTCCATTGATCTACGATCCACGATAAATGTTCTTTACACCATGCTAAACATCCCGCATTCCGAGTAGAGATGAAAGGCTTATGCGCAGCCGCACGACCACGGTAACCCAGGGAATGAAGTTCTCTGCGAATGGGACGTGTACATACCGAGGTTCCAGCAATTTTACTCAACTGTACATTGAGGTTTTGTGCAGTACTTCGTCGATTAGCTGTAACAACTCTCCTGAGGCTTCGACGTCCTCTTTCACTGATTTTCTTTGATCTGCCAGTACGTTTTGCTACTTCAGGCACGCCATGTGTCTTCCACCTATTCAGTACATACAAAACAGTTGATTTGGGTAAGTTTAAATGCCTCTTGGTTTATCTTATGGACAACCCACTAATATAACACTCAACTGTCTTCCCTTTCTCAAAACCAGTTCTCTCCCGCAGGCGACATTTTCACTCAACCTCACACAGCGATATGATCACGGTCATCTGCAGCCTTGTTTTTATACCGTTTGCAGCTGTACCGCGCATCTTAACGACGCAGCGGATCCGTTATTTGTTTTCAAAGGGTTGTCTGGTGACTTTTGTCAATATAGTGTATATATTGTGACGAGAGGTATTTTTCACAAAATGGGCAATTATTGTTTTAGGTTCAAAAATACGCTGAAAGAAGTAGCCTTTTTTATGCAAGTAAGACGTTTTGGAGGCCTCATTTCCCATATGGTCTTCCCATAAGCGAACTTCGCGAAAGTGGCGAGTCAAGGCCATAAATTGCTTTGTCTTCCGTCTGTCGTACCTAACCGAAATGCCCAGTAGTGTTTGCTCTGCTTTTAACTTCAGAACGCTCTTTTGGGGTGCGAAACTGCTTAGCACAGATAAGACAGCAGCCAGCCAAAAATCCACAGTTTGAATGGAGGGAAACTTCATGAAAAAGACCAAATGACATTTGGTAACTTTGGGCTGCGACATGCTTAAGAGTCATAGTGCTGGAGTAATTAAGAAAGGCATCTAGTGACAGGGCAGTCTTCGTTAACACACTGGAGCGGATAGACGCTTTACTGTTACGATAGGTTACTTAAGTTGGCCCCGCACTTTCTTAAAATCGAAATTTAAGTAGACTATCGTTTTTCACCGTTTTTCACCCAAGTACGTCGTTTTGGAGCTTAAACCAGGAAACATTGTGAGCGTTTGAATTTGGTGGGGCTTAAGTAACACCCCCCCACCACCACCACGGCAAAGTGGAAAACGGAATGGACTATCGTATTGCCCTCGTTTTGAACCTTTTTTCACCCAAATGTGACGTTTTGTACCTCAAACAAGAAACCACTGTACGCGTTGAAATGGAGGAGGGGGGGGGGTTAAGCTTAAATTGCCTCCCCTTACCACGGCACCATCGTATTTCCCTGGTTTTGTATGAATTTGTTTTCTTTGACTATCGTATTGCCCTCGTTTTGCATCTCAAACCAGAAAACATTGAGAGCGTTTAAATTTGGGGCGCTAACTTTAGCCCCTCCACCCCGACAAATTCGAAAACGTAATGGACTATCGTATCTCCCTCGGTTTGCACCTCAAACTCGGAAACACCGTGAGCGTTTAATATTTTAGGTGGGGGGTCTAACCTAAGCTTAATTTAATCCACCACCACCTGGACAAATAGAAAAAGGGAATATACTATCGTATTGCCCTCGTTTTGCACCACAAATGCAGAATCATTACGATCATTTTGAATAATGAGGATGGCAATCTGAAGCTTAAGTTGGCTCCCCAGCCTGACATATTGATTCAGATGGGCCAAATGTCAACGCAAAGGTCTTCCGTCTTTTAAATGAGGCAACACTTTGCATTTTGTACCAAAGTACAGGGTGTCCCACTCGCTACTTTACACAAGTTTTTATGAATAACATTGTGAATAAATAATTATTTTAATTGAATGATATTTGGTAAGAACATACCTACATACATGGAAAACAGAACTACACTGATATCCATAAATTAAGGGCCGGTTATATTTTCAGAGAGAAAAAAATTTGTGACATTATGATGATGATAAATGTTAATATAACATACAGACAGACATAACAGAAATTTATACACATAAAGAAGCAGACGTTTGTGAATGTACAAATAATATACGGTATATATTTTTCGTCCTTGGCAAAGCAGAAGCAAAACAGCCGTAACACTTCGAATACTGTACCATGTCGAAGTTTAATAAGGGATATGTCCATTGCCCACCCCTTACTACAATGCACGCATTACATCGGTTGCGAATGCTCTTGACAAGATAATCCAGCAAATCTTGAGGTAAATAGAAGATACGAACTTTGTGCCAGTAAATATTCAAGAAGTAGGAATCGTATTAGCCGTCTTTGCATGATTTGAATACACACAGATAAACAAGATTACAGTTATTAAAAGATTTAATATGGAAAACTGCATGTTAAAAACTTACATATACACATCAGAGATGCATATGAGATCTTTTTAGTCTACCATAGACTCACTCATCTTCAGATAAAAAGCAAACAGAATGACGACTCAAGTAGCAAATCTTATTCAAAAGTAAAACCAAATTCATGACGTATCTGAAAAGGCGTGTCGATCACTTAATGGGGGGAGGGCGTAATAGGTGGCCAAAAACTTGAGAACACAAATTCACAGCTCAGGACTAGGGTGATTAACTGAATTGTCACGTTTTTTTGCAAAGATCACTGCTTTCTATCATTGAGGTACATAATAAGGTATGTCATCATTACAACAATAATGTTGTAGATAGTGTATAAATAGACTTTCCATAAGTAAGATCGAAGAACGTGAGTTAGTAGTGGCCGGTACACGTGCCTCTTTCCAAATCGGGAGCCGAGTGCTCTCAATTGTTAAATGTGAAATGACCTTCGACGATTCATCCATAGCTACTACGTTACATTGATGTTCACTCAATCTAGTCTTCAATGAACGGAGTGTTTTTTTTTTTTTTTGATTGGAGGTTTAACAATCACCGTGACCAACTCAATGGGCTATAAGCAGTCGCCTGTCCCTAATTTAGGGTCACTGGTTCCAGGGACGGGAGAGAGCCAGTGCCGTAAGACAAACACAACATCCATGCCTCACCGGGATTCGAACCCGAACCCCTTTCGGACGAATGATCAGAGGCCATCGCCTTAGACCACTGAGCCACCGGGGTGGCGAACGGACTGTTGACCCGATTGCACATAAGGTCGAGTCCTCATCGGCATCGGTCCTTCATGTCTACCGGATCTCGGTCTTTTTTGGCCAATGTTTGAACATTGATAGTCTTTATACCAACCACCACATGATGTTTACGACATACATTTTTTAAAATACTGGTAACAGGTGGTACAAAATTCATAGGACCCACAAATTTGGGCTTCATAATTTCTCTTTTTAAGGTTATTTGTGTCGATCTCAGCAGATTTTTCAATATATCCCGAACGGTTTCAGTACAAAGGGTGAATCGAAAGTTTTGCAATATTTGGATCACTTTATGTCTTCATACGTGCCTTTACGACGAAAGCCGACAAGCATTCAAATTATAAGTCATTGTGTTGCACCGTCTTCAGCCATCTGTCCGCCAGTTCTTCGATTCCGCTGGGGTACCAGTTCATGTTCTTTAAGGCAAACAAATCCTTCACACCAGCTACAACCTCCTCCTGGATGTTGAAGTGCCACCCGCAAAGGAAGTTAGCCATGGACCGGAACAATTAATAATCCAACTTGGCAAGGTCCGGACTATATACTGGGTGTGGCATCAATTCGATGTCCTCAATGTCCTGGAGTTTTGCCCGGGACGTTCGCGCAGTATGAGGCCTAGCGTTGTCCTGCTGCAGGAGAGCGCCGCGCTTTCTGTTCACTAGTGCCGGGTACTTCTCCTCCAAAACGATATACAACCGCTCCAGCTGTTCAGGGTAGAGGTTGGCGTTGAAGGTTCGACCGTCTGGAGCAAATTCGTAATGGATTATCTCCTCGAAATTCCACCAGACACAGAGCATCACCTAGTGCTCAAAGCCCCCACGTTTGGCAACAGATTCAGGAAGCCGGCCCGGGTTCAACTACTGCTGTTCTGTGTTAGGCTTACGTAAATAGGTGCAATTTTTAATCGCACGTAACAATTCTCTTGATGAAACGTACATCACGCGGGTTTTCTAAGAGTTTCGTGCACACACTTCCACTCGGTGGTTTGCTTCAGCTTTTTTTTTTTTTTGATTGGAGGTTTAACGACCACCGTGAGCAACTCAATGGGCTATAAGCAGTCGCCCGTCCCTAATTTAGGGTCACTGGTTCCAGGGAAGGGACAGAGCCAGTGCCGTAAGACAAACACAACATCCATGCCTGACCGGGATTCGAACCCGGACCCCTTACGGACGAATGATCAGAGGCCAACGCCTTAGACCACTGCGCCACCGGGGCGGCTTGCTTCAGCTGGCGTCAGTTGTGAGGGAAAATGTGGCAGCTCCTATAGATCTTGTCGAGGTCCTGAAGGTGACATAAGCCGCCCCGGTGGCGCAGTGGTCTAAGGCGCTGGCCTGTGATTATTCGTTCGTAAGGGGTCTGGGTTCGAATCCCGGTGAGGCATGGATGTTGTGTTTGTCTTACGGCACTGGCTCTCTCCCTTCCCTGGAACCAGTGATCCTAAATTAGGGACGGGCGACTGCTTATAGCCCATTGAGTTGCTCACGGTGGTCGTTAAACCTCCAATCAAAAAAAAAAAAAAAAAAAAAAGGTGACAAACCACGATGGTCTGTGATACGCCCAACTCGCCTGATAATCTCTGAGTGCTAGTTGTCGAATTTGTCTCTACGGCCTGGCGCACGGCCTCCGATTTCACAGTTCGCGAGGTTTCTGTCACCTGAGTAACATTTATTGAACGCACCGGAAACAGCTGTTTCCGGTGCTCTGGACCACAGAACCTTCCACTTTAGCATGACCACTGTTTCGTATTGCTTGAGTAGCGTTATGGCGGAGTTCAAACTCGTAAAGCCAAAGTTCTGTAATCAGTCGCTTGTGGCTGTTCATCTTTTCGGCGTCCCAACCACAGACAGAACGATGACATGCAATGCTGTTCACATCAACGACTGCCACTTTATATCCCTTTCGACTGAAAGAAGTGGGCGTTTTGAACTAGTTTAAGCACGTGATATACCAGCCGCTTCACATGCGTTTGTGCAGGTATTGTAAAACTTTCGACTCACTATCTGTAGAATGCCCATGACTTTTAGCTATTTCAGTAATTATTTTTACTGCAAAGCAAAGTTTAGCTATTTCAATAATTCATTTGACTTCAAAGCAACGCAGTCGGTGTGGAGGAATGGGATATTGCACGCCGAAGTAAAACATAGATGGAGGATAGTTTATAACTGAGAAAGTGGTCGAAAGTCATTGTCATAATACTGTATTAGAAGAGGGTTCGTAATATACTGAATGTTGGATTAAATTGGTAACGGCGTTTCGCTGCAAAGGAAATCCAGGAACGGTAAAGGGAAATTCTCTTCAAGATCAACGCTAAACTTTACAGTGGGGTAAACTGACGATAAATACTCTGCTAGATCAATTAGGCCTTTCTTTGGGTGGGGACAAAAAAGGAGTATATCGTCAACATAGCGCAGAAACAAACTAGGCTTTAACGGAAAATCATCCAATACTTTATTTTCTAGGTGCTGTAATAATATTTCTGCTAGGATGGCGGAAAGTGAGAATCCCATGGGTGCTCCCTCACATTGTCGGTAAATAGTATTGTCAAAACGGAAATATGTTCTCTGGTGTACCAGTCAAAGAGCATTAAGAATACTTTTATTTCATTTGGGAAAATAGATTCCAATTCCCGGAGCTTTTGTTCAATTTTTTTATGTACAGTAAGCACTGGAACATTTGTGTACAATGATTTGATATCCAGGGATGCCATAAAAGATGAGATATCACCTGAGTTAAAAGCATTTATCATCTTTAATGCTTGGATGGAGCTAGTGACATAATATCTTGAGGAAGATGTGATAGGTTGAAGGTATCTGGACAGAACCTTTTCAAGTGGCTTAGTAGCTCTGGCGCACCCGGAAAAAAGTTGACTGATTGTCTTTGTCCAGCTTTATTTTCCCAAATAGTTCCGGGACCCTTGCACAAGATGGTGGGTGCATTGAGTTAATAATACTTTCTGGGAGAGATCCATGGTTTTTCAAACTACTCACCACATTAATAGTTACAGCAGTAGGGTTGCCGGGAATAATAACATGTGGGATTTTACTACGGCGTCCAGCATCTTAGTTTAGTAATCCTGTTTATTTAAGATGATTAACTGGGTAGATTTATCAGCGGACACTATCACAATATCAAGATTGTAACGTAGTTGTCTAAGTTGTTTTTTCTGGTCAGAGAATTGACGCATTTCAGGATGCCTAAATCTTCTAGTTAAAGTGCCAAAAGCCTTATTGATATTGTGCCGGGTAATGTCCTGGTCAGAAGATGATAAACTTTTAATTATATGATCTACCTGAGAAATAAACTGAAATTTATTGATTTGAATAGTAGGATATGAATATTTTAATCGTCTGTTTAGTGAAAGAGTCTGTGTTGAATTCATCTGACAGCGATTAAAGTTTAAAAACGTATTCGGCTGATGAATCACTCGTTGTCTGTACTCCAGCCTTGGTGGAAATTCTCAATTGCAATTCGTTAATGACCAGAAACCATATGTATTACTTACTAAGCTTAAGCAGCACTCAACCTCAGGCAGATTAGGTTCAGGTAGGAAAAACATACGACTTCAGAAAATACAAAATATGCTACATTGAATTTATGGTTGCAATTTGGTTGGGCGATCTTTTATTTTATACAGTTACATCACGTTTTTACAACTCTTGAACGAAAATTTCCCTTTTACCCCTGAGGCGGCCCGATTT
Source organism: Macrothele yani (assembly GCA_039090855.1). NCBI lineage: Eukaryota > Metazoa > Arthropoda > Arachnida > Araneae > Macrothelidae > Macrothele > Macrothele yani. The sequence goes on from CM077001.1 coordinate 43,686,955, forward strand.
TAATGAAATTCCCTTAAAAAAAGGAATTTTTTCCTGAAAGTGAAATTTCTGGTACCACGTGTCCTGCAGTGTCCGTTCCTTTACTTCTCCATCCTCACCCTTGCAATTAACTGCTGCAGAGCGAAGAGGAGAAAATTCATGCTTTCTCCGTAGAGAGAAGGTGGTTAGAAGGTTCAGAAGGTGTTTTCTACTTTGCCCACGTCAGTATGTGAAGCTGCCAGATACTCTGTTCTGAAGTCGTTAAAAAAACTTTATGTGTCGGACGTCGATCGAACATTACGCGAAGAAAGGAATCAGTTGCAGAAGCTGAGGGATAATCCAGATGTTACTCTTGTCTGTTCTGACAAAGCCAACCAAACAGTTATTATTGATCAATCTGTGTATCATGATAAGATGTTAGTGGCTATAGATAAAATACCTCATTCGGTTATTGAAAGAGATCAAACCGGAGCTACAATAGCTGAGCTTAGCCTCTTAATAAATCATACTAGTTTTCCAGTAATTTTGCAGGACTCTTTTCTTTCAGCCATTGGCAGTCGTGCACCTAACCTTTTTGGCCAAATTAAAACGCATAAATAAGACTTCCCGATTCGACCTTTGGTGCCGGGTCATGTTAACCCGTCCAGAGATTTGGAAAAAGCTCTTGCCATGTACCTAAAACCTTTAGTTAATTCTTCCAGGTATTCGGTCACTAATTCTGAACAGGCTCTGGTCCGAATTTGCGCTTGCCTGCTCCAATCTATTTCATTTATTATCGTCTCGTTAGTCATCCTCTCGCTTTTTCCAAACATACCCCTGGATCAAGTTCACCTTATCATTGAAACCAGACTTCGTGCCCAAGATGTTGACGACAGTGAAATTGCAGCTATCCCCAGCGCATTTAAGTTCGATCAGAAGCGAACATATTTCAAGTTTAATGGTGTTATATATACCGACAAGAAAGTGAAGGTCCTATTCACCAGTAATAGCCGAGATACTTATGCAACATATCGAAGATAATGTTTTTTCCACCAACCCGGAGACACTGTTGATGTATATCAGATATGTGGATGATACTTTAAGGTTTTGGCCGTATACTTTAGATCAGTTGTCTCAATTTACGGAACACATGTCTTCCCAGTGTGCCTCATCCAGTTCACATCAGAAGTTGAGGTCAATTATACTCTTCCTTTTCTAGGCTTTCAGTTAGTCAGACACCCGGTTCTTCAGACTATACAGTACTCAGTGTATAGGAAACCGCTGGCCATTCCGTCGTTAATTCGTGCTGAGACGGCCCATCCATATAGCTATAAACTGTCTGGTATACGCTTTTTAGTTAAAAGAGCTACATATAATACATGCAGTTCTTTTAACTAAAATGTATATCATTCCTCGAGTACCAGTCTTCGACTTATTGAACTTAAAAAGATAAAAGAAATAGTTTCTTCGGTTACGTGGTTAATATTGTAGACCTCCTTTTTTCGAGTTTGATGGGACAACAGTCATCTACATTGCCACGTAATCAAACACAACGCAGATTCGTAGGTGCTATTGACTACCATCCAGTTCCAGTGTCAGTGCTAAAGAATTTATGTAGACGATTTGGCTTAAATGTTGATGTCGGGACAAGGAACATTCTTACTTCAACAAAGAAAGACAGGGATAGTGTAAGATTACACGAACGACATGGTGTTTATAGTATCCCCCTGTACTCCGTGGATGATTCCGTACAACTCGTATAGGACACACAAAACAAGCGTTACATTTTCGTCTATCTGAACAAAAATATGCGATGAAAAATCGTGCGGCGTTGGCACACCTGACCTTTGATGGGACATTTTACCCTGATTGGAACGAAGTGAGTATTCTGTCAACATACTCAGACATTCCATCATTAGCTATTAAATTGAAAACAATTGCCGTCTCCTGCACGACACATTTTAATGATAAAAAACTATGTATTAATACAATTAAAATAAGTATATGTTTAAGACCTTTACGCAAAACAACGGTGCCATCCCAAGAAACAATGAACCATACTTATAATCCATCATTAATATTAGCTGAAGGTATGAGTATTTATGCCAATAGGGTTTCATGCTGTAATAATGCATGTTCATGTGATATAGCTGCATCCTGGAAACAGCTCATTCAAGATCAGACTAACCAGTCTAATGTCAGTACTTGTGTGCATTGATTTGTACTTCTGTGTGTTTATTGACAATATTCTTACCCATAACAAATTCATGTAATTTTTGGATCTTTATTTCTATGGCAAAGTGTAGCGAGTGGTTGACATTGATCCACCTACTAACCATTTTTTTTAGCCTACTTTACAATTCACTTAAATGCCGTGTTGTGGACTTCTTACGCACATGCCTAGTTCCCTGGCGCACGTCATTAGCGTGAATGCTAGTGTATATACACAGTTGAGTCACATTCTTGTGACCACCTCCTACTTTTGACGTCAACACCGCGTAGTCAATGAAAGAAGGCACGTGTTGTGAGCTAGCTTGGAGGGTGTATAAGGTGTGCTGTATGCATTCTAAAAACATATCACTCGTTGCTGTTATTGATAAAAGGAGTGATTTATCAGATTTGCAAAAAGGGATGATTATCGGCTTTCAGGCCAAGGGTGGCAGTATTTCTGAAACAGCGCAGTTTGTGGACTGCTCGCGTTTTACTGTAGTTAAAGTGTATCATGATTGCAGAAATGGCACCATTGCAAATAAGTGACGTGGAAACTTCCACTGCGGAGCACCACATGCCACTGATGTGAGAGGTGAACGTCGGCTGCGAAGGTGCATGAGGGCCGATCGACACGCTACAGTGGAGCAGCTCACTGGCGGAATGGACAAGGGAAGTGCCGGATGTTTGTCTAAAACTGCAGTTCAGTGAACCCTGCTACTTATGGGGCTTCGATGAAAACGAATGGTCACTGCACCTATGCTGACGAAGGTGAATCGGCAGAAAATACTTACATTTGCACGGCAGTATCGGAATTTGACCTCGTCAGATTGATAAAGTATTGCCTTCTCCTATGCGTCAAACTTTCTGCTTCATCGAACGGATGGACGTTCGCGTATAAGGCGAGAAACATCGGAGAACAAACACTTTTCAACCATTGATTGAAGAACACAAGTTGGTGGGGTGGCATCATGGTCTGCGGAATATTTTCGTGGCATTCCCTGGGTCCATTGATACCTGTGGAAGGCACTATGGACCTAAATCATTATGAATCCATCCTTGTAGACCACGTACACCCATACATCCTGATTGTCTTCCCTGGAGCGAATGGGATCTTCCAGCACGATAATGCGATGTGTCACACAGCTGGAAGTGTTTCGCGAGTAGCTGGAAGAGCACGATGAAGACTTCAAATTATTTCCCTGGCCCCCTAATTCCTCAGACGTAAACCCAATTGAGTGTCTGTGGAACCGCTTTGATCGTGTTCTTCGCTGTATGTCTCCTCCTCCACGCACGCTCCAGCAGCTGTTAGATGCACTGCAGTCAGCATGGCTCATCATACATGTGAACACCTTCCAGCACCTTACCGAGTCACTCCCACTCCGTCTAGCTGCTGTCCGCACTGCACACGGCTGTTACTCTGGATATTGGCTGATGGTCCCAATGATATAACTCGACCATGTATATTGAAACTCGCTCAGTCGCAGGTGCTGTCTGAAGTTTGGAACAGTCAGTTCCCGAAAGATCTTACGGGTGTAAATATGTTTTTAATCTTTAATTAAAGTTTTTAGTACTACAAAATGAGCTGTACTTGCTGTTTTGAGTTGATTATGTGTGTTACGGTTTTTGTATGTACACTCACGGACAATGAAATTGTCACACCTAGAAAAAAACATGCTACAGCCGCTAAAGTTTGCAAATAGCTAGAATACGTGCTGATATGCAAATGATCCACGTTTGGATCAAGTGCGCATGACCGCACACCCTGTGGTGTCGGTGAAAGCTCGAACCGGCAGCCTTACAAACCGTCGTGTAGTCTATGCCCCATGAAAACGAAAAGCACCGGCCGACGCAAGCAAGAGTACAGAATGACAGGAATGCTGAGTGGGACGCCAGAGAAGTCGATTTATGCAACTTACCGACTTTGAGAGATGCCTGATCATCGGGCTGAAAACCGCAGGGTGATTGGTATGCCGCCTAGCCCTCCACGTTGTTCGTTCTGATTTACCGTCCGACTGTGTTGGGAGAAGTCAACACGTGACGGCACTGCCACACGGCGGAGCGGCTCCGGGAGGACCAGGAAGACCACCTATATAGGGGATCGACGGATCATGCACCAGACATGAACAGATCGCACACGGACACGGTCCACTATACAAGCAGATGCAGCGGCTGTTGTGTGCCTACGACCCATTTTCCGATGCCTCGCGGAAGCAAATCTGTGATCCCAGCGCACCTCCTTGTGCTGCCATTAACGGCGGAACATGGCCGGCTTCGTGTGCAGTGGTGCCAGGCAGAGCGACGTGGAACTCCTTAGACTGGCGATGTGTGGTATTTAGCGATGAGTACCGTTTCATTTTCGTGACGATGATCATCGCGTTCGGGTGTGGAGGTCCCCTGGTCAATGGCACAATTCCAACCTCGCTATCGAGTGCCACACCTCCCCTATTTTAGGTATTATGGTCTGGGGAGCCATTGCCTGAGATAGCCGATTAGCTGTAGTAGTGGTACGTGGATCATTGACACGACAGCGGTATGTTGGTGAGACACTACGGCCCATGTGCTCCAGTTCCTTGACGATATTCCAGGTGCGCTATACCAGCATGATAATGCCCAGCCGAACACGGCTAGGTTTGGCCCAGGACTGGCTACGTCATGTCCAGACACTTTCATGACCATCCCGCTCCCCGGACATGTCCTCTATCGAGCATGTACGGGACCACTTAAAACTCAAACCAGCTGCCACCGTGCCGCAGTATCTGGGATTTGGAGCACACAATCTAGCACGTGTGGGCCAGTCTTCCGCAGGACAACATCGGGTGTCTCTTCTCCTCCATGATGGACCGTCTTGACATATATCGCCGCACGAGGTAGTGCTACGAGTTGTTGAAGTTGACCGGACTGAGTGCCACAGATCCCTCTGTAATTGTCCTGCAGCTCTGTTTTTGCCATGATGTGTATCATCCATTTGTAACATGACGTCCATAAAATTTCAGTTCAATTCGTTGCTTCCTCCTTGGTGCGTAAGTTTCATTGTCCGTGAGCCTATTTCATCGCTTTCTTTCACGTTAATGTGTTTTATGACCGGCTATTGGTTAGTAGAGTGTTCAGAGTTAGAATGGGAAAAGCTGCCGATTTATCGGAGTTTGATGAAAGACAAATTGTAATGGCATAGCGCCTCGGAACTACGATCTCCGAAACGGCGTGGCTTATGGGTTGTTCACGTGACCCTGTAGTGAGTACGTATCAAAAGTTGTGCACAGATGGCCAAACGACGAACCGTTGTCCAACCCTGTGTTGTCCGCCGCTCATTGATGCCAGAGGCGAGCGGAGACTGTGGCGCAATGTTCACATCGACCACAGGGCCACATTGCGACATATCACCCTCAGCTGAAACAGTGGTGATTAAGGCAATGTGTCACAGCACACAGTTCATCGCAGCCTTTTGCGCATTGGCCGGCGTAGCCAAAGACCCAGCCGTGTCCATCATGCTCACTGCACGTCATCGCCAACAACGCATGAAATGGGCCCAAGATTATCCAGATTAGACCGTGGATGATTAGAAGGAAGTAGCATGGTCTGACAAAACAAGATTCCTGGTGCATCAGGTAGACGTCCGAGCGCGGATACGTCGATTACCTGGATGCAGGGTTGGGCAGGAACAGGCCGGCGGCTGTGGTGTTATGCTGTGGGCGATATTTTCTTGGGACACTTTAGGCCGCTTTATCACAACAGCACAATCCTTGACAGCTGTTCGTTATCGTTGCGGACCAAGTTTACCCTTTCATGGTAACTGTGTTCCCTGCTGGTGATGGCTATTACCAACAGAATAATGCGCTATGCCACACTGCCAGAATCGTCAAGGAGTGGTTCGAGGAACATGCTGGTGACTTTCTGTTAATACCCTGGCTTTCAAATTCACCTCACATGAACCCAATCGCACATTTGTGGTTCGACTTGGAAAAGCGGGTTCGCGCTAAATGTCCACCACCCTGAAATGTACGGGAACTGGAGGACCTTCTGTTGACATTATGGTACCAGATACCTCAGGTTACTTATCGCCACCTCATCGAATCGATGCCTCGCCGAGTGGCCGCTGTTTCTCAGGCTAAAGGGGGTCCTTCAGCTAATTAGGTAGGTGGTCAAAATGTAATGGCAAATCAGTGTATGTATTTGGTCATTTACCTTTTACAACCTATGTATCAATGTGCTCCCGACTCCTCCGATGTCGAGGACGCTTTGAATTACTTGTCTAAGGATATCAGTAGAGTCACCTTTTCCTTTTTCGTCGTAAATCTCGTTGTAGCAAGCAAGGGCATCACGCACATCCTCCAAACACATTTGAGAACATTTCGAAAACTGGATCCTGAGCCTTAAAACCTGTTAGTCCTTCCTCGATCATTCTGAAGCACTCTGACATTCGCTTCTCTTCAAATCACAAAATGGCGTAACTGTTTCTCGACGTACGCCATTGATAAGCGATTCGAGATGGTCACTTTTTACATCCAGCGGGCAGCCCAACCAGCGTTTTCCAGCTACGAAGCTCAGCAGCGCCGCTACCTCGTAGTCGTAGTTGTAAATGGAAGACGCGCTACAAGATGCAACCGCGTAAGTCCGAAGCCGCCTAAGTTGGGACTTACTGTATATAATTAATCGCAATCATAGCAGATTTAGGAAATCAAAGTTCGTGTTCCCAACGTACCCGGATATTCATTTTTCCATTTCGAAAACATATTTTTTTTTTCCATTTTAGAATTTCCTTTGTGAACAACGTCTCGCTGGACAGCGGTTCATGGGTTGAATACTCTCTAGAGCAAGGGTGGCCAAACTTTGAGGAACCAAGATCTGCCTTAAGCTATCATTCCCTACTGTAATCTACCATATTTTATCGCAGTAATATAGGCATATTTAAGTAGGAAAAAACCTCTATCACGAGTGCTTTGTTAATGGGTGTGGTTTTGTAAGTTTGGAAACAAATACAGAAAAATATTATTTAAATCATTTTTTATTTCTGAAACACTATTTTTCAAATAAATTATATAGTTTAACTTGTAGATTCTTTATTTACAGTATTTAATGCTTGGATGTTGATGAATGACACTGCGTGCCCTCACAAAGTTTAGAATAATCAGGCACATATTGAAAGAGGCACAGTCGGTGAGGCGCTTCTAAATGAGCATCAGTCAAGCGGTTACATGATAAAATTACACAGGAAAAATTACACGGAATGAAATTACACAGCACAAATTACACAAGGAAGAAATTACACGAAGAAAAAATTACACAAGTCGGAAATCACACATAGAATAAATTTTACAACAGATTTTGCAAAATTTGTAGCCATGATTATACAAAACTATGAAACTGTAACTTAGACTGTAGACGATTTTTGGAAGGGGTCGAATCCCGGGGGTCACCCCCCACACACAAAATTTTCAAAAATCTAGTTTTCAATTTAGAACCACCAAATTTGGTATACTACCACATGAAACTGTAACTAAGACTGTAGACGGTTTTGGGAAGGGGTCGGAGTCCGGGGGTCAGAGCCTTCCCCCTACACAACATTTTCGTAAAATCTACAGTTTTCAATTTAGAGCCACCAAACTTGGTATACTATGTCATGGTACTCTAACTTAGACAGATGGTTTTTAGAACGGAATGGGGCGGGGTCAGAGCCACCCACACAAAATTTTCATAAAATCTAGAATTTTCAATTTAGAACCACCAAATTTGGTATACTATCACATGAAACTCTAACTTAGACTGTAGATAGAAGGGGTCGGAGTCCGGGGGTTCAAAGCCCCTACCGCAAAAATTTCGCAAAATCCACAGTATTCAATTTAGAACCAATAATTTGGTAAACTGTTACCAAATTTGGTGGTTCTAAATTGAAAACTGTAGATTTTACTAAACGTTTGTAGGGGGCCCCCGGACTCCGACCCATTCCCCAAACCATCTACAGTCTAAGTAAGAGTTTCATGTGATAGTATACCAAATTTGGTGGTTCTAAATTGAAAACTGTAGATTTTACGAAAATTTTGTGGGGCCTTACCGCCCGGGTTCCGACCCCTTCCAAAAACCGTCCACAGTGTAAGTTAGAGTTTCATGATTTTATATAATCATGGCTACAAATTTCGTATAATCTGTTGTAAAATTCATTCTATGTGTAATTTCCGACTTGTGAAATTTTTTCTATGCATAATTTCCGACTTGTGTAATTTTCTCTTCGTCGATTTTCTTCCTTGTGTATTTTTTTGCTGTGTAATTTTTATTGTGTAATTTCATTCCGTGTAATTTTTTCCTGTGTAATTCAGTCCTGATACCCAGTCAGGCAGCTCCTGTTTTTCGACTTCGATTATTTTCATTTCTCAAAAAGCTGCTTCACAGAGATATGTGGATCCAAAGAAAGCATTCAGCCGCAAAGCAACAGATCTCAAGCCCGATATTTTTCTTCTCATAATAGAGTCGAAAATGAGTCCAATAGAGTCGAAATCCGACGTTTTTGCCTTCAGAACTATGTCGGATTTAAGTTTCACAATTTCTGATTCTAAATCTGAAGAATCGAAAAGGAAAGTACGGGAAATATTTGATGAAACTTCCTCGATATCACATTTGCCAAAAGGGTATGACATAAAGATCAAATTGCGTTTCCCCCAATATCTCTGCTTCTAAATCTCCGATTTGAAAAATTCTTTCTGCACCGGATACAGCTCCTGATGGGAAATCGTTTGCACATAATTTCTAATTTTTGTAAAAAAAAAAAAATGGTTTGGCCACAGGGGGGCGTAGATCTTAATTTCCACTTCTGATGTATTTGCAGCAAAATATGAGCTTCTAAATTCTCGATTAAAAATAACGTGGTTTGTAGACCGATACTACTTATGTCGACAAACCTTTTAAGAACATTTTCTTCTTAAAATAGTGTATGGTTTCTACGCCAGGGGCGTAGACGTATATCTTATTTTTGTCAATATCTCTACTTCTAGGAGTTCGATTTATAAAATTCCTTTTTTGTTGGATAGTGTTTCCAGTATGACATGTGCTTCATATAATTTCGAAATTTTCAAGTAGTTCATAGACTTTCCGCTAGGAGGCGTAATGCTAAATTGTGTTTCTCTCTGTATCTCTGCTTCTAAATCTCCAATTTGAAAAATTCCTTCTGCACCGGATATAGCTCCTGATGGGAAATCGTTTGCACATAATTTCTGATTTTTGTGAGAAAAAATGGTTTGGCCACCAGGGGACGTAAATCTTAGTTTCCGCTTCTGATGTATTTGCAGCAAAATATGAGCTTCTAAATTCTCGATTGAAAAAAAACTTCGTTTGTAGACCGAACTACTCGTGTCGACAAACCTTTTAGAAACATTTTCTTCTTAAAATAGTGCATGGTTTCTGCGCCAGGGGCGTAGACGTATATCTTATTTTTGTCAATATCTCGACTTCTAGGAGTCCGATTTAAAAAATTAATTCTTTGTTGGATAGTGTTTCTAGTGTGACATGTTTTTCCTAAAAATACTAAATTTTCAAGTAACTCATAGACTTTCCGCTAGGGGGCGTAAAGGTAAATTGCGTTTCCCACTATTTCTCTGCTTCTAAACCTCCGATTTGAAAAATTGCTTCTGCACCGGATACAGCTCCGGATGAGAAATCCTTTGCACGTAATTTTTACTTTTTGTAAAAAAATGGCATGGCCACCAGGTGGCGTAAGTCTTAATTTCCACTTCTGATGTATCTGCAGCAAAATATGAGCTTCTAAAATCTCGATTGAAAAGAAAGTCTTTTGTTGACCGATGCTACTCATGTCGACAAACCTTTTAGAAACACTTTCTTCTTGAAATAATGCACTGTTTCTACGCCAGAGGGCGTAGATGTATATCTTATTTTGGTCAATATCTCTACTTCTAAAAGTCCAATTTGAAAAATTCCTTCGTTGTTGGATAGTGTTTCCGATGTAAAATGTTTTCCTATAAATTCAAAATTTTCACGTAAACCTTTTAAGACTTTCCGCTAGGGAGCATAAAGGTAAATTGCGTTTTCTGCTCCTAAAACTCCGATTTGAAAAATTCTTCCTGTATCGCATACAAGACCTGATGGAAAATATTTTTCACATAATTTCTAATGTTTTGTAAGTAATGGTTTGGCCACCAGGTGTCATAAGTGTTAAATTCTGCTTCTGATGTATTTGTAGCAAAATCTGGGCTCCTGAAAACTCGACTAATTTTTTTCTTCCGCTGGAGGGCCACTTGTAGCAGGTATTGCCTGTGATGGATAACTAATGGTCCTGTACTGGCATAAGACAACTGATGGGGGTGCCACTGTTGGCCCGCTGCTGGACCGAACTGCTGGCCCATGTGGTGGACTTCGGGACATTTTATTGACGGTTGGGCGGCTGCAACATAGTGCTGACCCAGCAAGACTGTTTTTGCTGTTAAATCTTATGCTACACCGAGGACTTGTTTACAACAAGGAGTCTATAACACGAGACCAACGGATTAACGAGACTTCCGAACCTCGGCTAATCATAAGTGATTCAGCTGGACTTGAACCCAGAACTTTTTAAGGTCCCGGGCCGAGAAAACGGTATCCTTGCAATAGGGACTTTTATGAAGTCGGGAAATTAGAATATCCGCAATGAGAATGAATATTCACACTTAAATTAATAGCAATCTCACCACCCTAAATAACCCTTTAAGCGGCTTGCGTACTTGGAGCAAATGGGGCCTAAAGTTTTCTGCGCTCCCCAAATAGGAATGCTCACGTGGTGATGGGGTTCTTCAAATGCTACAGCAAAGCAATTTCTCCCCGTCTCATCTCGGCAGTACTGGCCATAAACCTGTAACTGATGTTAAGTGTTCGCTTCTAATCCTTTATTCTATTTTCCATACCCTATATTTGGTTCGTAGCCCTTTTAGCAGGTAATTAGTCAAAGAGGATTGATGTCAATTATCCCCTAATGAGCACTTTGAATAACAAAGCTACAGTAACAACAAACGCTTCCTGATCTTCCCCCTAAATAACCGCTTAGGATAACAAACGCTTTCTGATGTGCAGACTCAGTCGTTCCGACCTTTGGCCCACTTCTTAGACAGCGAACATATTCGTTTGAGTTGATTTCAACTTATTTTGCTAACCCCGAGTTAATTCGTTCCACCCGGTTAAAGGGTTAAAAAATCCGAAGTGGAAGAAGTTTGCATTCATTGCTGCAAAACTAAAATTTGTTTATAATCTATTGCTCCCAATTCTTCATTCTACACTGTAAAAAATTTACTGTAGATTTTACGGTTTTGTGTTGTCACCCTGGAAAACGGTTTAAAACCGTAAAATCTACAATTTTTTTTTACAGTGTATGAAGAAGCAATTCAAATTGAATATATTAAGTTCATGATATAATAAAAATTACAGGCATCTTTGGTGGTATGATCTGCGGCTTAGGCAAGACGATGTGATCATGCGCTACGGAGTGGCTTCATTTCCATCCTTTGAAGGATTGAACTTATAGCTCGTGTGTATACCACTCTTTTACCCTTTGCGGTAACCAATCCCGCATAGCTATTTCTCAAGAGCACGAGGCACATATGGTTTCTATGTTTAAGAATGTACGCTCGTACGTCAGGCACAAAGAAAAATTCCTTTCTGCAATTCCCACTACTAAAATTAGTGCCGGTATGTAAATTGAGGGTAAAAAAAGTACTGTATGAAATTCTATGGAAAAAGATGTGCCTGTATGCCATACCGGTGTATACCGGCACATTTCGAGCACTGTTACAGAACATGGTTGTTCACACAAGTAGGTGCTTCTGAATAATGCTGCCGTTTTTTGGCCTTGGACTTTCAATCTCTTCAATTCACAAGGCAATTACTTTACGTAAAATTCTAAAGAAGCTGCTGGAAATTCAATCTTTATTTCGGATTTATTTTGAAGATCAGCAAGTTCCATCTGAAGATCGACGGACGCCGTTTCAATATACACTGAAGAGCAATTGAATTAGAGATACCTGTCTAGTAATGTGTAGCACCACCTTTCGCCCTGATGACGGCGGCGATTCGTCTCGGCATGGACTCGACAAGACACCGGAAGCGTTGGGAAGCCATACGGATCCACGACCCCTGAACAAGCTCCCACAGTTCACGAAGATTTGATGGGGGGGGGGGGGGGTCAGAGCCTCGAACATCTCTCTCGATGGGATTGCTGGCCAAGGAAGCGAGGTCACGTCGGTGGAGTGTTCATCCAACCATTCGGATACAATTCAGAAGCGATGGCACTGTGCATTGTTTCCTTGCAGGATGAGGTTCCCAGTGAGATGTTGAAGACGCACAAACGGGAGCAAATGGTCGTCCAGGATATCCCAGTAACGTTGACCTGTGAGGGATGATGTAACACGTACTAGGGGTCCCTTTTCAGTCCACGTAAACAGTCCCCAGAGGAGAATGCCATCACCACCAGCTTGAAGAGTACCATGCTGGCAAGAAGGATCCATCGCTTTATGTGGTTTGCGCCGTACTCGTATCCTGCCATTCGCATGTAAAAATGTGAACCTCGACTCATCAATCCAGGCAACATTTTTCCACATGTCTAGGGTCAGTTGGCGATGTTCCAGCGCCCATGCTAATATTTGCACCCTGTGATGTGCGGTCAGCAGCGGTACCCTCGTGGGACGATGGCTTCTGTACCCCATAGCGAGGAGATGGTTCTGGATGGTGTGGCTGCTTACACGTTTTGGTGCACCAGTGTTAAATTGCCGAGGGATTTCTTGCACTGTGGCCCGTGTATCCGCTGTTACAATACGAGCTAGCCGACGATGACCCCGTTCATCCACACGCTGTTGTCCACGACAGTTGGCCCTTGTAGGGATGGTTTTACCGTATTCGATGTACTCACGGTGCATCCGTGACACAGTGGCTCGTGAAAATCGCAGTGCCTGAACGACTTCCGAGATGGATTGACCCATTCGTCGGGCCTCGACAATTTACCCAAGATCATATGCATTTAGATCCTTCGTCTTACCCATACTGCTTCCGACTCTTACTAATTCCCTTAGCATCACTCCTTATATTGTCGGATCGCTGCATACGTCATGTTGTTTCCGTTTACAGCGCCACATTTGCATAACGCCAGCTGTCTCTAATTCAATTGCTCTGCAGTGTAAGTTGAGAATGGTATTGCAAACACCTCATATGTTTGCGTGTACTCCCCATAAGATTTTGATACCTTTATACATCATCATCATCATCATCATCGTCAACCATTATCAATCCACTGCTGGACGAAGGTCTCCCCAAGTTTCCTCCACAACGGTCTGTCTTGTGCCAGTCTCCTCCATGTCACTCCCGCATACTTTCGAATTTCATCCACCCATCTTCCATGCGGTCTTCTTCTGGGTCTTTTCCTGTCCCTTGGAATCCAATCTAAAATTTCGGCTGTCCATCGATGGTCTGTTCTTCTGGCTGTATGTCCAGCCCATTGCCATTTCAGGGATTTAACTCTGATCATGATGTCTTCCACTCTTGTCATTTTTCGGATCCACGTGTTCCTCTTCTTATCTCTCCTGGTTACACCAAGCATGCACCTCTCCATGCTGCTTTGAGTTGTCTGCAGCCTTTGTATGTCTCTTTTAGCTAAGGTCCACGTCTCTGCACCATACGTAAGCACTGGAAGGATGCATTGATCAAACACTTTTTCTTTTAAGACATAATGGCATATTGCTCTTGAAAATTATGCTGTTTCTTCCAAAAGCTCTCCAGGCAAGTTTTGTACGCCGATTAATTTCTTCATCAATGTGACCCTCACTTGATATCTGCTGTCCAAGATAAACGTACGTGTCTGTCATCTCCAGCTTTTCTCCATCAATCGATAAATCTTCATTTCTTGTAAAAGCATTGAACATCACTTTTGTCTTCTGAAAGTTCATTTTTAATCCCACTTCTTTACTCTTGTCAGCAAGTTCCTGGATCATACTCTGTAGCTCTGATGGGGTAGTTGCAAAAATGACTATGTCATCAGCAAAACGAAGGTGGGTTAGATAATCTCCATTAATCTTTATCCCTTTGTTTTCCCAGTTCAGTGATTGAAAGACATTTTCCAATGTGGCATTAAAGAGCTTCGGAGATATGGTGTCACCTTGTTTCACTCCTTTTCCAATTTTTATGTGTGTTGTATTTTCAAACAGCCGAATCTTTGCACTTGCATTTTCATAGATGTTATTAATAATATTAATGTATGCATCTTCAATACCGCAGGATTTCAGAGCCATTGCAACTGCTGATGGTTTCACCGAATCAAAGGCTTTTTCATAATCGATAAAAGCCATGCACAATGGAAGCTCATATTCCCTCGCTCTTTCAATTAGTTCTCTCAGTACGTGGATATGATCTATTGTGCTGTAGCCACTCCTGAATCCAGCTTGTTCTCTCGGTTGAGCCATGTCCAGTGTCCCCTTCAAGCGGTGTGAAAGAACTTTAGTGAAGATTTTATAAACCACTGATAGGAGGCTGATAGGTCTGTAGTTCCTGAGATCCTCAATGTCACCTTTTTTATGTAGCAAGATCATTGTAGCGTTGTTCCAATCCTCAGGAATTTTCCCTTCATTAAGGCATCGAGTGAAAATTTGGGGGAGTACTGTTTCAATTTCTCCACTTGCTTCTTGTATGATATCTACAGTAATTCCATCTTCTCCTGGAGCTTTTCCCAGCTTCATGTTCTTGATTGCATGTGCAACTTCTGCTGGAAGGACTGGAAGAACTCTGGTACTGGTACCTTTCATGATGTCTGGAGTACATGTATCATCCCTTTCATATAATTTGGAGTAGAAATCTTTCACTCTTGTCAAAATTTCGCCTCTATTTCTTGTTACAGAACCATCTTCTTTTCTCAGTGCCATAATCTGTTTTTTCCCGTTACTGAGATGTCCCTTTGCTATCTTTAGGCTTTGGTTGTTTTCAATTGCTTTCCTTACTAGTTCACAGTTGAATTTCCTTACGTCTTCAGTGATACTTTTTCGTACTGTCTTGCATAGCTCTATATATTCCACTTTGGAAGTCACATCTTCTTTAGTTGTCCTCATCACTCTTCTTTTTTGCATCAACATTTTGGTTTTTCCTGATAATTTGTTCACATGCAATTTGTTCTTAGACCCAGCTAATTTTGTTGCTGTTTCCATAAGAGCTTTGGTTACTTTTCTGTTAACTTCAGAAATATCCACTTCTTCCGATGTTAGGCCTTCTAAAGCAGAGAATCTGTTCTTCAGTTCCAATTTGAAGGTATTATGGTGTTTTTTAAGGTTGGTTATGTCAATACATTTTGTTTGTCTTATGAGCTTGCTACGTTCGAGTTTAGTGTTGAGGTGCATCTTACATCTCACCAATCTATGGTCACTGCCTGTGTTGAATTTGTTTAGCACACTGCAGTCTTCTATGACGAATTTTTTGTTACACATAATAAAACCAATTTCACTTGTCGTCCCATTTGGATGTCTCCATGTCCATTTCCTGTGTGGCTTTTTCTTGAAAAAGGAGTTCAAGATGAAAAACCCTTCTGCCTCTGCAAACTCTACGAGAGTATTTCCACGCTGGTTTCTGTTGCCGTGACCGAATTTATCTACTGAAGTTTCATTCTGTTGCCGTTGCCCTATTTTTGCATTGAAATCTCCCATAATTATCTTCAAGTGCTGCTTACCTTTATTATTTAGATCACGAATTTCCTCATAAAATTCTTCAATTTCTTCTTCAGCATGACTTGTGGTGGGTGCATAAGTTTGAATAATCTGAGCCTGGTATCTTCTCGAGAGTTGGATAACAAGTCGTGCAGCTCTGTCAGAGGAACTTTCAACTTCTACAACTTTATCCTTCAGTTTCTTGTTTATTATAAATCCAACACCACTAGTTCTGCCAGTATCTGTCCCACGATAGTAGAAGAGATGTCCACTTTTCAGTTCAATGAGATCTTCTCCTTTTCTCCTTACCTCACTTAGCCCGACGATGTCCCACTTGATCCTTTGTAGTTCCTCTTTCAATTCAAGAAGCCTTGAATCAGAAGATAGGGAGCGTCCGTTGTACGTAGCCAAGGTCAGCATCAGATATCAGTCTAGTCCGGTCCTCCGGGGATTCTTAGCACCCTCTGCCTTCATGTCGCACTGGCCGCTGCCTTGGCCAGGTACATTCCAGCTGCCGGAGACTGAGGGCCAAGATTTAAGTTGTGGAGTCATTTTGGAGGGTTTGGCCATAACTCACCACGCTGATCAAGCGGGTTGGTGAGTGTGGGATAGCATTTCCTCTAATCCCGATGGTATAGTTATACCGCTATTGGCGGCCGTCAGATCCCCTTTAGTGGGAACAGGATGTACCACGAGAAGGCGGGGTTGACATTTGTCAAGGAGAGGCTGTGATGTTACGCATCACCTGACCTTTATACAGTTGTATATATATTTGTGTGTACCGCCAGTCCTCCATAAAATTTTTATATCCATATAATTTTTCATTTTTTTCTATAAATGTTTGACTAATTTCGGCTTTGTATTACTGTAACCCCCGCCCCCACTTCCCCGGTATTATGTGCACGCGCACCGTATACAATCAGGACAAGGGCCTCGGGTTGTGCATGTCACGTCTAACATACCAATGAGCCATTACATTATGCCCACCCCCCAGCGGAGACAAATGAGCGTGCCCGAAGACCCAACGGTGGCGCAGGTGAAGTTCACAGAGCAGTATATATACAACCCGAAGACCGACTTTCGGTTAGTAGAGTGGTTGGAGTCAAAATGGGAAAAGCTACCGATTTATCTGATTTCGATAAAAGACAAATCGTGATGGCATAGCGCCTCCGAACTACGATCTCAGAAACGGCGTGCTTTGTGGGTTGTTCACGTGCCGCTGCTGTGAATACGTATGAAAAGTGGAGCACAGATGGTCAAAGGACGAACCGTCGTCCGCAGCTCACTGATGTCAGAAGGGAGAGGAGACTGTCGCACATTGTTCACAGCGGCCGTAGGGCCACAGAGCAACAAATCACCCGCAGCTACAACAATGGTGATGAGGGCAATGTGTCACAGCATGTCAGTTCATCGCAGCCTTCTGCGTATGGGCCTGTGTAGCCGTAGAGCCAGCCGGGTCCCCATGCTCACTGCACGTCATCGCCAACAACGCAGGAAATCAGCCTAAGATCATCGGGAGTTGACCGTGGATGATTGGAAGAAAGTGGCCTGTACTGGCGAATCAAAAGTTTTGGTGCATCACGTACACGGCCGAGCTCTGATACGCCGATTGCCAACGAAGGCTATAGCACTTAGATGCACTGTTGGGCGGAAACAGGCTGGCGGCGGTGGCGTTATGCTGTGGGAGATGTTTTCTTGGGACACTTTAGGCCCCATTATCCCAATAGCACAATCCCACATAGCTGTCAGGTATCTGAACATCGTTGCGAGACAAGTTCAGCCATTCATGGCAACTGTGTTCCCTGCTGGTTATGGCCATAACCAACAGGTTAATGCGCCATGCCAAACTTCCAGAATCGTCAAGGAATGGTTCGAGCAACATGCTGGTGACATTATGTTAATGCCATGGCCTCCAAATTCTACTGACATGGACCCACTCGAACATTTGTGGCTCGACTTGGAAAAGCTGGTTTGCGATAAATCACCACCATCCCGAAATGTGCGGGAACTGGAGGAACTGCTGTTGACATCATGATGCCAAATACTCCAGGATAACTATCGCCACCCCATCGAATCGAAGCCTTGCCGAGTGGCCGCTGTTTTGCGGCCCAAATGGATTCATATAGCTTATTAGGTTGGTGGTCATAATGTAATGGCTCATAAGTGTATATCGGTTGCAACAGGCATAGCAATTCGTCAGTCTTCTTAAATGAGATGGTTCACACAACCAACAATAGACTTGGGCTCGCGATGCTAACAAGCACCCTGATTGAACAATTGGTAGCCATACTTTTGCTGCCAGATTTTAACTGTTCTACCTATTGGTTAACCTTTCTCTAGCCCATAAATTTATGACTATACGATGCTGCCATTTTTCTGTAAATTTCAGTGGGCTCGACCCCTTGTTCTCAAAGAAACCATATAACAGCTGTGCAAACGGAAAGAGGAGCCTTCGTGTTTGCACACTCACGTCAGAAACAGACTGATGTGTAGCTTCACACGATGCAAGTCCCACTTTTTCTGTCTACTGGTGTGATATGCTAACGTTACTTGGCTGCTGTCACTCGAGGTATCGCTTTAGTTCACAAATTGCCTGTACTTTTTAACTCAACAGAGAAACTAAGCAGAAATCCTTCGTCCCCTCTTTCCTTTTGTAAAGCTACAGTTCATAACTCCGTACCTAAAATCCTGCTACACAGGTTTTAACACACGTGTTTCTAGTGTTTACTTCCGTTCACTCAGTAACGTACACTGCAGATGCAAATTACTAGCAACATCCAATAGCTATGAGACACATGACATCCGCATCTTAGTACAAACTATGATACTGAGATGGCCTTGTAAGCAGCTCACTGCAAGAATTTAGGCGTGTACGAGCGGTAATATGGGAAAGGTTCGTGATTTAACCCTTTGATGATCATAACGCCGATACGCCCATACATCCAAACTACCACGACCGCCTGGAAACATTAATCTAGAGAGAGTAAGATTTCTTTCCCCCCTGCCAGTTTTTCGGAATTACACGGCGTTTACGGGATTAGCAGAAGTCACGCTCAGTCGACATTGTCACTAAACAAATAAGTAAAGCAGACATTGGTCTCCATAGGTGCGATATTATGCCGCCTTCGTGTGGAAAAATCCAATGATTGCCCATCGGGAAACGTGTGAAGGTCAATGCTCATCAAGGCAACAGATCGGAAGTTACGTGTGGTGACCGTGCACAGATCCTTCTTTCGTTAACTTGTAAAGAGGAGGGGAGAAATTCTGAAAGGAGCAACAGACAATTTCGGGCGTTATGGTATTCTGAGGGACACAAGATTTCATGGTACTGGTCGTAAAAGGACTTTGAGAGATACACAATGGTGGAGCCACAGGCGGGCTGGTGCAAGCATCTCAGAAACGGAACATTCTCGACTACGCAAGAACAACTGTATCGAGAATGTATAATGAGTAAAGCACGAACAACAAAACAAGCAGTTAGCAGTATTTCCATGACCGGAAACATCTGGTCGACTGGTCGAAGAATAGCATACAAATACCCCCACACATTGAAGCGAGTTTGCTGTAGCAGCTGACGTCCCCTTCGAGTAACCGTCGTCTTTGCTAAAAACCGACAAGTTCGTCTGCAGGTGAGTTGTTTCGGGTGTGACGAAACTATCCCCCTTGAGAACCGGAAGCAGGTCACCTGGCCCAGAGTAGCGGATGTGGCTTTCGAACTGGTCCCCCTTGAGAACTGGAAAAAGGTCACTTGGCCACACGAATCACGTTTACAGTTAATAAACGTCAACGGACGGGCCAAAATATAATGTAAATAACACGAATCGACTGATCGCATCTGCTTAGCATTCACTCTACAAGCTGGTGGAGGTGGTTTAAGAGTCTGGCTGTACAAGCTGGTGGAGGTGGTTTAGGGGTCTGGCTGTACAAGCCGGTGGAGGTGGTTTAGGGGTATGGCTGTACAAGCTGGTGGAGGTGGGTTAAGGGTTTGGCTGTACAAGTCAGTTTAGGTTCTTTAAATGTCTGGCTGTACAAGCTGGTTGAGATGGTTTATGAGCCTGGCTCTACAAGCTGGTGGAGGTGTTGTAATGGTCTTACTGTACAAGCTGGTGTAGGTGGTTTAAGGGTCTGGTGCTACAAGCTGATGGAGGTGGTTTAAGGGTCTGGTTCTACAAGCTGATGGAGGTGGTTTAAGGGTCTGGATGTACAAGCTGGTGGAGGTGGTTTAAGGGTCTGCCTGTACAAGCTTGTGGAGGTAGTTTAAGGGTCTGGCTGTACAAGCATGTGGAAGTGGTTTAAGGATCTGGATGTACAAGCTTGTGAAGGTGGTTTAAGGGTCTGGCTGTACAAGCTCGTGGAGGTGGTTTAAGGGTCTGTGTGGCTGTACAAGCTGGTGGAGATGTAATGATCTGGCTGTACAAGCTGGTGGAGGTAGTTTAAGGGTCTGGCTGTACAAGCTGGTGGAGGTAGTTTAAGGGTCTGGCTGTACAAGCTGGTGGAAGTGTTTTACGGGTCTGGCTGTACAAACTAGTGGAGGTGTTGTAATGATCTGACTATACAAGCTGGTGGAAATGGTGTAATGGTCTCAACTGGGTCAAACTCTCCGGATTTGAAACCAGTTGAAAACTTGTTTGACGAAGTACAGAAATGCATTGGAATTGAAGTGAATTGAATTTATTTATTTTGACACGGTGCACACAGTCAAACATCCCCAGTAGTTCCTCTTAATGAGAGACCGGACTTTTCGTCCCTTAAATAGAGGGGTTCCGTGTTGGGAGGTTCCTAACGAAATACGTATTAAATAAATACAGAAAAGACACTTTTAATTTAATAAGGAATGAAAATTTTATATGTAAATAACAGTAAATCTTAAATACGACAAAAATATATAACTCAAAAGTCGTTCCATAAAAACTGAGAGCAATTGTTTTGAATTGGAAACGGCGCGAAGGTAAAAACTAACAATGCAGACGACTAACTGAATTAAGGAAGCATCTATGGCAACAATTATTAGCCGGGAAGGCGATTCTGGTTGTGTTATTGCGTAGTTGTTTAAGGTACGTCTGCATTTCGCCAAAGAGCTATGGAGGTGAGTGGTTCAGAGTTAAGAAGTGAAATGCGTTGTACGATAAAAGTTTGTTACCATTTGGGAAAAACCGGCTCCCGAAACAGTTGACTTAATGAAAAAAAGCTTACAAAGATAAATGTTTGGGTGAGTCAACGATTTTTAGATGGCACCGAAATTTAAAAAAAAAAAAAAAAAAAAGGCTTTTGTCGACAGAACTAGCTTCTAGGCCTGGTCGACCTGAAAGTGTTGTTACGAAGTGTATTGTTAACACTGTTTGGGCAACCTGCAAGAAGATCGGCGAACGACGTGGGAAGACAGAGCGGCGTCAACTCAGCAGCATTATTGTGAACACAGAGCGGCGTCATGCAGCAGTATTACGTCGGCATTCTGCGCGACAAATTATTTCTGCATCGTGTGCGTTCCAGATGGGTACCTCATCACCTGACGAGAGAACAATTGTTAGCCAGCGTTCAGGTGTATCATAAATGCAAACAAATGATTGCAAAGGATCCAAACTTTTTTTTTATTGGAATTTTAACCATCGCCGTGAGCAACTGAATGGCTTATAAGCAGTTGCCCGTCCGTAATTTAGGGCCACTAACTCCGGGGAAGAGAGAGAAGGCCAGATCGGTAAGACAAACACAGCATCCATGCCTCACCGCGATTCGAACCCGGACCCATCTCTGACGAGTGATCAGAAGCCATCTCTTAGACCACTGCGCCACCAGGGCGGCCATCCAAATTTTTTAAATAGAGTAATGACTGCCGATGAAACGTGGGTCAACTATTTCGACCCCTTCACGAAGCGCGCAACGAGTGTCTGGAAACACACAGGCTGGCCGAAAAAGTCCGCTAAACCAAATCAGATGGGAAGGTGATGATGATAATTTTCTTTGATCATAAAGGTGTAGTCTACCAGTATGTCGTTCCTCCACAAATTACTGTCAATGCTGAGTATTACAGTTCAGTCTTGAAGTGTTTGCGACGATAAATATCATTTAAGCGAACAGAACGGGAGAGAAAGTGGACCCTACACCACGATAGTGCCCACCCACGTGTGGCTACTTGTGTTCAATTGTTTCTTACGAAATGCAGTATTGAAATCATGCAACAGTTTGCCTACAGTCCTGACCTCGCCTAGTGCGATTTCTGGTTGTTTCCAACAATGAAGGAGGAGTTCCGTGGCCTAATATTCAACACAGATGCCAACGTTATTCAAGCGGTACAGTGGTCGCAAAGGCAGCTTTTACAAAATGACTTCGCCACATGCTTTGAAAAGGCGACTGAACGATGGAACCGTTGCCTATCATCCGAGGGAATTAAGATACTTTGAGAAAGAATAGAATGTTTTGTGCTGTACCTGTATTACTTCATTTTGTGCGATTTTCATAGCATTTATAGAAAACCATTAGAACGGTGTCGGTCCACTTTTGACCTTAATGCATGCACTGATCCTTCCAGACATGCTTTCGACAAGGTTTGGAATATAGCGATAGGTATGCGCTTCAATTCAGTACATAATGCTGCCGCTAACTGTTGCGTAGTAGTAGGCCTTGGTTCCAAACTTCTTATGCGGCACTCTATTTCATCCCATAGGTGCTCTATAGGATTAAGATAAGGGCTGTGTACTGACCAGTCCACACACGATACAGAATTATCGTCAAACCACGCCGTAACAGTCCTTGCTTTATGGCTCGGTTCACTATCCTGCATGTACCAACAAAGCTCGGTTCCATAGTATTGCCACAGAGTTGGTAGGGCATAATTGTCCAGAATATCGAGGTAGACGTGCTGGTTAACAGGTTAGTCCACGATAGCCAAGGGGCCGTGACCATTCCACGAAAAACACCCCAACACGAGTACACTGCCAGCTCCAAACTTGACCGTAGGAATAATACACTGTGGTAAATAGCGTTAACCCGGGTGCCACCATTTCCACACGCGGCCATCAGACTGATGGTTCGTGTGTCTGGATTCACCAGCCCATAGGACTCGTTTCCATTGATCCACGATAAATGTTCTTTACACCATGCTAAACGACGAGCAGCATTCCGAGTGGAGGTGAAAGGCTTATGAGCAGCAGCAGGACTATCGTAACCTACGGAATGAAGTTCTCTGCGAATGGTACATGCACATACCGAGGTTTCAGCATTGTTACTCACCTGTACACTGAGGTTTTGTGAAGTACTCCGTCGATTAGCTGTAACGACTCTCCTGTGGCTTCGACGTCCTCTATCACTGATTTTCTTTGGTCTGCTGGTAAGTTTTGCTGCTTCAGGCACGCCATGTGTCTTCCATTTATTCAGTACATCCAAAACAGTTGACTTGGGTATGTTTTAACGCCTCTCGGTTTCTCTTATAGACAACCCACTATTATAACACCCAAGAATCTTTCCTTTCTCAAAGTCAGTTTTCTCCCGTCACAATATTTTCACTCAACTTCACAGTGCGAAATTATCACGGTCATCTGCAGGCTTGTTTTCATACCGTTCGCAGCTGTACAGCGCATCTCAACAGCGCAGCGGTTCCGTTCATTTGCTTTTGAAGGTGTGTCCGGTGAATTTTGTCAATATAGTGTACGTGTAGTACATATTTATTTGAAATAATCTGGCAAAAGGGTTTGTTTTGAAGTTTTCAGTTTACAGGTATTTTTCTCCACATTACTATTAAGTTTACTAATTAAATTTAGTCCTCCACTGTCACCAACATTTAAAAATAACGAGAGTCCGGAGTATTTTAATGCTTCCTTAAAGTTTTTAATATTAGAGTTTTCCTACTCTTCTTCGTCATGACCTTCCGGATCCCCCAATCACTTTTCTGTTATGTCTTCATTATTAACTACAGGAATAAAAGCTCGGAAGTTTTCATCAGCATTGTCGGTACGCAGCTGTTCATTGATCAGAATATATTCCTCTGTCGCAAGATTACTGCTACTATCTTTGACAAGTTCACGTAATAATGTATTTTCTTAAGTGTACGCACTCAGTTCGCTTACACTGGAAACTGAAATAGCGAGGCTTGCCTTTTTAAAAGACTGTTTAACGCACCTGCCGGTAAAGATTAACGTCCGTAGTTATCCACTGTATCGCATTCCATACATTGACAGACTTGGCAAGCTGTTCGCTGTTTTCACAAGAAAAAACTTTGAGAAAGAACATGTCGTGGAAACACTTTTCTATATGAAATCTACCTTCGGATGCTATCTTGATCCTTACGCTGCAATACTGATGTTGTGTTGCGTGAAAAGAATATCAGTTTCACATATTTTAGTTTTTAATTTTGCGGGTGGGCTCTCTGTTGCATTGTCCATAAAAAGCAAAATCTTCCTCTTTTGTTTCCACATTTTTTCGTATGAAACAATCAACTGGTCGGATATAACACTTCATCCGAACTTCTAATGCTTTCGGAATAATGTTCTTGAAACGTCTCGGCCTTTTTGCTCTTTCAATAACTAGTGGCACCTCAGAATCTCCTTCTATGTTACAGTAAGCTTCCTAGAAATCTTGCCATCACTGCACTTTTCGCCTTTAAAGTATGGTGCTTTATTGAGTAAAACTCGAAAAAAAAAAATAGGGCTGTTTCATCCACATTATACATGTCCTTAGCAGCGAACCTTTTTGTAAGCTTTATTAGTTCTTTCATTTAGTCTGTAACTTGTTTCTAGTTCACGGATTTTGCTTCACCACAAACTGCCTTGAAAGAAATATTATCTCCCAATTTTAACTTCTCCAGCCAGCCATTTGATGCCTTAAAGGTCATGATCCCTAAACTTTCAGCAAATTCCTTTGCTTTTCCTTGCAAAACTATTCCTCTAACAGGACTATATTTTGCTCTTATAGAACAAGACCAGTTAAATGCGAATAAATCAATTCCAGATGCTTCACTTTCTCTAAACTGAAGCAAGACGGTTAAATAGGATTGAATCAATTCCAAAAGCTTCAGTTTTTCTAAATTGAAGCTAGACCGGTTAAATACGACTGAATCAATTTCAAATGCTTCAATTTTTCTAAATTGAAAAATTTAGAAAAATTCAATTTTTCTAAATTAAATTTTTTCTAAATTTTATTATATTGGAATTTTCAGAATTACTAATCCATAATATTTTGATTGCATCTTTGTCCTGTAGCACATTACTCACTAGATTTTGGCTGATTCCAAATTTCTCCCGCAAACTAAGTTTTTCCGTCTCTGCTACTTAAACCTCTTTAACTTTTTCTGTTAACAATAATAATTGTTTCCTTTTTTGAATCCATGGCTTAATAATGAAAAAAGATATGCAACTGCCAAAACTACGTACTTCTTTTACTTATTTTACTTAACTTTCTAATTCTGAAGGCCTACATGTCTCTGTATAATCAGTCTAACAGGAACTTCAATCCTAAAACACCTGTTTTCTTATTGGACAGCCTTATTGTTCTCTGTCTCTAGTCTCTTGTGTATTGTAATTCTCAACCTTCTTTCTTACTGCAGGCTCATTATCGTTAGTCCCAAGAGTACCCAAATCCCCACAATTCTTCGAAAATTAGTGACTGACATGCGCCTCTGTCCATTGTTCCCTAATCACAAACTTGACTTTCAATCAGTGCTTGCTGCGAAAGGACTTGACCTGAAAGCAGTACTTGCTACCAAAAGTTGTTATGACATTTTCCGATTTTTGAGTGGAACAATTTTTTTTTAAAGAATTTTTTGGTTTCTGTTGGTGTATCTTATTCCGAGATAAACACATTAGGAACCCTATGTCAAGGGACTGGGGGACTAGTCCCTTGACATAGGGTTCCCTTAAAATTTTAAATAGAGATGTCCCTTAAATGAGGTAGCATTATGATTGTATGTCTGTGCGTGCATGTGTGTGTGTGTGTGTGTGTGTGTGTGTGTTCTTGTGTAATTACGGAGGAAATACAACTGAATTCAACGTTCTGTATTTACGGAGGAATAAAACTGAGTAAAGTGATAATTTTAGCCTTTTTCTTTTTGCTCGCCTACTCAGCTACACCTTTATGTAATAGTTTTTTAATTTTGTTTTCGACGGAAAGTTGAGAAAAATTTGAGTATATGATAACGTCATTTTAATTCTGATTAATTTGTTGGCCGACCAAGTATTTTTAGTTTAACCAGTGCGCTGAGCATTATTCTGCCGACTGATTTGTTTTATGATATGGTAGCTTTCTGATTTAACTTTTGTTATGCACTTTTTCATTTTTTCTGAGTTTTATTTCACTGTCATGACTTGTTATTCTTCATATGTGTTTACCACAATATTCTTTGGTGTACACTGCAAGTAATGCGTTTTTTTTTCTCTTTGATTTTCAGCAAATTGCCCAACTACTGAAGAGGTACGATATTCAGCTTTGTGTTTCGCAATGCAGTTTTCAGATAAGGATATCAACGGAGTAGTAAAGTCAGGAGACTTTTGGGTAACTTGGGGAGACCTTCGTCCAGCAGTGGATTGATAATGGTTGACAATGATGATGATGATGATGATAACTTCCAACTGCACTCACATAAACTGTACCATTGCAATTCAGGAAGTTGTTCGTGACTCTGATCAAAATGAGAGCGTCCATCTGGCAGCTGAGAACATTTGGAACTCCACGGGCTGGCACAGATTTGATTTTCTTCGTGTTCTGCAGAGATGGTCTCACCAGGCGGCCGAACCTGTACACAAAATACGAATCACTTGCACTCACTGCGATCTTGCTCTAGAATCGTTTTTGTCTCAGGAAAGCAATGAAAATCCAGCACTCATTGTTCGTTTCACTTCTCAGCAGAATAGGCTTCTAATGAGGGAGAGAAGATCCTGGACTTGTGGACCGGGAGTTAATATATGTTGCAAACAGAGCTTCATTATATATTTCCGCGACATTGAGTGGGACTCGTGGATATATTACCCGCCATTCTTTGATGTCAGCTTTTGTTCTGGTTCATGCAAAGGGGACCTTAGTCTCAATTACCGCGGTCACACATTGATCAAAAGGAAATATATAGCTGCAGGAGGACCCAATAGTAGTTACCTAAGTATCTGCTGCGCTGCCACAGAGCTGAGAAATGTCACTATTGTGTATCTAGAGGAAAACGGGAATGTAAGGAAAACAAATCTTACCAACATAGCAGTACAGAGTTGCGATTGCGTTTAATCAACAGCTTGAAATAATATTTTGATACCATTTGTAATCCTTTGTAGTGTCTTATTGTACTTGCTGTTATAGTTGAAAATAAAGATAATATCTCGTAATTTTAGTTTTTAAACTATTTGCAATGCAGGAGAAAACTCGCAGTGCTAATTTGACGGATATGTGAAATTTCACTTTGTAAGTGATGTGACGTACTACGGCAGTAAAGCACGTGTCAAGACGACGAATCTGCAGCGATACATTACGTCCGCGTAGCTTAGTCGGAAGAGCAGCTTACTCCGGAGTGAGGGGGCGCGATTTTTAATCTGCGACACGGACAAATCTGTGTTTTCACAAATCACGAACTAAGTCAAGAACGGAAAGACAGGCGGAGTTGAGAATAAACAAAAGTACTGAGTAAAACCATCATTTTAATGCTATTGGTTAATAATTCAAATTCGTTCCATGTAAAAATGAAATATACCGAAGACCCCAAAATATTATAAACACCTGCATAATATGATGTAGATCATCAACGTGCCGCCGAAACAGCTCTTAATTGGCGAGGCATTGAAGCTATTAGGTGTGCAAATAAGTTTTAAAGCGTTTGCAACATGTAATTTGAGAGAAGACAATGCAACATGTAATTTGAAAAAAACGACGATACCTTTACGAATCAAAATATGTGCCGTCATTATCTATCACCTTCCGCCATCGGTTGGACAGCAGACGGCTTCCAGCCATGATGAATACTTCTTCGTGTGACGCGATGAAGTCGTCATCCCATTTTTGTACTTTGTCACATGTCCTGAACCGTGCATGTTGCATCGATCGGAAAAATTGCTAGTCTGAAGGGGCTATGTCGGGACCATACACCGGGTGCTCCAAAACCTCCAAGTCAAGCGTCAATAACGTTTCCTTAACCGATTTCGCGACATGGGGTAATGCAGTAATTTCACGGGAACAGGCGTTGCCATGCAGTAATTTCACGGGACGCAGTCCTTTGCCTTTGGATGGACGGTCCAGCAGCAGCAACTGCGACTTGTAGCGATCAGCAGTAACAGTTTGACCCTGTTCCAATAGTTCATAATAAATCACACCTTTCATATCCCACCAGATGCACAGCAGAACTTTCTTGGAGTGATACTGCGTTTCGGTTTCAAAATCGTTGCTTCACCGGGATCTACCCCGGGTTTTTTTTTTTTTTTTTTTTTTTTTTTTGCGTTTGGGATTGTCGTACCGATTTTCCACAGGAAAGACTTTTGGTGTAGTTTGTTCAACAGATTCAAACACTTCATGGCACGCTCGCCCTTGTTCTTCTGCTCAGGTCCTGTGGCACCCATTTTCCTTCCTTCTGAATCTTTCCCATTGCACGTAAACTATTGGAAATGGTTTCTTGAGTTACCCCCAGTTGTTCAGCTAGTTCCATTTGCGTTTGAGACGAATCTTCATCCAGTAATGCTTGCAGTTCCTCGTGTTCAACCTTCTGCGGGGCGCCGCTACGTTTAACATCAAAATCTCCTGTTTCAAACCGTCTAAACCAAAACTCACACGTGCTTTTTGGTACAATATTCTCCCCCAGAACAGAACAGATGGATGCACATGAATTGGCAGCATTTTTTCCTTGATGAAATTCGTAACGAATGCAGTGTGGAATAAATACAGTATCGCTTGCCATCTTTCACCTAACGATGTGCAAGTGTGTTTGACCGCTGGACAGACTTCTGTGTCACATTTTATACTGTGGAGCAGTTACGGTCACATGACAACAATTCGGGGGAATGTCGGATATGTAAATTAGCGGTATACGTCACACAAAAAACGCTTTAAAACTTATTTGTACACTCAATACAAGATTTCTCAAGGAATCTTGTGGATATCTGATATCAACACGTTCCCAGCAGATTCTTTAACTCTCGTAAGTTACGTGGTTGAGCCGTCGCAGATCGGATTTGCTGTTCCAGCAGAAGCCACAAAAGCTCGATTGGATTGATGTCTGCGAAATTTGGAGGTCAGGACAATTCCTGGAGGGTTCCTCTTGTTCTGCCCGCAATTTTCGTACGATCTGAGCAGTATGGTATGCGCATCATTCTGCTGAAAGAAAGCTGCACTACTAGAGGGAAATACCTTTGCCATGAAAGGATGTACCTTCTGCAATGATGTTCAGTAGGAGAGAATATTCGGGGTGTTAATTATTAGAAGGTGAATGAATAATTAACACAGACATTTAACATGGACCAGGATCATCAAACGAAGATCTTCGCTCTTTCCACGTTTATAAGTGAGTCACGGAAAAAATTCTCATTGGCCGCCACTGGGAGTCAAAAACCTAAATATTTCTATAGTTGCTGCTTACCATCTTTGGTGAATTCCCAGCATTGTGGGGGCTCCAAGAAGCAACCTGCCAAATTGGCTTGGCAGTTAGCGTGTATGCGTCTGGGAGAATTCGAGGCCGCTGTGGTGTAGCAGAAGCATATCCGGCGTGTAACTGGAAGACCCTGGGCTCGACTCCCGGTGGCGACCAATGAGAAGTTTTCCGTGACTCACTTATAAACGTGGAAAGAGTGAAGATCTTTGCTTGATGATCGTGGTTCACGTTAAATATCTGTATTAATTATTCATTCGCCTTCTAATTATTTCTTTAGTTGCTGCTTACCATCTTTGGTGAATCCCCAGCATTGTGCGGGACTCCAAGAAGCAACCTGCCGAATTGGCTTAGCAGTTAGCGTGAATGAGTCTGGCGGAATTCGAGGCTGCTTATTTGTAGCGGAAGCATATCCGGCGTGTAACTGGAAGAACCTGGGTTCGACTCCCGGTGGCGGCCAATGAGAAGTTTTCCGTGACTCACTTGTAAACGTGAAAAGAGTGAAGATCTTTGCTTGATGATCGTGGTTCACGTTAAATATCTGTATTAATTATTCATTCGCCTTCTAATTATTTCTTCAGTTGCTGCTTACCGACTTTGGTGAATCCCAAGCATTGTTCGGGGTTCTAAGAAGCAACCTGCCAAATTGGCTTGGCAATTAGCGTGTGTGAGTCTGGAGAAATTCGAGGCCGTTGTGGTGTAGCGGAAGCATATCTGGCGCGTAACTGGAAGACCCTGGGTTGGACTCCAGGTGGCGGCCAATGAGAATTTTTTCCATGACTCACTTATTAACGTGGAAAGAGCGAAGGTCTTTGTTTGATAATAATGAAACATTACAGAAAAAAAATTAACATGGCCCCTGCGCAAGGATGACAAACTAGTTTTGTTGTTTTCCTGAAAACATTGCTTTAAATTGCTTTATATTGTTTTAACCATTATTTTTTTATACTGGTTTATTTTTTGATATCGTCAGAATGGGTGCAGAAAAGTTGGTTTGCAATTTACACATAGAGGTCTTGGCTCTAAGTTCGCAATTAATGTATAGGGGTTCAGAGCGGTCTGATTTTAGTTCGAAATTTACACACATGGGGAGCATATACACGTCTTCAACCTACGGTTAAAAAAACCGGATAAATAAAACTTGACAGCAAGCTAGGAAAATAAAGAAACTACTTTGTCGTTCTTTTGGCCAATTTGCCTAATTGTGTCACATGCGCCACGAAACTACAGAGATCACGCAATTATTCATCCGGAATGAAACAGTACTCTGAAAATAAATTTTTAAGAAAAACTTCGAGAGACCTTTGCTCAACAGTAAACAGTTGTTGCAGAAAAAGACATATTTTTCACTGCTGATCCTTTCAGACATTTCTGTACTGTACGTAATTACGCTGCTGTTCAACATGCAATGAAAAATTTTATTATTGTTTTCTACTATAAATTTCCGCTTTTCCTTCTAGAAATTCCCAACGTTTATGCAATTTTCTCAGCATGCACACACGTCCAGGAATTCTACAGAAAATTTAGCAGTCACAATTACTTTAATCGTGAAATTCTCTTTAGTACCATCAAAGAAAAGAAAAGGCATGGTTTGGTTTTAGGAGGGGGGAATGCCCCCTCTTGCCTCCCATATGGTCCACCATGGTCAACTCTCTCGGAAAAGTAGCCATATGTTTCCTTAACTTTCTTCTTTTTGCTTTGCAAATAGTATGGTAAAATTCCTGTGAGCCTGGATCGCACACTTCGTTTTTCTACGAAAATACTGTATATTATAGTGTCCAAAATTTACATCTTCACTTTCTCATACCCAGCGTTATGTAATTCTACACATCATGACTTTCTGTCACACAGCATGAATCCTGCATATAGCCAACGAAGTTGGACTAAAGAAAAAGATATTTACAGAGGACGTTGCCAAAAGTTTGAGCGTTGACAAATTCTTAGAAGCGTGAATCTAGATTTCCTCTAAATTCATGGATTACTCAAAAGCTAAAAATACTTGCAGTCGCGTTTAAATTATATAACACCACCATAAAAACTGTACAAATTTTAACCTATAGAGGAAAGTGATGCTACTAATAAAGTGAAACGGAATTAATACAATATATAGCAAAGAGTATAAATAAATGCGTGATATTTCCAAAGTTGACGATGTACTGAAGTAGCTGGAAATATCCAACGAGTTATACTGGAGAATTGCGCATTATCTCTACGATGAATACGTTTTCAAAGGAGATCAGCTTTTCAGCTTGAGATGAAGAATGTTATGGTTTGATTGTTATTTAGCTAGCATCATGTGCACACTTCGCACCATAGAAAGTGCCATACCAGGAATTGTTCGTCGGAGCGATACGCAAACTGGTAGAGATACACTATATTGACAAAAGTAACCGGACTCCTAGAAGAGAAACACTTTTGGCCTTAATGCATGCATTGACCCTTTCGTGATATGCTTTCGACAAGGTTTTGGAACATAGCGATAGGTATGCGCCTGCATTCAGTACATAATGCTACCGCTAACTGTTGCTTACTAGTATGCCTTGGTTACAAACTTCTTATGCGGTGCTCTATTTCATCCCATAGGTGCTCTATGGGATTAAGATCACGGCTCTGTGCTGGCCAGTCCACACACGATACGGAATTATCGTCAAACCACGACGTAACTGTCCTTGCTATATGGCTGTGTGCATTATCCTGCTGGTACCAACAAGGCTCGGTTCCATAGTATCGTCACAGAGTTGGTAGGGCATAATTGGCCCGAATATCGAGGTAGACGTGCTGGTTAACAGGTTTGTCAACGATAACCAATGGGCCGGGACCATACCACGAAAAACATCCCCACACGACTACACTGCCAGCTCCAAACTTGACCGTAGGGACATTACACTGTGGCAAATAGCGTTTCCCAGTCTGCCACCGTACCTACTATAACGAAGTAAATTTCTCTGTCATTTTTATCCACGCCAGGGCTCGAACCCGGGTCCCCTTATTCCGGAATAAGTCGCTCTTACCAACTGAGCTACGCGGACGCTCGTTATTGCTGCTATCTGCCTTCATGTCGAAAAATATATGTGTGTGACGTTGCATTCCATACATTAGATTGACTGGGAGTTCTCAAGCACGCTCTACAGCGGTTGGCTACCTGCAACGATTTATGGTCACGGCTGAACCGTGGGCTATGCCCCCGCCCCTCTTTCAGGGGGAGGGGAGATGTGACGTACCTGCCAGCAGGACGCACACGTCATAAAGGCAGATAGATAGCAGTCAGAACGAACGTCCGCGTAGCTTAACTGGTAAAGTGACTTATTCCGGAATAAGGAGACCCGGGTTTGAGCCCAGGCGTGGACAAAAATGACGGAGAAATTTACTTTGTTATAGTTTCTCTTATGGATAGCCCACTAATACAGCACCCAACAAATTTTCCTTTCTCAAAACCAGTGACATTGTCATTCAACCTAACAGTGCGATATGATCGCGGTCAGCTGAAGGCTTGTTTTTATACCGTTTGCAGCTGTACCGCGCATCTTAACAAATCAGAAGATCCGTTCATTTGCTAATGAAGGGGTGTCCGGTTACTTTTGTTAATATAGTGTATGTTGACAATAGTTTTATGTAAATATCGCAGTTGCGAAACAATTACGTGAAAGGTGAGGGAGACAAAAGTGCATAGATGCTATGCATAGTTAAGGTTGGTAGTCCTCATTTGGGAGTGTGGACTACTGCATCGGAGTAATATCGGTGACGAAAGTACGTGCAAGAAGTGAGAATGTTTTGGCGACGTCATTTGGAATCCTACCATCGCAAGAACATTTATACCAGAGGCTTCATCATATGATCCTTCGTCACATCGAGGTGGAAATTCATCGGGATGCAACTGTCACCCTAATGGGGACACAGTGTGGTTGGATGGACGGATGAACATTCCTCAGCAACCAACATTCGATGTCGTGTAGAGGCAGCTATGTACATCCCGGTACCGACATGGACTGTGAACCTGAGATTGTCTGAGGAAAGTTAGCCCTCTCGTCAGCCATGGCGGCAACAACCACTCGTAATCGTACATCGTCGTGCAAGGTTCCAGAGGTGTCGTGCCAGATACGCGTGGTGGAATACATGGAATAATGTTGTGTTCAACGAGAAATCTATTTTCTGTGGCAGTACCAGCGTTCACTGATTGAAACTCTAGGGACGACGTGGTCACCTGGATGAGATCATGCATCATCCATGGGCTCCATAAAGCTCCTCAGTCTGATGGTATATTTTGGGACTCGATCAGTTTCAACAGATGTTTAGCTCTCGTACGCATACCGGTAGAAGAGCTGCTCGATGATACGTCGGTGAAGTGCAGCATCTCATTTATTGTCGTTTCTCTGTGGTATCTCTGATGCCAAGTTTTAAGAAGGCAACGCCCGCCCACCCACCTGCCCTATACCATCAGCAGGTAGTAATGTTCAGGAGATACTATGGCCAGCGCGATCCCCAGACTTCTTCGCTATAGAGAACGTGTAGAACGTCATTCACAGACGACTTCACGCCTTAATGTATTAGAAATCTGGAGAGACGTCAACGACGTTTGGTCACACATACCTCAAGACGCCATCTAAGGACTATTCCACTTGACGCCACACCATGTTGCTGGATATATGTAACTCATCATGCTGGCCATACTACTTTCTGACTCACACCACATTATACTGTCTCCTCGTCCATCGCATTCCTATAATACTTAAAAAAACTGAAACACTTCTTCCCCACACACGTATGTCTACATATACAGTAGGGTTCGTTTTAAAGAGGGTGAGTCGAACGTTTTGCAATATTTGGATCACTTTATGTCTTCATACATATACCTTTACGACGAAAGCTGACTAGCATTCAAATTACAGGCCACCGTGTTGCACCGTCTTTAGCCATCTGTCTGCGATTTCTTCGATTCCACGGCGGTACCAGTTCTTGTCCTTCGAGGCGAAGAACTCCTTCACCGCAGCTGACATCTCCTCCTGGTTGTTGAAGTGCCACCAGCGGAGGAAGTGGGCCATGGACTAGAACAAGTAATAATCCGACGGGGCTAGGTCCGGACTATATGCTGAGTGGGGCATCAATTCGATGCCCTCAAGTTCCTAGAGTTTTGCCCGGGTCTTTCGCGCGGTATGAGTCCGAGCGTTGTCCTGCTGCAGGAAGGAGCAGGACAACGGTGTTTCGCGCACGCTTCCACTCGGCGGTTTGTATCAGCTGGCGCGGCAGCTCCTGTAGACCTTGCCGATGTCCTGAAGGGGACGATAGACGGCGGTCAGTGATGTGACCAGGTCGCCTGATAACCTCCGAGTGCTGGTTGCCGGATTTGACTCTACAGCCTGGCGCACGGGCTCCGGATCCACGGTTCGCGGCGTACATGACCTTGACTGATCGCCGAGGTTTCTGTCACCCGAGCAAAATTTCTTGAACCATCTGATTGCGGTGCTGTGGTCCACGGAACTTTACCCTTTCGCATGACAAATGCTTCGTGTTGCTTGAGCAGCGTTATGGCCGAGTTCAAACTCGTAAAGCAAAAGTTCTCTAATTAGCCGGTTGGGGCTGTTCATCTTTTAGGCGTCCCAACCACAAACAGAACGACGAAATGCTGTTCACAGCAACGACTGCCACTTTATATCCCTTTCGACAGAATGCAATGCGCGATTTGAGCTAATTTAAACACGGGGCATACCCGCCGCAGCACATGCGGTTATGCAAATATTGGAAAACGTTCGACCCACCTCTGAATTTCAAGTGGAATTTTCTATGTCTATCCGTGTAGTTCCGAGAAGCCCCTCCAACAACTTTTTGAGATCCATGCTAAAGTTTTTTTTCTTTCTTCCTAAACTTGTTGCTCAAAGGTTTAGAACCACAGAGGGCAGCTTATAGGCAGTTTTCAGTCGCTAGTTTAAGATTCTAGGTGTATTAAGGTAAATGCAAGCGCCCTAGAACACGAACATCGCATCGGTGCTCCACATCTGGGCTCAGCTCAGGTTGTAGTTGCGGGTATAAATTTAAGGAACTAACAACTCAAAGAACACTGATTACACTGCTGAACACCCAAAAAAAAAACTATGTTTCCTTAATGAAAGTAGTTAAACTTTACTGATTTCGCGTTGAAGAAAACGAATCTGACAAGAGTCGGGTTTTTTCATTAGCTCTAGTTTCGGAGAAACACAACTTATTCTTCTATATATAATTATAGCGAAAAACAAATTTCAACAGCATTATATTATACTACTACAATGTAAATGAACGTTATTTTCATTCAATCAATCGTAAATTACACAAAATATAATAAACCAAACTACAAAAAGACAGAGGAATTGAAATTACTGCGTGAAATACAGACATAGGGGCCAACACATAAGTGCGCCTTTTCTTTGCTTGTCGCCTGTAATCCTGCTCTGGTGCATCTCTTGTCAATATCCAACAGTAGTCTGAAAGCATGGAACAGTTCCACTGATCCTGATATCTTCGTTCCATTGTTGAAATGTCTTAGTGGAACCGCTCACCATGCCCATCACTCACTGCATTGCAGTTTTTTGGGAAGAAATCTAGATGACAATGCAGAAAGTGCATTTTGAGGGATATGTTGCGGCCTAAGCGATTATACTTGTCTAGAAGGTTGCTTACAAGCTATACATAATTTACCGCTCTTCGGTTGCCCAAGAAGCCATGCACAAAAGTTTTAGTCCCTAGAGGACTAGCTCGAAGTTTTCATCCACAAGAAGTTCACGAATTTGAGGACCAATGAAGATTCCTTCCTTCACTTTAGCCTCACTCAGCAGTGGAAATTTGTCTCTCAGGTACTTGAAAGCCTCTCCATCCTTGTTCATCCCTTTTACGAAGTTCTTCATAAAGCCGAGTTTGATGTGTAAAGTGGGCAGAAGAAATTTCTTCGATCAACCAGAGGACTGTGCTGGACATTCTTTTCGCCGGGTCACAGAGTTTCCCTTGGAGACCAGTCTTTTCTTGTGTAGTGTGAGGATCTAGCCCGACTGTCCCCCCACTCACACAGGAAACAGCAGTACTTGGTGTATCCCTAGTGCATTCCCGGCAATATTGCAATCACCTTCAGGTCTCCACAGATATGCTATTGGTTGTCTGTGTACTTAATTGCTTCCAGAACTAATTTCATATTGGCATATCTTTCCTTCATATGGACAGCATAGCCTACAGAAACTGAATGAAGAGAATTGCCGTTGTGTAGCAATACAGCTTTTAAATTGAGCTTTGATGAGTCTATGAATAGCCTTCAATTCTGTGGCTTGTGCTCCAGATTCAAAGCTGTCATCAAACAATTCACATCACAGCAGACAACTAGGTTATTATCTTTTTTTAAAATATGGAAGCAAATCTTTCACCAGACTCCTGTATACTGACACATTAACATTACGTTGTAGAAGATTCCACTGTTTGAGCCTAGAACATATAAGCTCGGCTTTGTCTTTTGGTAGGCCCAGGTCTCGAATTAAATCACTTAGTTCGCTTTGGGTAAGTCTGTGTGGCTCATCCAGTGACTCAGGTGCGAAATCAGGGTCCTGTGATGTCGAAGCCTCAGGGCATGGGTATGATGTCGCCTTCGTACTGTCTTGTTCTTCGTCTGAGTCCTGACTGTACTCCTCTGGTGGATTTGGTACAGGCAGATCGTCCCCATGTGGCATTGGTCGGATAGCTGACGGGATGTTGGGGTATTTCATGCTCAACTTCCTCTTTCTTGATATATCTGTCTTAATCGGAGATACTATGCAGAAATATTAGTTATCTACATGATTTATCGGCTCTCTCCAAATCATAGGGATGTCAAACGGCATTGAACGTCTGTTTTTACGGATCCATCCACGTAGATTCATAGAACAATAATTGCAGCAAACATGAGGTGCCCGCGTTTTGTCTTGATCCCCTACTTTCATACCAAAATAATGGTGGTAGGTTGTCTTCAAGAGTGAAGTAATTGGGAATGAAGAAGATCCACAGTGACTCTGCATTCCCGCTGTCAGGTTTGCCAACCCATGTATTTGCTTTACGAGCTACCTTCATTAGCAGCTCGAAGCGCCACACACTTCATTTCATATACGTACATATCCTAAAACATCATAAATGGGCTATATCGCGGAAATGAGAGCTAACTAAGCCTTTTAAATGACATATTTGTTTTTAACATACTGAAATCAATACGAAATTAGTATTTTCAAGTCAGAAACATTTTCATTGTTGACCAGTGTTATCTGCAAACAATGTATTTTTCAATAATTCATCAATATGAAGAAAACTAAAGAATAATACGGCTCTTCACAAAACACTACAGCAATGGCAAAGACAACAATGACCTTTTGGAATAAATTACCTATAATAAAAGAGATCAACAATGAAAAGGAAAGGTATAAAAATAAAGGTTTCTTTTTGATTTGCTATTCTCTTCTATATCATACCATGAGATCTTGGAAAGTTCAGCTGAAAGAACATTTCAGTTACTATGTAGAAAAGTGATAGAAGGATTTTGACAACTGAGATTTCTGTATTTTGGTGTAGAAAATAATCACCTGGGAATACCCATTGTTTATTTTACATTTTCCGCTCAAGTATAACACGTAGGAAGATATCTTTAATGCACTATCACTTTATATTTTGTCAACCGTAACAGTTATTCTTAACTGTTACGGTTGACTGAATAATTAAGGACACTTAATTGTGATCTTTTAAAAGTTTCACCATGTTCAATACGACCTTTCTGACAAATATGGGCCACAATTGTTGTGAAATAGAGCAGCATATTAGGAATGATAAAAATTATCGATATTTCTGACGCAGTCACATTTTTAGTAGGATGATTTCGCATGTGTGCATACATGATTTTCTGGTTCTAATGCGGTGATTAAGGAGAAAATCCTCACAGATTTGGATAGATCTACATTGCAAATGCAACTTGCTTATGTTCTTCTCTGCTCGTTTTTGAGCTGAACATTAAATTATAGACATACCGATTTAATATTGTTTACGTCCTTAATACGTAACAGGAGTAAAAAGGAAAAACAATTTCATGCCATCAAATCACGATAACACAAGTTGTGTCGCTCTTTAAAGCCTACATTAAACATGATGAAACCGTCTCGGTGGCCCAATGATCAAAGCGATGCCTCCTGAGATTGTACGAGAAAGGTTTTCCCTCTCGCCAGGCATTGCAGTAAAAATCATTCACCTCCCGACTGTACATCATAGTGCAACGTTGCAGTGGTGTCGTGCTAGGTGCGTGTGGTGGAATACAAGGAACTATGTCCTATTCAACGAGGAATTCAGTTTCAGTGGGATTACCAACGATCACTGATTGAATAGTAACGACGTGGTCACCGGGTGATCTTACCCCATCCATGGGAGCCATAAAGCTCCTCAGTCTGATGGCATGTTTGTATGTCTTAGAACGCGATCAGTTTTAACAGATGTGCACCTCTCGTACTCTTAGTGGGTACAAAGAGAGCACTACGATACGTCACTGAAGTGCAGCAGTCCATTTATTGTCGTATCTCTGTGGTATCTCTGATGCCCAGTTTAAAAAAGGTAGCACCCGCCCACCCTATACCTTCAGCAGACAGTGCTGTTCAGGAGATGCCATGGACAGCGGGATCCCAAGACTTCTCCGCGACAGAGGATGTGTAGAACCGGTCTCTAATTATGACCACGGACTCCAGGGAAGGCGAGCCAAACCTCACAAGATTCGAATCCCGGTGAGACATAGATGTTGTATTTGTTTTACGGCACTGGCTCTCTTCTTTCCCTGAAGTCAGTGGCCGCAAATTAGAGACCGGCGACTGCTTACAGCCCATTGAGTTGCTTATGGTGGTCGTTAAACCCACAATACAAAAAAACATAATGAAACATTTGAGCTTGCCCTAACGGAGCTTGGTCTGGAATTTAAACATGAAACCAGCAATGATGCGGGATTTCTTTTGAAAAGCCGATTTTTATTAGCGCAGAATGTAATACATTTGTAATTATAGTTTACTGTTACGATCTTGAAGGTGGTGGACAAATAGTTAGAATTATTTTCGTCTCTTCGGTATTATGTTAAAGAAGGAAGTTATTCATATAGAGATAAAGTCGTGATTTTAAGTCAAGTTAGATGAGACAGTGCACGCGGACCGAAGGCAAAACTCCAAATATTTGCGTTTCTGATTGTCCTACTTTTGAAGGAAATAAAAGCATACCATGTGAGAGACCGTGACAGACCCTAGCAGAACTAGATTAACACCCGCTTTCCATGATATAAAGAAAGTAAACGCTCTGAAATTACCATTTGGAAGGCAGACAGGTGTCACGTCGAGTTGAGTGTATGACGCTTCTGTATTTCTACTGACGATGAAAAACTTATAAGGTTTTAATCTGATAATCATGAAATTAATACTGAATTACAATGACTCAAGCAATTCTTAACACTTTCCTCTCAGGTAGTAGAAAATGGCTTACACTAAATTTTTGAAGAACTGATCCTTTCAAAAATTTCCTATTCACTGGGTAATAAGACAGAACATCTCCCTCGAGTTTCTCACTTGCTTCTCGTATTTGAATTTTATTTTGCCATGTTACACTATCGAGCATATAATCCAATCGTACATGCAATTTCTGTACCAAACAAAGATTAACCAAATACTAATCGCACCATATGCAAACACAAGAGAAATACAATACATATATGTAAGAAATGCAATAATATAACACATAAATGAAAAAATATGAATAATACTACACTATGACAACCACATGAATCATCAAACATGCAAATACAAATATTATACAATAATAATTTACATATAATGCAAAGTACAAATGAAGTTATAGTTATACCAAAACACTTATTTCTAACCACATGCGTCCACATGGGGGAAAGAGGATAGTTATCCTTCCCTGGAAATTTGAATATGTCTTTTCATTTCCCCAGGTACGGAAAAGGTTTTCGCGATATCACTAATTCTGATTGCAAATTTTTTTCTGCTGAACTTCTAGATTCATGGGAATGTAGCAGAAATAGTAAACGCTGCGGAAATTTACAATACGAAAAGTGAAAATTTGTGGTAGATATTTACAGTAGGGAAAAGTATGAAAAGCTAAGAAATGAAAAATATATCTAGTGTAATAGCCATTATCTGATGGACAAAAGTCTCGCGAAGTTTCTTATAGAACTTTTCTTGAATGCATCTTCCGTCTTGATAGGCAATTGAGTAACCACTGGAATTTCTTTCGCTTGAGTTTTAGGTGGCCAAAAGAAACAAAATTAAGGATAAGTTTTTTTCGTCCGTCATTGTCTCAACATGCCAAATTTTGATTTTCCATCTGTTTCATGTAACTTCCAGGTCTTCTGGCTTTCAATTATATTTAGGTACGTGTGCGTGTGGTACAAACAGTTAGATAAAGCAAAGGTACAGTAAAGATTTGCATATGTTGTTTGTATTTAGCATTTTACCTTTTGCCCTTCCTCAAAATTGAGC
Source organism: Macrothele yani (assembly GCA_039090855.1). Classification (NCBI taxonomy): domain Eukaryota; kingdom Metazoa; phylum Arthropoda; class Arachnida; order Araneae; family Macrothelidae; genus Macrothele; species Macrothele yani. Next base: position 43,727,805 of record CM077001.1, read on the forward strand.
TACGGGCTCCCATGAGTCTAGGTAAGCTGAGGAATTCACATATATTTTAACTATATATATATATATTACTATACCTTCAACCATCTCCCGGGGGACAGCGAGATCTTTTCCGTCGTTTTTCTGATGACTCTGTGAGCTTTGTAAACCAGAGCAACCCTCAAAGACAGTCGCCGGCCGATTTTCTTCCGCTTGGCAAGCGAGAAGGCCAACCGACCGACGACTTCGTGCACTATTGAAAGGTGATCAAAGCAGGAGTTAAGCCCAAATTAAAACAGCTCTTTTTAGAGCTTCAACGGCGCTCTTAAGCTCAAAAGTCTTGCATTGCACGTCCCCAAGCTCTGGTGACCTAATCGCGGCCGAGGGGCTCCTTCCTAAGGAAAGATCCACACCAGAGACAACCAAAGAGAGATTCTTTCGCTTAGAGAAACCTTTTCTCCCAGGCAAGGGATAGAGACATTAGAGACAACTATATGAGGAGATACTGAGCCTAGGCTACGCCAAGAGTAGAGTGAATAAAGAGAGACAAAGCAGAGTTGAAATGGGAGAATATAAAGAAAATACCATGAGCACAGAGACAGAGACAATCAACGGATTGTTTGCCCAGTTTGATGAGATAATTTAATAATTGATAATCCAACTTATCGAGTGAATAACACAGCCAAAGGGATGATCCGGTCAGTCCTGGTCCACATCCTTGAGGTGAATACTAAGCAACTGATTGAAATTAATTACTTGAAGGGCAGATTGGATGAAAGAGAGTCCTGACCATTTGCACACTAACCAGCGGAAGGGGTCCAGAAATGTGAACTCAGTCGAGAGTACATAAAAGGCCTCAGCAAACACTTTTTACCTGATCTATCCTAAGGATAGAAAACAATCCTCACTTGAGGCTAAGGAGAAATTACAGGCTGAAGTAGACCCAGAAGAGGTCAAGACAGGCATTAAGAACGTAAGAAAGGTCAAAAACGGAAGAGTTCTAGTTGAATTTGAGAATGCATAGGAAATTGTCACTCTTGAAAAAGGCAATTGAGGGAAATGAACTACTCAAGGAAGCAATGAATGTCAGAAGACCAGAAAGAAGGCTCCATACGGTATAAGCGAAGACTTACAGGAACGCTTTGTAGACAGCGATCTGGCGAGCCGAATGGATTAAAGGCACCCAACAAACTGAGAACACTTTTCCCCATTAAAACAAAAGAAAAGATGGCCCACTGGTTCATTGAGCAATCCCCTGAGGATTTTAGAACAGTCCTCAAGAGAGGAAAGATGAACAACTACTGGAAAATTCACACAGTTCGTGAGTTGGTGCGTGAAACAAGGCTCTTTAAATGCAACAAGTCAAAGTACCCAGACATATTTGAAAGTTATGCCCTCGCTGTGGCCAAGTATGGCACAAAGATTGGAAATGTGAAAGTGAGCCAAAAAACCATAATTCCAACAAAGCCAATTCCAGATTCAAGCTAAAATTGGACAGTGGACACTCCAGTCTCTCCGGAGATTGCCCAAACCTAAAAAGAGAGCTGGAACTTCGGAGAAACCTTGTGGACTCTGACTAGCCCCCTACCAGCGAAGCCTGCGTAGTGGAAATTCCTTGGGTCAGAGCTCTCGTAAAAATGATGTTCATAACAATTCTGTGCGTCTCTGTATCTGTAACAACTTTCTATTGAAATAAGTGTTGCAATAACTTTGTAATGTATAGTGCATATAACCATTGTTGTGTAAGTGTTAAATTAAAGGCAAAACGAAAGAAAAGAAACTTGTTCGCGCGAACCAATCTCTCAGTCAGGATTTTACTTTCGAGTTGTCTTCCCGCTCACACCACCCGCACACGGGTTCAAACCTGTGGCTCCTCGATCGGAGATATTACTTCAACGTTTACCCAAGTAAGCGTGACCAGAGAGGTTATAACGAAGTAAATTTTTCCGTCATTTTTGTCCACGCCGGGGCTCGCGATCCCGGGTCCCCTTATTCCGGAATAAGTCGCTCTACCAATTGAGCTATCTGCCTTTATATACCAATTGAGCTCTACCAACTGAGCTATCTGCCTATGTGCCTGCTATCTGCCTTTATATCGTGTGCGTCCTGCTGGGCAGGCAAGTCACAAGGTCTATGGACCTCCGTGGAGCCTAAAAGAAGGCGGAACAGAATTATGCTTGTCAGAAATCAGAAATTCCTTCGAGCAAGCGGGTGGGGAGATCTTTCCACGGGTGTTGAGGTTTTTCCAAGGGTGTGTCTGAAGATCTTAGACAGGTGTTGAGAGTACATAAATTCTGGGCCTAATATGCACAAATTCTTAGCCTATTCTCAAACTGCGAAATATCACATATCCACGCATTTTTTTTTTTTTTTTTTACCATTGATTTTTTTTTTTTTTTTTTTTTTTTTTTTTTGGAGTCGAGCCATCCAAGTGACAGGAACCAAGTATTTTTTTTTTTTATTTTCCATTTTCATAAAGCAAGGGGATAATGTTTTTTTTTAGTGTGTACATGCTTTCTTTATGTGTTTATGTGTGATTTCCGACGAAGGATATTTTCAGAATTTCCATTGTATTTTATTTCGTGTTGGTTTCCTTCCTCTGTGAAGAATATTACAGGGGACGAATGATAATGTACCAGATACTGGAGATGACCTGTGTACTTAATAAATTTTCGTTTAGGGATACAGAATCACGGGTGCTCTGATTATAAGGCGTAGTCAGTGTACTAGAATAATTTTTAAGTTTGGATAAAGAAATACGGGGACTCTGATTAGTAGCAGTAGTCAGTGCACTAGAATTTTGAAGTTTGGAAAAAAAGTACGGATACTCTGATTACCAGAATTAGTCAGTGTGAGAGAATTTTTAAGTTTGGAGAGGGACACAGGAGTTTCTATACGGGGTGTGCTCTGGTTACTAACTGTAACCTGATAACTACTTTTTTATTTTGGATAATAAAATACTAAATTTATTTGAAGTGTCGTGGAAGAAGTATCGTGGAAGAGATGAGAGGCTTAGTATCTGTAGACGGAATATCCGATATCTTGTTTTCATCAGATGACGTAAGAGTAGATGGCAGAGGAATACAATTCGGAAATACCGAATTTTTATACGACTTAGAAATAAATTTATTTCGTAAAGAAGTGCATCTGGAATTCCTAGGAGTAGAAATATCGTTGAGAAGTGATGATTTTGATTTTTCTGTATTTTTCTTTACGTCTGCCTAGCAGCTAGAACAATTTTTAGAAGATCTGTTCCCCGGAGTTATTGGGCTTATTTTATACAAGAATAACTCAGCAGCAGCACCAACCAGGGGTTAGCGTTTCCGCGAAGTAGTAGAATTAGATGGAACTTTGTTATTGCTGAGCACTCCATTCATTTAAGACTCTTTTTAGTTTTCCTTGTTCCTCAGAGATCTTGAAACAGAATTCGGACATCGGCAGAAAAATTGAATCAAACCTGTAGCGGGAGCAAAAACCTATAAGTAGACAACAAATACCCTGGAATTTGTTGTCTACTTATAGTTTTTGAACGGTGGCCCAACAACAGCAAAAATTTCACGAAGTCCGCCAAACTCCACAACGGCGCACAAGCTACGTCCGTTCGCCTCGCAGGATGGAACTAAACAACTGGTCTGTCGATACGATACGATACGATACGATACGATAATTTCGTGGGTTTAGAGCCAGTTCACATTGAGTTGTCCGGTAAGAAGAACGAAGGAATAGAGTCGGGGCTAGGGTGCCCTGATTGGAAAGTATTTTATAGCAGAATAACGAAAAAATAGAGCTCCCGATGTGTGCTGGGAAGGGTGGGGTTTAAATAGCAGAAACCGCACCCTTACCAGCTAAGAAAAAATAGTGCGCCAAAAATAAATTTCCTAACAATTTTGACCTGCAGTAATTACAGAAATAAATTAATTAGGAAATTCACATGTTGGTAAATGAGAGATGGCAAACCCAAGTATAGCGGGCGAAGATGAAGCACAATAATTTATTGAGTTGTTAGTAAGAGCTCCACAATTAGTTAGCCATGTCTATCTGCAATTGATGATGCTGTAGCTGGTAGTGGCCGACGGGTACGATTGATGCAAGGTAATTATTCCCAGGGAGCTGGGTATCGACGGGGAAATACACTGACGGAAAAAAATCCCAACACCACGAAAAAATAGTTGTAGAGGAATGAAATGGCGGCAATACATTTGTATAGCTAATATATTTAATCGATTAAGGTTTCAAGATCACAGCTTATTGTAAGCGCGAGAGAGGATCCATTTTAAAAGTGAAATGCTGGTACATTAATAACCGCTGTAACCGCCAGAATGTTGAATGCAAGCACGCAAACGTTCATGCATCGTGTCGTACAAGTGCTGGATGTCAGTTTGTGGGATGGAGTTCCATGCCTGTTGCACTTGGTCGATCAATACAGGTACGGTTAATGCTGTTTGGGGGTGACGCTGGAGTTCTAGTCCAATGATGTCTCATACGTGCTTCATTGGTGAAAGATCTGGTGATCTAGCAGGCCACGGCAACATCTGGTGATCTAGCAGGCTAACACAACCCCTTCTTGGTGTTTGGATTTTTTTCCGTCAGTGTATATGGTTTTCAGGAAATTGGTGAAATCATAAGAAAAATTTGAGAAATTTACTCAATGAAGCAACTTTTAGAGCTATGTGGCAGAATGCCGTTTTTCTTCTTTTTTTAAAAAACTTAATTACATAGGGAATTATCTTCCCGCTCGTCGGAAGTATTGTCGTGAATTATCTGCCTGCGTGGTCTGATAAGTGGAGGCTGTTGCGTAGAAAGACGCAGCTGACGCGTATCTGGAAACTAAAAGACCTTTGTGCGCCAAGCGCGGTGAAGCACGCAGGCGCTCTTGAATGTTCTTGTGGTGTATCTGTCACAAGTATACAAAATAAAAGTCACAGTATTACAAATCAAATCTAATAAATTATTATTCAAACAGGACAAAAAAATGAAGCGGTTCTAATCTCAAAACTCGCGATTGAAAAAGGCCTATGAAGATATTTATTCATTGAGTAATTGTTGCCAGCGCATCACTCATATTAAGATAATGGCTAATAGGAACAAGAGAATTCCGCGGCGACCTTGACTGGTTTCGGCGGAGTCTCCGAGAAACCACTGCGCACAGTTTGTTAACCACTGGCCTAGAATAATGCGTTACAGGGGCAGCAGCATGAAATAGGAATGGGACAATGTTGGAGCAAACGTATATTGCATGCATAAATCAGCGATATAAAATGAAAATGGGAATCGACAATTTTGATTCACTCTTCTTCATCACTTCATATAAAAACATTACTTGTTTGCATATTTCAACGTACTCTTTCTCGTTTACAATGAAAACATAAACCAGTTTCAAGTTTGTGAAATTAGAGTACAAATAGGTGCTTTCACAAAGCGGATGCACTTTTTCCATACGAAGACATAAAGCTTAAGTAATGCGACCTCATAATACACACAATGAACAAACCATTAGAGACACCTACCCAATAACGTATTGGTCCTCCTCTAGTGCGAATAACTTGTAACGTACCTGCCAGTAGGACGCACACGACATAAAGGCAGATAGGAATCAGAACAAACGTCTGCGTAGCTCAGTTGGTAGAGCGACTTCTTCCGGAATAAGCGGCCTCTGGTTCGAATCCCGGCGTAGACCAAAAATGATGGAGAAATTTACTTCGTTATAATGGCGCCCGAACTATCTGGATGACCCGACCGTTCAAAATCTCGCAATGGTGTGATGTTATTTCCACACCGCGAGATAGGAAAAATAAGAGAATCCCTTCTCCAGCGCTTCGAAAAATAAATGTGTGTGACGTTGCATTCCACACAATAGATTGACTGGGAGTTCTCAAGTGCACGTTCTACCGTGGATGGCTGCCTGAAACGATTCATGGTCACGGCTGACCCGTGGGCCATGCCCCCGGCCCTCTTTCGGGGGGGGAGATGTTACGTACCTGCCAGTAGGACGCACACGACATGAAGGCAGATAGGAATCAGAACAAACGTCTGCGTAGCTCAGTTGGTAGAACGACTTGTTCCGGAATAAGCGGCCTCGGGTTCGAATCCCCGGCGTAGACCAAAAATGACGGAGAAATTTACTTCGTTATAAACTGCCTGTGCACGACGAGGCATCGACTCCACCAGATACCCGAGAGTTTCCGGAGATAATGCCAGCCATGCCTGCTGATGATGTTGGTCGGAGTTGTGGACAACGACCAGGATCTATGGAACTAATGTTCCGTTCCACGGCATCGCAGAGAGCTTCCATTGGGTTTAAATCCGGGCATCTTAGGGTCACTGGGTGGTTCCAAACTCAGATGAGTGTTCCTCGTGCCATGCCTGGCTAGTTGAGACCCTGTGGGGCGGTGTTATGTCCTTCTGAAACAGATCATCGGCCGCAGGATGTGCAAAGGTCATGAAAGCGTGTAGGTGAACAGCGAGCACATGTTGGTAGCGCACAACGGTTCAGAACCTCTTCAGACACACTAAGAGAACTAATGTACCCCATGGAAAGGCTCCCCAAATCATTCCAGAGTTACCACCGCCTTGAACAGAGCTGATCTCTCATGACAGGGTCCAGTCCCGTCCCTAGAAGTTCTGCTGCCCTCAGGTAAGGGATGCAGCACCTTCCCGAGCGTACAAGTAAATAAAAAAATAAATGTGTATTAATGTAATTTTATTACAGTTGTATTCCAAAATACTCACGAAAAACAAGTGAGGAGCTTGTAACAAAAGGGGTAGTAGTTAATTCCCTTTTCGACATTTTGTGGCAAATAAGAAAAAAAAACGTTTTATAAAAAATACGAACTGTGTTTGGAAAAAAAAATTCCCACTGTAAAGATTACATTATCTGTAATAGATACGTGCATTTTTTGAATGTTTTGTCCCTAAAATAAATATAGTATAAATATAAAAGAATTGGAGCTGCCCCTTTTTTGAACCAAATGCCACAAATTTCATTAAATTTCGCATTTAGTAAAGAATGGAAAAACTAAATAATGTTAATAAAATGTGTTTAATGACCATTAAACAACATTACAAACTTCTTTGTTAATATACAAATAAAATACTAAAATTTTATTTATCGGCCTGCATCGTACTTGCACCAAACGGTGATGGGGACAGCTCCCAAAATATTAATATCTCATCCATTTATTATCGGATCTGCCTGATTCTTGCACCAATCGATCCGGTACATTTTTCTTAGATCAGTAAAAATGTGAAGTAAAAATCGACCAGAAATGGAGCTGCTCACCTTTTGCTGCAAATTCCTCAATTAAAACCTACTTTTAATTTAAATATACAGTAATATAATTGCTGAACTATTGCGCTACAAAATGCTTATAAAAACAAATAAAAATCTACTTTTCTTGCTGTTTTGAACTGCAAAATCTTTAATATCTTCCAGATTATAACTATAGGCCATTTCGACTTCAACTGATAAAATGGAGAGTCCTGCTAGTCTTTCTTTTGTCATAGTTGACCTTAGATGGTTCTTTATGAGCTTTAACTTCGAAAAACTCTTTTCGACACTGACAACAGTTACTGGTATTATCAAAAGAATACGCAATGCAGTTTCCCTGTTTGGTTAAATTTCCTTTTAAATTGCGGTCATGAATTAGCTTTAGCATTTCTTGTGGTCGAGATTTTTGTTCAACAAGTGGGCACAACAATTTTTATTCTTAAAAGAGTTCCACTGCATCAATATCGGATGCATCATTCGCCGTCAGAATATTTCCAAATCTTTGCAATGTTGGAAGAGTGTTCCGGACGTCCAGCTAACTAAGGAGCTAGTTTCATACAAAATTAGCTTGAAATGTGAGCTATGAAGTTCTATTTTTCCAAAACGATGTTGTATCGAATTTATAGCTGCGTATATAACTGTGCTGAAAAAGTCCATTTCAAATCTTTTTTTCTGGATTATGGAGCGGTGTTTTTTCTTTACTTTTATAATCTTTTTTTTTTTTTTTTTTTTTTTGACTTTTCACTTGTTCTTCTGTAGAAAATTCCGAAGTTATTTCCAAGATAGCTGAAAACTCGCATGCTGCAAATTTTACTTCAGCAAATCTATAATTCCGATTATCTTTTGAAAACTTCAATTCACCCGAAAGTGACGTAACAGCAATCTGTGTTGTAACGTATACTCTATATTCACTTTCCTTTTGATTTTACTATCTCTGGTTATTTTATTTTACTATGTAAATTATCTTCTTACTTAACGAAATATTATTTCACCCGCTGAATGAGATCTGGCAATGAGTGTAAGTCATGACGTGGTGGTAGCTAGTATATAGGCGCGTTCATCGAGACTTAGAAAAGAGCTTTTGTTGTTGTTATGAGAGAGCGTTGTTGTCTACGGAGAGCGTTTATAATACGAGGAGAGATTGTGTTGTTATGAGGAGAGATTCTTCATTAGTGTAAAACAAGTTGTGTGTGTGCTTTAGTTGACCAAGAGTCTTATAATAAAGAAGTTACTGTAAGTTAGTCTTTCTCAATTCATAGTTTTTGTCAGACCTCTGTCTGGCTGTTAGGTTTATAACATTTATTCATTACCATAAATAACCAGCGTTAAGACTTTGTTTACGTTCGTAATTAACTAGTAACAACCTTTTGAATTCACTATTTTGAAGCTTAGTGCAAGTATATCATTAGCTAGCTGGTAGGAAGAGAATCATTCATATGAATTAGCTTAGCGTAAAGATAATAAAGCTAATTCATTATAATTGGCGCCCGAACTTTTCTCGAACACGAGATCTTGACGTTTATTATCCATGTCTTCCTTACCTGAGACAACTTCAATTTTCTACCCCAAGGCAAGTTCCGAGGGTAATGGTGTTTTTTTGGACAATTTGCAAGAAGCCTGTGGGTCTGACTTTGATGTGAATGATCTACACGCACCCCGGCATTCTTCACCATTTCGTAATATACCAGCTTCCTATTACTCTGAGTCGCGGGTCGTTCCTGAGGGAGTTCAATCCTCTCAGCGAAGCAGATTGCTTGCCCATTTCGTGCCGCATGCAGGAACAATTCATTTCAATGGTTTGGAGGGGTCCTTAAAGTTCCTCGAAGATCTGGAAGATCATTTTGATCTATATAATATTCCTGAAGACTGCAAGGTCCAAATCGCCGGCACTTGCTTGAGGGATGCCGCTAAGACCTGGTATCGGCAGTGGAGAGTGTCGAACCCGGATTCTCATTATGAGAATTTCCGTGCAGAATTCTTGGAGGTCTTTCCTTTCGGCCTCAGTCGAGCTAGCCTTGCTGAACAGCTTTTTTCACGTCAGCAAGGTCCCAATGATAGCCCTGTTGCATTTGCGTTGGAGACTACACGCTTATATAACCTATGGGATCCACATGCCAGTCATGTTGACATGTTGGATACCCTCGTGCAGCAGCTCGACCCATTCTTACAAGATTTCCTTGAGGTTCGACATCCTGCCACAATTCATGAATGCCTTCTCATCATACGCACGTATGAAGAGCGACATGGCAAACATGGTTCAACTCACCATGCTCGGGCACCCCGCGAGGCTTATTACGACAGCCCTCAGCGGCATAATAACTTTTAGCGCGAGCATACACAAGTGCACACCCAAGCTTCATACGTTCCACCACACAGAAGAGTGGCAAACCAACAGCGAGTTTCTGAACAAGCTTCGGGATATCGTACACCTGCACAGTATGCTCGACCCCGTTTCAATCAGCAGCATTCGGAACGTTTTCATGCTCAGGGCAATGATAATTTTTCTGCCCGTGCTGAGGGCAGACGTAAAGGATATGAAAATGTCAACAGACACGCGGAGTTCCCGACGCAGGTTTCACGCAATTTTCCTCATCGTGAAAATTTTCCCGATACCCGGCAGGGTCGAATTTTCAGACCACATGATAACACAACCAGGATTCCTTTAAACTTCCAAAGGAAGTAGACCAAGGGTCGGTCCTGCTTCCTGATACCAAGCATTCTGACCCTAAAACAGTATTACTGACTGTTCAAACTCCTCAGTTGCCTGATGTATTCTTAACAATTGAAGATATTATTGTCGAGACAAAGTCCGACACTGGGTCTGAAATATCAGCCCTAAATACAAAGTTTTGCACTGACACTTTTCCTGCAATACACGTTCAGCCTGCAACGCAGTATTTGCGTGGTGCAAATAATGAAATCTTCAGTATCGCAGGAACTGTCACATTATCTTTAGGGCTGGGAAAAGCTTGTTTTACGCATTCTTTCCTGCTTATAGACGAGCTACCTGTGAAATGTCTAATGGGAATGGACTTTATACATAAGTTTCAAATAACTTTGAATTTTGTACAACATGTGATTTCCTTTCCGGAACCTGTCGAAATGGTTCCTACGGTTCCTTTAGATATTACGAGCTTGTTATTGAGTAACCAATTGAATGAGAGGCAACGAGACCAGCTTTCTCTCCTTTTACAGGAAAGCCCTGGTTTATTTTCGGATCAACCTGGTTTCACACAGGTGGTTTATCATGTCATTGACACTGATGGTTCGAAACCAATTGCGACGAAACCTTACCCTTGTGCTCCACATAAAAAACAGGAAATGAAACGTCAAATTTCTGAAATGATTAAGCAGGGCATAATCAGGGAATCCACAAGCGCCTGGGCTGCTCCTGCCTTTTTGGTTCCAAAGAAACAATCCGATGAATTTCGTTTCGTGACAGATTTCCGCAAGCTCAACCAAGTCACAAAAACGATCAATTATCCACTAACTGTCATGTCACATATTTTAAATGACCTGTCGTCAACCAAATGGATGTCAACCTTGGATTTGGCGAGTGGATATTGGCAGGTAGCAGTACATCCGGACTCTGTCGATAAAACAGGCTTTGTGACTCCTTTTGGGGCCTATGAATATTTACGTATGCCTTTTGGACTAGCTTCTGCACCTGCTACTTTCCAAAAGCTTATGGATACGGTTCTCAGACCTGTCCTGGGTCCCCATGTGCATGTCTATTTGGATGACATTATTATCACATCAGAGACTTTTGACGAGCACCTTTCTCTGCTCAAACAGGTGTTCCAACTCATATACAATGCTGGCTTGACGTTGAAACCTAGTAAATGCCAGATAGCGAGGGACGAGATTGTATATCTGGGGTTGAAAATTACTCCCCACGGCTTATTTACTGATAATGAAAAAATTAGGCCTATTGTTGACTTTCCTCGGCCTAAAACAGCAAAAGAACTATCCCGCTTTCTGGGAATGACCGGATGGTATCAGCAGTTCGTCCCCGCTTATGCTACAATCTGTGAGCCATTGTATGCTTTAAAACGTAAATACAAGAAGTTTATTTGGACACCTGAGGCTAACGCTGCATTCGAAACACTGAAGTCTGCATTGACTCAGCCTCCGGTGTTGGCTTTCCCGGATCATACTAAGGAATTTGATATTTATACTGATGCATCCGGAGTTGGTCTTGGTTGCGTTTTGTCGCAAGCTGGGCATCCAATAGCTTTTGCGTCTCGTACTTTAGCCAAAGCTGAACGCAATTATTCAGCTACGGAACGTGAATGTCTTGCTGTTGTGTATGCGCTGAATAAATTTCAATGTTATCTTAACGAATTGACGGTTAACATAATTACGGATCATTCTGCCCTTCAGTATTTGAATTCTGCTAAGCACCTATCTCGAAGACTTATGAAGTGGGCTCTGAAGTTACAAGAGAGCAATATCAAAATTTCGTATCAGCCAGGTCATAAGAATCAATTACCGGACGCATTATCTCGCGTTCCGATTCGTGGGGTCCCCACAGAAACTACTCCTGGATGTCAGCCTTTACTTCTAACAGCTGATATAACATCCAGAGAGCAGATAATGGCAGAATTAATAAATGATCCAGATTTTGGGGATATCTATAATTTTTTGCTTGCGGGTTCGCCCCTACAAAGTGATCCTTCTCTGTCTGGAAGATCACAACATTTTGAAGTAATAGAGGGTCTTCATTATTATACAAAATCTAGGACTACTAGGGCAGAGTTTCGCCCATGTATTCCGCGAACCCTTAGAATGGCCCTTTTAAATGAATTTCATGACAAACCTCTTGCAGGCCATTTAGGTATTCGCAAGACCCGTTGTAAATTGCGGGATGTTGCCTATTGGCCTGGCATGTACCAAAGTGTGCTCGCATACGTTCAATCATGTCACTTGTGTCAGATTAATAATTACCGTAATGTAAGACCGGCCGGTCACTTGAAATCTAGTTCAAGTTCTCATGTGTTTGATATTATTTCAATAGATTTATTGGGACCTTATCCATTATCTGTTAAAAATAAAGCTCGTTATGTTTTAGTACTAACTGATAATTTTTCTAAATGGGTTGAAGTTTTTCCCATTAAAGCCGCTACGGCAGAAGTTATTTGTAATGTCTTAGTTAATAAAGTATTTTCTAGATATGGTGCACCTAATAAAGTAGTTTCGGATAATGGTCCTCAATTTATTTCTGACATTTTTGAAAGAATGTGTGCGAGACTACACATTAAACATAAATTCATTTTCCCATATCATCCCCAGAGTAATCCTGCGGAACGCGTTAACCGCACGCTAGTGAAAATGATTGCGACTTTTGTAATGGATCATCATGAAAGATGGGATGACCATTTGGAGCTTTTTGCGTTCGCCCTCCGCTCGTCTGTACACGAGTCTACTAAAATTACTCCTGCAGAACTTTTTCTGGGTCGCAAAATTAAAACCCCTTTTGAAAATTTAACGGGGATTATCGACGAACTAAACGAGCGACCAACTCCGCAATCAGTACGAGTCATGGCAGAAAAAGCTCGTGTTGCAATGCTAGGAGCACAAGCGGCTCAAGCAAGATATTATAATTCTAGGCGTAGGGAACCAGATCTTGTCGTTGGAGATCTCACTCTCGTGGAAACGCACTTCCAGTCTTCTGTTTCGCATACTTTAGTGAAGAAATTTCCACCCAGCTACGAAGGTCCATATCGGGTGGCAAATATCTTTGAAAATAATGTTGATCTGGAAAAACCTGACAACCAATTTCAATACGTACACGTTGATCAGTGTCGCAAGTATCATGAACGGAATATCGATTTCATAATCAACCCTACTCAACCTTCTGTTCCACAGACTCAAGAGTCTCTATCTCACGATCAACCGCCAGAAATCTTGGACGAACCAACAAACATTTTTGAAGAATCTCCAGTGATTTTTCCTTCACCCTCCCCTCCTCAAGACGGGTTTCCAAACACGCAACCTGATTCTCCCATGAGACCAAGGCTCGAATCGAGTTCTTCGAATACTAGTATCGTTCCTTTCCCTCCAACCATTGCCAAGACTATTGCTGCGCCGTTTCCGGATAACTCTGCACCAACGCGGGCTACTTCTGCTTTGAATACCTCGTCAGAGAGTATTCCTATAGGCAAATCTAAACATCGCCCTGCACGACCACTGAATTACAGCAGCGACTCAGAGGCTTCGGACATTTCTGACTTATCAGTTATGAACACTAAATTTCAGGTTACAAACCGTCCAGCACCACCAAAGGCTGGGCGCAAACGTGACTTGTCTCCCAATCTGCTTCGCCGCAACAGCGACGAAGGCAGAAATCTTTGCATCCGCCCGGGTTTCGCCCCTGGAACCTACGTTCAGGGCAAACAGGGCCGATGCCTGCTGCTACTCTCATGCCACGTGGGCGTAAGCGAAAGCAAACGATGTGGCCGGAGACACGTCCGTTCAAGAGAATACTGGAAGGACACAACGGGCCCCAGCACAAAGGGACTTCATATCAAAAGCCTGGGGGAGCCCGTTCCTATCAGCCGCCAGGATTTCCGGACCGCCAGACTTCTGACGTTCCTGACCGTTCCTATCAGCCGCAAGGATTTCCGGACCGTCAGACCTCTGACGTTCCTGACCGTTCTTCTCATCCTCAAGGATTTCTGGACCCACAGACTTCAGCCGTTTCGGACCGAAGGATTTCCGCCATTCCTGACCGTTCCCATCAGCCGCCGGGATTTCCTGACCGACAGCAGACCGATGTTCCAGATCCATTAAAGTCCCTGAAGAGATCCAAGCCACCTGATTTTACTAGTCCGATTAGGCCTGGAAAACGTTATCGCACTAGAGTTTTTTATGCGTCCTCGAGATAAGTAAGTTCTCGTGGACAGGTTCTTTTCTCAGTTTGTTGTTTTTCCTGCACGACCAGTTGGCGTGTCAGAATTTCTTTTTTTTTCGTGTGGGCCTATGCATTCTTTTTTGTGTATATATGTGTTTTTTTTTTTTATATTTCTTCTATGTCCATCTACTAATTAACTTTTTTTATATATATCTATGTGCTTAGGGGTAAAATAATAAAATTGTTACTGTTAGGCAGCTCCAGGCAATCTTCGCTGCTGATACAGTTGGTATGTATTCACCGAATAATGAGAACGTCATTTGAAATTAAAAAAGTGATTCCTGCTAGGCAGAATAAAAGGAAGGTATGCCGATGCAGGTTTGTTTTGTTCCACACTACACGTTTCACAAATGAATACAGATTTCTTCAATTTGTCATGCCAAGTTTGATAATGTAAATACAGCTACCACCAAACAACAAACAAAAAAGAAGTCGAGAAACGTCATTCAACGAAATGTAAGACTTACACTCCAAAATTGATAGGTTTTTAGGAAACAAAAGAAAAAAAAAAAGAAAGATTAAGGGGGAGATGATGTAACGTATACTCTATATTCACTTTCCTTTGATTTTACTATCTCTGGTTATTTTATTTTACTATGTAAATTATCTTCTTACTTAACGAAATATTATTTCACCCGCTGAATGAGATCTGGCAATGAGTGTAAGTCATGACGTGGTGGTAGCTAGTATATAGGCGCGTTCATCGAGACTTAGAAAAGAGCTTTTGTTGTTGTTATGAGAGAGCGTTGTTGTCTACGGAGAGCGTTTATAATACGAGGAGAGATTGTGTTGGCCGCCCCGCTGGCGCAGTGGTCTAAGCGATGGCCTCGATCATTCGTCCGAACGGGGTCCGGGTTCGAATCCCGGTGAGGCATGGATGTTGTGTTTGTCTTACGGCACTGGCTCTCTCCCTTCCCTGGAACCAGTGACCCTAAATTAGGGACGGGCGACTGCTTATAGCCCATTGAGTTGCTCACGGTGGTCGTTAAACCTCCAATCAAAAAAAAAAAAAAAAAAAAAAAAAAGAGATTGTGTTGTTATGAGGAGAGATTCTTCATTAGTGTAAAACAAGTTGTGTGTGTGCTTTAGTTGACCAAGAGTCTTATAATAAAGAAGTTACTGTAAGTTAGTCTTTCTCAATTCATAGTTTTTGTCAGACCTCTGTCTGGCTGTTAGGTTTATAACATTTATTCATTACCATAAATAACCAGCGTTAAGACTTTGTTTACGTTCGTAATTAACTAGTAACAACCTTTTGAATTCACTATTTTGAAGCTTAGTGCAAGTATATCATTTGCTAGCTGGTAGGAAGAGAATCATTCATATGAATTAGCTTAGCGGAAAGATAATAAAGCTAATTCATTATAGTGTGTCAAAGTTTATGGATTTTAATCGTTTACTCATTAGATATATGATGCTTAATATGTCATACCAAATTATAATAGAACTTTTAAATTTGAAATTGCAAATACTTCTCAAAAGAGCATACGAATCAGATCTACAAAGGCGTTCCATAAAAACTGAGAGTAACTTTTCTGAGTTGGCAACAGTGCATAGGGGAAAAATAACCTCGCAGACGACTAACTGAATTAAGGAAGTATCTATGGCAACAGTTATTAGTCGTGACAGACGATTCTGGCTTTGCCATTGCGCAGTTTTTTAAGGTACGTCTGCATTTTTATATACAGATATTGAGATGATGCAAAGATTAGAAATGAAATGCGTTGTGTGATAAAAGTTTTCAATCATTTGGGTAAAACGGCTCCAGAAACAGTAGATTTAATGAAAAAACCTTACAAAGATAAATGTTTGGGTGAGTCAACGGTACTTAGATGGCACCATGATTTCAAAAAAAGGACGATTGTTGACACAACTCGCTCCTAGGCCTGGTCGACCTGAAAGTTTTGTTACGGATCGTATTGGCAACACTGTTAAGGAAATCCTTCAAGAAGATCGACGAATGACGTGTGAAGACATAGCAGCGTCAACTAATATTTCAGGAACGTCGTCATTCCGCATTCTACGCGACAATTTACTGTTGCATCGTGTGATCCAGATGGGTACCTCATCTTCTGACGAGAGAACATTGCCCCATTCCTATTTCATGCTGCTGCCCCTGTAACGCATTATTCTAGGCCAGTGGTTAACAAACTGTGCGCCGTGGTTTCTCGGAGACTCCGCCGAAACCAGTCAAGGTCGCCGCGGAATTCTCTTGTTCCTATTAGCCATTATCTTAATATGAGTGATGCGCTGGCAACAATTACTCAATGCGTATTTTCATAGGCCTTTTTCAACCACGAGTTTTGAGGTTAGAACCGCTTCATTTTTTTTTTGTCCTGTTTGAATAATAATTTATTAGATTTGATTTGTAATACTGTGACTTTTATTTTGTATACTTGTGACAGATACACCACAAGAACATTCAAGAGCGCCTGCGTGCTTCACCGCGCTTGGCGCAGAAAGGTCTTTTAGTTTCCAGATATGCGTCAGCTGCGGCTTTCTACGCAACAACCTCCACTTATCAGACCACGCTGGCAGATAATTCACGACAATACTTCCGACGAGCGGGAAGATAATTCCCTATGTAATTAAGTTTAAAAAAAAAAGGAGAAAAACGGCATTCTGCTACATAGCTCTAAAAGTTGCTTCATTGAGTAAATTTCTCAAATTTTTCTAATGATTTCACCAATTTCCTGAACACCATATACACTGACGGAAAAAAATCCAAACACCAAGCAGGAGTTGTGTTAGGCAAACGACAGTTGGTAGGCTGTGAGAATACATCTGTAAGATGACGTCTATGCATATTTCGCGCTCGGTGCATACGTGTGGCGCTACTAGCGCCCCTCGGAACTTGCAAAGCAGGTTTGATGTAAATACGCGCTGTAACGTTCGTGAGCGTTAGTTATCTTTGAGATTCGACGTAGGGTGTTGATGTTAGTCAAGAATGCCTTTAAGAAGACGAAGTATAATGTATTAGCTTTATTTACTTTCCGCTAAGCTAATTATTATGAATGATTCTCTTCCTACCAGCTAGCTAATGATATACTTGTACTAAGCTTCAAAATAGTGAATTCAAAAGAGTGTTGTTACTAGTTAATTATGAACGTAAACAAAGTCTCAACGCTGGTTATTTATAGGAATCAAATAAATGTTATAAACCTAACAGCCAGACAGAGGTCTGACAAAAACTATGAATTGAGAAAGACTGAACTTACTGAAAACTTCTTTATTTCTAAGACTCTTGGTCAACTACGGCACACACAACACTTGTAGAACAATAATAAATAATCACTCCTCGTATTATACATGCTCTCGCTTAACGACCACAAGCTCTCCTCATAACAACACACAAGCTCTCCTCATAACAACACCCCCACTCCCTCGATGAACGCGCCTATATACTAGCTACCACCACGTCATGACTTACACTCATTGCCAGATCTCATTCAGCGGGTGAAATAATATTTCGTTCAGTAGGAAGATAATTTACATAGTAAAATAAAATAACCAGAGATAGTAAAATAAAAAAAAAAGTGAATATAGAGTATACGTTACAGAAGAAGTCATTATCAACAGTTCACGGAGTTGGAACGAGGTCGTGTAATAGGGCTACGAGAAGGTTGATTTTCTTTCCGCAATATTGCAGAACGACTTGGCAGGAATGTAGCCACTGTGCATGATTGTTGGCAGCGGTGGTCAAGGGAAGGTATTGCCTCAAGAAGACCGGATTCTGGCAGGCCACGTGGCACTACTGAGAGGGATGACCACCGTGTACGGCGTATGGTCGTGGCGCATCGTACCGCTTCTGCGGCAGCAAAGCGAACTGCAGTTGCCACCTCAGTGACACAACGAACTGTTACAAATCAGTTACTTGAAGGACAGCTCCGAGCCAGACGCCCTGTAACCTGCATTCCACTTACTCCAAACTACTGCCGTTTGCGACGTCAGTGGTGTCAAGCTAGAGATCATTGGAGGACAGAGTGGAGATCTGTTGTGTTTTCTGATGAAAGCAGAGTGTTCCTGGGTGCCAGTGATGGCTGTGTGTTGGTTAGAAGGAGGCCAGGTGAGCGCCTGCAACCAACCTGTCTGCGGCCGAGACACACTGGACCTACACCTGGAGTTATGGTCTGGGGAGCAATTTCCTATGACAGCAGGAACACTCTCGTGGTTGTCCCACGCACCCTGACGGCACAGTTGTACGTCGGTCTGGTGATTCAACCTGTTGTGCTGCCATTCATGAACAGCATTCCAGGGGGTGCTTTCCAACAGGACAACGCTCGCCCACATACCGCTATTGTAACCCAACATGCTCTACAGAGTGTCGAAATGTGGCCGTGGCCTGCTAGATCACCAGATCTTTCACCAATGGAGCACGTATGACACATCATTGGACGACAACTCCAGCGTCACCCCCAAGCAGCATTAACCGTACCTGTATTGATCGACCAAGTGCAACAGGCATGGAACTCCATCCCACAAACGGACATCCAGCACTTGTACGACACAATGCATGAACGTTTGCGTGCTTGCATTCAACATTCTGGCGGTTACAGCGGTTATTAATCTACCAGCATTTCACATTTAAAATGTCTCTTCTCGCGCTTACAATAAGCTGTGATCTTGAAACCTTAATCGATTAAATATATTAGCTATACAAATGTATTGCCGCCATTTCATTCCTCTACAACTATTTTTTCGTGGTGTTGGGATTTTTTTCCGTCAGTGTATTTCCCCGTCGATACCCATCTCCCCGGGAATAATTACCTTGGGTCAATCGTACCCGTCGGCCACTACCAGCTACAGCATCATCAATTGCAGATAGACATGGCTAACTAATTGTGGAGCTTTTACTAACAACTCAATAAATTATTGTGCTTCATCTTCGCCCGCTATACTTGGCTTTGCCATCTCTCATCTACCAACATGTGAATTTCCTAGTTAATTTATTTCTGTTATTACTGCAGGTCAAAATTGTTAGGAAATTTATTTTTGGCGCACTATTTTTTCTTAGCTGGTAAGGGTGCGGTTTCTGCTATTTAAACCTCACCCTTCCCAGCACACATCGGCAGCTCTATTTTTTCGTTATTCTGCTATAAAATACTTTCCAATCAGGGCACCCCTAGCCCCGACTCTATTCCTTCGTTCTTGTTACCGGACAACTCAATGTGAACTGTCTCTAAACCCAACAAATTATCGTATCGTATCGTATCGTATCGTATCGACAGACCAGTTGTTTAGTTCCATCCTGCGAGGCGAACGGACGTAGCTTGTGCGCCGTTGTTTAGTTTGGCGGACTTCGTGAAATTTTTGCTGTTGTTGGGCCACCGTTCAAAATCTATAACTAGACAACAAATTCCAGGGTATTTGTTGTCTACTTATAGGTTTTTGCTCCCGCTACAGGTTTGATTCAATTTTTCTGCCGATGTCCGAATTCTGTTTCAAGATCTCTGAGGAACAAGGAAAACTAAAAAGAGTCTTAAATGGAGTGCTCAGCAATAACAAAGTTCCATCTAATTCTACTACTTCGCGGAAACGCTAACCCCTGGTTGGTGCTGCTGCCGAGTTATTCTTGTATAAAATATGCCCAATAACTCCGGGGAACAGATCTTCCAAAAATTGTTCTAGCTGCTAGGCAGACGTAAAGAAAAATACAGAAAAACCAAAATCATCACTTCTCAACGATATTTCTACTCCTAGGAATTCCAGATGCACTTCTTTACGAAATAAATTTATTTCTAAGTCGTATAAAAATTCGGTATTTCCGAATTGTATTCCTCAGCCATCTACTCTTACGTCATCTGATGAAAACAAGATATCCGATATTCCGTCTACAGATACTAAGCCTCTCATCTCTTCCACGATACTTCTTCCACGACACTTCAAATAAATTTAGTATTTTATTATCCAAAATAAAAAAGTGGTACTAGTTATCCGGTTACAGTTAGTAACCAGAGCACACCCCGTATAGAAACTCCTGTGTCCCTCTCCAAACTTAAAAATTCTTTCACACTGACTACTTCTGGTAATCAGAGCATCCGTACTTTTTTTCCCAACTTCAAAATTCTAGTGCACTGACTACTGCTACTAATCAGAGTCCCCGTATTTCTTTATCCAAACTTAAAAATTATTCTAGTACACTGACTACGCCTTGTAATCAGAGCACCCGTGATTCTGTATCCCTAAACGAAAATTTATTAAGTACACAGGTCATCTCCAATATCTGGTACATTATCATTCGTCCCCTGTAATATTCTTCACAGAGGAAGGAAACCAACACGAAATAAAATACAATAGAAATTCTGAAAATATCCTTCGTCGGAAATCACACAGAAACACATAAAGAAAGCATGTATACACTAAAAAAAACCATTATCCCCTTGCTTTATGAAAATGGAAAATAAAAAAAAAAATACTTGGTTCCTGTCACTTGGATGGCTCGACTCCAAAAAAAAAAAATCAATAAATAAAAAAAAAATAAAAAATCAATGGTAAAAAAAAAAAAACTTTCTTGGAGACAAGGATGCGTGGATATGTGATATTTCGCAGTTTGAGAATAGGGATCGGGCCTTAACCCTCAATATTCCTCGTAGGAGCAGCAACATATCAGCTGTAGTCCGTAAAATCACTGAGTCCCAGAAAGCACCAAGCACTGAGGCAGCTGAAGTACGCTATGGCTACGGGGAGAAATGTTATGTAAAAGCGAAAGAAATCAGTGCACTCAGCACTGAAAGATTTCTTAAATAGTGGTTAAAACTAGAGATACAATTTTTTGTGCATTGAACATTTTGAATACAAAATAGACCGTTAAAATAGAAATGCAAAACATGAATACAGACCGTTAAAATAGAAATGCAAAACATGAATACAGACCGTTAAAATAGAAATGCAAAATACGTGAAAAAAATTATCATATTTTTTTAACTTTAAACAGAATAGTCTTTTTTTTTGTTTTCTTAAAAGATAAATTGTCCTAGGCATACAACTTTTACTCCCTCGGCAGGTAAATAATTTCTGCACATGCACAGCAAGTGCAGAAATGTAACATTCCATTTACTTTGATGTCTTGCTAAGGTTAATTTTGCATGTACACTACGTGCACATGCAGGCAAATATTGTGCTCCGCAGCAGGCAAGTGGTCGATAAAGTATAATCCGTGTGCACTGGGCCGAGCAGTCCAAAGCTACATAGTCACAGGAATTATACGAGATAATTCAGTAAGACCGAAATATGTAATAATGAAACTGCATTTTCATCTCAAATTCGCATGACGACTGAAAAGTTTTCTAGACCACCACGCATCTCCGTGGCGTAGTTGTCTAAGCTTTGGCATCTGGCCATTAGATGGGTTCCAGGTTCGAATCCTGGTGAGGTATAGATGTTGTCTTTGTCTTACAGCATTGCCTCTATCCCTTTCCTGGAACCAGGGCCATTAAATTGTGGACGGGCGACTACTTATAACCCATTGAATTGCTCACGGCGATCGTTGAACACTCAAACGAAAACAAATCTCGAATTATTCCTTAACTTCGCAAATACAGTAATAGCACAAACGCCATAATTTCAGCTGATTATTTATTTTCGGATGAAAAGAGAAGAACTTTTCGTTTCGGAAAACAAAATGTAATCATCGGTGGACCCATGCTATCGCAAAATCTACATTAGGCCAAGGATTTGTGCCTATTAGGCCCAGAATTTATGTACTCTCAACACCTGTCTAAGATCTTCAGACACACCTGTGGAAAAACCTAAACATCCGTGGAAAGATCTCACCACCCGCTTGCTCGAAGGAATTTCTAATTTCTGACAAGCATAATCCTGTTCCGCCTTCTTTTAGGCTCCACGGAGGTTCATAGACCTTGTGACTTGCCTGCCCAGCAGGACGCACACTATATAAAAGCAGATAGCAGCGATAACAAACGTCTGCGTAGCTCAATTGGTAGAGCGACTTATTCCGGAATGAGGGGACCCGGGTTCGAGCCCCGGCGTGGACAAAAATGACGAAAAAATTTACTTCGTTATAACCTCTCTGGTCACGTTTACTTGGGTAAACGTTGAAGTAATATCTCCGATCGAGGAGCCACAGGTTTGAACCCGTGTGCGGGTGGTGTGAGCGGGAAGACAACTCGAAAGTAAAATCCTGACTGAGAGATTGGTTCGCGCGAACAAGTTTCTTTTCTTTCGTTTTGCCTTTAATTTAACACTTACACAACAATGGTTATATGCACTATACATTACAAAGTTATTGCAACACTTATTTCAATAGAAAGTTGTTACAGATACAGAGACGCACAGAATTGTTATGAACATCATTTTTACGAGAGCGCTGACCCAAGGAATTTCCACTACGCAGGCTTCGCTGGTAGGGGGCTAGTCAGAGTCCACAAGGTTTCTCCGAAATTCCAGCTCTCTTTTTAGGTTTGGGCAATCTCCGGAGAGACTGGAGTGTCCACTGTACAATTTTAGCTTGAATCTGGAATTGGCTTTGTCGGAATTATGGTTTTTTGGCTCACTTTCACATTTCCAATCTTTGTGCCATACTTGGCCACAGCTGACATAACTTTCAAATATGTCTGGGTACTTTGACTTGTTGCATTTAAAGCACCTTGTTTCACGCACGAACTCACGAACTCACGAACTGTGTGAATTTTCCAGTAGTTGTTCATCTTTCCTCTCTTGAGGACTGTTCTAAAATCCTCAGGGGATTGCTCAATGAACCAGTGGGCCATCTTTTCTTTTGTTTTAATGGGGAAAAGTGTTCTCAGTTTGTTGGGTGTCTTTAATCCATTCGGCTCGCCAGATCGCTGTCTACAAAGCGTTCCTGTAAGTCTTCGCTTATACCGTATGGAGCCTTCCTTCTGGTCTTCTGACATTCATTTCTTCCTTCAGTAGTTCATTTCCTTCAATTGCCTTTTTCAAGAGTGACAATTTCCTATGCATTCTCAAATTCAACTAGAACTCTTCCGTTTTTGACCTTTCTTACGTTCTTAATGCCTGTCTTGACCTCTTCTGGGTCTACTTCAGCCTGTAATTTCTCTTTAACCTCAAGTGAGGATTGTTTTCTATCCTTAGGATAGATCAGGTAAAAAGTGTTTGCTGAGGCCTTTTATGTACTCTCGACTGAGTTCACATTTCTGGACCCCTTCCGCTGGTTAGTGTGCAAATGGTCAGGACTCTCTTTCATCCAATCTGCCCTTCAAGTAATTAATTTCAATCAGTTGCTTAGTATTCACCTCAAGGATGTGGACCAGGACTGACCGGATCATCCCTTTGGCTGTGTTATTCACTCGATAAGTTGGATTATCAATTATTAAATTATCTCATCAAACTGGGCAAACAATCCGTTGATTGTCTCTGTCTCTGTGCTCATTATATTTTCTTTATATTCTCCCATTTCAACTCTGCTTTGTCTCTCTTTATTCACTCTACTCTTGGCGTAGCCTAGGCTCAGTATCTCCTCATATAGTTGTCTCTAATGTCTCTATCCCTTGCCTGGGAGAAAAGGTTTCTCTAAGCGAAAGAATCTCTCTTTGGTTGTCTCTGGTGTGGATCTTTCCTTAGGAAGGAGCCCCTCGGCCGCGATTAGGTCACCAGAGCTTGGAGACGTGCAATGCAAGACTTTTGAGCTTAAGAGCGCCGTTGTAGCTCTAAAAAGAGCTGTTTTAATTTGGGCTTAACTCCTGCTTTGATCACTCTTCAATAGTGCACGAAGTCGTCGGTCGGTTGGCCTCGCTTGCCAAGCGGAAGAAAATCGGCCGGCGACTGTCTTTGAGGGTTGCTCTGGTTTACAAAGCTCACAGTCATCAGAAAAACGACGGAAAAAATATCGCAGTCCTCCGGGAGATGGTTGAAGGTATAGTAATATATATATATACAGTTAAAATATATGTGAATTCCTCAGCTTACCTAGACTCATGGGAGCCCGTAGCTCAATTTTGAGGAAGGGCAAAAGGTAAAATGCTAAATACAAACAACATATGCAAATCTTTACTGTACCTTTGCTTTATCTAACTGTTTGTACCACACGCACACGTACCTAAATGTAATTAAAAGCCAGAAGACCTGGAAATTACATGAAACAGATGGAAAAACAAAATTTGGCATGTTGAGACAATGACGGACGAAAAAAACTGATCCTTAATTTTGTTCCTTTTGGCCACCTAAAACTCAAGCGAAAGAAATTCCAGTGGTTACTCAATTGCCTATCAAGACGGAAGATGCACTCAAGAAAAGTTCTATAAGAAACTACGCGAGACTTTTGTCCATCAGATAATGGCTATTACACTAGATATATTTTTCATTTCTTAGCTTTTCATACTTTTCCCTACTGTAAATATCTACCACAAATTTTCACTTTTCGTATTGTAAATTTCCGCAGCGTTTACTATTTCTGCTACATTCCCATGAATCTAGAAGTTCAGCAGAAAAAATTTGCAATCAGAATTAGTGATATCGCGAAAACCTTTTCCGTACCTGGGGAAATGAAAAGACATATTCAAATTTCCAGGGAAGGATAACTATCCTCTTTCCCCCATGTGGACGCCTGTGGTTAGAAATACGTGTTTTGGTATAACTATAACTTCATTTGTACTTTGCATTATATGTAAATTATTATTGTATAATATTTGTATTTGCATGTTTGATGATTCATGTGGTTGTCATAGTGTAGTATTATTCATATTTTTTCATTTATGTGTTATATTATTGCATTTCTTACATATATGTATTGTATTTCTCTTGTGTTTGCATATGGTGCGATTAGTATTTGGTTAATCTTTGTTTGGTATAGAAATTGCATGTACGATTGGATTATATGCTCGATAGTTTAACATGGCAAAATAAAATTCAAATACGAGAAGCAAGTGAGAAACTCGAGGGAGATGTTCTGTCTTATTACCCAGTGAATAGGAAATTTTTGAAAGGATCAGTTCTTCAAAAATTTAGTGTAAGCCATTTTCTACTACCTGAGAGGAAAGTGTTAAGAATTGCTTGAGTCATTGTAATTCAGTATTAATTTCATGATTATCAGATTAAAACCTTATAAGTTTTTCATCGTCAGTAGAAATACAGAAGCGTCATACACTCAACTCGACGTGACACCTGTCTGCCTTCCAAATGGTAATTTCAGAGCGTTTACTTTCTTTATATCATGGAAAGCGGGTGTTAATCTAGTTCTGCTAGGGTCTGTCACGGTCTCTCACATGGTATTCTTTTATTTCCTTCAAAAGTAGGACAATCAGAAACGCAAATATTTGGAGTTTTGCCTTCGGTCAGCGTGCACTGTCTCATCTAACTTGACTTAAAATCACGACTTTATCTCTATATGAATAACTTCCTTCTTTAACTTAATACCGAAGAGACGAAAATAATTCTAACTATTTGTCCACCACCTTCAAGATCGTAACAGTAAACTATAATTACAAATGTATTACATTCTGCGCTAATAAAAATCGGCTTTTCAAAAGAAATCCCGCATCATTGCTGGTTTCATGTTTAAATTCCAGACCAAGCTCCGTTAGGGCAAGCTCAAATGTTTCATTATGTTTTTTTGCATTGTGGGTTTAACGACCATCATAAGCAACTCAATGGGCTGTAAGCAGTCGCCGGTCTCTAATTTGCGGCCACTGACTTCAGGGAAAGAAGAGAGCCAGTGCCGTAAAACAAATACAACATCTATGTCTCACCGGGATTCGAATCTTGTGAGGTTTGGCTCTCCTTCCCTGGAGTCCGTGGTCATAATTAGAGACCGGTTCTACACATCCTCTGTCGGGGAGAAGTCGTGGGATCCCGCTGTCCATGGCATCTCCTGAACAGCACTGTCTGCTGAAGGTATAGGGTGGGCGGGTGTTACCTGTTTAAAACTGGGCATCAGAGATACCACAGAGATACGACAATAAATGGGCTGCTGCACTTCAGTGACGTATCGTAGTGCTCTCTTTGTACCCACTACGAGTACGAGAAGTGCACATCTGTTAAAACTGATCGCGTTCTAAGACATACAAACATGCCATCAGACTGAGGAGGTTTATGGCTCCCATGGATGGGGTAAGATCACCCGGTGACCACGTCGTCACTATTCAATCAGTGATCGTTGGTACTCCCACTGAAACTGAATTCCTCGTTGAATAGGACATAGTTCCTTGTATTCCACCACACGCACCTAGCACGACAGCACTGCAACGTTGCACGATGATGTACAGTGGGGAGTTGAATGATTTTTACTGCAATGACTGGCGAGAGGGAAAACCTTTTTATTACAATCTCAGGAGGCATCGCTTAGTTCATTGGGCCACCGAGACGGCTTCATCATTTTAATGTAGGCTTTAAAGAGCGACACAACTTGTGTTATCGTGATTTGATGGCATGAAATTGTTTTTCCTTTTTACTCCTGTTACGTATTAAGGACGTAAACAATATTAAATCGGTATGTCTATAATTTAATGTTCAGCTCAAAAACGAGCAGAGAAGAACATAAGCAAGTTGCATTTGCAATGTAGATCTATCCAAATCTGTGAGGATTTTCTCCTTAATCACCGCATTAGAACCAGAAAATAATGTATGCACACATGCGAAATCATCCTACTAAAAATCTGACTGCGTCATAAATAGCGATAATTTTTATCATTCCTAATATACTGCTCTATTTGACAACAATTGTGGCCCATATTTGTCAGAAAGGTCGTATTGAACATGGTGAAACTTTTAAAAGGTTACAATTAGGCGTCCTTAATTATTCAGTCAACCGTAACAGTTAAGAATAACTGTTACGGTTGACAAAATATAAAGTGATAGTGCATTAAAGATATCTTCCTACGTATTATACTTAAGCGGAAAATGTAAAATAAACAATGGGTATTCCCAGGTGATTATTTTCTACACCAAAATACAGAAATCTCAGTTGTCAAAATCCTTCTATCACTTTTCTACATAGTAACTGAAATGTTCTTTCAGTTGAACTTTCCAAGATCTCATGGTATGATATAGAGCAGAATAGCAAATCAAAAAGAAACCTTTAGTTTTATACCTTTCCTTTTCATTGTTGATCTCTTTTATTATAGGTAATTTATTCCAAAAGGTCACTGTTGTCTTGGCCATTGCTGTAGTGTTTTGTGAAGAGCCGTATTATTCTTTAGTTTTCTTCATATTGATGAATTATTGAAAAATACATTGTTTGCAGATAACACTGGTCAACAATGAAAATGTTTCTGACTTGAAAATACTAATTTCGTATTGATTTCAGTATGTTAAAAACAAATATGTCATTTAAAAGGCTTAGTTAGCTCTCATTTCCGAGATATAGCCCATTTATGATGTTTTAGGATATGTACGTATATGAAATGAAGTTGTAACGTACCAGGAGATGTGACGTACCTGCCAGAAGGACGCACACGACATAAAGACAGATAGGAATCAGAATAAAACGTCCGCGTAGCTTAATTGGTAGAGCAACTTATTCCGGAATGAGTGGACCCGGGTTCGAGTCCCGGCGTAGGATAAAAATGACGGAGAAATTTACTTCATTATAATGGCGCCCGAACTATCCGGATGACCCGACCGTTCAAAATCTCGCATTGGTGTGATGTTATTTCCACACCGCGAGATAGGAAAAATAAGAGAATCCCTTCTCCAGCACTTCGAAAAAAAAAAAAATAAGGGGGAGATGATGTAACGTACCAGGAGATGTGACGTACCTGCCAGAAGGACGCACACGACATAAAGACAGATAGGAATCAGAACAAAACGTCCGCGTAGCTTAATTGGTAGAGCAACTTATTCCGGAATGAGTGGATCCAGGTTCGAATCCCGGCGTAGGATAAAAATGACGGAGAAATTCACTTCGTTATAAAGTGTGTGGCGCTTTGAGCTGCTAATGAAGGTAGCTCGTAAAGCAAATACAGGGGTTGGCAAACCTGAGAGCGGGAATGAAGAGTCACCGTGGATCTTCTTTTGTTCATTAATAACTTGTTTTAATTCATTGTCTGTTTACAGCTTGCTTGTAGTGAAAGTTATAGTGTCGTTCTTTTCTTTGTTGCAGGTTGATTTTGTGGTCATACTTAAAAAGCCAGGATACCACGTCAATGCTTAAACAAATCTGACAATGTTTGTCATGTTTGTGGTGATGGAACATTTACCGCCCAGAAATTCCCAATTACTTCACTCTTGAAGACAACCTACCACCATTATTTTGGTATGAAAGTAGGGGATCAAGACAAAACGCGGTCACCACATGTTTGCTGCAATTATTGTTCTATGAATCTACGTGGATGGATCCGTAAAAACAGACGTTCAATGCCGTTTGACATCCCTATGATTTGGAGAGAGCCGATAAATCATGTAGATATCTAATATTTCTGCATAGTACCTCCGATTAAGACAGATATATCAAGAAAGAGGAAGTTCAGCATGAAATACCCCAACATCCCGTCAGCTATCCGACCAATGCCACATGAGGACGATCTGCCTGTACCAAATCCACCAGAGTAGTACAGTCAGGACTCAGATGAAGAACAAGACAGTACGGAGGCGACATCATACCCATGCCGCGAGGCTTCGACATCACAGGACCCTGATTTCGCACCTGAGTCAATGGGTGAGCCACACAGACTTACCCAAAGCGAACTAAGTGATTTAATTCGAGACCTGGGCCTTCCAAAAGACAAAGCCGAGCTTCTATGTTCTAGGCTCAAACAGTGGAATCTTCTAGAACGTAATGTTAAAGTGTCAGTATACAGGAGTCTGGTGAAAGATTTGCTTCCATATTTTAAACAAGATAATAACCTAGTTGCCTGCTGTGATGTGAATGGTTTGATGACAGCTTTGAATCTGGAGCACAAGCCACAGAATTGGAGGCTATTCATAGACTCATCAAAGCTCAGTTTAAAAGCTGTATTGCTACACAACGGCAATTCTCTTCATTCAGTTTCTGTAGGCTATGCTGTCCATATGAAGAAAACATATGCCAATATGAAATTAGTTCTGGAAGCAATTAAGTACACAGACCACCAATAGCATATCTGTTGAGACCTGAAGGTGATTATATTGCCGGGCATGCAGTTGGGATACACCAAGTACTGCTGTTTCCTGTGTGAGTGGGACAGTCGGGTTAGATCCTCACACTACACAAGAAAAGACTGGTCTCCAAGGGAAACTCTGTGACCCGGCGAAAAGAATGTCCAGCACAGTCCTCTGGTTGATCGAAGCAAATTTCTTCTGCCCCCTTTACACATCAAACTCGGTCTTATGAAGAACTTCGTAAAAGGGATGAACAGGGATGGAGAGGCTTTCAAGTACCTGAGAGACAAATTTCCACTGCTGAGTGAGGCTAAAGTGAAGGAAGGAATCTTCATTGGTCCTCAAATTCGTGAACTTCTTGTGGATGAAAACTTCGAGCTAGTCCTCTAGGGCAACGAGCAACCAACTTGGGAAGCCTTTAAAAATTTTGTGCATGGCTTCTTGGGCAACCGAAGAGCGGTAAATTATGTAGAGCTTGTAAACAACCTTCTAGACAAGTATAATCGCTTAGGCCGCAACATATCCCTCAAAATGCACTTTCTGCACTGTTATCTAGATTTCTTCCCAAAAAACTGCAATGCAGTGGGTGATGGGCATGGTGAGCGGTTCCACGAAGACATTTTAACAATGGAACGAAGATATCAGGGTCGGTGGAATTGTTCCATGCTTTCAGACTACTGTTGGACATTGACAAGAGATGCACCAGAACAGGATTACAGGCGACAAGCAAAGAGAAGGCGCGCTTATGTGTAGGCCCCTATGTCTGTATTTCATGCAGTAATTTCAATTCGTCTGTGTTTTTGTCGTTTGGTTTATTATATTTTGTATGACTTACGATTGATTGAATGAAAATAACGTTCATTTACATTGCAGTAGTATAATATAATACTGTTGAAAATTGTTTTTCGCTATAATTATATATAGATGAATAAGTTGTGTATCTCCGAAACTAGAGTTAATGAAAAAAAAAACTCTTATCAGATTCGTTTTCTTCAACGCGAAATCAGTAAAGTTCAACTACTTTCATTAAGGAAACATAGTTTTTTTTTTGGGTGTTCAGCAGTGTAATCAGTGTTCTTTGAGTTGTTAGTTCCTTAAATTTATACCCGCAACTACAACCTGAGCTGAGCCCTGATGTGGAGCACCGATGCGATGTTCGTGTCCTAGGACGGTTGCGTTTACCTTAATACACCTAGAATCTTAAACTAGCGACTGAAAACTGCCTATAAACTGCCTATAACCTTAGGTGCCCTCTGTGGTTGTAAACCTTTGAGCAACAAGTTTAGGAAGAAAGAAAAAAACTTTAGCATGGATCTCAAAAATTTATTGGAGGGGCTTCGCGGAACTACACGGATAGACATAGAAAATTCCACTTGAAATTCAGAGGGTGGGTCGAACGTTTTCCAATATTTGCATAACCGCATGTGCTGCGGCGGGTATGCCACGTGTTTAAATTAGCTCAAATCGCGCATTGCAGTCAGTCGAAAGTGATATAAAGTGGCAGTCGTTGCTGTGAACAGCATTTCGTCGTTCTGTCTGTGGTTGGGACGCCTAAAAGATGAACAGCCCCAACCGGCTAGTTAGGGAACTTTTGCTGTACGAGTTTGAACTCGGCCATAACGCTGCTCAAGCAACACGAAGCATTTGTCATGCGAAAGGTTAAGGTTCCGTGGACCACAGCACCGGAACCAGATGGTTCAAGAAATTTTGCTCGGGTGACAGAAACCTCGACGATCAGTCAAGGTCATGTACGCCGCGATCCGTGGATCCGGTGGCCGTACGCCAGACTGTAGAGGCAAATCTGGCAACCAGCACTCGGACGTTATCAGGCGACCTGGCCACATCACAGATCGCCGTCGATCGCCACCTTCAGTACATCGGCAAGTTCTACAGGAGCTCCCGCGCCGGCTGAAGCAAACCGCCGAGTGGGAGTGTGCGTGAAACTCCTGGAAAACGCGCGCGATATAAGTTTCATCGAGAGAAATGTTACGTGCGATGAAAGGTGGGTCTACTTCCCTAATCCTAACACACAACGGCAGTGGTTGAGCCCACGCCAGCTTCCTGAACCTGTTGTCAAACGTTTGCGCTACGAGCACAAAGTGATGCTCTGCGTCTGGTGGCCTCTGCGTCTGGTGGCCTCTGCGTCTGGTGGCCATTACAGTTTTGTTCCAGAAGGTCGCACCATCGACACCATCTTCTACTCTGAACAGCTGGAGCGGAGGTATGCCATTTTGGAGGAAAAGTACCGGCACTGGTGAACAAAAAACGCGCTCTCCTACAGCAGGACAACGCTCGGTCTCATATCGCGCGAACGACCCGGGCGAAACTCCAGGAACTCGAGGGCATCGAACTGATGCCCCACCCAGCATATAGTCCGGATCTTTCCCCGTCGGAATATTACTTGTTCCCGTTCATGGCCCACTTCCTCCGCGGGCGGCACTTCAACAAACAGGAGGAGGTGTGAGCTGGTGTGAAGGAGTTCTTCGCCTCGAAGGACAAGAGTTGGTACCTTCGCGGAACCAAAGAAATGGCAGACAGATGGCTAAAGACGGTGCAACACGGTGGCCTGTACTTTGAATGCCAGTCAGCTTTCGCCGTAAAGGTACGTATGAAGACATAAAATGATCCAAATATTG
Source organism: Macrothele yani (assembly GCA_039090855.1). Taxonomy (NCBI): domain Eukaryota; kingdom Metazoa; phylum Arthropoda; class Arachnida; order Araneae; family Macrothelidae; genus Macrothele; species Macrothele yani. Next base: position 43,759,609 of record CM077001.1, read on the forward strand.
CAAAACGTTCGACTCACCTTCTTTAAAACGAACCCTACTGTATATGTAGACATACGTGTGTGGGGAAGAAGTGTTTCATTTTTTTTAAGTATTACACGAATGCGATGGACGAGGAGACAGTATAATGTGGTGTGAGTCAGAAAGTAGTATGGCCAGCATGATGAGTTACATATATCCAGCAACATGGTGTGGCGTCAAGTGGAATAGTCCTTAGATGGTGTCTTGAGGTATGTGTGACCAAACGTCGTTGACTTCTCTCCAGATTTCTAATACATTAAGGAGTGAAATCGTCTGTGAATGACGTTCTACACGTTCTCTATAGCGAAGAAGTCTGGGGATCGCGCTGGCCATAGTATCTCCTGAACATTACTACCTGCTGATGGTATAGGGCAGGTGGGTGGGCGGGCGTTGCCTTCTTAAAACTTGGCATCAGAGATACCACAGAGAAACGACAATAAATGAGATGCTGCACTTCACCGACGTATCATCGAGCAGCTCTTCTACCGGTATGCGTACGAGAGCTAAACATCTGTTGAAACTGATCGAGTCCCAAAATATACCATCAGACTGAGGAGCTTTATGGAGCCCATGGATATTGCAAGACCTCATCTCGGTGACCACGTCGTCCCTAGAGTTTCAATCAGTGAACGCTGGTACTGCCACAGAAAATAGATTTCTCGTTGAACACAACATTATTCCATGTATTCCACCACGCGTATCTGGCACGACACCTCTGCAGCTTTGCACGACGATGTACTGTACGATTATGAGTGGTTGTTGCCGCCATAACTGACGAGAGGGCAAACTTTCCTCAGACAATATCAGGTTCACAGTCCATGTCGGTACCGGGATGTACATAGCTGCCTCTACACGACATCGAATGTTGGTTGCTGTTAAATGTTCATCCGTCCATCCAACCACACTGTGTCCCCATTAGGGTGACAGTTGCATCCCGATGAATTTCCACCTCGATGTGACGAAGGATCATATGATGAAGCCTCTGGTATAAATGTTCTTGCGATGGTAGGATTCCAAATGACGTCGCCAAAACATTCTCACTTCTTGCACGTACTTTCGTCACCGATATTACTCCGATGCAGTAGTCCACACTCCCAAATGAGGACGACCAACCTTAACTATGCATAGCATCTATGCACTTTTGTCTCCCTCACCTTTCACGTAATTGTTTCGCAACTGCGATATTTACATAAAACTATTGTCAACATACACTATATTAACAAAAGTAACCGGACACCCCTTCATTAGCAAATGAACTGATCTTCTGATTTGTTAAGATGAGCGGTACAGCTGCAAACGGTATAAAAACAAGCCTGCAGCTGACCGCGATCATATCGCACTGTTAGGTTGAATGACAATGTCGCGGCGAAAGACGACTGGTTTTGAGAAAGGAAAATTTGTTGGGTGCTATATTAGTGGGCTATCCATAAGAGAAACTATAACAAAGTAAATGTCTCCGTCCTTTTTGTTCACGCCCGTGCTCGAACCCGGGTCCCCTCTTTCTGGAATAAGTCACTTTACCAATTGAGCTACGCAGACGTTCGTTCTGACTGCTATCTGCCTTTATGCCGTGTGCGTCCTGCTGGCAGGTACGTCACATCTCCCCTCCCCTCCCGAAAGAGGGGCGGAGGCATGGCCCACGGTTCAGCTGTGACCATAAATCGTTGCAGGTAGCCATCCGCTGTAGAGCGTGCTTGAGAACTCCAAGTCAATCTAATGTGTGGAATGCACCGTCAAACACATATATTTTTCGAAGCACTGGAGAAGGTATTCTCTGATTTTTCCTATCTCGCGGTGTGGAAAGAACATCACACCATTGCGAGATTTTGAACGGCCGAGTCATCCGGGAAGTTCGGGTGCCATTATAACGAAGTAAATTTCTCCGTCATTTTTGTCAACGCCGGGGCTTGAACCCGGGTCCCCTCATTCCCAAATAAGTCACTCTACCAATTGAGCTATGCGGACGTTCGTTCTAACTGCTATCTGCCTTTATGTCGTGTGCGTCCTGCTGGCAGGTACGTCACAAAACCGAGAAGCGTTTAAACATACCCAAGTCAACTGAATGAGTGGAAGACACATGGCGTGCCTGAAGCAGCAAAACATACCGTCAGACCAAAGAAAATCAATGATAGAAGAAGTCGAGACCTCAGGAGAGTCGCTACAACTAATAGACGGAGTACTGCACAAGACCTCAGTGTCCAGGTAAGGGAAAACGCTGGAACCTCTGTATGTACACGTACCATTTGCAGAAAACTTCATTCTATGGATTACAGAGGTCGTTCGGCGGCTCATAAGCCTTTCATCTCCACTCCCAATGCTACTCGTCGTTTAGCATGGTGTAAAGAACATTTATCGTGGACCGTTGATCAATGGAAACGGGTCCTGTGGACTGATGAATCCAGATACACGATCCATCAGTCTGATTTCCGTGTGTAGTGTGACGAGATAGCAGCGACAACGAATGTCCGCGTAGCTCAATTGGTAGAGCGACTTATTCCGGAATGAGGGGACCCGGGTTCGGGCCCAGGCGTTGACAAAAAAGGACGGAGAAATTTACTTCGTTATAATGGCGCCCGAACTTTCCGGCTGACCCGGCCGTTCAAAATCTCGCAATGGTGTGATGTTCTTTCCACACCGCGAGATAGAAAAAATCAGAGAATCCCTTCTTCACCGCTTCGAAAAATAAATGTGTGTGACGTTGCATTCCGCACACTAGATTGACTGGGAGTTCTCATGAGTACATGCTTCAGCGGATGGCTGCCTACCATGATTCATGGTCACGGCTGACCTGTGGGACATGCCACCGGCCCTCTTTCGGGGGTGGGGGGTGGGAGATGTGACGTGCCTGCCCAGCAGCACGCACACGACATAAAGGCAGATAGCAGCGATAACAAACGTCCGCGTAGCTCAATTGGTAAGAGCGACTTATTCCGGAATGAAGGGACCCGGGTTCGAGCCCTGGCGTGGATAAAAATGACAGAGAAATTTACTTCGTTATAGTAGGTACGGTGGCAGACTGGGAAACGCTATTTGCCACAGTGTAATGTCCCTACGGTCAAGTTTGGAGCTGGCAGTGTAGTCGTATGGGGATGTTTTTCGTGGTATGGTCCCGGGCCATTGGTTATCGTTGACAAACCTGTTAACCAGCACGTCTACCTCGATATTCGGGCCAATTATGCCCTACCAACTCTGTGACGATACTATGGAACCGAGCCTTGTTGGTACCAGCAGGATAATGCACACAGCCATATAGCAAGGACTGTTACGTCGTGGTTTGACGATAATTCCGTATCGTGTGTGGACTGGCCAGCACAGAGCCCTGATCTTAATCCCATAGAGCACCTATGGGATGAAATAGAGCCCCGCATAAGAAGTTTGGAACCCAGGCATACTAGTAAGCAATAGTTAGCGGCAGCATTATGTACTGAATGCAGGCGCATACCTATCGCCATGTTCCAAAACCTTGTCGAAAGCATATCTCGAAGGGTCAATGCATGCATTAAGGCCAAAAGTGTTTCTCTTCAAGGAGTCCGGTTACTTTTGTCAATATAGTGCATCTCTACCAGTTTGCGTATCGCTCCGACGAACAATTCCTGGTAAGGCACTTTCTATGGTGAGAAGTGTGCAAATGATGCTAGCTAAATAACAATAAAACCATAACATTCTTCATCGCAAGCTGAAAAGCTGATCTCCTTTGAAAACGTATTCATCGTAGAGATAGTGCACAATTCTCCAGTATAACTCGTTGGATAATTCCAGCTACTTCAGTACATCGTCAACTTTGGAAATATCACACATTTATTTATACTCTTTGCTATATATTGTATTAATTCCGTTTCACTTTATTAGTAGCATCACTTTCCTCTATAGGTTAAAAATTGTTCAGGTTTTTGGTGGTGTTATATAAATTAAACGCGACTGCAAGTATTTTTCACTTTTGAGTAATCCATGAATTTAGAGGAAATCTAGATCCACGTTTCTAAGAATTTGTCAATGCTCAAACTTTTGGCAACGTCCTCTGTAAATATCTTTTTCTTTAGTCCAACTTCGTTGGCTATATGCAGGATTCATGCTGTGTGACAGAAAGTCAAGATGTGTAGAATTACATAACGCTGGGTATGAGAAAGTGAAGATGTAAATTTTGGACACTATAATATACAGTATTTTCGTAGAAAAACGAAGTGTGCGATCCAGGCTCACAGGAATTTTACCATACTATTTGCAAAGCAAAAAGAAGAAAGTTAAGGAAACATATGGCTACTTTTCCGAGAGAGTTGATCATGGTGGACCATATGGGAGGCAAGAGGGGCATTTCCCCCCCCCTCCTAAAACCAAACCATGCCTTTTCTTTTCTTTGATGGTACTAAAGAGATTTTCACGATTAAAGTAATTGTGACTGCTAAATTTTCTGTAGAATTCCTGGACGTGTGTGCATGCTGAGAAAATTGCATAAACGTTGGGAATTTCTAGAAGGAAAAGCGGAAATTTATAGTAGAAAACAATAATAAAATTTTTCATTGCATGTTAAACAGCAGCATAATTACGTACAGTACAGAAATGTCTGAAAGGATCAGCAGTGAAAAATATGTCTTTCTCTGCAACAACTGTTTATTGTTGAGCAAAGGTCTCTCGAAGGTTTTCTTAAAAATTTATTTTCAGAGTACTGTTTCCTTCCGGATGACCAATTGCGTGATCTCTGTAGTTTCGTGGTGCATGTGACACAGTTAGGCAAATTGGCCAAAAGAACGACAAAGTAGTTTCTTTATTTTCCTAGCATGCTGTCAAGTTTTATTTATCCGGTTTTTTAACCGTAGGTTGAAGACGTGTATATGCTCCCCATGTGTGTAAATTTCGAACTAAAATCAGACCGCTCTGAACCCCTATAAATTAATTGCGAACTTAGAGCCAAGACCTCTATGTGTAAATTGCAAACCAACTTTTCTGCACCCATTCTGACGAAATCAAAAAATAAACCAGTATAAAAAAATAATGTTTAAAATAATGTAAAACAATTTAAAGCAATATGTTTTCACGAAAACAACAAAACTAGTTTGTCATCCTTGCGCAGGGGCCATGTTAATTTTTTTCCTGTAATGTTTCATATTTATCAAACAAAGATCTTCGCTCTTTCCACGTTTATAAGTTAGTCACGGAAAAAATTCTCATTGGCCGCCACCTGGAGTCGAACCCAGGGTCTTCCAGTTACGCGCCAGATATGCTTCCGCTACACCACAATTGCCTCGAATTTCTCCAGACACACACAATCTAACTGCCAAGCCAATTTGGCAGGTATAACGAAGTAAATTTCTCCGTCATTTCTTATCCGCACCAGGATTCGAACCCGGGTCCCCTCATTCCGGAATAAGTTGCTCTACCAATTGAGCTACGCGGACGTTGATTCTAATTGCTATCTGCCTTTATGTCGTGTGCGTCCTGCTGGCAGGTACGTCACATCTCCTGGTATACGTTACATCATCTCCCTCTTATTATTATTATTTTTTATTTTTTTTTTTTGAAGTGCTGGAGAAGGGATTCTTTGATTTTTCCTATCTCGCGGTGTGGAAATAACATTACACCATTGCGAGATTTTGAACGGTCGGGTCATCCGGATAGTTCGGGCGCCATTATAACGAAGTAAATTTCTCCGTCATTTTTAGTCTACTCGTGATTCGAACCCTGATCCCCTCATTCCGGAATAAGTTGCTCTACCAATTGAGCTACGCGGACGTTTTATTCTCATTCCTATCTACCTTTATGTCGTGTGCGTCCTGCTGGCAGGTACGTCACATCTCCTGGTATACGTTACACAGGTTGCTTCTTGGAGCCCCGAACAATGCTGGGGATTCACCAAAGATGGTAAGCAGCAACTGAAGAAATAATTAGAAGGCGAATGAATAATTAATACAGACATTTAACGTGGACCATGATCATCAAGCAAAGATCTTCACTCTTTCCGCGTTTATAAGTGAGTCACGGAAAAAATTCTCATTGGCAGCCACATGGAGTCGAACCCAAGGTCTTCCAGTAACACGCCGGATATGCTTCCGCTACACCACAGCGGCCTCGAATTCCCCCAGACTCATACACGCTAACTGCCAAGCCAATTTGGCCGGTTGCTTCTTGGAGCCCCGCACGATGCTGGGGATTCACCAAAGATGGTAAGCAGCAACTATAGAAATAATTAGGTTTTTGACTCCCAGTGGCGGCCAATGAGAATTTTTTCCGTGACTCACTTATAAACGTAGAAAGAGCGAAGATCTTTGTTTGATGATCCTGGTCCATGTTAAATGTCTGTGTTAATTATTCATTCGCCTTCTAATTATTAACACCCCGAATATTCTCTCCTACTGAACATCATTGCAGAAGGTACATCCTTTCATGGCAAAGGTATTTCCCTCTAGTAGTGCAGCTTTCTTTCAGCAGAATGATGCGCATACCATACTGCTCAGATCGTACGATAATTGCGGGCGGAACAAGAGGAAACCTCCAGGATTTGTCCTGACCTCCAAATTTCGCAGACATCAATCCAATCGAGCTTTTGTGGCTTCTGCTGGAACAGCAAATCCGATCTGCGACGGCTCAACCACGTAACTTACGAGAGTTAAAGAATCTGCTGGGAACGTGTTGATATCAGATATATCGACAAAGGTCCTTGAGAAATCTTGTATTGAGTGTACAAATAAGTTTTAAAGCGTTTTTTGTGTGACGTATACCGCTAATTTACATATCCGACATTCCCCCGAAGTGTTGTCATGTGACCGTCACTGCTCCACAGTATAAAATGTGACACAGAAGTCTGTCCAGCGGTCAAACACACTTGCACATCGGTAGGTGAAAGATGGCAAGCGATACTGTATTTATTCCACACTGCATTCGTTACGAATTTCATCAAGGAAAAATGCTGCCAAAGCATGTGCATCGATCTGTTCTGTTCTGGGGGAGAAAATTGTACCGAAAAGGACGTGTGAGTTTTAGTTTAGACATTTTAAAACAGGAGATTTTGATGTTAAACGTAGCGGCGCCCCGCAGAAGGTTGAACACGAGGAACTTCAAGCATTACTGGATGAATATTCGTCTCAAACGCAAAGGGAACTAGCTGAACAACTGGGGGTAACTCAAGAAACCATTTCCAATTGTTTACGTGCAATGGGAAAGATTCAGAAGGAAGGAAAATGGGTGCCACAGGACCTGAGCAGAGGAACAAGGGCGAGCGTGCCATGAAGTGTTTGAATCTGTTGAACAAACTACACCAAAAGTCTTTCCTGTGGAAAATCGGTACGACAATCCCAAACGCAAAAAAAAAAAAAAACACTGGGTAGATCCCGGTGAAGCAAAGATTCATCATGGCTGGAAGCCGTCTGCTGTCCAACCGATGGCGGAAGGTGATAGATAATGACGGCACATATTTTGTTTCGTAAAGGTATCGTCGTTTTTTTCAAATTACATGTTGCAAACGCTTTAAAACTTATTTGCACAATTAATAGCTTCAATGCCTCGCCAATTAAGAGCTGTTTCGGCGGCACGTTGATGATCTACATCATATTATGCAGGTGTTTATAATATTTTGCGGTCTTCGGTGTATTTCATTTTTACATGGAACGAATTTGACTTATTAACCAATAGCATTAAAATGATGGTTTTACTCAGTACTTTTGCTTATTCTCAACTCAGCCTGTCTTTCCGTTCTTGACTTAGTTCGTGATTTGTGAAAACACAGATTTGTCCGTGTCGCAGATTAAAATCGCGCCCCCTCACTCCGGAGTAAGTTGCTCTTCCGACTAAGCTACGCGGACGGAATGTATCGCTGCAGATTCGTCGTCTTGACACGTGCTTTACTGCCGTAGTACGTCACATCACTTACAAAGTGAAATTTCACATATCCGTCAAATTAGCACTGCGAGTTTTCTCCTGCATTGCAAATAGTTTAAAAACTAAAATTACGAGATATTATCTTTATTTTCAACTATAACAGCAAGTACAATAAGACACTACAAAGGATTACAAATGGTATCAAAATATTATTTCAAGCTGTTGATTAAACGCAATCGCAACTCTTTACTGCTATGTTGGTAAGATTTGTTTTCCTTACATTCCCGTTTTCCTCTAGATACACAATAGTGACATTTCTCAGCTCTGTGGCAGCGCAGCAGATACTTAGGTAACTACTATTGGGTCCTCCTGCAGCTATATATTTCCTTTTGATCAATGTGTGACCGCGGTAATTGAGACTAAGGTCCCCTTTGCATGAACCTGAACAAAAGCTGGCATCAAAGAATGGCGGGTAATATATCCACGAGTCCCACTCAATGTCGCGGAAATATATAATGAAGCTCTGTTTGCAACATATATTAACTCCCGGTCCACAAGTCCAGGATCTTCTCTCCCTCATTAGAAGCCTATTCTGCTGAGAAGTGAAACGAACAATGAGTGCTGGATTTTCATTGCTTTCCTGAGACAAAAACGATTCTAGAGCAAGATCGCAGTGAGTGCAAGTGATTCGTATTTTGTGTACAGGTTCAGCCTGGTGAGACCATCTCTGCAGAACACGAAGAAAATCAAATCTGTGCCAGCCCGTGGAGTTCCAAATGTTCTCCGCTGCCAGATGGACGCTCTCATTTTGATCAGAGTCACGAACAACTTCCTGAATTGCAATGGTACAGTTTATGTTAGTGCAGTTGGAAGTTATATATACCCAAAAGTCTCCTGACTTTACTACTCCGTTGATATCCTTATCTGAAAACTGCATTGTGAAACACAAAGCTGAATATCGTACCTCTTCAGTAGTTTGGCAATTTGCTGAAAATCAAAGAGAAAAAAAAACGCATTACTTGCAGTGTACACCAACGAATATTGTGGTGAACACATATGAAGAATAACAAGTCATGACAGTGAAATAAAACTCAGAAAAAATGAAAAAGTGCATAACAAAAGTTAAATCAGGAAGCTACCATATCTTAAAACAAATCAGTCGGCAGAATAATGCTCAGCGCACTGGTTAAACTAAAAATACTTGGCCGGCCAACAAATTCATCAGAATTAAAATGATGTTATCATATACTCAAGTTTTTCTCAATTTTCCGTCGAAAACAAAATTAAAAAACTATTACATAAAAGTGCAGCTGAGTAGGCAAGCAAACAGAAAAAGGCTAAAATTATCACTTTACTCAGTTTTATTCCTCCGTAAATACAGAACGTTGAATTCAGTTGTATTTCCTCCGTAATTACACAAGAACACACACACACACACACACACGTGCGCGCACACACATACAAGCACAATGCTACCTCATTTAAGGGACATCTCTATTTAAAATTTTAAGGGAACCCTATGTCAAGGGACTAGTCCCCCAGTCCCTTGACATAGGGTTCCTAATGTGTTTATCTCGGAATAAGATACACCAACAGAAACCAAAAAATTCTTTGAAAAGAAATTGTTCCACTCAAAAATCGGAAAATGTCATAACAACGTTTGGTAGCAAGTACTGCTTTCAGGTCAAGTCCTTTCGCAGCAAGCACTGATTGAAAGTCAAGTTTGTGATTAGGGAACAATGGACAGAGGCGCATGTCAGTCACTAATTTTCGAAGAATGGTGGGGATTTGGGTACCCTTGGGACTAACGATAATGAGCCTGCAGTAAGAAAGAAGGTTGAGAATTACAATACACAAGAGACTAGAGACAGAGAACAATAAGACTGTCCAATAAGAAAACAGGTGTTTTTGGATTGAAGTTCCTGTTAGACTGATTATACAGAGACATGTAGGCCTTCAGAGTTAGAAAGGTAAGTATAATAAGTAAAAGAAGTACGTAGTTTTGGCAGTTGCATGTCTTTTTTCGTTATTAAGCCATGGATTCAAAAAAGGAAACAATTATTATCGTTAACAGAAAACGTTAAAGAGGTTTAAGTAGCAGAGACTGAAAAACTTAGTTTGCGGGAGAAATTTGGAATCAGCCAAAATCTAGTGAGTAATGTGTTACAGGACAAAGATGCAATCAAAATATAATGGATTAGTAATTCTGAAAATTCCAAGACAGTAAAACTTTGAAAAATAGAAGCATTTGAAATTGATTCAATCGTATTTAACCGGTCTAGCTTCAATTTAGAAAAACTGAAGCTTTTGAAATTGATTCAATCGTATTTAACTGGTCTAGCTTCAATTTAGAAAAATTGAAGCATTTGAAATTGATTCAATCGTATTTACCTCCTGGTCTAGCTTCAATTTAGAAAACCTGAAGCTTTTGAAATTGATTCAATCGTATTTAACCGGTCTAGCTTCAATTTAGAAAAATTGAAGCATTTTATAATTGATTCAGTCGTATTTAACCGGTCTAGCTTCAATTTAGAAAAACTGAAGCTTTTGGAATTGATTCAATCCTATTTAACCGTCTTGCTTCAGTTTAGAGAAAGTGAAGCATCTGGAATTGATTTAATCGCATTTAACTGGTCTTGTTCTATAAGAGCAAAATATAGCCCTGTTAGAGGAATAGTTTTGCAAGGAAAAGCAAAGGAATTTGCTGAAAGTTTAGGGATCATGACCTTTAAGGCATCAAATGGATGGCTGGCTGGAGAAGTTAAAATTGGGAGATAATATTTCTTTCAAGGCAGTTTGTGGTGAAGCAAAATCCGTGAACTAGAAACAAGTTACAGACTAAATGAAAGAACTAATGAAGCTTACAAAGGTTCGCTGCTAAGGACATGTATAATGTGGATGAAACAGCCCTATTTTTTTTCGAGTTTTACTCAATAAAGCACCATACTTTAAAGGCGAAAAGTGCAGTGATGGCAAGATTTCTAGGAAGCTTACTGTTTTGCTCTACTGTAACATAGAAGGAGATTCTGAGGTGCCACTAGTTATTGAAAGAGCAGAAAGGCAGAGACGTTTCAAGAACATTATTCCGAAAGCATCAGAAGTTCGGATGAAGTGTTATATCCGACCGGTTGATTGTTTTAGACGAAAAAATGTGGAAACAAAAGAGGAAGATTTTGCTTTTTATGGACAATGCAACAGAGAGCCCACCCGCAAAATTAAAAACTAAAATATATGAAACTGATATTCTTTTCACGCAACACAACATCAGTATTGCAGCGTAAGGATCAAGATATCATCCGAAGGTAGATTTCATATAGAAAAGTGTTTCCACGACATGTTCTTTCTCAAAATTTTTTCTTGTGAAAACAGCGAACAGCTTGCCAAGTCTGTCAATGTATGGAATGCGATACAGTGGATAACTACGGACGTTAATCTTTACCGGCAGGTGCGTTAAACAGTCTTTTAAAAAGGCAAGCCTCGCTATTTCAGTTTCCAGTGTAAGCGAACTGAGTGCGTACACTTAAGAAAATACATTATTACGTGAACTTGTCAAAGATAGGAGCAGTAATCTTGCGACAGAGAAATATATTCTGATCAATGAACAGCTGCGTACCGACAATGCTGATGAAAACTTCCGAGCTTTTATTCCTGTAGTTAATAATGAAGACATAACAGAAAAGTGATTGGGGGATCCGGAAGGTCATGACGAAGAAGAGTAGGAAAACTCTAATATTAAAAACTTTAAGGAAGCATTAAAATACTCCGGACTCTCGTTATTTTTAAATGTTGGTGACAGTGGAGGACTAAATTTAATTAGTAACCTTAATAGTAATGTGGAGAAAACTACCTGTAAACTGAAAACTTCAAAACAAACCCTTTTGCCAGATTATTTCAAATAAATATGTACTACACGTACACTATATTGACAAAAGTCACCGGACACACCTTCAAAAGCAAATGAACGGAACCGCTGCGCTGTTGAGATGCGCTGTACAGCTGCGAACGGTATGAAAACAAGCCTGCAGATGACCGTGATAATTTCGCACTGTGAAGTTGAGTGAAAATATTGTGACGGAAGAAAACTGACTTTGAGAAAGGAAAGATTGTTGGGTGTTATATTAGTGGGTTGTCTATAAGAGAAACCGAGAGGCGTTAAAACATACCCAAGTCAACTGTTTTGGATGTACTGAATAAATGGAAGACACATGGCGTGCCTGAATCAGCAAAACTTACCAGCAGAACAAAGAAAATCAGTGATAGAGGACGTCGAAGCCACAGGAGAGTCGTTACAGCTAATCGACGGAGTACTTCACAAGACCTCAGTGTACAGGTGAGTAACAATGCTGAAACCTCGGTATGTGCATGTACCATTCGCAGAGAACTTCATTCCGTAGGTTACGGTAGTCCTGCTGCTGCTCATAAGCCTTTCACCTCCACTCGGAATGCTGCTCGTCGTTTAGCATGGTGTAAAGAACATTTATCGTGGATCAATGGAAACGAGTCCTATGGGCTGGTGAATCCAGACACACGAACCATCAGTCTGATGGCCGCGTGTGGAAATGGTGGCACCCGGGTTAACGCTATTTACCACAGTGTATTATTCCTACGGTCAAGTTTGGAGCTGGCAGTGTACTCGTGTGGGGGTGTTTTTCGTGGAATGGTCCTGGCCCCTTGGCTATCGTGGACTAACCTGTTAACCAGCACGTCTACCTCGATATTCTGGACAATTATGATCTACCAACTCTGTGGCAATACTATGGAACCGAGCTTTGTTGGTACATGCAGGATAGTGAACCGAGCCATAAAGCAAGGACTGTTACGGCGTGGTTTGACGATAATTCTGTATCGGGTGTGGACTGGTCAGCACACAGCCCTGATCTTAATCCCATAGAGCACCTATGGGATGAAATAGAGTGCCGCATAAGAAGTTTGGAACCAAGGCCTACTACTACGCAACAGTTAGCGGCAGCATTATGTACTGAATGGAAGCGCATACCTATCGCTGTATTCCAAAACCTTGTCGAAAGCATGTCTGGAAGGATCAGTGTACGCATTAAGGTCAAAAGTGGACCGACACCGTACTAATGGTTGTCAATAAATGCTATGTTGTGTTCCTCTTCTAAGTGTCTGGTGACTTTTGTTAATATAGTGTGCGTTCCGCTGTTTCATATACACGTGCTGTACTTTTATACATGTACTGCATTTCTGTTTTATACATACGTACAAAGTCAGTTCCATAAAAACTGAGAGTAAAATCGCACAAAATGAAGTAATACAGGTACAGCAAAATACATTCTATTATTTCTCAAAGTATCTTAATTCCCTCGGATGATAGGCAACGGTTCCATCGTTCAGTCGCCTTTTCAAAGCATGTGGCGAAGTCATTTTGTAAAAGCTGCCTTTGCGACCACTGTACCGCTTGAATAACGTTGGCATCTGTGTTGAATGTTAGGCCACGGAACTCCTCCTTCATTGTTGGAAACAACCAGAAATCGCACTAGGCGAGGTCAGGACTGTAGGCAAACTGTGGCATGATTTCAATACTGCATTTCGTAAGAAACAATTGAACACAAGTAGCCACATGTGGTGTGGGCGCTATCGTGGTGTAAGGTCCACTTTCTCACCCGTTCTGTTCGCTTAAATGATATTTATCGTCGCAGACACTTCAAGACTGAACTGTAATACTCAGCATTGACAGTAATTTGTGGAGGAACGGCATACTGGTAGACTACACCTTTATGATCAAAGACAATTATCATCATCACCTTCCCATCCGATTTGGTTTAGCGGACTTTTTTCGGCCAGCCTGTGTGTTTCCTGACACTCGTTGCGCGCTTCGTGAAGGGGTCGAAATAGTGGACCCACGTTTCATCGGCAGTCATTGCTCTGTTTAGAAAATTTGGATGGCCGCCCTGGTGGCGCAGTGGTCTAAGAGATGGCTTCTGATTATTCGTCAAAGATGGGTCCGGGTTCGAATCGCGGTGAGGCATGGACTCTGTGTTTGTCTTACCGATCTGGCTCTCTCTCCCTTCCCCGGAGTTAGTGGCCCTAAATTAGGGACGGGCAACTGCTTATATCCCATTCAGTTGCTCACGGCGATCGTTAAAACTCCAGTAATAAAAAAAAAGGTTGGATCCTTTGCAATCATTTGTTTCCATTTATGGCACACCTGAATGCTGGCTAACAATTGTTTTCTCGTCAGGTGATGAGGTACCCATCTGGAACACACACGATGCAGCAATAATTTGTCGCGCAGAATGCCGACGTAATACTGCTGCATGATGCCGCTCTGTCTTCCCACGTCGTTCGCCGATCTTCTTGCAGGTTGCCCAAACAGTGTTAACAATACTCTTCGTAACAACACTTTCAGGTCGACCAGGATTAGAAGCTAGTTCTGTCGACAAAAGCCTTTTTTTTTTTTTTTTTTAAATTACGGTGCTATCTAAAAATCGTTGACTCACCCAAACATTTATCTTTGTAAGCTTTTTTCATTAAATCAAATGTTTCGGGAGCCGGTTTTTCCCAAATGGTAACAAACTTTTATCGTACAACGCATTCCACTTCTTAACTCTGAACCACTCACCTCCATAGCTGTTTGGCGAAATGCAGACGTACCTTAAACAACTACGCAATAACACAACCAGAATCGCCTTCCCGGCTAATAATTGTTGCCATAGATGCTTCCTTAATTCAGTTAGTCGTCTGCATGGTTAGTTTTTACCTTCGCACCGTTTCCAATTCAAAACAATTGCTCTCAGTTTTTATGGAACGACTTTTGAGTTATATATTTTTGTCGTATTTAAGATTTACTGTTATTTACATATAAAATTTACATTCCTTATTAAATTAAAAGTGTCTTTTCTGTGTTTATTTAATACGTATTTCGTTAGGAACCTCCCAATACGGAACACCTCTATTTAAGGAACGAAAAGTCCGGTCTCTCATTAAGAGGAACTACTGGGGATGTTTGACTGTGTGCCCCGTGTCAAAATAAATAAATTCAATTCACTTCAATTCCAATGCATTTCTGTACTTCGTCAAACAAGTTTTCAACTGGTTTCAAATCCGGAGAGTTTGACCCAGTTGAGACCATTACACCATTTCCACCAGCTTGTATAGTCAGATCATTACAACACCTCCACTAGTTTGTACAGCCAGACCCGTAAAACACTTCCACCAGCTTGTACAGCCAGACCCCTAAACCACCTCCACCAGCTTGTACAGCCAGACCCCTAAACTACCTCCACCAGCTTGTACAGCCAGACTCCTAAACCACCTCCACCAGCTTGTAGAGTGAATGCTAAGAAGTTGCGATCAGTCGATTCGTGTTATTTACATTATATTTTGGCCCATCCGGCGGCGTTAATTAACTGTAAACGTGATTCGTGTGACCAAGCGACCTTTTTCCAGTTCTCAAGGGGGACCAGTTCGAAAGCTACATCCGCTACTCCGGGCCAGGTGACCTGCTTCCGGTTCTCAATGGGGGATAGTTTCGTCACTCCCGAAACAACTCACCTGCAGACGAATTTGTCGGTTTTTAGCAAAGACGAGGGTTACACGAGGGGGACGTCAGCTGCTACAGCAAACTCGCTTCAATGTGTGGGGAGATTTGTATGCTATTCTTCGACCAGTCGTTTCCCGTCATGGAAATACTGCTAACTGCTTGTTTTGTTGTTCGTGCTTTACTCATTGTACTCTCTCGATACAGTTGTTCTTGCGTAGTCGAGAATGTTCCGTTTCTAAGATGCTTGCACCAGCCCGCCTGTGGCTCCACCATTGTGTATCTCTCAAAGTCCTTTTACCCTTTTACGACCAGGACCATGAAATCTTGTGTCCCTCAGAACGCCATAACGCCCGAAATTGTCTGTTGCTCCTTTCAGAATTTCTCCCCTCCTCTTTACAAGTTAACAAAAGAAGGATTTGTGCACGGTCACCACACGTAACTTCCGATCTGTTGCCTTGATGAGCATTGACTTTCATACGTTTCCCGATGGGCAATCATTGGATTTTTCCACACGAAGGCGGCATAATATCGCACCTATGGAGACCAATGTCTGCTTTACTTATTTGTTTAGTGACAATGGTGACTGAGCGTGACTTCTGCTAATCCCGTAAACGCCGTGTAATTCCGAAGAACTGGCAGGGGGAAAGAAATCTTACTCTCTCTAGATTGGTGTTTCCAGGTGGTCGTGGTAGTTTGGATGTATGGGCGTATCGGCGTTATGATCATCAAAGGGTTAAATCACGAACCTTTCCCATATTACCGCTCGTACACGCCTAATATCTTGCAGTGAGCTGCTTACAAGGCCATCTCAGTATCATAGTTTATACTAAGATGCGGGTGTCATGTGTCTCATAGCTATTGGATGTTGCTAGTAATTTGCATCTGCAGTGTACGTTACTGAGTGAACGGAAGTAAACACTAGAAACACGTGTGTTAAAACCTGTGTATCAGGATTTTAGGTACGGAGTTATGAACTGTAGCTTTACAAAAGGAAAGAGGGGACGAAGGATTTCTGCTTAGTTTCTCTGTTGAGTTAAAAAGTACAGGCAATTTGTGAACTAAAGCGATACCTCGAGTGACAACAGCCAAGTAACGTTAGCATATCATACCAGTAGATCGAGAAAGTGGGACTTGCATCGTGTGAAGCTACACATCAGTCTATCTCTGAGGTGAGTGTGCAAACACGAAGGCTCCTCTTTCCGTTTGTACAGCTGTTATATGGTTTCTTTGAGAACAAGGTGTCGAGCCCACTGAAATTTACAGAAAAATGACAGCATCGTATGGTAATAAATTTATGGGCTAGAGAAAGGTTAACCAATAGGTAGAACAGTTAAAATCTGGCAGCAAAAGTGTGGCTACCAATTGTTCAATCAGGGTGCTTGTTAGCATCGCGAGCCCAAGTCTATTGTTGGTTGTGTGAACCATCTCATTTAAGAAGACTGACGAATTGCTATGCCTGTTGCAACCGATATACACTTATGAGCCATTATATTATGACCACCAACCTAATAAGCTATATGAATCCCTTTGGGCCGCAAAACAGCGGCCACTCGGCAAGACTTCGATTCGATGAGGTGGCGATAGTTATCCTGGAGTATCTGGCATCATGATGTCAACAGCAGTTCCTCTAGTTCCCATACATTTCGGGGTGGTGGTGATTTAGCGCGGACCAGCTTTTCCAAGTTGAACCACAAATGTTCGAGTGGGTCCATGTCAGTAGAAATTGGAGGCCATGGCGTTAACATAATGATACCAGCATGCTCCTCGAACCATTCCTTGATGATTCTGGAAGTGTGGCTTGGCGCATTATCCTGTTGGTAATGGCCGTCACCAGCAGGGAACACAGTTGTCATGAATGGCTGAACTTTTTCTCGCAACGATGTTCAGATACCTGACAGCTATCTGGGATTGTGCTATTGGGATAATGGGGCCTAAAGTGTCCCAAGAAAACATCTCCCACAGCATAACGCCACCGCCGCCAGCCTGTTTCCGCCCAACAGTGCATCGAAGTGCTATAGCCTTCGTTGGTTATCGGCGTATCAGAGCTCGGCCGTGTACGTGATGCACCAAAATTTTTGATTCGCCAGTACAGGCCACTTTCTTCCAATCATCCACGGTCAACTCCCGATGATCTTAGGCTGATTTCATGCGTTGTTGGCGATGACGTGCAGTGAGCATGGGGACCCGGCTGGCTCTACGGCTACACAGGCCCATACGCAGAAGGCTGCGATGAACTGACATGCTGTGACACATTGCCCTCATCACCATTGTTGTAGCTGCGGGTGATTTGTTGCTCTGTGGCCCTACGGCCGCTGTGAACAATGTGCGACAGTCTCCTCTCCCTTCTGACATCAGTGAGCTGTGGACGACGGTTCGTCCTTTGACCATCTGTGCTATACTTTTCATACGTATTCACAGCAGCGGCACGTGAACAACCCACAAAGCACGCCGTTTCTGAGATCGTAGTTCGGAGGCGCTATGCCATCACGATTTGTCTTTTATCAAAATCCGATAAATCAGTTGCTTTTCCCATTTTGACTCCAACCACTCTACTAACCGAAAGTCGGTCTTCGGGTTGTATATATACTGCTCTGTGAACTTCACCTGCGGCACCGTTCGGCCTTCGGGCACGCTCATTTGTCTCCGCTGGGGGGTGGGCATAATGTAATGGCTCATTGGTATGTTAGACGTGACATGCACAACCCGAGGCCCTTGTCCTGATTGTATACGGTGCGCGTGCACATAATACCGGGGAAGGTGGGGGGGGGGGGGGGGTTACAGAAATACAAAGCCGAAATTAGTCAAACATTTATAGAAAAAAATGAATAATTATATGGATATAAAAATTTTATGGAGGACTGGAGGTACACACAAATATATATACAACTGTATAAAGGTATCAAAATCTTATGGGGAGTACACGCAAACATATGAGGTGTTTACAATACCATTCGGCCGCCCAGGTGGCGCAGTGGTCTAAGGCGCTGGCCTCTGATCATTTGTCCGTAAGGGGTCCGGGTTCGAATCCCAGTCAGGCATGGATGTTGTGTTTGTCTTACGGCACTGGCTCTCTCCCTTCCCTGGAAACAATGACCCTAAATTAGGAACAGGCGACTGCTTATAGCCCATTGAGTTGCTCACGGTGGTCGTTAAACCTCCAATCAAAAAAATGCCATTCGCAACTTACACTGCAGAGCAATTGAATTAGAGACAGCTGGCGTTATGCAAATGTGGCGCTGTGGGCGGCTCTGTAAACGGAAACAACATGACGTATGCAGCGATCCGACAATATAAGGAGTGATGCGAAGGGAATCAGTAAGAGTCGGAAGCAGTATGGGTAAGACGAAGGATCTAAACGCATTTGATCGTGGGAAAATTGTCAGGGCCCGACGAATGGGTCACTCACTCCATCTCGGAAGTCGTGCAGGCATTACGATTTTTACGAGCCACTGTGTCACTGGTGCACCGTGAGTACATCGAATCCAGTAAAACCATCCTTGCGAGGGCCAACTGTCGTGGACAACAGCGTGTGGATGAGCGGGGTCATCGTCGGCTAGCTCGTATTCTAACAGCGGATAGACTGGCCACAGTGCAAGAAATCACTCGGCAATTTAACGCTGGTGCACCAAAACGTGTAAGCAGCCATACCATCTAGAACCATCTCCACGCTATGGGGTACAGAAGCCATCGTCCCACGAGGGTACCGCTGCTGACCGCACATCACAGGGTGCAAAGATTAGCATGGGCGCTGGAACATCGCCAATTGACCCTAGACATGTGGACAAATGTTGCCTGGACTGAAGAGTCGAGATTCACATTGGTACATGCGGATGGCAGGATACGAGTACGGCGCAAACCACATAAAGCGATGGATCCTTCTTGCCAGCATGGTACTCTTCAAGCTGGTGGTGATGGCATTCTCCTCTGGGGACTGTTTACGTGGTCTGAAAAGGGACCCCTAGTACGTGTTACATAGTCCCTCACAGGTCAACGTTACTGGGTTATCCTGGACGACCATTTGCTCCCGTTTGTGAGTCTTCAACCTCCCACTGGGGACCTCATCCTGCAACGAAACAATGCACCGTGGCATCGCTCCCGAATTGTATCTGAATGGTTGGATGAACACTCCACCGACGTGACCTCGCTTCCTTGGCCTGCTAGGTCACCTGACCTCAATCCCATCGAGCACATCTGGGATGCCATCGAGGGAGATGTTTGAGGCTCTGACCCCCTCCATCAAATCCTTGTAAACTGTGGGAGCTTGTTCAGGGGTCGTGGATCCGTATGGCTTCCCAACGCTTCCGGTGTCTTGTCGAGTCCATGCCGAGACGAATCGCCGCCGTCATCAGGGCGAAAGGTGGTGCTACACATTACTAGACAGGTATCTCTAATTCAATTGCTCTTCAGTGTATATTGAAACGGCGTCCGTCGATCTTCAGATGGAACTTGCTGATCTTCAAAATAAATCCGAAATAAAGATTGAATTTCCAGCAGCTTCTTTAGAATTTTAC
This sequence comes from Macrothele yani, assembly GCA_039090855.1. Classification (NCBI taxonomy): domain Eukaryota; kingdom Metazoa; phylum Arthropoda; class Arachnida; order Araneae; family Macrothelidae; genus Macrothele; species Macrothele yani. The sequence goes on from CM077001.1 coordinate 43,779,451, forward strand.
GTAAAGTAATTGCCTTGTGAATTGAAGAGATTGAAAGTCCAAGGCCAAAAAACGGCAGCATTATTCAGAAGCACCTACTTGTGTGAACAACCATGTTCTGTAACAGTGCTCGAAATGTGCCGGTATACACCGGTATGGCATACCGGCACATCTTTTTCCATAGAATTCCATACAGTACTTTTTTTACCCTCAATTTACATACCGGCACTAGTTTTAGTAGTGGGAATTGCAGAAAGTAATTTTTCTTTGTGCCTGACGTACGAGCGTACATTCTTAAACATAGAAACCATATGTGCCTCGTGCTCTTGAGAAATAGCTATGCGGGATTGGTTACCGCAAAGGGTAAAAGAGTGGTATACACACGAGCTATAAGTTCAATCCTTCAAAGGATGGAAATGAAGCCACTCCGTAGCTCATGATCACATCGTCTTGCCTAAGCCGCAGATCATACCACCAAAGATGCCTGTAATTTTTATTATATCATGAACTTAATATATTCAATTTGAATTGCTTCTTCATAGAATGAAGAATTGGGAGCAATAGATTATACACAAATTTTAGTTTTGCAGCAATGAATACAAACTTTTTCCACTTCGGATTTTTTTTTAACCCTTTAACCGGGTGGAACGAACTAACTCGGGGTTAGCAAAATAGGTTGAAATCAACTCAAACGAATATGTTCGCTGTCTAAGAAGTAGGCCAAAGGTCGGAACGACTGAGTCTGCACATCAGAAAGCGTTTGTTATCCTAAGCGGTCATTTAGGGGGAAGATCAGGAAGCGTTTGTTGTTACTGTAGCTTTGTTATTCAAAGTGCTCATTAGGGGATAATTGTCACCAATCCTCTTTGACTGATTACCTGCTAAAAGAGCTACGAACCAAATATAGGGCATGGAAAATAGAATAAAAGATTAGAAGCGAACTCTGACAGGTTTATGGCCGGTACTGCCGAGATGAGACGGGGGAGAAATTGCTTTGCTGTAGCATTTGAAGAACCCCATCACCACGTGAGCATTCCTATTTGGGGAGCGCAGAAAATTTTAGGCCCCATTTGGTCCAAGTACGTAAGCCGCTTAAAGGGTTATTTAGGGTGGTGAGATTGCTATTAATTTAAGTGTGAATACTCATTCTGATTGCGGATATTCTAATTTCCCGACTTCATAAAAGTCCCTATCGGAAGGGTACCGTTTTCTCGGCCCGGGACCTTAAAAAGTTCTGGGTTCAAGTCCAGCTGAATCACTTATGATTAGCCAAGGTTCGGAAGTCTCGTTAATCCGTTGGTCTCGTGTTATAGACTCCTTGTTATAAACAAGTCCTCGGTGTAGCATAAGAATTAACAGCAAAAACAGTCTTGCTGGGTCAGCACTATGTTGCAGCCGCCCAACCGTCAATAAAATGTCCCGACGTCCACCACATGGGCCAGCAGTTCGGTCCAGCAGCGGGCCAACAGTGGCACCCCCATCAGTTGTCTTATGCCAGTACAGGACCATTAGTTATACATCACAGGCAGTACCTGCCACAAGTGGCCCTCCAGCGGCCCTGCAAACAAGCGCCATAAATGATGGCTAGATTAATGTGGTCCGCTAGCTTCCCTGCAGTGGCAGTCGACAATCACGTGACATAACTGACGGCATGCCGAATCTTGTCCGCCAATTTCCCAGTAGTAGCGATAAAAAAATTAAAATTAACCGCAGTTCCCCTAAGCCACAACTACTTTTTGTTTTTTCGCCTTACGGAACTTCTGCGTTACTGCGCTGGGGAAACTTTCTCCACAGGTAATTAAAAACGCCCATTTAGATCGGTGTGGAAACGAACCAAGTACTGTCGGCGTGGGAAGCGGGCGCTGATTTGCCACGCACGTGCGTTTGCTTGAAGTTGACAATCTTTCCTGCAGAATGTGTAACGAATGGTTCTCTTTGTAATTTTACGATATTGTGAGGCATTTTTCATAAATGTCAGTTTCATATTATTCATAAATTTATTTTGTCAACGTAACGATTGTTCTCTATTTTACATTAAGGGAACTTCACTCTTTTTCAACGAGTACCAACTTAAAAACGCTTTCCAAAGTTTCGTGCTGTCCTTGTCGTCTTGAAAGGCAATTATTAAATTAATATATTTACCCGTGCATGTGACATTCTGTTACATTTTTAACTTTGTATCTTTCCTTTCCGCTGTCCGAAGCTACATTTGTTTTAAAGAGGAATGACATTTTATTTTATTTCTCGTTATTTTTAGAAATGAATTCCTCCAGTCTAGTGTATTCAACTCAGCAAAAACAGTCTTGCTGGGCCAGCACTGGGCCGCTACTGACTGACAGCACCTCCAGCGACGGACCGGCAGCGGGCCAACAGTGCCACCCCCATCAGTTGTCACATGCCGGAACCGGGCCATTAGTTACCCATCACAGGCAGTAGCTTCCACAAGTGACCCTTCAGCGGCCCTGCAAGCACGTGCCATAAATGATGGCTAGCCTAATGTGGTCCGCTAGTTTCCCAGCAGTGGCTGCCGGCAATGACATGATGTAACTGATGGCTTGCCGAATCTTGTCCGGCAATTACTCAGTAGTGGCCATACAAAAGAAAAAGAAAAAAAAAAAGAACAGTAGATTCCCAAAGCTACAATTACTTCTTTTTTAGCCTTGCGAAACTTTTGCATTACAACACTGCGCTGGGGAAATGTTCTCAACAGGTCCTGAAAAACGCCCGTTTGGATGTGGGTGGGAACAAACCAAGGACTTTCTGTGTAGGAATTGGGTGATCTACCAACGGGACTGATTTTTCACGCACGAGCGTTTGCTAGAAGCTGAGCCTCTTTCCTGCGGAATGTGTAACGAATGGTTCTCTTTTTAATTTTACAATATTGCGAGGTATTTTTCATAAATGTCAGTTTCATATAATTCATAATTTTTTTTCAACAAACGATTGTTTTTCCTTTTTTTTTTTTGTGTTTTTTTTTTTGTTGTTTTTTTTTTACTTAAGGGAACTTCACACATTTTAAACGAATGTACCAACTTAAAGGCGCTTTCCAAAGTTTTGTGCTGTCCTTGGTGTCTTAAAAGACGATTGTTGAATCAATATATTTACCCGTTGAAGTCACATTCTATTACATTTTTAACGTTGTGTCTTTTCTTTCCGCTGTCCGAACCAACATTTGTTTTAAAAACCAAAGATATTTTATTTTACTTCTCGTTATTTTTAGAAATGAATTCCTCCAGTCTTGTGTACTCAATCCATGGATGAGTACATTATATCCATATAGCGTTGCTTTTTTTTTTTTTTTTTTTTTGAAATGATTGATAAATTTTGTTCGCATATAATTCGTTTTTTTCCATGTTTTCCAGGACTTTTGTTTCAAGCAGTTTAGTATAGGACTTTTATTTCAAGCAGTTTAGCAGTTTAGTGTAAACGAAAGATTACACAGAAATTGTTTCTTTTTATTCATGGGGATCGAGTGGGTGTATTTCATGGCTTAATCTGATATCTTCGTCGACGTGGCATATCGTTATAGGAAATTAATCCGCCTCTCCACATGTGTTTTTCTTCTTAACATCCACAAAATATCACAATGGTGATAGTGTCATCTTCCACTAACTGGTACCACGAGACACAGCACGTGTTGCTTCTGCGCATGCGCAGTCCCGTTGCTTCCACCTGGTGTTGGGGTTGCATCGGTTGTCAGCTACGGGCCATCGGTTGCATCGGTTGTCAGCTACTTGATTGGAGGCCCGCAATTCAGGGCGACGCTGCACGGCCACGAACGGCAGATTTCAGCCAGCAGTGACCCATCACTGCCGGCTGGTAGCTAGCAGTTTCCCAACACTTGTGTTTTTGCTGGGAACCCATATATGAGTACATTATACGCACATAGCGTTGCCCCCCCCCCCAATAACTGATAAATTTTGCACGCGTATAATTCTTCTTTTTTCCAACATATAGTTTTTTTAATGTCTTTCCAGGACTTTTGTTTCAAGCGGATGTTAAAACGAAAGATTACACATAAATTATTTCTTGTTATTCATGGAAATGGGGTGGGTGTATTTCATGGCAAAATTTTATGTCTTCGTCGACGTGGCGTTTCATTATAGGAAATTAATTCGCCTCTCTACATATGTTTTTTTTTCTTCCTAATATCCACTAAAATAACACAGTGGCGATAGCATCGTCTTTAACCAACTGGTACTACGAGAGACACAGCATGTGTTGCTTCTGCACATGCGCAGCCCGTTGTTTCCACCTGGCGTTGGGGCTGCAACGGTTGCCAGCTACGGTCCACTAGTGTCACTTGTTTGGAGGCTCCCAATTCACGCGATGCTGCAGGGCCATCAATGGCTGCCACCAACGGAACTCTACCGGGCCACGAGCGGCTGATTTCGCCCGAAGTGAACCAACACTGCCAGCTGGAAGCCAGCAGTGACCCATCACTGCCAGCTGGAGGCCATCAGTTTCCCAACACTTGTGATTTTGCTGGAAAGTGTCCGTTGGATCCAGAAACCAACCAACTGAAATCGGCTGCCATCGTTTCGGATTTCTGTGCAATAGTATTCCACGGAATTGTCAATTACATTTTCACATAAAGGCATTTTTCTTTTTTCTTTTCAGTTTTAGAGATTTTCTGTCGAAGGTACATTTTCCAGATGATATTTAGCTAAATATGAGCATACCAGCACTTTAGAATTTCCATTTCGAGCACTGGTAGTGAAACAGGTGAAATCAAGAGATCTTACTCGTCTAACTCATGAACACTTTGACGGAAACCGGCAAATCGCTGTGTCCAACTTTGAACCAGGTATTAAAAGACTAATAAAAAACAAACAGGTTCGGATTTCACACTAGAGAATTCTTGTTTTGGGACACCTGCATATTTTTCAAGCGAGTAAGTTGTTTTGTTTAATCAATTTCTGTACTCTTTTTTTTTTTTTTTTTTTTTTTTTTTTTTTCAATATTCTGGTTTTCGGATTTTTTTTTTTTTTTTAGAATCTTTTTTTGGTTGGAGAGGTATTTCCTGCGTCCCACAGTTGTTCAGTCAATCTGAAATTGGCCCGTAGGTGTGAATAGGTTGTGCATCCCTGCATTAGACATAAGCTATGGATGAGTAGGTGCGCGGGTCTTATTTTTTGAAGCAGGGGTCCGAATATCGGGAACAGGTCCGGTTTGGAAGTTTTAGTTTACGTCCCGACGCGATCCAACCCGTTTCGAGACTTTCACTAAGTTCTCTCGGTTCATTGCAAATAAAAAAGGGCTCTTTCTAGAGCAAGGGTTACCAAACAGTCAATCGTGAGCTGTCGTACGGTCGACCGTTTTGTTTTATAGCGCTGGTGGATGTTGTTCCACACGAACTGCCTGAGACCAGATGATAGAATGAATCAGTAAGATTCCCCTCCCCGACCATAACAAGAACGTCAGATTTCGACTCTATTGGACTCATTTTGGACTCTATTATCAGAAGCGCATGGTCATCGCGCATCTGCAGTCTGTCGCATGAGGCATGTTGTTATCTCCCGCTCTGCTAGTCGTCAGTCGCAAAACCTAAACTTTCAGAAAGGTAGATTTGTCAACATCCTTATTTGTGCATAAAAATTTGTTCTTAAAAAAATTATCGTCACTGAGATAGAATTTCTGATAACAGAATTTAGCAGACGATTCACAGACCTAAAAAACTTTCAGCCCATTTTGATCTTTATGTCATACCCTTTTGGCAAATGTGATATCGAGGAAGTTTCATCAAATATTTCCTGTACTTTCCTCTTCGATTCTTCAGATTTAGAATCAGAAATTGTGAAACTTAAATCCGACATAGTTCTGAAGGCAAAAACGTCGGATTTCGACTCTATTGGACTCATTTTCGACTCTATTATGGGAAGAAAAATATCGGGCTTCAGATCTGTTGCTTTGCGGCTGACTGATTTCTTAGGATCCACATATCTTTGTGAAGCAGCTTTTTCAGAAATGAAAAATAATGAAGTCGAAAAACAGGGCCGCCCCGATGGCGCAGTGGTCTAAGGCGTTGGCCTCTGATCATTCGTCCGTAAGGGGTCCGGGTTCGAATCCCGCCCGGTCAGGCATGGATGTTGTGTTTGTCTTACGGCACTGGCTCTCTCCCTTCCCTGGAACCAGTGACCCTAAATTAGGGACGGGCGACTGCTTATAGCCCATTTGAGTTGCTCACGGTGGTCGTTAAACCTCCAATCAAAAAAAAAAAAAAAAAAAACAGGAGCTGCCTGACTGGGTATCAGGACTGAATTACACAGGAAAAAAATTACATGGAATGAAATTACACAGCAAAAATTACACACGGAAGAAAATAGACGAAGAGAAAATTACACAAGTTTGAAATTACACATAGAAAAAATTACACAAGTCGGAAATTACACATAGAATGAATTTTACAACAGATTATACGAAATTTGTAGCCATGATTATATAAAATCATGAAACTCTAACTTAGACTGTAGACGGTTTTCGGAAGGGGTCGGAGCCCGGGCGGTCAGCCCCCCTCCCCCACAAAATTTTCGTAAAATCTACGGTTTTAAATTTAGAACCACCAAATTTGGTATACCGTCTCATGGTACTCTAACTTAGACGGTAGACAGTTTTTCGAAGGGGGCGGAGACCGGGGTCAGAGCCTCCATACAAAATTTTAGTAAAATCTACAGTTTTCAATTTAGAACCACCAAATTTGGTATACTATCACATGAAACTCTTACTTAGACTGTAGATGGTTTGGGGAATGGGTCGGAGTCCGGGGGCCCCCTACAAACGTTTCGTAAAATCTACAGTTTTCAATTTAGAACCACCAAATTTGGCAACAGTTTACCAAATTTGGTGGTTCTAAATTGAATACTGTGGATTTTGCGAAATTTTTGTGGTGGAGGCTTTGACACCCCGGACTCCGACCCCTTCCCCAAACCATCTACAGTCTAAGTTAGAGTTTCATGTGATAGTATACCAAATTTGGTGGTTCTAAATTGAAAACTCTAGATTTTATGAAAAATTTGTGTGGGGGCTCTGACCCCGCCCCATTCCGTTCTGAAAACCATCTACTGTCTAAGTTAGAGTACCATGAGATAGTATACCAAATTTGGTGGCTCTAAATTGAAAACTGTAGATTTTACGAAAATGTTGTGCGTGTGTGGGGGGGGGGGGCTCTGACCCCCGGACTCCGACCCCTTCCCCAAACCGTCTACAGTCTTAGTTACAGTTTCATGTGATAGTATACCAAATTTGGTGGTTCTAAATTGAAAACTAGATTTTTGAAAATTGGGGGCGGGGCGTGACCCCCAGGGCTACGACCCCTTCCAAAAATCGTCTACAGTCTAAGTTAGAGTTTCATAGTTTTGTATAATTATGGCTACAAATTTTGCATAATCTGTTGTAAAATTTATTCTATGTGTAATTTCCGACTTGTGCAATTTTTTCTTCGTACAATTTCTTCCTTGTGTAATTTGTGCTGTGTAATTTCATTCCGTGTAATTTTTTCCTGTGTAATTTTATCATGTAACCGCTTGACTGATGCTCATTTAGAAGCGCCTCACCGACTGTGCCTCTTTCAATATGTGCCTGATTATTCTAAACTTTGTGAGGGCACGCAGTGTCATGCATCAACATCCAAGCATTAAATACTGTAAATAAAGAATCTACAAGTTAAACTATATAATTTATTTGAAAAATAGTGTTTCAGAAATAAAAAATGATTTAAATAATATTTTTCTGTATTCGTTTCCAAACTTACAAAACCACACCCATTAACAAAGCACTCGTGATAGAGGTTTTTTCCTACTTAAATATGCCTATATCACTGCGATAAAATATGGGAGATTGCCTATATCACTGCGATAAAATATGGGAGATTAGGGAATGATAGCTTAAGGCAGATCTTGGTTCCTCAAAGTTTGGCCACCCTTGCTCTAGAAGGTATTCAACCCATGAACCGCTGTCCAGCGAGACGTTGTTCACAAAGGAAATTCTAAAATGGAAAAAAAGATATGTTTTCGAAATGGAAAAATGAATATCCGGGTACGTTGGGAACACGAACTTTGATTTCCTAAATCTGCTATGATTGCGATTATTTATATACAGTAAGTCCCAACTTAATCGGCTTCGGACTTACGCGGTTGCATCTTGTAGCGCGTCTTCCATTTACAACTACGACTACGAGGTAGCGGCGCTGCTGAGCTTGGTAGCTGGAAAACGCTGGTTGGGCTGCCCGCTGGATGTAAAAAGTGACCATCTCGAATCGCTTATCAATGGCGTACGTCGAGAAACAGTTACGCCATTTTGTGATTTTAAGAGAAGCGAATGTCAGAGTGCTTCAGAATGATCGAGGAAGGACTAACAGGTTTTAAGGCTCAGGATCCAGTTTTCGAAATGTTCTCAAATGTGTTTGGAGGATGTGCGTGATGCCCTTGCTTGCTACAACGAGATTTACGACGAAAAAGGAAAAGGTGACTCTACTGATATCCTTAGACAAGTAATTCAAAGCGTCCTCGACATCGGAGGAGTCGGGAGCACATTGATACATAGGTTGTAAAAGGTAAATGACCAAATACATACACTGATTTGCCATTACATTTTGACCACCTACCTAATTAGCTGAAGGACCCCCTTTAGCCTGAGAAACAGCGGCCACTCGGCGAGGCATCGATTCGATGAGGTGGCGATAAGTAACCTGGGGCATCTGATACCATAATGTCAACAGAAGGTCCTCCAGTTCCCGTACATTTCAGGGTGGTGGACATTTAGCGCGAACCCGCTTTTCCAAGTCGAACCACAAATGTGCGATTGGGTTCATGTGAGGTGAATTTGAAAGCCAGGGTATTAACAGAAAGTCACCAGCATGTTCCTCGAACCACTCCTTGACGATTCTGGCAGTGTGGCATAGCGCATTATTCTGTTGGTAATAGCCATCACCAGCAGGGAACACAGTTACCATAAAAGGGTAAACTTGGTCCGCAACGATAACGAACAGCTGTCAAGGATTGTGCTGTTGTGATAAAGCGGCCTAAAGTGTCCCAAGAAAATATCGCCCACAGCATAACACCACAGCCGCCGGCCTGTTCCCGCCCAACCCTGCATCCAGGTAATCGGCGTATCCGCGCTCGGACGTCTACCTGATGCACCAGGAATCTTGTTTCGTCAGAATATGCTACTTTCTTCTAATCATCCACGGTCTAATCTGGACAATCTTGGGCCCATTTCATGCGTTGTTGGCGATGACGTGCAGTGAGCATAATGGACACGGCTGGGTCTTTGGCTACGCCGACCAATGCGCAAAAGGCCGCGATGAACTGTGTGTTGTAACACATTGCCTTAATCACCACTCTTTTAGCTGAGAGGGATATGTCTCAATGTGGCCCTGTGGTCGATGTGAACATTGCGCCACAGTCTCCGCTCGCCTCTGGCATCAATAATGAGCGGCGGACAACACAGGGTTGGACAACGGTTCGTCGTTTGGCCATCTGTGCACAACTTTTGATACGTACTCACTACAGGGTCACGTGAACAACCCATAAGCCACGCCGTTTCGGAGATCGTAGTTCCGAGGCGCTATGCCATTACAATTTGTCTTTCATCAAACTCCGATAAATCGGCAGCTTTTCCCATTCTAACTCTGAACACTCTACTAACCAATAGCTGATCCCCGGGTTGAATATACACTGCTCTGTGAACTTCACATGTGCCACCATTCGGTCTCTGGGCGCACTCATTTCTCGAGGTTGGGGGGATCATAATGTAATGGCTTATTGGTGTGTGTTCTAGTATGTTATATATACATTGAAGAGCAATTGAATTAGAGATACCTGTCTAGTAACGTGTAGCACCACCTTTCGCCCTGATGACGGAGGCGATTCGTCTCGGCATGGACTCGACAAGACACCGGAAGCGTTGGGAAGCCATACGGATCCACGACCCCCTGAACAAGCTCCCACAGTTCACGAAGATTTAATGGAGGAGGGTCAGAACCTCGAACATCTCTCTCGATGGCATCCCACATGTGCTCGATGGGATTGAGGTCAGGTGACCTAGCTGGCCAAGGAAGCGAGGTCACGTCGGTGGAGTGTTCATCCAACATTCAGGTACAATTCGGGAGCTGCATTGTCTTGTTGCAGGATGAGGTCCCCAGTGGGAGGTTGAAGACGCACAAACGGGAGCAAATCGTTGTCCAGGATATCCCAGTAACGTTGACCTGTGAGGGACGATGTCACACGTACCAGGGGTCCCATTTCTGTCCACGTAAACAGTTCCCAGACGAGAGTGCCACCCACCACCAGCTTGAAGAGTACCCTGTTGGCAGGAAGGATCCATCGCTTCATGTGGTTTGCGCCGTATACTCGTATCCTGACATCCGCATGTACCAACGTGAATCTCGACTCATCAATCCAGGCAACATTTGTCCACATGTCTAGGGTCCAGTGGCGATGTTCCCGCGCCCGTGCTAATTTTTGCACCCTGTGATGTGCAGTCAGCAGCGGTACCCTCGTGGGACGATGGCTTCTGTACCCCATAGCGAGGAGATGGTTCTGAATTGTGTCGCTGCTTACACGTTTTTGTGCACCAGCGTTAAATTGCCGAGTGACTTCTTGCACTGTGGCCCGTCTATCCGCTGTTACAATTCGAGCTAGCCGACGATGACCCCGCTCATCCACACGCTGTTGTCCACGGCAGTTGGCTCTTGTAGGGATGGTTTTACCAGATTCGATGTACTCACGGTGAACCCGTGACACAGTGGCTCGTGAAAATTCCAGTGCCCGCACGACTTCCAAGATGGAGGGACCCATTCGTCGGGCCCCGACAATTTGCCCACGATCAAATGCACTTAGATCCTTCGTCTTACCCATACTGCGTCCGACTCTTACTGATTCCCGTCGCATCACTCCTTATATTGTCGGATCGCTGCATACGTCATGCCGTTTCCGTTCACAGGGTCGCCCACAGCGCCACATTTGCATAACGCCAGCTGTCTGTAATTCAATTGCTCTTCAGTGTACATAAGATCTTTGAGTCTGCTATGTTCAACTACGAGTTAGCTGAATTATACAGCCTCTTATTGATACCTTTAGAAACTAATAACTACCATTACCAGCTATCCCATAACTGTTTGTGACTTACTTGCTGACTTCCCCCTTTCAAAGAATTAATTAGCCAAGGAATCGTTTAAAATTGCAGTTTTCATTTTTAGCTTAACAATATACGGTTTGGATTAAGTACAAAAGTAATGAATTAAAAACAGAAAAATTTAAACATCTTATCGAGAATCTGAAACATTTTGTGATCATACAGTTGCTCGTTACTACTGTACGTGTGGTGTGGAAGTCACTCAAGTAGCATAAAAGTCGCGATTTCAATTTTTCAGGTCAAGGACAAGTAGTTTAAAGATAAGTAGCTTTATCATTGCTACACAAAATAAACTATCGTGTCTGTGCGCTTGAACGGCAAAACAGAAGTAAGATGTCCCAAAATTTCCGTTGTAATCTTTATCGCTATGTTTGAAGATACGAAGTGTTAAATATTATTCTGTGTTTCAAATCTTTGCCACAGTTCGATGTTTGGGTGTGTGACAGTTGTGCTCTCCTTTGTTGAATTAAACACCGGTTTTCATATTAGGCCCATTTCTTTCCTGCATCTGATAGAAAATTGTTTCTCTTCTGAGAGTATGTTGAAATGGATAGGCAATTTAGGGTAGAATAAACGACGGAAATTATTTGATTGTCCACCCAGATCATGTGTGTTTGACGCATGCTGTTATCGCAAAATGTTTAGTCCATTTTAAAAGCTGGAAACTGGCATCCTCCTTAATCATTCGGTAACGTTATCAAATACACAAATGCTAAATAATGCAGCATGATTTAGAACGTGTTTGATCCATGAATCGAAACAATTCAGACGTCTGCAGCTGGTCTTTTAAGAGGTATTCTCAGTAAAAATTGGATACCGGCACAAAGATAATGAGGCGCGTTGAAGAACGTTTTTCGATAATCAAATCAATCTGCAAAATAAAACTTTGATGTGTCTTAGGAGAGAACATTCGCCCAATGTTAGTTTCTATAATGCATGTTTGTGTGGTTAATTCAAATATATTAATTTTTGGGAAAGACTTGTTTTATAAATTGTTTTATCAGACATGCGTCTTCTGTAGTACTCCTAAAGTTTACTAATTAGAAATTTCCTCTGTTGTAGAAAAAAGCAGTTGGAAAAGAATCACTACTCCATGGTGCGTAGCAACTAATGTCAGACACTGACCTTTTATGCGGGCTACATCTCCCGAGTGACACCGCACTTTTTTCTCTTTAGTGTTTGAAAAATGCCCATATTCTCGGATTGTCTAACACAGTGTTCAATCTGACTACATCCCTTTGAGTCCAATTTGATTTGGTTTCCGAAATTTTAATTGAATTAGAGCCAGGTTTTATCAAATGGTGCCAATACAAGACGAATTAAGAAAACTGCAGAGGTCATTCCTCAAACAACCAACAAACCGGATTATTCTGGATAAGCTTCCGGTTTTTTTATTGTTGGTTTGTTTACTCAGGGCATAATTTAGATAACATCTCAAAATTTTAACTATTATAACTTCAATATATTTTAGTAACTCTAGGGAACAGCATAATGAAGTACGTTTTCGCTAATGGTCTTGAATACCTTTTTAGCAACTTTATAGCACAACATAATGGAACTACCTTTCTGCTAATGGTCGCCAATACCTTTTTCTTCGGTGTCGTGGTTTAACAACCACCACGAGCAACTCTAAGGGCTTTAATCAGTCGCCCGTCCCTAATTTTGGGCCACTGATTTCAAGGAAAGGACAGAGCCTGCGCATCCGACTAACTGAATATCGATTCCACATCATGGACCCTAATCCGGATCCATCTTGTACAAATGATCAGAAGCCAAAGCCTCAGACCACTCGCCGCTCTGCACAGAAAGTCCTCAATATGCACCTATCCATACAAGCTTAATCCTCTTCTCAAGGTCAAAGTACTACATCCATTCATACACATGCACACTACATCTCATAAGCACAGCACGTCCTAAAATGGACTTGCTGCATTTCCCGGACGACGTTTTTTCAAAAGCTTGTGCTTTCTGAAAATCGGCGATTGTTTTGGTCAGGATACTTCTCCTAGGTTATGTCTTGAGGTCAATAATTTTATATCATGAAGTAAAACAGCAGTAAATTTTGAGTTCTGTGAGCCGTTAATTCAAAGAAGAAAGTCAGGCAGAAAATTGAAAATTTTGATTAATTATCTTTCCAGACAATGTTGGATACAATCTTTTCATATTTTACAGTAACACTGCATGGTTGATTTCCACAAGAGGATATGTATCTCAGCTATAAATGGTAAGTAAGTTTGACATTTTGTTAGCTATCAAACAACATTTGATTCAGACATTTGCCACATGACGAAGATGTGCTTTAAACAATCACGCGGAACCCAATGAATGGGAAGCAGGTTTTAAAAACAAATTCTGCAGAAGCTATTGAAAACAAATTACAGGAGTTGTATCAAATTCGAGTAATTATGATGATTGAACATGAGCAACATTTGAAATTATTTATTTCATGCTGAAAAACTGCACACTGATAAAAAAAATATATATTTTGTTTCAAAGTTTAACTAGCCTCATGCGAATCTGGGGTTATAAGTAGTTTCCCATCCTTAAATTAAACTAACTTGTTGACTATGCTGCGTTGACAACACAGTCAAAGCCGGATGATAATTGAAAATAAAATATTTTTTTTATTAATTACAGCATGCTGAAACACTACAGTGGACAAACGTTTTTTGGTTGTTGTTGTTGTTGTCTCCTTTCAGAATTTAAGTAGGCCCACGTGCACCTTAGATTATAAGGAACTCTTCAGCCTTAATTTAGAGCCACTGGTTCCAGAGATATGACGGAATCAGCGCAGCCGGCAGGACAGACATGAACCTTGTCTTGCACAGGATTCGAACCCAAACCTACACTATAAAAACATTTCTGAAATTCACGAGCCACTTTCCGTCATCCCTTTCGTGAATTAACAAAGCAGATTTCTGATAAAAACTTTTCCGCAAAGTGACGGAAAGAAACCTGAATTTCAAGGATTTTTCATACGTCAGGGAAATTCTGTATTTTCAGAAATCCTTTCAGAAACTCCTTTCACATATTAACGGCAAGTTGCCGTTTTTAAGATGTTTCAACGAAAAATACTGAATTTTCAGACACCTTTCCACAATTCCTTCCGTACATTAAAGGAAAAATTCTGTTCTCACCTTTTCCGTATTCGTATGACGAAGAATTTCCGGTAATAGGAGCGATTCTGGGAATACTTGAGGTTTAATAAACTGTCGAATTCCAATCGTCTGTCGCATGATCTGATTCCGAAGTTCTGTAGCAAGATCGGACGTTGAGGATCGCATGAATTTTGGTTATTGGGGAACAGGATATTTCTTCTCCTCTCCACATTTTGTGTGCCAGCTACTGTATTTTATACAGGGTTAGAAGGAAAGTCCGTGATCACGCCAATGTATCACCAACTAAGGCAGTTAATGATTTACTTCTTGTGCAGTTTTACAGGAAACCCCCTATAAGGCACACAAAAACACCACGAAGGATCCCCTCGCCCCTTGGGGGGGGGGTTCAGTAGCTATCGCGTCCCCCTCTGCAGATAGGACAAAACAGTCAATTCAAAGTTGTCCAGCGAGGCAAAAATAGTATAGAAATGTTTTTGTCCCTTAACAAAACATGAAAGGGGACTCTCCAAATGCGAAAAAAGCGGAAACTAACTGAGTCGCTGTGTCCGAAGCATATTTGCATGGATTTCAAATATGCTTTCTGTTCCGTCGTCAGAATACAAAAATGATATGCGTGGTCGGTATGCCAACACTTCGCGAACCAGTGACGGGAAGTCGAAAGTTTTGCCACGTACGCAAGTCAATTAGGTGTGCATTCAGTTTTCCTATTGGATGAGTGTTTCGCCACTTTATGCTATTTCTTCTTCTCTCAGTGTATTTTTCACTGTATTGGACATCAAAGTCTGATATTGAATATGTCAAGGAACTGCGTTTTATTTCAGAACAAGAACTGTTGATAAGGTTTGCAGGAAAACCTTTTTTTTTTTGTGCTTTCATTTACTTAGAACTTACCAGTTTAGATACGTTCTAAGTAATAAGTTATTGTCTAATTACTGTGTCGTTGCTTCCGGATGTTGTTATTTTCTTGGAGCCACATTCCCTGTCCCCTCCCATCTTTTGTTTTGGGACAAAAACATTTATGTACTATTTTTGCCTCGCTGAACAAGTTTATAATTGACTTTCTTGCTCTATCTGCAGTGGGAGGGAAGATAGCCCCCTCAACCCCCTCAAAGGGGGTGAGGGGATCCCTCGTGGTGTTATTGTGTGCGCCATAGGGGTTTTCTATACAACTGCACAAGAAGTAAATCGCTGACTGTCATAGCTCGTGAGATATTGGCCTGATCAAGGACTTTCATTGTAACACTTCTATCGTGTTACATTAAGAAAGTGGGAACTTAAATTATTTTGCAGGTGATTGTACGATGTCTATGTAACAGTATGTGGAGTCCTTATGACAAAAGCTATATAGCTATCTAGAGCAAATTATATATTTATAATTTTTGTGAAATAGAACGGTAAAATAATACATTTTACCTTTTCGTAAATATAATTGAAAGCCATTGTCAGTTTAAAAATATATCAAGTTCCAAAGCATTCCGTTGTTTCGAAAAATCAGGACGAAAAAACAACTTAATTTGTGATGTCGTCCTACAGGACAAAAATATTACAAACCTATTACAGAAAAATAACAAACTCCAACAGAAAATAAAATGACCACATCATTCAATGACAAAAAAAAAAAAAAAATCACGATCCCACAATTAGAGTTTTATGTTGAACGTGAGTGTAATTTCTGAGTCTTTCTGGCTCATTGGTTAAGACGGTCGGTTTCTGTTGAGCCAACCAAAACGACATCGGTTCAAGTCCCACCGGCGCGAAAGGGTTCTCTGGCGTAAGGGCTCTAAAATGCGGCGTCTTCGATTGTGTAAATACAGAAAAATCTGAAATAAACGGATTTACTGACTACAGAAAATTTACGAAAATACGGAAGTTAAAAAAAAATTAAGGAACTTCTAAAAACGGAAATTTCGTTAACGGTTACCTATGCCGGCAACTCGTTATTTTCATAAATTTTACACCATTATTTTTTACAGTGTAGAAGTAGGAGAAGTCAGAATCAGACCACTCGACCAAAACAGTTGTATATTATGTAAAAACTGTGTAAAACACAAGAATTAATAATTAGTCATTCCTATTTTAGGGTTGGTTGGTTGGTTGGTTCATTGATTTTATTGGCGCAAGGGCCATGGTTGGCCAAAGAGCGCCAAACAAAAGACATCAAAAGAGAGCAAAATCAATAAAACACGTACACAAGGCTAAAAACAGGATGAAGCGGTAAAAGTGAAAGATGGAAATGAATACGGTAAAAACTACACGACAGACAGACAAACAAACAGTATTAAAAACGTGTGATGAAGCTTAAAATATGGCTGATCAAATAAAACTGAAGAATGAGAACGATGAAAGGGCTAAAAAAGATAATGAAACAAACAGTACTAAAAACATGATACAAAGATTAAAATCTTGCTGATTCAGTAAAACTGAAAAATGAGTATGATGATAGGGTTAAAATCTAGATACGTTTAAAATAGTCAATTTGTTTAAAAAATGAAAAAACAACAACAGTATTGCAGTGGTCATTGAGGAGCCGCTGCAGTGTAGCGGCAACGTCCTCGTTCAACAAATGAGAATGAAAGAAATGAAAACGTACATCACGAAAACGAACACAGGTACACAAAAGATGAGTGACGGTGAGTCGGCAGTTGCACGTCTCACACATCGGCGCAGTGTCGCCACACAGCAAAAAGCGGTGAGTGAAACGACAATGCCCATTGCGGAGACGCGCAAGCACCACTTCCTCCCTGCGGTTCCGACAAGATGAGGAGTTCCAGATTTCGAGAATAGGTTTTATACGATGCAGTTTATTTTCCACCTGTTGGTCCCACAGACCTTGCCACGTTCGTTTGATATGATCACGAACAAGAAATCGAAACTCGCGATGAAAGAGTGGCAAGGGTGTGACGACCAAAGAGGAAGCAGATCTAGCGGCTGCATCAGCACACTCGTTACCCGAGATTCCAACATGCCCAGGAATCCAGACGAATTGAATCTGGACACCGGCCTCGAGCAGGGAACGAAGAAGCCCTCGTACGTTCAAAAGAAAAGGATGATTACAATAGTCCAGCGATGACAAAGACTGCAGGACACTTAAGGAATCCGTATAGACCATAGCACTATGATGAGAACTCGACTGAACATGAAGAAGTGCAAGATACACAGCATGCATCTCCGCCGAAAACACCGTGGCCTCAGCTGGGATCCGCGCTACTGACACGTCATCAACACAGACAGCTGCGGATCCAACGACTCCATGCATCTTGGAGCCATCAGTGAAAATGGGAGTGTATTCAGTTTTGAGGGCACGGTGCTCAGCAAAGAGCTGCTGGTACACTGACGCAGGGGTTGAGGATTTGTCGAAAGACGTAAAGGTGGTATCAACCATGACACCAAGTGGGTGCCATAGAGGATCCCCAAAGCCCCTGGTCGCTGCAACAAGCGACAAGTCGAGCCCTGCATCACGAGCTACGGCCGCCATACGAAGACCGAAGGTTGGAACGCACGAGGGCCGGTTCGCAAATAAACGAGCATGCTGAGGATGGAAAACTGCACCGTACAAAGGATGGTCTGGAAGAGACCGAAGTTTTAAGTAAAAGTAAACAGACAGCTGCAGACGGCGTAATTCAAGCGATGGTTCGTTCGCATCAGCGTAAAGGCTGGGAATCGGAGATGTTCGAAATGCTCCCGTACAAAGACGCAGCGCCTGATGATGAACAGCGTCCAAAGGCCGGAGAACGGAAGGACGAGCCGAGCCATACACGATACAGCCGTAATCCAGTTTCGACCGAATTAAGGAGTGGTAAATGCGAAACAAAGAGATCCTGTCTGCGCCCCACGAAACTCTCGAAA
This sequence comes from Macrothele yani, assembly GCA_039090855.1. Taxonomy (NCBI): domain Eukaryota; kingdom Metazoa; phylum Arthropoda; class Arachnida; order Araneae; family Macrothelidae; genus Macrothele; species Macrothele yani. The sequence goes on from CM077001.1 coordinate 43,797,528, forward strand.
GGATTTTTAGAATAGAAAGAGCACGCAGACAGGAAATCTTGAGCCGCCGAACGTGCACACGGAACGTAAGCGCATGGTCGACGGTCAGTCCAAGGAACTTGGTCTCCGGCAAAACTGGAATGGCTGCACGGTCCAAATACAGCTCGGGGTCAGGATGTAGGCCACGCCTCCGGCAGAAATGAGCACACGCTGTCTTGTCGGGAGAAAGAACGAAACCATTGCTATTCGCCGTTTTAAAAATCTGATTAATACTAGACTGCAACTACCTTTCAATGAAACACATGCTCGATGACGAGCAGAAGATGTGCAAGTCATCGATATACACAGTAGCCGAAACCGCAGGAGGAAGATTTGTGAGGAGATAATTAATGCAAAGGATGAACAATGTGACAGATAAAATGCAACCTTGAGGAACACCTTGTTCTTGATGGAATGTTGAAGATAGCGTCGTACCCAGGCGCACCTGGAACACCCGATTGCGAAGAAAATTTACAATAAAGGTCGGAAGATTTCCTCGCAATCCACATGCGTGGAGGTCACGGATATTCCAGTGCCGCCACGCACGATCATAGGCTTTCTCGATGTCAAAGAATACAGAAACCAGGTGCTGCCTACGCACGAACGCCTCGCGCACAGATGTCTCAAGGTGCAGGAGATGATCGTGAGGTGAACGATGACGCCGAAAACCGCTTTGTGATGGTGAAAGTAATTGATGATGTTCTAAAAAATGAATTAATCGTGAGTTAACCATGCGTTCGAGAACTTTACACAGACAGCTAGTGAGAGCAATTGGGCGATAACTAGAGGGAGACTTAGGATCCTTGCCAGGCTTCGGAAAAGGTAGAACAAAAGCCTTTCGCCAAGACTCCGGGAAACTGTGTTCTAACCAGATGCGGTTGTATAAGATTAAAAGGTTCTCGAGAGACAACTGGGAGAGATGACGGAGCATGTCGTACTGGATGTCATCGGGACCGACAGAAGTAGCCCCGGACCGATGCAGAGCCACCCGAAGTTCACACATGCTGAAGGAGGAGTTATAACCAGTGTCGGTATACGGCGCAAAAGAGATTCTCTGGCGTTCCGCGGAGGATTGAATCCTATGAAAGGAGGCCGGATACGCAAGATCACTCGAAACGGAGGCAAACGCCTCCCCCAAACAAACTGCAATCTCCCCGACGTCAGCATATGTGCAGCCGTTACTCTCGAGAATGGCAATCTGGTGTGAACTGTAGGTACCCCAGATCTTACGAATCCTTTCCCACACAGTTTTCGAATTGGCACGTGAGGTAAGAGATGATACATACTGGATCCAAGACTCCCTCTTGCTACGTCGACGCACCAACCGAGCATAGGATTTAGCACGTTTAAAAGCAACGAGATTAGCCTCGGTTGGATAACGCCGAAAAGTAGACCAGGCCTTGTGTTGAGCTCTCCTAGCCGCTGCGCATTTAGGGTTCCACCAAGGTTTCGGAATTCTGGGGAGCTTCGTAGATGTTTTAGGAATTGAAAGATCAGCTGCCTGAAGAATACAAGTTGTGACTTTAAGTACAGCTGCGTCGATTGACTCTTGAGTCACCATTTCAGAAGATATCACCGCGGACGATGTGAAGACCTCCCATCTGGCACAATCCATCCTCCATCCAGGTGGGCGGGAGGCAGAATATGGCACGTTTGCATGGTGCCAGAGGACAATTGGGAAGTGGTCGCTCCCGTGGAGATCCTTACACACCGTCCACGACCAGTCAGCAATGATCGATGGTGAACCCAAGGTCAAATCGATCGCACTGAAAGATCTTGTCGGCTCATGGAAGTAAGTGTCAGCACCGGTGTTTAAAAGGCACACAGAGGCCGAGCACAGAAGAGACTCTATGCGACTACCTCTAGCGCTGGCGCTGACACTACCCCACAAAGGATGATGAGCATTAAAGTCACCCAAAAGAAGGAAGGGTGAGGGCAGCTGATCAATCAAGCTCTCCAAAACAGAGACGCTAACATCCTCATCCGGTGGTAGATAAACACTGCAAACAGTAATAGGCCCAGGCATAGAAATACGAACCGCCACGGCCTGCGCAGTTGTGGAAACCGCGACGGAAGATACCGGAACCCTGTGAGGGACGAGAATAGCGACACCCCCACAGGCTGTATTTCCAGACGAGTGGTCTGTCCGAAATGCACTGTAGCCTCGAACTGAAAGCAGGTCCGATGGTTTAAGCTTTGTCTCCTGAAGACAAAGGCACACCGGAGAGTACAAATAAAGCAGATGTTTCACGTCATCAAAACTGGTGCGAAAACCTCGGCAGTTCCACTGAATTATTGAACCCATGGGCAAAAATGAAATGAAAAAGGAAATGGTTAAACTTGGTCAGCCTCCATTTCCTCTGGTGAGTGTTCCCCCAGAGTTGGTGGTGTGTGACCAGGGGCCAAGATTGGTGAATGCTTTGTCCCAAGTGTCTTAGCGGGATTTGCTCGCCGTTGAGTGTTTGGCTGAGACTTTGAAGGAGAAGAAATGCTCTTCTTATCCTTGACCTTGGTGTTGGTGTTGGCGTTTTTGCCAGAAGAAGTGGCCTGAGTTCCCTTGCTGGTGTTGGAGTGAGTCTGTTTCGGTGAAGTGGCGGGTGCCGCTTTCAGACCCCTAGCTCGCGACTGGAGTGCCTCCAGTCCGGCTGCGATGATTTCCTCCATATTGAATGGACATTTAGGGGAGATCTGAACGTCGGTCTGAATGGCAACCGTAGATTTGGCAACCACCACTGAAGCGTATGATCGCCGATCAGATGTAACGGGAACCACTCTTCTTCTGGCCTCAGGATAGGAAATATTTTCCACCGTTTTGAGCCTTTGGATTTCCTTCTCCTCCTTCCACTTGGGACAATCTTTGGCTGATGCTGGGTGTGGACCCTTGCAGTTCACACAAAACTCGGCCTCGGCCACACATTCTGAGAGGAGATGCTCTGTGGCACCACAGCGTCCACACCTAGGAGAACTCCTACATGACTGCTGAGAGTGGCCGTACGACTGGCACCTAAAACATCTCAACGGGTTGGGAATGTACGGGCGTACCTCGAGGTGGAGATACCCTGCCTTGATGGATGTAGGCAGGGAAGGGCAGTTGAAAGTCAAGATAATGTTCCAGGATGGGACAAACTGCCCATTCCTCCTAAAAGAAATGCGTCGCACACCCGTAACATGTTGGCTCCTCAGTTCTTCGAGAAGTTCATCCTCAGAGCAATCAATAAGATCCCGAGAGGAGACAACACCTCGAGATGAATTTAGGTAACCGTGTGGTGTTATTTTGACAGGCGTCTCGAGCAGCATTCTGGTGTTGATAAGTGTGGAGCTGTAGGCCACAGTAGACATCTCAACAAGAAGATCTCCAGACTGGAGCTTCTTGACGCTCTTAGGAGAGCTTGCAATTGATTGCAGTGCTTTGTGGATCCAAAATGGACTTTTGGTACTCAAAGGCTTTGAAGGGTCCAATGAGTGCACAAAAAAGAATCTAGCATTGGAAACATCTGCGACAATTTTTTTGGCGGAAGGACCTGAACCTTCCTCCATACCTCTTTTAGTTTTGGGTTCATGAGAAATTTCATTGAGAGCCATGAAAATTTTAAAGGATTCATCCGCCAACTTCCCCACCCGCAATCGAGCCCAACAAGGGAGAACCGGAGGTACGCAAGCCCAAGTGGACGCAGGACACGGCTCTAGGGATAGCAAGTTGATAGGGCAGACATGCGCTCGGCGAGCACCCAGACTTTCCCATGCCTGGGGAACACCCCTTTGACATGCCCACCCTATCCCCAGACTCACCCTGTCGTACGAGACGACAAGCCGTTAGAGGTCTCGGCTCCACTCGGCCACAGACCTCATTGACTAGGAGTGGGTTAGTTCCCAGCCGCCCGTTTAGGGTGAAGCAGGGGAGCAAAGAGAAGTGTTGGCAACTGGCGACAACAACACCCAGGCCTCCAGAAACCTCAGCCTCCAGCATCCCCTTTTCCACCTTACGGGTCACCGCACACGGCAAACGTGCAGGCAGGTCTAGCTAACCAGCTCGAAAAAACAAAGAAAGAAACATGAAATGGAGAAGACAGGAAAGAAAACGAGAAACTAAAATCCTGAGCTGGCGCATAATCACAATCTCAGCAACCTACAACTGAGGCGGGTTCATGTAAAGTGAAAAAACATAAAAAATGTGAAATTCATCACATATAGTACATGTTGGCTCGGGCCGTGGGGACGCCATCCCCATCAGCTGGATGAACAGCTGTCCCTTCGGTGATGTAATCGTTCAAGACGAAATGACAAAATAATCTGTCACAAGATCAGCTCGGGCCGTGGGGGCGCTGCTCCCCAAATAACTGGAAAACCAGTTATCCCCGTGCGGGGCCTATTTTAGGGAGTAAACATCACATTCCACCCCACAGAAAAGTAGTGGTCTAAGCGCTAGCCACTGACCGTTCGTCTGAGTGGTACTGGACTCGAGTCCAGGTGAGATACAAAGCAGTGGTCTAAGCTGAAGTGGTGTGAGCTCGAGCCCAGGTGAGATATAAAGCAGTGATCTAAGCTGAAGTGGTCCTGGACTCGAGTGAATGGTTTTTGGCTGTGATCCTGTGGTCCTGGGCTCGAGTGGTCTGAGTGGTCCAGGGTTCGAGTCCGGTGAGATATAAAGCACCTGTCTAAGCACTAGCCACTGACAGTTCGTCTGAGTGGATCTGGGCTCGAGTCCAGCCGAGCTACAAAGCAGTGTTCTAAGCTGGAGCCCAGCACCAGGTCAGATATAAAGCAGGGATCTAAGCTCTAGCCACTGATTGTTCATATGAGTGGTCCTGGGCTCCAGTCCTGGTGAGATACGAAGCAGTGGTCTAAGCTCTAGTCACTGACCGTTCGTCTGAGGGGTTCTGGGCTCGAGTCCAAGTGAGATATAAAGCAGTGTTCTAAGCTCTAGCCACTGATCGTTCATCTGAGTGGTCTGGGTTCGAGTCCAAGTGAGATATAAAGCAGTGGTCTAAGCTCTAGCCAGTGACCGTTCATCTGAGTGGCCTGGGCTCGAGTCCAGTTGAGATACAAAGCAGCGGTCTAAACTCTAGCCACTAACCGTTCGTCTAAGTGGTCTTGTGCTCGAGTCCTGGTGAGATACAAAGCAGTTATCTAAGCTCTAGCCACTGACCGTTCGTCTGAGGGGTTCTGGGCTCGAGTCCAAGTGAGATGTAAAGAAGTGGTCTAAGAATAGCCAGTGACTGTTCGTCTGAGTAGTCCTGTGCTCGAGTTCAGGTAAGATACAATACAGTGGTCTAAGCTCTAGCAACTGACCGTTCGTCTGAATGATCCTGGGCTCGAGTCCAGGTGAGATATGGGCGTTGTGCTTGTATTACGGCACTAGCTTCCTCCTTTCCCTAGGACCAGTAGCCCGAAATTAGGGACAAAAGATTGCTTATATGGCTTAGAGCTACTGGTTGTAGTTCCTAAAACCTGAAAGAAATATTAAAGGGATTTACCCAGAGAATAACTCTCTCATTCTAACGGATCTTGGAGATAACTCGTTTAATAGAAATGAAAATTCACATCTGATTTAAATTGTTACCTTCTCGTAATCTGATAAATTGTGATTCACTTTGCCCTGATCTAGTAGATTTCTCCGTCTTTTCGGTGAAGTACTTATATCAAAAATATCTTCCTGTGTTAAATATATTATTTAACTAAAGCTTCCGTAAAAACACTAAAAATGTCTGTCATTGTTCTGTTCTTATGCAAAGTCTATAAAAGCAAAGACAATTTCCATGTGTGAAGTCTCACCCTAAAAGCTCTGAAGCTTTAACAAGTTTCAAGCTTTCTTAAATCCTCACAATAGTGCTCTGTCTATGTGAACTCTTGTGTTTGATGAGACATAAACTAACGTTACAAGAATTTGTTCTTCATTCTAGAAACACTGCTTTACAAAAATATTTCGTTCAGATCAATTTTCGGCGATGAAACACGATTTCAATAACGTATTTTGCTTTAAAACAATATCAAAATAAATCAAATTCATGTTGTTTATGTTACGTTATAAACTTCTTCAAGTACCAATGGAATTCACAAGCAACATCTTATGTTTTTATCAGCTAATTCTCTTTAGTCTACAAAACAAGCGTGTCTTCAATAAATAATCTCCTAAGAACATCTTCACTGTGCGTTCATCTACTGATGGCATAAGCATTTTTCGAAAGAGCTGACAGATAAGAATTAGATGGTTTTTTTCTTTTTAGCTTCACTTCAAGAAGTTTATGAGAGCGTCTTTAGCTTAAGTATCGGCTTGGAAGGAAATAGTATTCATTTTAAATGCCCTGTTTTAAATTTCACATACTTTCTAAAAGGGTAATTTAAATATTTTCAAAAAGTAAATTTCTTTCAATTAGTATTCCATTGCACATAAAGGTCTACATAGAAATCACAATAAAACGCGAACCACCTCTCGAACACAGGGGCCATCTTCTGATCGTTCTTCAGAAATAGTTCCTGGTTCGAGACTAGGATGAGGCACAAATGGTGTAAAGAAATAAATAGAAAAAAGGCGATGAAAAGAATTAAAGTGTAAATAAAATTAAATTTTTAAATAAAGTTCAATAATTTAACTAAATTAAAGTGAACAAATAAGTTAAAGGCGATGAAAAAAATTTCAGTGAAAGTCAACAAGTAAGTAGATAAAAAAATACGTCCCTGGAAAAAATTCATACTATGGATAAAAGATAAATCAAAAATAAATATGTGTACAGAGGAATAGGCTGATATAATAAAGTATGCACGGGTAATAATCACGAAAACAGCTGCAAAAAAAAAGTGAATAAACTATGAATGGAATACGGGATTACACCACACAACACAGATTTTGAGGATGACAATCCGTTTTTTTTTTTTTTTTTGGGTGCAAATATGACAAATATGGTAAGTCAGATAATATCCGAAAACTTAAAAATTTCGTCGTCCAGGAGTGGGAATCGAACCCGCATCTCCCAAATAGCACCCGAGTCTCAAATTTCCGATTAATTTTAAAATAAATTTTCAAGTTTTCGGTTATTATCTGACTTGCCATCCTTGCCATATTTACACCAAAAAAAAAAACGGATTGCCATTTTCAAAATTTGTATTGTATGGTGTAATCCCGTATTCATTCATGATTTATCGGTTTTTCCGCGCAATCACGGGATAGGATTCTTAACCTCCAGATTCGCTAAATATGAACGCCGATTGCTTCGAATAGCGAATCTTGTGATGGTCATATTCAAATTAATCGGAAACATGAGACTCGGCCGTTCTGGTTGGTGTAGTGGTTAGCATACCCGGGGGCTTACTAACAGACGCGGGTTCGATTCCCTCTCCGGGATGACGAAGTTTTGGAATTTTATCTGAATAACCATCCTTGTCATATTTACACCTAAAAAAAGGATTGTCATCTTCAGAATTTGTAAGTGAATAAACGTTTCCATAAAGGAACCACACCTTTGTTAGTGCCTCAAACACTGCTGAATTTATGTCACCGTTTTTCAAAGCATCATGAAGAAAGGAACTTCGATTGTCCTGTGCTCTTTGCTAAATATAGTTTCAAGTGTCAATCAATTAAATTACTAATTCATCTTCGAACTGCTTGAGAAGCTTTGTTATTTGTTGGCTACTATCATAAATAATGAAACGCTTATATCTATCCATCTATATCAATAACTGTCTTTCAAACACTGAACTAGGAAAACAAAGGCAAATGAATAAAGATTAATGGAGATTATTATTTAACTCACCTTCGTTGTTTTTGCTGATTATGTAATTATTTTTGCAACTAACCCTGCACAGTATATGATCCAGGAACTTGCTGATAAAAGTTAAGAAGTGGGGTTAAAAATTAACTTTAAGAAGACAAAACTGATGTGCAATTCTTTTACAAGAAATGATGATTTATCAGTTGATGGGGAAAAGGTGGAGATAACCGATATCTACATTTACCTTGAGCAGCAGATATAAACCGGGCGCCACATTGGTAAAAAAATTAATCCACGTATAAAACTTGGTTGAAGAGCTTTTGGAAGAAACACTACGACTTTTAAAAGCAATAAGTCGTTATGTCTTAAAAGAAAAGCGTTTAATCAATGCATACTTCCAGTTAGAGCCCTTCAGAGGCAATATTTTTAGACCCGAACTAGGCCCGGGCCCACAAAGTCAATGTCAGGCCCGACACGGCCCGGGCAGGTGTTTTTTTCAGGGCCCGACCATTCAGTGTCCGCCATAGGTTTTATTTGCGTAACTGTCACTTGCTTTAACACAGACGGTATTTGTACTGTAACGTTTTTGGACTAACTCGAAACTCGTGTAAAAAGAGGTCATAAGTAAGTTAACTAACCCACCAGTAACCAGAAATACGGCAAAAGCAATAAATAGTATTCAGTGAACTTAGGTAAATTATCGTCATTTCATAATCGAACCCTTCCTAGGGTCAGATCACTGTTTATACAAGTCAAGTACAGTCTTCTTTGACACTTTTGCCCAGAACATAATATAAATTGATGCTCAGTTACACACACGCGCACACAATAACATGCTTAACGGTTAATAGTTAATACAACAAACTCTCGTACGTATAATATGATTCCGTTCTGTTGGCCCGACGTCTTTGATTTTAATTCTTCAGGTTTAGGATATAACTCGCAAAATCCAAATGTAACACAATTTTCCGAATGTTTTGCTCCTCGAACCTCTAATTTACTCAACCCAATATTCATCCATATTTAAAACAAAGCAAGTAGCAAATCAAAATTATAAAGACAGAGCCTAAGAATAGTTTACTAACACATATTGATTGATTACTAATTCCTATAAATGCAAATCATCGTACGGAGCAAGTGTTTTTCTGTCGTAAACTTCCGAAATAAATGGAATATGGATTCAAAGGGGAGTGCGATTGCCAAAGATCAAAGACGAAAAGACGCGCGCAAAATAAATACATCAATAAATGAATAAATAAATAAATGAATAATAGCACAAGGCGGGAGAGAAGAATGATTGCGAGAAACAAGAAATATGATCACGGAAAGGGAAAGACAGAGACTTCAGAAACAGAATGGCCTAAACTTATCAACAACCTGACTACACGGTACACATGCAAGTGCAGGCCCGTCCGAGCTTGCCTACGAAATTGCAGGCCCAGCCCATCCCGTAAGTTTTAAATTACAAGCAGGTGTCCGGCCGGCCTCGGGCTAGGGCCCGGCCAGTGTAGCACTGCATTCCAGTGTTTACGTACAGAGGAGAGACGTGGACCTTAACTTAAAAAGACGTACAAAGATAGACAACTGCATGGAGAGATTCATACTTGCTGCAACCAGGAAAGATAAGAAGAGGAGCTCGTGGATAAGGAAAATAAATGACAAGAGTGCAAAATATCTTGAACAGAGTGTAATCTCTGAAATGGCAATGTGCTGGACATACTGCCAGAAGAACGGACCACCGATAGACAGCCAAAATTTTAGACTGGATTCTTTTCTTTTTCTTTTTTTTTTTTTTTTTGATTGGAGGTTTAACGACCACCGTGAGCAACTCAATGGGCTATAAACAGTCGCCCGTCCCTAATTTAGGGTCACTGGTTCCAGGGAAGGGAGAGAGACAGTGCCGTAAGACAAACACAAGATCCATGCCTGACCGGGATTCGAACCCGGACCCCTTAAGGACGAATGATCAGAGGCCAGCGCCTTAGACCAAGACTGGATTCTGAGGGACAGGAAAAGACCCAGAAGAAGACCACATGGGCTACCCCGGTGGCGCAGTGGTCTAAGCGATGGCCTCTGAGCATTCGTCTGTAAGGGGTCCGGGTTCGAATCCCGTTGAGGCATGGATGTTGTGTTTGTCTTACGGCACTGGCTCTCTCCCTTCCCTGGAACCAATGACCCTAAATTAGGGACGGGCGACTGTTTATAGCCCATTGAGTTGCTCACGGTGGTCGTTAAACCTCGAATAAAAAAAAAAAAAAAAAAAAAAAAAGACCACATGGGAGATGGATGGACGAAATTCGAAAGCATACCAGAGTAGCATGGAGGAGAATGGCTCAAGGCAGACAGCTGTGAAAGAAACTTGGTAAGACCTTCATATCTAGCTGTGGATTGATATGGTTAATGATGATATACAGGGTGATCCATTTAAACCAGTACCCTGAAAAAACCTTACATTTTTGCAAGGGATCGCGCAAGGAACTATCTCTTTTTTTCAATAGAAGCAGCAACTCCTGGAGAATGAAAAACGCCACCATGAAGAAGATTGTTAACCGTAACTGTAACTCAGCTCGTGATTTGTTTGTTGTTGCGTTGTCATTCACTTGCGTGCATTCGGAAACATGCAGTACTCTGTTCCAGAGCGTGTTTTTTAGTGAAATCGTATTGGGTAACCAATTCTGTTATCAAAACGCAACGAGCATTTCGAAGAGAGTTTGGAGTTCGAAAAGTGCCAAGCAAGTCAACAATTCTGTCGATGGGAAAAAACTGGAGCAAACCAGTTCTCTTCTCAGCGGTAGGGGTAGACAATCACCCTCCGATGCCCCAAACGCTTGTGGACGATGTTCGGCAACGTTTACTTCAATGTCCGACGAAATTGTTGCACAGATTAAGCCAACAGACAGGATATTCATACGGAACTTGTCAAAGGGCAGCAAAAAAAGCGAATATTCGACCATTTAAAGTGCACGTAATCCATTTGCTGTAGGAACCGGACAAGGGAAAGAGAGTAAGTTACTGAAAATGGTTTCAAAATTTTCTTAATTAGCGATCTGATATTCTCTCCATCACATGATTTACGGATGAAACCTGGTTTCATCTCTGTCAGGCAACGTCAATTCGCAAAACAGCAGATACTGGGCTGCCGAAAACCCACACGTTATGTGTTAAACACCGATGCATTCACAAAAGGTTGGTGTATGGTGTGCGGTTTCGTCTACGAAAATTATTGGCCCCATTTTTTCGCTGAGACTGTCAACACTAACGTTTATTGCCGCATATTCAATGAATTTGTGGATCAACTTGATGACGTTGAATTGACAGAGGGCTACTTTCAGCAGGATGGCTCTACGTGTCACACATCGAAAGTCTCAATGGAACTCATAACCAGCATCTTTGATGACAGATTAATTTCAAAAAACATGTGGCCTCCCCGATCTTCGGACTTAACTTCCCCTGACTTTTTTTATGGGGCTACTTAAAGAATAGAGTTTACAAAACCCATCCAAAAACATTGGACGCATTGCGTAAAACAATCACGACTGAAATTGGTAATGTTACTGCTCGTACTCTACATGAGACATCACTGAATATGGTGCGGCGTGTTCAACTGTGTTTACAAGAAAACGGAAGAAAATTCCAACATTTGCTTTGATAAAATGATTCTCCAATACCACATGTATAATTCACAACTTACTGTATGATTTTGTTGTTATTTATAAAAAAGTTATAAGTAAATCACATGGTACTGGTTTAAATGGATCGCCCTGTATATATAGAGAGAGCGGGAGAGGGAATTATTTTTCATTAAAGGATTACCGTAATTACTCTAAGTGCAAAATTTTGTTTCATTCAGACAACTAAAGAGGTTATATACCTGAACTGCTAGCTAAGCAATAATTAAAAACATCTAGGTAAATAATATACATGCATCTCCCTACTAAAGATTGCCAAAAGTTAACAGCATCGTTTTGTTACTACTGACAAACTCTGACCGTTCATCCGAGATGAGTCCGGGTTCGAATCCCGGTGAGGCACGGATGTTGTGTTTGTCATGCGGCACTGCTTCTTTCTTTTCCATGGAACCAATGGCCCTAAATTAGAGACGGGAGACTGCTTATCGAGTTGCTTCCGTGCTCGTCAAAAAAAAAAAAAAAAAAAAAAAAAACCATGAAGGATAAAGCAGAGAGAATATTGGGTTTCTAGGTTCGAAAAAAAATAATTCCAGAATTGAAATTTTCGGCATCTTGAAAAAAAATCTGGATCTTCACAGTTTACTTCCCCAGACTCACGTCCGAAAAATTGCGTCTGTTATGAGGCCTGGTTCGAGACCCAGATGAGGCATGGGTGGCGTTCTTGTCCTTCAACCCTTTCTTGGGATTGTTGGCCCTACATTAGGGACGGCGACTGCTTACAGCCCATAGAGTTTCTTATAGTGGGCGTCTAAACCTCTGAATAAAAAAAACTGAAGTGAGAGTGAAGTTATGACAGGGAAAGTTGCATTTCACAGTTAGGAAGTAAAATTCACGAACTGAAAATTAAAAAAATATTTATGATCTGAATATTTACAGTTTACTTTCAAAATAATAACTGGCGTTTCCGTAGGTTATTTTGTTAGTTCAGTATAACTTTAGCTTTAATTCTTAGTCACATAGATGGGAGAACGTCGGGTGCTCAAATGAAAGTATGAACTTTTAAAAATCAGTCCTTGGTTCCCACTAAATTGGCGATGAAAAGAAATTTCGTTTTGGTTATTTTTTCGTCCCATTTCTTCACTGTCTGAACTTAAAACTGACTAACTGCTAAAAGCATTGTTTCACATGTTAAACCAAAAACAAAATCAGTAACATTAAATGTGGCGTGCCGCAGAGGTGTACCACATGTTAGGAGGGCAAAGTTGCAGTGATAAATTCCGTCGGTGTAGTTTAATTGGTAAAGCAATCGGCTCCGGAGCAGAGGTATGAAGATTCCAACCCCGTCACCGGAAAATTTGTGTTCTCACTTAAAAAACACAAAATTGAAGATTAAGATCTTGAGAAAAATTATCATGTGTCTAAAAGAGTTGTGCGGTCAGATCTGAATCTCCGACATTATACAGGAAAAATAAATCATATCATGACTGCATGATTTTATTTTCTAAAAGAATGAGGTTATTCTCGTTGGCTTTGCGTGATTTTAGCACTCTACGCTTAAAGTTTCATCGTTGAGCAAACGATTCTTCTGAATAGGAGGCTTCTCTTATAATTATAATAAAGATATTCCGTTAGAAGGCATGTGTCTAAATCTTCCATTTCCAATCTTTTCCTCCCTATTTTTTGTGGTGTGTATCCTTCATTTACGAGCAAATATAGTAAATCAGGAGCGGGCAATTTACAAAATCAGGTTCTAGAAAGGTGCGACCGCAATGGAATCGAAATCATCTTCATTTTTTTTTTTTCAAACAAGACTCGGTTTCTGGACTCCTGAAATTCGTTTCGTTGTGCCACAGAGATTTATAGCATTTAAAAAACATTAAAAACACCTCGCCTGAAAGAATAAAAATTAATGAAATACTTACTGATTTTTGGGAAAATAGCGATTTTCTGAAGATCAGCAAAAACGGAAGCGTCTTCTTGTTCGTCAGCATCACTGGAAATCGAATCGGTGCTGTGTGCGAATTCCTCCATGATAAAATCAGGTATTTCAATCATAGTTACGTTAGGGGGCGCAGTAAGCCCAAGTTTCCAAAGAATTCGAGCTTTGTAGTGCTCCGTCAAGACTTCCTGATAATCAGTCTCGGAATCGAAATCATCTTCATTTTTTTCCAAACAAGACTCGGTTTCTGGAGCGGAGCATGTTATGCTGGCACAGAAAATACAAGTAACGAGTAGGTTCAGATTTACTGGAGTCATAGCCGAGGGTGACCACTTTCTGGCATTGGGTCAAATGAACAAACGCACGGTATTTATACGAAGCAACAAGATGGTCAAAGTTCAAAGGTTCACAATTCCGTTGTTTTAAAGAGAAAAAGCAATTGCGTTTTCTAAGCATGGCTTTCTCCTTCCTGTTCAGATAAATTCATCAGAATCTTTGACATTTTTCGGCTACACTTCCCCCCCCACCCCCTGTTTTTCTTCTTTTATCCTCGGTTTTGAAAAACAAATTGAAAACAGACAACTTGTAAAAATGGTTCTCTTTATGGCTGCTAAGTTTAAAAAAATGATGCTGGAGAAATCGATACTCTGGGTCAGCTTAATTCTGACTTGCTTCACGTGATGGAGATGTTTCGGATCGAAGAAATATTTCTACGAGGTATAGAATAGTCTGACTGGAATGTGTTGAAAGAAAATATGAAATGCAGAAACAGTTGATGAAAATATGAAATACAGAAGGAAAATAAGAAATATGAAAAGTGTTGAAAGGGAATATGTTATACAGAAAAAATATGAAATATAGAAAGTGTTAAAAGTAAATGTTAAATACAGAAAGAAAATAAGAAATATGGACAGTGTTGAAAGAAAATATGAAATACTGAAATAAAATACGAAATATGCAAAGGAAATATGAAATATAGAAAGCGTTGACAATAAATGTGAGATACAGAAAGAAAATTAGAAAGATAGAGAGTTCTGAAAGGAAATATGAAACATAAAAAAAAAGAAAAATACGAGTAGAAAGTGTTTATGAAATGCAGAAAATGCTAAAAGGAAATATGAAATACAAAAAAAATTAAGAAATATGAAAAGTGTTGAAATGAAATATGAAATACAGAAAGAAAACACGAAATGTGGAAAGTAAATATAAAACACAAAAAGTGTTGAAAAGAAACGTGATATGGAAAGAAAACAAGAAATATACTAATAGAAAGTGTTGAAAGGAAATATAAAATATCGTGAGAGAATAAGACATATAGAAAGTGTTAGAAGAAAATAAGAAATATAAAAAGTGTTAAAAGGAAATATGAAATACAGGAGGAAAATAGGAAATATCGATAAATTGGATATGTTGCAATAGTTGAAAGAACATATGAAATATGGAAGAAAATAAAAAGTGTACAAAATGTAGAAAGGAAACATGCTACATAGAAAGTGTTGAAAGGAAATATGAAATGTAGAATGAAAATAAGAAATATGGAAAGTGTTGAAAGGAAATGTGAAATATAGAAAGAAAATATGAATTAAAGAAAGGGTTGAAAGAATATAAGGAATATAGAAATATAGATAGTTTTGAAAGGAAATGCGAACTATAGAAAATGACGCAAAAAATGTGAAATACAGAAAGAAAATAAGAACTATAGAAAGTGTTGAAAGGAAATATGAAATATCGAAAATAATATGAAATATAGAAACTGTTGAAAGAAAATAAGAAACATTGAAAGTAAAATGAAATATAGAGAAAAAAAATAATTATAGAAAGTATTGTAAGGAAATATTAAATACGGGAAAAAAGCTTACAGAAAGTGTTGGAAGGAAATATGAAATAAAGAAAGAAAATAAAAGCTATAGAAAGTGTTGGAAGATAATAAGAAACATAGAAAGAAACTAAAAGCTATGTAAAGTGTTGGAAGGAAATAAGAAAGATAGAAAGAAAATAAGAAATGCAAAATAAAATAAAAAATAAAGGAAGTGTAGAAAGGAAATATGAAATATGGAAGGAAAATAAGAAATATAGAAAATGTTGACAGAAAATATGAAATATAGAAAATGTTGACAGAAAATATAAAATATATAAAGAAAATATTAAATATTGAAAACATATGAAATACAGAAAGTGTTGAAAGGAAATGTGAAATGTAGAAACAAAATAAGAAATATAGAAAGAAAGGATAAAATATAGAACGAAAATAAGAAATATACGAGTAGAAAGTGTTGAAAGGGAATATGAAATATCGAAAGAAAATAAGAAATACAGAAAGCGTTGAAAGAAAATACGAAATTCAGAAAGAAAATAGGTAATATAGGAAGTGTTAAAAGAAAATATGAGGCACAGAAAGAAAACAAATATGGAAGTTGCTGAAAGAAAACGTGAAATATGGAAAGAAAATAAGAAATGTAAAAAGTGTTGAAAGAAAACATGAAATATATAAAGAAAATATGAAATGTGATTAAGAAACATGAAATATAGGAAAGGGATATGAAATATAGAAGGTGTTGAAAGGAAAGGTGAGATATAGAAACAAAATAAAAAATATAAAGAATGATGAAAGGGAATATGGAATTTTTTTTTTTTTTCGATTGGAGGCTTAACGACCACCGTGAGCAACTCAATGGGCTATAAGTAGTCGCCCGTCCCTAATTTAGGGTCACTGGTTCCAGGGAAGGGAGAGAGCCAGTGCCGTAAGACAAACACAACATCCATGCCTCACCGGGATTCGAACCCGGACCCCGTTCAGACGAATGATCAGAGGCCATCGCTTAGACCACTGCGCCACCGGGGCGGCGGAATATGCAATGGAGAAATAAACTTTGAAGTATAAAAAGGAATATGAAATACGAAAAGTGTCGAAAACAAATGTGAAATATAAAAAGAAATGAAATATAGGAGTAGCAAGTGTTGAAAAGAAATATGAAACAAAAAGTGAAAGAAATGTAGAAATTTCTTAAATGAAACCGAAAATATTAAAAAAGGCATGAAATATATAAATTGTTAAAAGGGAATATGAAATATAGAAAGTGCTGAAATGAAATATGAAATACAGAAATCAAACAAGAAATATGCGATCAGGATGTGTGAAAAAAAATATGAAATACAGAAAGAAAATAATAATCATAGAAATTTTTGAAAGGAAACGAAATATTAAAAGAAAATATGAAATACGGGAAGTGTTGAAAGGAAATGTGAAATGTAAAGGTGATGAAAGGAAATGTGAAATACAGAAAGAAAATAAGAAATATAGAAAGTGCTGAAGAGAAATATGAAACGTAGATAGAAAATAAGAAATCTAGAAAGTGTTCAAAGGAAATATAAAATATAGAAAGAAAATAAGAAATATACGAGTGGAAAATTTTCAAAGGAAATATAAAATATAGAAAGAAAATAAGATATATACGAGTAGAAAATGTTCAAAGGAAATATAAAATATAGAAAGAAAATAAGAAATATACGAGTAAAAAATGTTGAAAGGAAATTCGAAATATAAAAAAAACAAGAAATATAGAAATTTTTGAAAAAAGAAATATGAAAGGATAAACGAGAGGCCGCTTGTCGGCATCACCTGTACAGATTAGTTCCGAAAACTGGAGGGCGGTGTTTGAAGGCAGCGAAGCACGAGCCTGGGAACCACCGTCCTCAAGTAGTGCGCCCTTACCACTATAATTGCTGCCACCTAAAGGAAACGATTTATCTGCGCAGCACGTAACATTTCTCTGTTTTCAGTTAATATTCGCTACATAGCCCAATTTATCCCCTTTTGATTACTAAAAGCGTGGTGTATGATACACATTTTTAAAATGAGAAATCCTAATGAAAATATCTAATTGCATTTTTATTTAAACACTAGTACCTTCTGAGCTGCCGAGTATGATCCAGGAACTTGCTAACATGAGCAAAGAAGTGAGATTAAAGTTAAACCTAGAGAAAGCAATATTGATGAACAATGCTTTTACAAGAAAAGAATTGGAGGTCGTGTGAAATGTCCCTTTCTGTCACGATAGAGTCCCTACGGACTGTGGAAACGGGATCATTCTGAGTGATGTTCAACTCTGCTGCTATTTGCGGTGCCGTGGTCCTGTGCTTCCTTTGTACAGTCGGTGCCGATGTCCGCCCATCCTTGTCTGCAATCTTCGTATGGGTCAAAAATCTGCACGCTTGGAGGCAGTGCTATGTCCTTTTTGTAGGTAGTCATGATCTTCGACACAGTTTCTCTTTTTACACCTACTATTCTGCCGTTCTAGTTATTGAAGCTCCTTTAAGACGCGCGCCAATGATCATACCTTTTTTAAGGTCACTAAGATCTGACATTGTCCACAATTACTCTACAACAGCTGTTTCAACTGCGACTGTGGCACTTCTACGTGATAGCCGACATCATGCTGCACCCATTTATATTACCCACATCGCCGGTGATGTCGTCCTTTTTATTTGCATACAACCCATTGTGTGTACTCCAGTCGCAGTCGGTGTTTCCATTATTTTTATGAACCCCTGTATATTGACAGCGTTATCTTATACTTTATTTGTTCATTTGAGGGGGCTGGGGTAAAGGGTCCTCCACACTTTTCGTGAAAAATAGCTCAAAACACGCATTTTCAGAACGAAATTACATATATAAAAAAGAAACAATACAGAAATCCGTTTTTTTTTCACATGTATAATAAACATTGAGCCATCTTTCTGCGTTTCTCTATTAGCATCACTTTGTGGAGTAATATTTTAATTATTATCCCCAAATTGTAAAATAATGGGCAGATTGACAATTATTTTTAAAAAGTTCTACTTTTGGTATCTGCTATGTTACAAAACAGAAAAATAGTTTGATATTTTCTCTCGAAACATAAAAATTTGAGAACACATACGAGTGATATGATGTATTGATTTTTCCATCTGCATGATGCTTTATTGGTTTCAATTTCCCATTCGGCGGAATTGCAACAATACGGGGTATGGAGAACTCTTAAAGACCACCGTGAGCAACTCAGTGGACTATAAGCACTCATCTGTTCCTAATTTAGGGTCACTGGTTCCAGGAAATGGAGAGAGCCAGTGCCATAAGACAGATACTACATCCATGCTTCAACAGGATTCGAACCCGGACCCATCTCGGACAAATGGTCACAATCATGCGCTTTGACAGTACGTGTTTTGTTAAAGCAGACAAAGAAAGTGCTTTTGGTTTCCTATCTTTTTGCACTTGGCATAATGTTTGAGTATCTTGGTAAAAAAAATGCATAAAAAAAATGCGCCTCAAAAATGCATCACGGTGCGATACTTCACACGAAATTTTTCAAACCAGCAAATTTAAAATTCTGTGGAAGAAAGATTATTCCCATAATACGTGTAAAATAGTTAGAATTATTAGTACAGCAATCAGACATCTCTGAATTGCTTTTATTTATTGTTCATCCCGTAACACTAATCGCATAAAAAAAAACTTTAAAATGACATTGCCGTGGAACGCGAATCGAACCCGCATCTCCAGACTTCGGATTGAGCATGCTATTCGTTACACCACCCAGAACGATCAAGTCCCAAGTATCTGAGTGCTAAGAATCAGAATATTCGCTGATTCTTAACACTCAGATATTGAACATTCAACTGGCAATTTGCTTAAACTACGCTACGAAGGAGCAGGATTTGCTTCGACTAGCAAAGATCAGCTGATTCTTAACATTCAGATACTGAACATTCAACTGGAGATTTGCTTAAAATACGCTACAAGAAAGCAGAGTTTGCATCGTCTAGCGAAGATCAGCTGATTCTTAATATTCGGATACTAAACATTCAACTGGCAATTTGCTTAAACTGTGCTACGTGTAAGAAGGATTTGTTTCGACTAGCGGACGTCAGTTGATTCTCAACATTCAGATACTGAACATTCAACTGGCGATTTGTTTAAACTACGTTACGGGGAAACGGAGTTTGTTTGACTATCGAAAGTAGCTAATTCTTAATATTCAGATGCTGAACATTCAACTGGCGATTTGTTTAACCTACGCTACGAGAAAGCAGGGTTTGTTTCGACTAGTGAAAAGCAGCTGATTCTTAACATTCAGATTCTGAACATTCAACTAGCCATTTGCTTAAACTGTGCAAGGGGAAAGCAGGGTTTGCTTTGACTAGCGAAAAGCAGCTGATTCTTAACATACAGATACTGAACATTCAACTGGCGATTTGCTTAAACTAGGCTACGAGGAAGCAGGGTTTACTTCGATTAGCGAATTTCTGCGAATGTTCTGATTCTTAACACTCGTTCTTGGTGGAGTAATGGATAGCATGCTCGAACGGAAATCGGGAGATGCGGGCTCGATTCCCGCTCTAGGGAAATGAAGTTTTCTTATGTAATTAATGTTACATCATGAATAGTAAATACAAGCAATTCACAAATTAATAACTCTGAGGTAATTTTAGTTTAATTCCTGAATTATAGAGATATCAATTACTGTGATACTACAATTGTTCCAAATGCCGTTTCTGCGTAAGGGTATCTATAATATAACAATAAAATTACTGTGTCTGTCTGTCAGTCGCCTGTAGAAGAAACTGCTGAACATAGTGATTTGAAATTTTGCAGACACGTCAGAATGAGATAGGAGAGAGCACCTCAGAGCCCATTTTATGAAATTCGAATTTGAAGTTTTATTATTAGCTTATTTAGTTTTTGAAGTTTTCAACCATTGTTGAAGAAACTCTAGTTGAGATTTTGATCTTACGGTATGCTTTACCGTACGGTTACGCATCAGTATTTCATTTCATGGTTACGCGATGGTATTTCATTACAGTCTTACCTAATAATATTGATGCGAAAATTGGGTCAAAATTAATTACTATTAAAAAGGGGGGACGGACTTAATAGGCATGGCTAAATTATGTTCATAATTAAATTAAATATTTGGCCTATAAGTTAATAAGTTAATTTTCCCATTTAATTTTATTGCAAATTAAATGGGAAAATTAACTTATTTTTAATTGGGGGAGTTATTTTAATTAGGGAAGTCTTGTAATCCTCTTTTTCTGGGTGGAAACAAAGGAATTAGTGGATCATCTCTGGGGGTCTGTGAGCAGCGAGCGACCATACCAGACGGCAATTGAGAAGCACTCAAACTCCCATAAAGACGGTTTCAAGTGTGCCATTAGTGCCAAATATCTGTAGGGAACGCGGAAAAATTATGAATACGAGGGGCGAGAGTCAAAAACGGCACCATTCTTGCAGGAGCAACGACGCTCCGTGCAAAAGGCATAAGAGAAATCTCAAGTGTCTGGTGAAGAGAAGCATATGAGGCCCACGTGACCGAGAATAGCTGAAAAGTAGCGAAAGAAGTCGGTATTCTATCTCCGTTTTTTGTGGACGTGAGACCCGTCCACAAAAAAGGAAGAATACGCAATAATGCTCGGCGCTGCTGTAAGACGCTGTCATATGGAGTCCACGGCATCTGACGCTCTTCCATGGGTCGTATAGCTACGAAGAAGAACCAGGCTAAATTTATACTTGGTGGCTGGAGGTAAGCCCGCCAGGTGTGGTAAAATCTGGAACTTAAGAGGACGGTTCTATAACCGCCGAAAAGGGTTGCTTTATTCGCTCCGAAGGTCCATGTGCTGATGACAGAACGTTAGGAACGTCGGGAGAGTTTCTCTTAATAGGGATACAATTCCAGCGGATCTCTGCCCGTCCAGGAAACAAGCATTGGTAAAACACGACTGGCAAACCAGCCTTACTAAAATCGCCGTCCCTAACCCCAGTGAGGAGGTCGTTGACCTCTCAACGTAAACGCGCTTCCTCGTCGTCGACAGAATTTCTTAACCGAGTGCGAAAGAGCGTCCCATCTTCCTTGGTGGAGTGCGAAAGAAATACCCCTGTTCATCCGACAGCCCCTCTGCCTGCTGAGCAAAGTGGAGTCAGCGCTGATTGCCATTTTTACTCTCCCACGAGCGGTCGGGAGAGAAACACGAAAGAAGGCTCTCTCTGATGCACCGCCGAACGAAGGAGTGTACAAAAAGAAAACCAACAGATCAGTGGACCCTCTGTGACACTCAGGTGAAAAATAAACCATCATCCACTACTGTTACAGAGGTGCAGGTGTGTGTGTACGTGTTACTGCAATAGCTATTGCAATCATTTGGATTTCAGCTCGACAGTCAGCAAGACGTGAGTACTTTTTTTCATTTTTGTTGTCGATCGTTATCCTATCACCGAGAGGAAGAAATAAGAACTTGAACTAATATCAGACTTTAGATTAGAACTTTGATACGCCCTTTTTTTGAGGCGGAAGTCTTATTCGTAAATCCAGAAGAAGATATTAGCTCCGATAGGGAGCATAACAGTTGTTTATATCACTGCGGGCCATGCCCCGGGATAGTGTTTCCTCCTGCGAATAAAGAGGTTTAATTGATTAATCTTGTTCTATTCATTTCATAGGCTCTGGTGTGGTAAATAATTCTTGCTTTAAAATCTCTGTGTTTTCAGCAAACCTCACGTTCTCGCTAATTTATACCAGCTCCCGAATTAAAAGAATCTATGGACTCGTTCTTATCAAATGGTGCCAGCGGTGATATCAATAAGTTAAGCATGTCTAAATTATACCGCTGCGCACGTTCGCATCAATATTGTATTATACTTTGTAAATGCAACAATATATATTATTGAATTCTTGCGTAAATTACGAGAACATCACGACAACGGTGATAGAAGCTATTACAAAAAATCGTTTTTTTGTTGGCATTGCAACTTTTAAGTGCCAATATTTCACACACCAACGGGCAGCTTTATCGAGGCATACTAATACTACAAACCTATGCAGGAGAACAACACTAAAGGTATAATAGACGCGACAGCATTAAATGGTTATGCCAAAATTTTCGGGATGCACTTCCGGATTGTTACGCGCATCCTTCCGCTTCCACTGCCAGCGGGTTTGCTTTCCTTTTAGACCGTGGCTTTCCGTGTGTTACTACGCACTCTGAATAGTTCCAAGCTATTTCTCCAGGAAGATTTTGACTAAGTTTCTTCAACCACGGCTTCGAATTTGACAACGCGCACTTTACAATTTGAAATTTGATCTTGCTGTTCACTCAGGGGTGAAGTTGAGGTCTTGTTGGGCATGGCGGCACCAGTCTTCGTTTTTACCTAAGTGAATCGGACTTTTTAACATATATTTATTCAATCGCCGCCCATCGAAATCGGCATTTTTTAAACGCAAATAATCTTAAACTAGTGGTTCCCTCTTTCTTCTTCTCTCTGCTGTATCTCTCTCTCTCTCTCTCTCTCTCTCTCTCTCTCTCTCTCTCTCTCTGACTCTCTCTGTCTGTCTCTCTTTATCTTTATCTCGGGCTTTCTCTCTACCACCTCAGAAATAGCCAGTGAGGTTAGTACCAGACAGTCCGCACAAAGAAAGTAATCAATCATGAAAACAAGGAATTAGGCGATCTACCACCCTACATCTTGCAGTCACGGAACCATTGCACTCAGAGAAAGACGAGAAATGTTGGGTAAGGATTAAAAATTTGGAAAACTGCAGAACATATGATCATTCATATTTTGATGAAAATTTAATTATGTTTAGTTCCAGTGTTTCGGCTAATAGCCGGAAATTACAGCTGCCACTCTCCAGGGTCTATGGAATACGGTAAAAAATGGCCCTTAATTTTTATGTAGGTATATTGCATGACTTTCGAGATAGCATTCTGCTAAATTTTAGTCAGAGAACTCGGAGGGGGGGGGGGAACTTGCACCTCACGACGGGACACCCCTTGATCAAAGTCTCTGCCTGTATTTCTGACAATAGAGAGTATTGCAAAGTTTTTGAAACCGTAATTTGTTTGGCAGCGTTTGACAGGGCCAGGCCGGATGTGAAAGACTCTCAGTCAGGGTACTTCTTGTTATATATATATATATATACAGTATATACAGGGTGAATGTAAACTTCTTCAACAAAACAAGAGGGGTGATAGTACACATCTAGACGAACAGTATTTGCAATGGAACCTAGTGCCGCATTCCACTCCTAGAGCCAGAAAAGATCACGTTCGAAAAACGTCCAACAGACTCACATAGTTTCAACCAGTGCATGAGAAGCACAAGATGCAAATCAGGTGTGCTGAACACGTGCGCAGACGATGAGGAGCAAACATTTCAAAACGCAGCCGAACCCGTTCAGCGATATTACCATGCGAACATAACAAGATTTGACGTATTCGTGAAGGGCATGCAGGACTACACATACGAGGAATTGTAAGATATGCATCTGATGTACGACGAGGCATGTGGTAATGGACGTGAAGCACAAAAACTGTATCGTGAGAGATTTCCGAATCTTTGTATTCCTTACCATTCGACCTTCGCCAGTGTTAATCGAAGACAGCGTGAAACGGGCTCGTTTGGCTATTTCAACGGGGGAAAGTGGACGTCCGCGACGTCCACTATCCATCCTTGAACATTGGTGTGCGATACAGTTGAACATTGATGTAAAACACTAAACATTGGTGAACGAGTGTACATTGGTGTCCGAGACACCTGTGGACTCCCTGGAAGATCTCGTCGCGCGAATCGCTGTTGATGCGGACAAGATCAACATCACACCGGGAGTCTACGAGAGGGTGAGACAGTCCTTCATTCGCCGGTGTGCGCTGTGCAACGACGCCCTTGGACGCCAGTTTGAGCAGCTCCTTTGAGTCTTTCTGTGATGCGATTGGAATTGTGCAACTCATAAATTAGGTTTGTCTCTTTGTTTTCACTGTTAAAGGCTCAACGTGGATATGTAACTTTACTCTTTTCTGGCACTAGGAGTGGAAATCGGCCATAGGTCCCATTGCAACTATTTTTCGTCTTGATGTGTACTGTTACCCCTCTTGTTTTGTTGAAGGATTTACAACCACCCTGTATATACGATTTCAAAGGTTTATGCCCCCCCCCCCTCCAGCCCCTTCTGCATACCCGCTGGAGTCGATAACGCCTGTGCCGGTCTTCGGACCTCCAGGCCGCTTCTTTTTCTGAACTTCGCCTTTGTGTTTATTGAGCTAGACTTCTAATGTGGTGTGTGCATCCTTCCGTCGCAGTTGTCGGCAAGATTATTTACGTTTCACACCGCGGCTCTCCGCGCGTTACTATGCGCCATAAATAGTTCTACTGTTTAAAAACAATAGTTTCGCGATTCTTTCGGAGAGGAAATATATTTTAATGAATTACTGATTGAATTCAAAAAATGAAATGTAAGAAAAATGCGAATTTTCTGGCATTTCATTTTTTAAAAGCTGAACATTGTTTTTCCTCTGTTCGCGCATTCTCCCACCTCACATTGGATATTTATTTATCTTATCTTGACAAAATTAATCTCTGTGGAAAATGCCTGACTGTCAAGAAACTTATATCAGATGACATCGAAGCTACTATCATGGCAGATCATGCTGTTTGCTAAGGCATAACTGTACAGTTACGTTGATCACCACACGATAGGGAAATGTAGATGTTTCAGATATTTCAAATTTCCTATATTCGCAGTCAATGAAGACTTCCGATTTAAGCCAGTTGTGCGGGCACATGTGTAGATTTCTTTCTTTTTTTTTTTTCAACCCCTTTCTTTTTATTACTGGAACACATTTCAATGAAACATATCCGTGATCCGTGAAATATATCCTATTCATAATTTTAGGAAAGCTCGGAACACGCATGTCCGGAAGTCGATTCATGTATTTTTTGTCAAGCCCTGGTAACGCCGGGTACGTTTGCTAATTATTTAATAAATAGCTGCAAACATTTGAAAAAAAAAAAACAATTCCATTAGAAACCCTCTATCGGCATGGCAGTTTCTGGGAATAATTGACGTAATAATTTGTGAAAAATTCGAACTCTCACAAATGCCGTTTACATATGATGCCCTGGGGAATAACTAGATGCAAAAACATCTACATATATATACCCAGAGTAAAAGATTATGGCATGCCATTGGTTAGAACAGGAGTTCTTAGCCTATGAGTTGCGACCCAAACTTGGGTCTCTGAGGCTTCCGACATGGGTCACCGTAGCTTATCAGAAAAAAATTGAAGCGTTAATTTGTTTTTAATTTTAAATTTTAAACCTTCTTTGTGTTTAACACTTGTAAAGGCCCGCAATTTCTGGAGATTACATGGCGGGGACCACAAAACTTTCTTCTTCCGGTCACTGGGATCGTTCGAATTTTTAGAGTGTCACAGCATTGCAAAATTTCCACCTAAACCTAAACTTTCCTCCTAAATTTAACGGGAAAATCCCCAACTTGGCAACACTAGCCTGCCCCCAGAATCCTATGACAAACGATCAACAAATACGACACGAAATGTAGACGGCAGAGAGAGATAGAAATAATGGACTGGCTTTCAGCGAACATTCATTAATAATAATAAAAAGAAAATGCCGAACGTCTAAAGTTTTCATCGGATTTTGACGAAATTTCAAATGGGAGTTTATTTTGACGTGTCTTGCTTGGGTACTGTAAAAATTGCATTTGGTTATTTAAACAAAATGGAGAAATTGAAATCTGTTTTACAAAAGGTTTTAATTTGCAATTATTTAAATTATTTGTCTCACAATATGTTACTACTCATCCCTACTCACTATATAGATAACTCTAACCTCCCCTCCCCCATCCCACATGGTTGCACAACTAGTTTGATTGTAATTTCAAAATCCACAATTTTTTTTACACTCTGTGTAATTTATATATTTCAAACACAAAACCGTTTCTTTCTATATAATCCGGCAGCGCCATCCACTGGAGCGATTTTCATAATTTTTTTAAAATGAAAGCTACTGACCCATAGGTTTGTCATCGATAATTTTTATTGCAATAAGTATTTTTTTTTATGTTACCGTGACATTTTCTTTGTACAATCCGCCATTAGTTATTCTGGCGTTTCTTCTCGTTTCAGTATTTGCAGCGCCATCTACCTTCTTGCGGTAATCGGACTTGGAACTAAACCCTCGGCTATCAACTACGTAGTTGCAATTATCTGAATGGGTTCAGTAGTTCTCGAGATTAGTAAATAAAAAATTCTGTTTGTTATAGCGAACTACTTTTTTTCACGTTGGATGTGATCAGGTTGTATGTAAACAAAGCGGAACGATACACTGGAAATGAGGAACTATTTCAAGACGATCTGATTCGGTAATACAGCCAAAAATAATAAAAAAATAATAAAAATAGCCTATATCTACCGGAAAGAAATAAGCTTCTCAATGGTGAAAATTATCCAAATCAGTTCAGTAGTTTTCAAGATTACCTCAAACACACAAAGTTCCTCTCTTTATATATTAGTATAGATTATATAAAGATACCAAAAAAAAAAAAAAATGTTAAAACCAAACTGGTGAAATGAAACACATTTTTAACCCTTTTGTGTAGTTATTTAGACACGATATCACTAACTTTCTGTTAGAGAGAAACACCAAGTGATACATGTGCTTTTACCATGAGTCCCTCACCACAAAATAACACATTTTAAATAAAGTGTGACCAAGATTTTAGAGGTCTCCACCCATTCGCTCAAAAACCTCATGCTTTTTAGATCAGTTCACGTATTGTAAACCTTACGTTTGCTATTATTCCTATCTTACAGTTACACTATGTACTTCTAAATATATTCAAAATCCTTTAGAAGTACATAGTGTAATTGTAAGATAGGAGTAATTGCAAACGTAAGGTTTACAATACGTGAACTGATCTAAAAAGCATGAGGTTTTTGGGCGAAGGGGTGAAGACCTCGAAAAACTTGTTCACAATTTATTTAAAATGTGTTATTTTGTGGTGACGGACTCATGGTGAAAGCACATGTATCACTTGATGTTTCTCTCTAACAAAAAGTTTGTGATATTAACTTTATGCAAAGTGTGTTTTATGAGAAATTATAACATAAGATAATAATTTTAGATATTTAGACACGATATCATTTCGGGTCGCTGAAAGACTGCCTCCATACTCCAATGCCAGCCCGTCAACGACGGGTAAGCACAGTTTATACAATAACGAAGAACGTCATCGTTAAATTCCTATACGAGTAGTTGGAAAAATTAACAAGAAAGGTGACTGCAAATTATCGGGTGTAATAAGCACGTATTTTGAATCCGTTCTGACACAAATTAAATTTATCAAAGCTATTCAAAGTCAAAGGAACCGGTATGGAAAACAATAGTATCTGACGGAAGAAAGAAATTTTTCAATCGGGTTTTTAATCCTTCAGGTATTGCTGTAAACGGAATCGTGAGCTTACGCCCTCTGGCTGCAGACTTGTGCGTTAAGAAAAACATGAATTTAGATGAGAAACATTTCGCATCGGAAACACTCTCCAACACCGAAAGAATTTTTTCAAATCGGACTCTTAGAAACAGAGATATTGACAAAAATAAGATGTGACTTTACGTCTCCTGTTTGGAAAACCATGCATTATTTTAGGAAGAAAGTATTCTCAAAAGGTTTTTCCATATGAGCGGTATCGGTCCAAGAAAAAAAAAATTTTGTCGAGTTTTCAGGAGCCCAGATTTTGCTACAAATACATCAGAAGCAGAAATTAACACTTATGCCCCCTGGTGGCTAAACCTTTCTTTACCAAACATTAAAAATTATGTGAAAAATACTTTTCCATCAGGTCTTGTATGCGATACAGGAAGAATTTTTTCAAATCGGAGTTTTAGAAACAGAAATCACGCAGAAAACGCAATTAACCTTTGTGCCCCCTAGCGGAAAGTCTATGATTTACTTGAAAATTTTGAATTTATAGGAAAAACATTTTGCATCGGAAACACTATCCAACAAAGAAGGAATTTTTCAAATTTTACTCCTAGAAGTAGAGATATTGACAAAAATAAGATATACATCTACACCCCCTAGGCGTAGAAACCATGCATTATTTCAAGAAGAAAGTGTTCCTAAAAGGTTTGTCGACATGAGTAGCATCGGTCAACAGAAGACTTTTTTTTCAATCGAGATTTTAGAAGCTCATATTTTGCTGCAAATACATCAGAAGTGGAAATCAAGACTTACGCCACCTGGTGGCCAAACAATTTTTTTACAAAAATTATAAATTATGTGTAAACGATTTCTCATCAGGAGTTGTATCAGGTGCAGAAAGAAACTTTCAAATCGGAGGTTTAGACGCAGAGATATAGGGGGTAAAGCATTTTACCTCTACGCCCCCTGGCGGAAAGTCTATGAATTACTTGAAAATTTTGAAATTATATGAAAAACGTGTCACACTGAAAACACTATCCAACAAAGAAGGAATGTTTCAAATCGGACTCCTAGAAGTAGAGATATTGACAAAAATAAGATATACATCTACGCCCCTTGGCGGAGAAACTGTGGAATATTTTAAGAAGAAAATATTCCGAAAAGGTTTATCGATGTGAGTGGCATCAGTCCACGAGAGAATGTTTTCAATCGATATTTTAGAAGCTCAAATTTTATGGTAAATACATCAGAAGCAAAAATTAAAACTTACGCCTCCTGGTGGCAAAAGTATTCTTTACCAAAAATTTGAAATCAAATGCAAAATATTGTTCATCTGGAGGTGTATCAGCTGAAGAAATTTTTTTTCAAATCGGAATTTTAGAAAAAGAGTTATCGGGGAAAATGTAATTTAATTTTACGCCCCCTAACGGAAAATCTATGCGTAATTTGAAAAAGTAACTATATCTAAAATTTTCTTCGACATAAATGGAATCGAAAGATAAAAGATATTTTTCAATCGGATGCTTAGAAGCAAATGTGTGGATTAAAATGTATTTTTGGATTCGATATCATCTGTATTTACGCCCTCTAGCGGCAAAATTGTACATCGTAAAAAAAAAAAAAACGAAATAAAGGATTATCATTCGCATATTTCAAGCTTCCCAATGCATAAAGAATTTCAACAGTTGCCGAGATATCGTGGGTGCAGACGGACGGACGGACGGACAAACCAGTAACATAAGCACGATCTTTTTTTACAAAAGACGTGCTAAAAATTAATGGGAATATAATGAAAATTTTGTTGTTGGTGAATCTTATACACTGCCGATTAATAATAAAACCGTTTTACTATAGTTATGCATTTTATTGCGATTCGTGTTATATGACAAGAAAAAATTTAAGTCACTGCTTTTTCAGCCGTGCATGGCATGGGTAACGGATTAGTAATTACTAATTACTACACTTATTTATATCATTATATTAGCATTTTTAATTTCAAAATAGACCCATGGGTCGCAAAGTTCATCGTCTTGTTTATTTTGGGTGATGGCTTAAAAAGGTCAAGAACCACTGAGTTAGGACGTTCACACACTGGACACTGTGTTAGAAACCTTTATGCAAATGTACGTAAACATCACTTATATGCAAAATACGTAGTCCCGTGCGTCACCACCTGATCTGGGAAACTATTTAAGACTACTGCTAGTCAGTAATCGTCAGTAGCGTTGATCACAATTGAAAAACAAAAGACCTTCCGAAGTTCAATTTATTGTGCGTGCCTGTCTAGCTGGAGCGACGATTCTGAAAACAGACAGGTTCTGTAAACGGTGAGATATCCCGGGTCTTCGTTCAGTGGAAAAATAACCCACATTGCTTGACTAAGAGGCGTAACTGTGGCGCGGTGGTAATCTATCTGGAACGAGATCGCCGTCGTCTGAGAAGGCCTGTACGGAGAAACAGGACTTCCTGTGTTCAGCAATTGACCCGAAGCATTCAATGAAGGCTGCTCCCGACCTATATCTTAGCGGACTATGCGGAGGGAATTGAAGAGGATTGGCATTGGCAGTCGCATGCCTATACGGAAACCACTGATTTCTTCAAAGAACCGTAAAATTCGTCTATAGTGGTATCAGGAACACTGTGACTGGGCACTGGATGACTGGAAAAACGTCTGGTGGTCCGACGAGTCGCGATACACCTTGTTCTGCAACGACGATAGGCAGATAGTTTGGCGTAAGCCCCATTAAGCAATGGATCCACCTTGCCTTGTAAACACAACTCAGGGTTCTAGAGGTAGTGCGATGGTGTGGGACCCTTTCTGTTGGTATGGAAAGGGTCCTCTGGTATTGATGAAATCTCGGGTGTCCTCCAAGAATTATTTGAACATTGTTGCCGTTCATATATACATTCTGCAGTGTTAACATTTTATCTAGCAAGTGGGGGCTTTCATGGACGACAATGCTGCTATCCATCGAACAAGACATGTTCGGCAGTGCTTCAGCGAGCAGGACAGCGACTTCCACCATCTTCCGTAGCCACCTGAAATCCCGGATCTGAACCTCATTGAGAATGTATAAGACATGTTAGAAAAACAAATTCGGCAGCATAATAATCTTCCGTCGAATCTGTGCCAATTCAATAACCTTCAGACGAACGCCTGGTTTGTTGTAGATGTAAATGCACTCCATCATCTCGTGGAATCTATGCCAAACCGCATACGTGTAGTTTGAGATGAAGGAGGTCCAACTCGGTGTGTTTCTAATTCAGTGGCCGGTATGTGTACCTCGCAATTTTCTACCTGTCATCGCGGGGCCAAAACAAAAAAGTCCGTAATCTGTGGCCACTAGTTCCAGGGAGTGACACGTCAGCCGTTCCTTATCCGGAGTTAGGACAGGGGCACACCTTAGACGAATAGTTTAGCTTCTCATACTAATTGGCCACGGGATCTGCGCGTTTGTTGCCACTTATAAACTACTCTTTGTAAAAATTGCCACACCACGAAGGAATGATGGCAATCACGTGAAACTTACAGGATATGCAGAGCAGGGCAGGACATAAACAGCAAGGAAGGACATGAACAGCAGGGCAGGACATGAACAGCAAGGCAGGACATGAACAGCACGACAGGACCTTCAAATGATTAGAAGTGCAGAGTCATTGCGAATGTCTGGGCCCGGCAGCGCCCTCTGAACAGTCGAGTGAGGGATATAAAGAGACGGTTGTTTAGAATAAACACCAGTAGTGAATCGCGGACAGTGAGTTGTAAAAGGGTCTCCAGGATTCAATAATGCCTAGGCGACGCCGAAGGGCGCAATATCACCATTCGACAGAGTTCGAACGCGGACGAATGATTGGTCTGCGTGAAGATGCATTTTCGTGCCGCGACATTACGGCTCGGACGGGACATAACGCCACAACAGTGATGTGTGTGTGGCGGCAGTGGACCGAGGAAAACCAAGTGCATCGACAATCCTGCAGTGCACCGAGAAATGTGACGACACCGCGGGTGACCGACACCTCGACCGCATGACAGTGACGAACCGTTTCGCATCTTCGCAAGTGTTAGCACAGCAGTGGAGCACTGCAACAGGTGTGGCACTGTCTACTTCCACGGTTCGATGCCGTCTGCTGCACATAGGACTGGTTGCACGTATCCCTTTACGGCGGATTCCTTTGACCCTGAACCATGGCCGCCTCAGGCTGGAATGGGGTTTTCAATACAGATAATGGCGTGCTGATTGGCAACATATCGTGTTTTCGGACGAGTCCCGATTCAACTTGTATTACCATGATGGCCGCATACGCATTAGATGGTATTGTGGTGAGCACCTTCTTCCAGCATACATTGTCGAACGTCATACGGGCCGAACGCCAAGTGCCATGGTATGGGGTGCCATTGGGTACCATTTGCGATCTCGGCTGCTACGACTTGAGGGCAATCTCACTCGCGACCACTTCATCAGGGACATTGTACAGGCAGAAGTGATATCCTTCCTTCAGAGCACTCTTGGAGATATATTCCAGCAGGACAATTCTCGATCTTATGTTGCAAGGAATGTTCAAATCCTATTCGCAGCAAAACAGATACCGCTTCTTTCCTGGCCTGCACGTTCGCCAGACACGTCGCCTAATGAACATGTCTGGGATATGGTCACTCGGAAATTGGCCCATCAGAGTCCTCCAATGGTCAGTACCAATAATTTGGGGACTCGCATACATGCCGCCTGGCAAGCTTACCCAGGACACCATCCAACGACTTTTCGATTGAGTACCACGCCGTCTAGAAGATGTTATTGCAGCTCGCGGAGACTTCACAAGATACTGATTTTAGCAATAAAATTAAATCACTTTATGAACAATCATATCAGTAATGCGTGTTATGAATTTCATTCGAATCGCATGGTTTTTTCGTATTGTTGCAGTTTTCCCGAACCGTAGTGCAGAAGAACATAAATTCGATTTTTTTATATATGAGGTGTATAAATAAGTTTTAAAGCGTTTTTTGCGTGAGGTGTACAAAAACGTTTTAAAGTGTCTTTTGTGTGAGGTGTACAGATAAGTTTTAAAGAGTTTCTTGTGTGAAGTTATACCGATAATTTACATATCCGACATTCCCCCGCGTTGTTGTCATGTGACCATAACTGGCCGAGAATATAAAATGTGATACAGAAATTTGCCCAACAGTCAGGCCGCGGGTGGCCTAGTGGGCAACGTTCGTGACTACCACGGAAAGGGCCTCAGGTTCGCTCCCAGGCAGGTACGAACGCTCGATGCACTAAATATCCGCCGTGCGTCGGATATTTAGACGTCTTTCAGAGGTCTTTCTCCCCCGTTTCTACTTTGCTTCCGTGTCACTTTGCAATCGGGCGCTCAAGCCCAAATCTCCTAGTTTCCAGTTTCTAAGGGCTGTTTAAGACCTGGGGTCAGACACTCCCTTCCTAAAATCCTCTACATATAATCATATCATCATGCCCAACAGTCAAACGCACTTGCACATCGGTAGGGGAAAGATAGCAAGAGATACTAGATTGTACGACAGTGCGTTCGTTACGAATTTCATCAAGGAAAAAGTGCTGCAAAAGCATGTGCACCGATCTGTTCTGTTCTGGGGAGACTATTGTATCGAAAAGCACGTTTGAGTTTTGGTTTAGACGGTGTAAAGCAGGTGATTTTGAAGTTAGCGACCGAGAACGTAGCGGCGCCCCGCAGAAGGTTGAACATGAGGAACTGCAAGCATTGTTGAATGAATATTCGTCTCAAACGCAAAACGAACTAGCTGAACAACTGGGAGTAACTCAACAAACCATTTCCAATCGTTTACGCGCAATGGGAAAAATTCAGAAGGAAGAAAAATGGGTGCCACACGACCTGAGCCAGAGGAACAAAGATGAGAGTGTCATGAAGTGTTTGAATCTATTGAATAAACAACAGAGAAAGTCTTTCCTGTATAAAATCGTTATGGGTGATGAAAAGTGGATATGGTACGACAATCCCAAAAGCAAACTTAGCTGGGTAGACCCCGGTGAAGCAACGACATCCACACCGAAACGCAGTATTCACTCCAAGAAAGTTCTGCTGTGCATCTGGTGGGATATGAAGGGTGTGCTATATTATGAACTGATGGAACAGAGTCAAACTGTTACTGCTGATCGCTACAAGCAACAATTGCTGCGATTGAACCAGGAAATCTGTCGGAAACGTTCCTTCACAGGCAAAGGATTACGTCCCGTGAAATTACTGCATGGCAACGCTAGGTAGCATGTCGCGAAATCGGTCAAGGAAACGTTATTGACGCTTGGCTGGGAAGTTTTGGAGTCCCCAGCTTATTGTCCCGACATAGTCCCTTCAGACTATCATTTGTTTTGATCGATGCAACGTGGTTTGTCTACTGAACGGTTCCGGACATGTGACGAAGCGCAAGTATTGGTTGACGACTTCATCGCGTCACACAACGAATTATTCTTCATGGCTGGAATTATTCTTCCGACCGATGGCGGAAGGTGATAGATAATGACGGCCCATATTTTGATTCGTAAAGGTATTGTTGTTTTCTTTCAAATTACATGTTGCGGTGTCTTAAAACGCTTTAAAACTTATTCATGCACTTAATATGTAGCATATCGTATCTTAGGTCACACGGAAGCCCAAACAAATAGGCCGATTTTTAACTTTCACACGTTCAGATTTCGGGATTCCCCTTTCATCGTTTAGATAACCTTCCGCAGTTTTAGGTCTGTATCTGCGATTTGTTTATCTCTTTGCGTGCGATTTAAATTTGAGTGCCTTTGTATATCCATACTTAATAATCTATCGTGTCAGCTTTCGTAATATCTACTTAAAAGTTCATTTCGTGAATAATACTATATTTCTATTTTTTTTTCTTTCATTATTTACAAGGATTCCTCCGAAGCGATAATAATATCCTTAGCGATAGGACATGGCACGTACGTGACCGCTAACACGAGAAGGACGAATCACAATCTACCCAAAGTATGTAAGTCGTATAACATCAAATCGGGTAAATAAGAATTTGTTTAATCACTCAACGCCGGGAGGAGACTGAGAATCGCTTAGCTATCCACTCACAGCGATTGGCCGAAAATAAGCACCACAGAGAAAACATCGAGCTGGGTTTTTGTTCCTTTTTTTACGATGTTATTTGATTCTTCTTCTCCTGGGTTTAGCGAACACTTTGAGCATCCAATCGTCCCCAAAATATGGACACTCTTTCCGTTGAGAGAGTTTACGCTGTAGATCAAAACGCCCATGTCTCATCAGAGCTCAAGCCAAAATCGTACGGTAGGAAGAATCCCACTATTCTGACCTCTCTGCCACTAGGACGGACGACTGAATCAGGGAAAGACTTTGCTGAAGACTAATACATATTTCTCATATTTCCACAACCACAGTGAGCCGCCCCGGTGGCGCAGTGGTCTAAGCGATGGCCTCTGATCATTCGTCCGAACGGGGTCCAGGTTCGAATCCCGGTGAGGCATGGATGTTTTGTTTGTCTTACGGCACTGGTTCCCTCCCTTCCCTGGAACCAGTGACCCTAAAATTAGGGACGGGCGACTGCTTATAGCCCATTGAGTTGCTCACGGTGGTCGTTAAACCTCCAATAAAAGAAATAAAAGAAAAAAAAACAACCACAGTGACACAATTGGCTGTAGCGTGAATCGCGGATGTGTGGTAGACGGAATGTTGGGGTTTCGAACCCCGTCATCGACCATACAGTTGGTGGTTTTACAGGGTTTTCGCGAATATAACATGAATGCATGGTCGAATCTGGACCTATCTATCTGCTTCTGGCGGTTGCACCCATGAGATTTCTTATAGTACACTCCGCCATTGCTGTTCCGAAAACAAACACATAACTCGCTTATGAGAAAGAGGGGAGAGGTTGTCATCAGCAAAAGCGTTCATCAGCAAAGGGTTTAAGGGTTTGGAAAGGTTCTCAACAGGAAAGGGTTTTAGGGTTTGGAAAGGTTGTCAACAGGAAAGGGTTTAAGGGTTTGGAAAGGTTGTCATCAGCAAAAGGTTCAAGCGTTTGGAAAGGTTGTCATCAACAAAGGGTTTCCGCGAATATAACATGAATGCATAGAAGAATCTCTGGATCTATCAACGTGCTTCTGGCGGTTGCACCCATGAGATTTCCTATAGTACACTCCGCCCTTGCTGTTCCGAAAACAAAAACATAATCCGCTTATGAGAAAGAGAGGAGAGGTTGTCATCAGCAAAAGCGTTCATCAGCAAAGGGTTCAAGCGTTTCGAAAGGTTGTCATCAGCAAAAGCGTTCATCAGCAAAGGGTTCAAGCGTTTCGAAAGGTTGTCATCAGCAAAAGGTTTAAGGGTTTCGAAAGGTTGTTTTCAGCAAAGGGTTTAAGGGTTTGGAAAGGTAGTCATCAGCAAAAGGTTTAAGGGTTTGGAAAGGTTGTCATCAGCAAAGGGTTTCCGAGAATATAACATGAATGCATGGAGGAATCTCTGGACCTATCAATGTGCTTCTGGCGGTTGTCCCCATAAGATTTCCTGTAGTACACTCCGCCATTGCTGCTCCGAAAATAAACACATAACTCGCTTTTGAGAAAGAAGGGAGAGGTTGTCATCAGCAAAAGGTTTCATCAACAAAGGGTTTAAGGCCTTTGCGAAATCTCTGTATAAATACGGAAAAACCTGAACCGGACTTTTCTGAATAAACAGAACTACTGACTACGGAAAATCTGCGAAAATACGGAATATAAAACAAATACGTGAACTTCTAAAAACGGAAATTTCGTTAAAAGTCCGACACTTACCGGCAACTTTCCTGAACGGCATTTCCGGAAATTTTCAGTGAATTCGCACCACTTATTTTTAGCACGTCTTTACAAAGATCGTGCTCATGTTATTAGTTTGTCCGTCCGTCCGTCCGTCAGGGAAAGCCATATCTCAGCAACTATTAATCCGATTCCAAAAATTCTTTTGCGTTGGGAAGCTTCAAATGTGCGAATGATGATCCTTTTTTTCATTTTTCATACGATGCACAATTTCTCCAACAGAGAGCGTAGATGCAAAAGAAGCAAATATAGGGAATAAAATGTGTTTTGAATTGCTGAACTCACATTTTATTCCATATATTTGCTTCTAAACATCCGATTGAAAAAATTATTTTGCCTTTCGATTCCATTTACAGTCACTTTTTCAAGTAACGCATAGATTTTCCGATAGGGGAGTAAAGGTAAATGACGTTTTCTCCGATATCCCTGCTTTTAAAGCTTGGATTTGAAAAATTCTTTCTGCAGCGGATACAGTTCCTGACATCGTTTGCATATAATTTCTAATTTTTGTTAAAAATGGTTTGGCAACCAGGGGGCGTATGTGTTAACGCACAAGTCTGACACCAGAGGGCGTAAGTTCACGTTTTCGTTTACAGTAATATC
Source organism: Macrothele yani (assembly GCA_039090855.1). NCBI lineage: Eukaryota > Metazoa > Arthropoda > Arachnida > Araneae > Macrothelidae > Macrothele > Macrothele yani. The sequence continues at coordinate 43,834,494 of CM077001.1, forward strand.
TTCGGGACTAAAAACCCGATTGAAAAACTTCTTTTTCGGTCAGATACTAGTAGTAGCTAAGCAAACTTTGTGTGTGTGTTTACTTTCTTTCCGAAATATTGCACAATTCCGCCGATAGGGGCGCGAATCCTTAATCTGTTTTTGCTAATATCTCTGCTTCTATATGTCCGATTTAAAAACTTCTTTGAACACCGGATGCCATTTGGCTTGTAGAACACTTTACGTTAGTAAATGAGGAATTTTCTAGTTCACATTTCTGTCGGTAGGAGATGTTTGTGTACTTCAGTTTGCAGCTGTATCGCAGCTACTAAAAACACTATTGAGAAATTTCTTTTTTGCTGTATGTCATTTTCTACAGCAGAGGTGGGGAGTATTACCTCTTTAAATAAAGTAAAACTTTTCCGGTAGGTGCGTAAAGATCGAAACATTTTTTTTTTCACTATCTCTGCTTCCAGGAGACGTATTCGAAAAGTTCTTTTTCCTGAGCATAGTTTTTTCGATGAAGAACATTTTTCACCTATTTTCAACTTTTGCATTATGCACAATTCCTCCGCTAACATACGTAAACTTTTGCACTGGTGTGCAAATATTAAGGACGAAGAGGAAAAATTAGCATAACAGCGGAACGAGCAGGCAGAACGGACCGAAAGACCACTCAGGAGATAGACTAAGGTCCAGTACGGTAGGGCATGCGCATATATGCAGCATGACGTGGGGGGGGGGTCGGAAGGGTATAAAGCACACGGGCGGTGTACGCTCAGCAATTCGGTGAAAGCTATTGCACGGTGTACATCAGATTGAACGACGTCGAGTTGCTGCCACCGTGTGATATGGCCAACAGGCAATCCAGTGAACGACATCTGGATGACTTTACCCGAGGTCGCGTCATTGGGAAGTTGGAAGAAGGTCGAAGCGTGACTACTGTGGCCGAGGAGTTCGGTATCGCTCACAGCATCGGTTCACGAGCTTGGAGAGCATTTCAAACGACAGGAACAGCTGTCCGAGAGTTTAGCAGTGGTCGTCCACGAGCAACCACGACGGCGGACGACCAGTACATTGCCCTACAGGCGAGAAGAGACAGACGGCAGACAGTGGGATAAATCGCAAGGCACATGCAACAGACAACTGGATGTCCGTTATCGCGTTTTACCGTGGCCAGGAGGCTGCACAAAGGTGGTCTATTTTCACGGCGACCAGTACGGTGTATGCCATTAACGCCTGTTCATCGGAGACGGCGGTTTCTGTGGTGCCAGGAACACAAGAAATGAACCCATCAGCAATGTGGTCAAGTTCTCTTTACAGATGAGAGCCGATTTACTCTGGTGAGCGATTCTGGACGTGTACACATCTGGAGAGAGCAAGGGAACACGCAAACACACCTCCAACATCATCGAAAGGGACCGACTTAGAGGTAGCGGAGTTCTCGTTTGGGGCGGTATCATGCTTGGTAGCAGTACTGACCTTCACATCTTCCAAAGAGGTTCAGTCACTGGTGTCCGCTATTGTACTGAGGTTCTCCTGCCTCACGTGCGTCTGTTTTGAGGTGCTGTGGGTCCTGAGTTCCTCTTCATAGACGACAATGCTACACCTCATCGTACAGTGGTTGTCGCAGAGCTGTTGGACAGTGAAGATATTCAAGGCATGGATTGGCCCGCAAGATCCCCGGACCTAAATCCAATCGAAAACGTGTGGAACCTTCTCGGGAGACGCTTGGAAGCACGTCACCAGCCGCCAGCAACGATTCCGCAGCTGCGATTGGCGCTACAAGAGGAATGGGGTCCATGACAACCACGTCCTCTGCATGGACAGACTTTGTAAATCCTGCAACGCAGCCAGCGGTGATTATATCCCTTACTAAAGGCTGGATTTTTCTTGGCAGCTTCCTGTCACATGGACATTTCTGTTTTCTGTCCAGTTGTGCTCGAAGCTACTTTTTCAATAAAGTGCCTTTGTATCCTTCGGATTCCTTGTTTGGACGGTTTTGCTCACGTGTCCCATATTCTTACATCTTGGGGATCTTATGGTACGATTTGAGTCGATGTGGAGCACTTTTGCACGACGTTACATTCGAAAAACCGTCTCCTCCTTAATTTTTGCACGCCAGTGTATCATGTTCGTTTTCTGTCTTTCTTCTTTTAACAGTTCGATTTGAAAATCTCTTTGTCTCTGAACCCTCCGTGTGCTATGAGAAACGTTTTGTGCGCCACTTGTTAATTTTCGTAACATGCTTTATAGCCGCTGGTGGAACCAAGTAGCTGTTTCTATTTGTGGATGTTTTATCGAATGTAGAAACTGGTTGATTGTTTTCCTAACGTGTTCCATTGACTTTGAATAGCTTTGATAAAAGTAATTCGCGTCAGAACGGATGCAAGAGATGTGCTCGTTACAACCAAAAATTCGGTGTCATATTTCTTGTTTACAGTGTGGTTTGTTCATGGAGCAGAGAATAGGGGACTGGAAGACAGGTTTATGGCCGGTACTGCTGAGATTTGAGGGGGAAATAATTGTTTCACAGTAGCTTTTATAGAAACCGCCATGTAAATATTTCTGTTTGGGGTGAGGAGAAAGGTTTTCACAGCATTTGGTTTATTTACATTAGCCGCTTAAAAGGTTATACCAGCGATCCGCTTTTCTTCGTGACTTTATAAAGAACACTGGAAAAAGATTATGAGTGTTTGCTCGTCACGTTGAAATTATTTTTTAGCAAAGTCACTGATGAGCGCAGGGTCGAATTGGGTATCAACATCACTCCGAATTCGTTTATGGAAACTTTTTTTTTTTAATTTTTGCATTACTTTAACGTCTGAAAGAACCGCACCGTAATACTACTGGTTTGATTCTCAAAGCTCCGTTTTTAAACTAAGAACTGAAAGAATTCATTGCAGTGGAAAGAACAAAAAGAGTACTTCCCACGTTATTTACAAAGTTATTAAAAATCAGTCAGTATCAGAGATGGAAACGGGTCACGGTCAACGGGACGACAATTTTTTGCGGGTCCAACGAGTCGGGCCAAGGTGTTCCTGGCCCGGTTTTATTCCCGTTTTATTTTTGAAAAGAGAAAAATATATTCCAAAGAAAAATGCGCGTTGTAGAATTCTGTAGTCGATACTGGTGCCCACGGAGTGAATAATGATTTGCCATGCAAATCATTATTCACTCCGTGAAATATTGTCGTCTCTTTCTTAAAGCAATGAAGATTTCTACCGACCGACGTCAGACACACCGACACCATATCGTAAAAAGATACTTTCTTTGCGTTCTTTCACAGTGCGATTGTCCAGGGCAAGATGCAGGCAAACGCCATTCGCCTGCTTCTCAGCTGACTCACTCTCTCCGTGAGAAGTTCACTGTATGACTAAGAGTTACTTTTCACATCGCATCTTTTACATAGAGCATTCAGAGGTTTCCGACTGATGTGCTAACATCCCGTTCCCATGACATGTCATGTCGAAATTAACTTCTTATTTGTTAATATGAATAGATTTGATATTAAGGTGGTTAAGAACGGCGTCGAGGCCAACAAATACCTGCTTGTTCAAAACCACAAGGGGAAGAGTGAATGCTGGAAATGGTTTCGTCTCATTAAGGATACCGGTGAATCAATCTGTGCTGTTTGGTCTTGCTTGTTGTTCAAAATGTGGAAAGTGTATAATTACAAAGAAAGATGTCGACGGTGTAATAAAAGATTACAGAACCAATAATCTAACGAACCATATGAAAGTATGCGCACCTCCATCAAGGCGTGGAAAGAGTGAACAACCTAAATACATTAAAAAATACATTTGTGTAATAGTAAATAATGATTCCAATTTGTGTTACATTCCATGGTCAAGGTCATAGTCAGCCATTACTTCCGGATTACGCAAAATAGTGCCACTAAAAATGGCACTAAAATTTAGCAAGTAACCAAAATTTATTATTAAAAAAGGATTTCAGTTATTAAATATCAGTCAGTTATCGGGATGAATATATATGTTACGCTTATATGTATATCATCATCATCATCATCATTGTCAACCATTATCAATCCACTGCTGGACGAAGGTCTCCCCAAGTTTCTTCCACAACAGTCTGTCTTGTGCCAGTCTCATCTATGTTACTCCTGCATACTTTCGAATTTCATCCGCTCATCTCCCATGTGGTCTTTTTCTGGGCCTTTTCCTGTCCCTCGGAATCCAGTCTAAAATTTCAGCTGTCCATCGATGTCCAGCCCATAGCAAATCTGAGAGATTTAACTCTGATAATGATGTTTTCCACTCCTGTCATTTTTCGGATCCACGAGTTCCTCTTCTTATCTCTCCTGGTTACACCAAGCATGAACCTCTCCATGCTTCTTTGAGTTGTCTGCAGTCTTTGTATGTCTCTTTTAGTTAAGGTCCACGTCTCTGCACCATACGTAAGCACTGGAAGGATGCATTGATCAAACACTTTTCTTTTAAGACATAATGGCATATTGCTCTTGAAAATTATGCTGTTTCTTCCAAAAGCTCTCCAGGCAAGTTTTGTACGCCGATTAATTTCTTCATCTATGTGACCCTCACTTGATATCTGCTGTCCAAGATAAACGTACACGCCTGTTATCTCCAGATTTTCTCCATCAATCGATAAATCTTCATTTCTTGTAAAAGCATTGTTCATAACTTTTGTGTTCTGAAAGTTCATTTTTATCCCACTCCTTTACTCTTGTCAGCAAGTTCCTGGATCATACTCTGCAGCTCTGATGGGGTAGTTGCAAAAATGACTACGTCATCAGCAAAACGAAGGTGGGTTAGATAATCTCCATTAATCTTTATCCCTTTGTTTTCCCAGTTCAGTGATTGAAAGACACTTTCCAATGTGGCATTAAAAAGCTTCGGAGATATGGTGTCACCTTGTCTCACTCCCTTTCCAATTTTTATGTGTGCTGCATTCTCAAACAGCCGAATCTTTGCACTTGCATTTTCATAGATGTTATTATTAATATTAATGTATGCATCTTCAATACCGCAGGATTTCAAAGCCATTGTAACTGCTGATGGTTTCACCAAATCAAATGCCTTTTCATAATCGATAAAAGCCATGCACAATGGATGTTCATATTCTCTCGCTCTTTCAGTTAATTCTCTCAGTACGTGGATATGATCTATTGTGCTGTAGCCACTCCTGAATCCAGCTTGTTCTCTCAGTTGAGCCATGTCTAGTGTTACCTTCAAGCAGTGTGAAAGAATTTTAGTGAAGATTTTATAAACAACCGATAGGAGGCTGATAGGTCTGTAGTTCCTGAGATCCTCAATGTCACCTTTTTTATGTAACAGGATCATTGTATCGTTGTTCCAATCCTCAGGAATCTTCCCTTCATTAAGACATCGAGTGAAAACTTGAGCGATTACTGTTTCGATTTCTCCACTTGCTTCTTGTATGATGTCTACAGTAATTCCATCTTCTCTTGGAGCTTTTCCCCGCTTCATGTTCTTATTTGCATGTGCAACTTCTGCTGGGAGGACTGGAAGAACTCTGGTACTGGTACCTTTCATGATGTCTGGAGTACATGTATCATCCCTTTCATATAATTTGGAGTAGAAATCTTTCACCCTTTTCAAAATATCGCCTTTAATTCTTGTTACAGAACCATCTTCTTTCTCAGTGCCATAATATGTTTTCTTCCCTTACTGAGATGTCCCTTTGCTATCTTTAGGCTTTGGTTGTTTTCAGTTGCTTTCCTCACTAGTTCACAGTTGAATTTCCTTACGTCTTCAGTGATACTTTTTCGTACTGTCTTGTATAGCTCTATATATTCCACTTTAGAAGTCACATCTTCATTAGTTGTCCTCATCTCTCTTTTTTTTTTGCATCAACATTTTGGTTTTTCCTGATACTTTGTTCACATGCAACTTGTTCTTAGACCCAGCTAATTTTGTTGCTGTTTCCATAAGAGCTTCAGAAAAAGTTCAAATTACCGGAAACCTGGAGAACGCTTGACGGACAAGTAAATATTGGGCCACGGAGGGAGTTTGTGTACCGCTTGCTGATAGGTTAACACATGGAAGACTGTAGAGGAGACACTTTCGCTGTGTTTGGGTAATGCAGACGGCTAAATGGAAGTGACAACTGCAAAATACCGGAAGTGTTTTAGGCAAGATTATATGTTAGTCAAATATTTGTTCATGAAATCAACACTGTAATTCCGTCTGTGTAAGAAAAAACAGGAAATATTGGTATAACACTTCCTGCACTGTTCTCGCAAGGAAGACTACAGACGCACCTCATTTGGACACCTTCGATTAGTGGTTCGTGCAACTTCCGTTGCATATTGTACGGCGCTAACGGCATTAGGCTCAGGGAATCCCGGCATTCCTCATATTTCTGGTAGATCTGGCTTTAGAACTGATTGCCGACGGAAAGAAAAACACTAATTTACCATTTCCAAGACGATGCCCTCTTTCAAAGAAAAAAAGAAACTTAATGGAGCAGCATTACATCTTCCCGTAGAAGGTCCTACAAGAAGGCGGTGTACTCGTAGGGCAGCATCAAGATAGAACAAAAACAATTTGCCAACAATGTAATCAACCTTTGTGCAAAAACTGTTTCATGTTGTATCATACGAAATGGCATATTTTTGCCGAAATATATCGTTCTAATAAACACTGTTTGTAGCTAATGTTGTCATTTCTTACTTGTTTCCTATTGGTACAGCTCAAATTCCTATTGGTCCACATATGTACCATCCACCCCTCCCAACACCCAAAAAATAATGCCGTTTATTTCCCTCAGAATCGTCACTGTGACTTTCAAAGAGCTCACGTTTGATTGTTCCGCAAGTGGTCTTCACTGCATATGCGTGTCAATGCAGTGGAAACAACTTGAATTTATATTCCGGGATGAAAGGGTTAAAGAGTGAATCGTTTAAAATGAATAGTTCTGTTATTGGCCACCGGTAACGTTACATTAATTCAGTTAATGAATTGATTATGGATTTCCTTGACGATTTCGTATAGATCTCTTAACTTTTGTGCCAACTTTGAATAATCGGGCAGCCCAAGAATTCTCTGTGGCGGCACTTAACGAAAGAGCAACACTTTTGTTATTTAAATAAGTTTTTGCATGATTCGGTAATGTTAGCAGCTCTCGCGTTTGTGGCCAAGAATTCATAAAAAAGAAATATCATGTTGAGTCTAATTGGTTTATACGAGTGGTGTTTCGTTGACAAGTGTGAGATAAAACACACAAGTCTAACATCACCAAGATCTACCCCAAGCGTTGGTTGGAGTGGAGCAAAGCTCTGCGCCAGTAGACTCTGCACACGCGTTCTCTGGAGTGTCGAATCACGGTTCACCATTTGGCAGTCCGAGGGATGGGTCTGGATGAGGAGGATGCCATATGGCAGGTACCCGTCCAACTATGTTGTGCCAACTGTGAAGTTTGGCGGAGGGGGCATCATGCTCTGGGGCTGTTCTTCATAATTTGGGCTAAATTCCCTTGTTTCAGTGCACGGAATGCTTAATGCTGCGGCCTATAATGACATTTCTTGCAATTGTGCCCTTCTAACATTATGGCGACAGTTCGGTGAAGGTCTTTTCCTTTATCAAAAGACACGCCTTCATTCGCAAACTGAGGTCCGTGCAAGAATTATTTGATGAGATGGGTGTGAAAGAAATTGAATGGTCAGCACAGTGCCCCGATTTCAACCCCATGGAACACCTTTGGGATGAATTGAAACCCCGACTGATAGCCAGGCCGAATCGCCACCGACCTAACTGATGATCTTGTTGCATAATGAAAGACAGTTCCCGCAGCAACGAATCAAAATCTAGTGACAAGTCTTCCCAGCAGAATGGAGCCTATGATAGCAGAAAAATGGTGGACCAACTCCTTATTACAGAGAGTATAACGAAGTGAATTTCTCCGTCATTTTTATCGGCGCCAGGATTCGAACCCGGGTCCCCTCATTCAGGAATAAGTTGCTCTACCAATTGAGCTACGCGGACGTTTTTTTTTATTCTGATTCCTATCTGTCTTTATGTCGTGTGCGTCCTTCGGGCAGGTACGTCACATCTCCCCCCCCCGAAAGAGGGCCGGGGGCATGGCCCACGGGTCAGCCGTGACCATGAATCGTTGCAGGCAGTCATCCACTGTAGAACGTGCACTTGAGAACTGCCAGTCAATTTTTTTTTTCGAAGCGCTGCAGAGGGGATTCTCTGATTTTTCCTATCTCGCGGTGTGGTAATAACATCACACCATTGCGAGATTTTGAACGGTCGGGTCATCCGGATAGTTCGGGCGCCATTATAACGAAGTAAATTTCTCCGTCATTTTTATCCGCGCCAGGATTCGGACCCGGGTCCCCTCATTCCGGAATAAGTTGCTCTACCAATTGAGCTACGCGGACGTTTTTTTATTCTGATTCCTATCTGCCTTTATGTCGAGTGCGTCCTTCGGGCAGGTACGTCACAAGAGTTTGAGCGTAGAGAATGTTGGCTCTCTTTGTGCGTAGGCAAGTGTCTCGGTTTTTGATCACAGAGTGCACATCACGGTACCTATGTTTTCATAAGGGAGACTAAAACGTTTTATTAGAACATGCTTGGAACTGAATGATTATTTTGAATAGAATACGTTTCGCGATGCCAAAGTTTTAAAATGATTTTTCATTTTTAATGGCGTTAAGTATCCACCCTAGGCTACATAATTATACATTACAGTGAAATAATTTTTATAGGATAAGCTTTTTTAGGAGAACCTAAAATTTTTGAAAGAGAACCAACATTCTCTAGTTCTTTCTTCTCATTTATCCCGATAAAAATCTTGCCGAAGTTTTAATAAATGGTCTCATTGCAATGACCATTTTCTAAAACTTGGATAAATTTATGCACCCTTCAGCGAATCTCCAGTATCAATGTGGAGAAAAAGCTAGCGTCGCTTTCCGCAGACGCCTGTGGCCGCTCAAAGGTTTGCCATGCTTTTAGCTTTATTTTGGGAAGAGATTAAATTTCCGTGAACTGACGATTGAATTTAATGTTTCATTCGAAGAGAGCAGCTTTATTTTTCATACGTATCTTTGTATTGGCTTTCAGAATGACAACACTAACCATAAGCTTGTTAGGTTAGCAAATTAAAGACGTTTAACAAAACAGGTATCAGTCAGTGCTTCTATAGCGTGTTGCCAGTTTTTCCCATGTTAGTGCCAAATCTAATGAAAATTTCGCAATATTTAATATTATATATATTACATATCTATATACACTGCTGGCCACCCAAAATGCAACACCAAGAAGGAAGCATCCGATTGGCCTGAAATTCCCAGCGTGCGTCGCCCGCGAGAGGACATGCAAACGATTAGCATTGCAGGGCATATACAAATCATGTGCGCCCGGCACGCCACCGAGAAGCACTATGAGGAGGGTGCACAGAAGGCGGGGTGTAAGTCGTGGAAGTGTGATGTGCTGCAGGACCTGTGCGTGGGAAGCTTCCTGATGCCTCGTCGCAGAATACGGCAGTCATTCCAGCGCGTTTCCGAGTTCGACAGAGGACAAATAATGGCTTGTCGCGACAGCGGTTTATCGTATCGAGACATCGGCGCCCGTGTGGGACGACATCCAGACACAGTGAGGCGAGTATGGATTCCGTGGGTGCAGGAGGGACGGACAAACGTTAGCGATTTCCGCAGCCGCGGCACACCACCGAACGAGAGGACCGGAATGTTGTGCGTCGGGCATTTACGGCTCGCACCGCAACATCACGAACGTTAGCGCAGAAATTAGGGGGTGTTGCGCAGCAACCTGTTTCAGCACGTACCGTTCGCCGTCGTCTGCCGGAGCGGGGACTTTTCGCACCACGCTCATGGCTCCTATTACCATTGACGTTACACCACCGCACGTGGCACGCATCGTGCAACAATTCTTCACGGCCCACCAGGTGTCACTGCTGACGTGGCCCGCCGGTTCTCCCGATACGTCGCCCATCGAACACGTCTGGTTGCTGATCGGCAAGCACCACCCGCGGCTACGCCTGATGAACTGTGGCAACATGAGGAAGCAGCCTGGACCGACATACCCCAAGCCCACATCCAAAGCCTCTTTCGTTCGATGCCGCGGCGTGTAGCGGCCGTTATTGACAGCCATGGGGGCCACATGAACCATTGATATCTGCGTGTTCCGCAAGTCTCACGGGCCTGTAAGCTCAATCGTTTCATCTTTGTATCTGTTGTTATGTGTCGAGTAAATCTAGCTTTACTATCTCGTGTCTTTCTTGGTGTTGCATCTGCGTGTGGCGGCACCGCGGCGCAACACATATATATACACTATCTACCAACAAGTAATTGGACACCCCTGCAATCGACGATATCTGCGGTCCTGATACACGTCACGGCCGCCGCCGTTAAATATCGTTTGGGAAACAACAACGCAACAAATCGCATGCAAGATGCCATGAAGTTCTGAGCTCTCTGATTTCGAGTAAGGTGTAATCGTCGGGTATCACAGAAATGGCCGATCCAAACGTGACATATCCAGCGAGTTGAAGTGCACAAAATCGACAGTGGCTTACGTGATTGGCAAGTGGAAGATGAGAGGTGACTGTCCAAATGTGCCCCGACCCGGCAGATACACAAAACTGGGAGTTAGAGACCGACGGGTGCTGGCCAGAGAAATTCGGAAGAACTTGGGCCACATCCGCGAGGAGTTTCAGCAGGCATCCGGGAGTGTTATTTCGATGAATACCATCCGTAAGGAAGCCCATCTGCTCGGTTATCATGGACGTGCTGCCGCCCAAAAGACTTTGATCACCAAGTCTAATAGCGCTGCTCGGCTAACGTGGTGCAAAGAACGTCGACAGTGGACCGTTGAACAGTGGAAACAGGTTCTCTGTAGCGACGAATCAAGGTTCACCCTCTACCGTTCGGATAGCAGGGTCTGGGTTTGGCGTCTGCCTGGAGAACGCCTCCTGCCGGAATGTATTTTGCCAACTGTGAAGTTCGGCGGCGGTGGAATTATGCTATGGGGGTGTTTCTCCTGGTATGGCACGGGACTCTTGGTCGTAATTACTGGTACACTCAACGCCGAGACCTACTGCACCATTTTGGATGGCCATGCGCTTCCTCCGTTGTGGCAGTTTTACGGGGGGGGGGACCCATGTTACTTGCAGGATGACAATGCCACCTCTCATGTTGCTAGGTCCACCATGGCTTGGGGTGGTGATAATGGGGTTAATCGAGAAGAACTGGCCTGCGCAGAGCCCGGACCTGAACCCTATCGAGCACTTCTGGGACAAGTTGGAGCGTCGACTTAAGGGGTGCCCCACCGTCCGAAATTGGTGAAGGAACTGACCTGTCTTCTCCAAGCCGAGTGGAAGAAAATACTGCTAGCCGTCGTACAACGCCTGGTTGAGAGTATGCCCAGGAGGGTCGCAGCTGTAATCGCCGCTCGTGGAGGTTCCACCAACTATTGAAGGTGAATAAACTTTGTTTTCCTTTGCTATCACAGGTGTCCAATTACTTGTTGGTAGATAGTGTATATATATATATACAGGGTTACAAGGAAAGTCTTTGATTAGGCCGATATCTCAAGAACTATAGCCGTTAGCGGTCTACTTCTAGTGCTGTTAAATAGGAAACCCTCTATGGCGCACACAATAACGCCACGAGGGATCACCTCGACCCCTTTGGGGCTGGGGGGGTTTAGTTTGGGCAAAAAAGTCAATTACAAATTTGTTCGCAGCGAGGCAAAGACAGTATTCAAATGTTTTTGTACCATAACAAAAGATGGAAGGAGACCGGAAATGTGGCCCCAAGAAAATCACAACATCCGGAAGCAACGACATAGTATCTAGACAAGAACTTATCTAAACTGGTAAGTTCTAAGTAAATGAAAGCACAAAGGAAACGTTTTCCCACAAACCTTATCAACAGTTCTTGTTCTGAAATAAAACGCAGTTCTTTTTGACATATTCTATATCACACTTTGATGTCCAATACAGTAAAAAATACACTGAGACGAGGAGAAATAGCATAAAGTGGCGAAACACTCATCCAATAGGAAAACTGAATGCACACCTAATTGACTTGCGTACGTGACAAAGCTTTGGACTTCCCGTTACTGGTTCACGAAGTGTTGGCATACCAACTACGCATATCATTTTTGTATTCTGACGACGAAGCAGAGAGCACGTTTGAAATCCATGTAAATGTGCTTCGGACACAGCGACTCAGGTAGCTTTTCGCATTTAGAGAGTCCCCTTCCATCTTTTGTTATGGGACAAAAACATTTCTGTACTAATCAATCATAAAAAACTTAAGATAGCAATCTTAAAAGCACGATACTTAAAGCAGTACGCTGGCTTCCGATGAATTGACGTCACGCCTGTTAGTTACTTATATGTCTCTCCACCCAAAAATGTTCATTCAGTATTTCCATCTGATGATGGTCTTTAGGAAGACCAAAATTTCTTATGGCTTCATTTTAATCTTTTAACCTATACATTAAATTAGTTCTTCAATTCATTGGAAGCCAGCGTAGTGTTCTAATTATCGTGCTTTTAAGATTGCTACCTTAAGTTTTTATGATTGACTCATTTCGCACGAGAACCTGATATCTTAATTTCTGTGCTAATTTTGCCTCGCTGAACAAGTTTGTGATTGACGTTTTTGTCTTATCTGCAAAGGGGGGCGCGATATCTCCCTCAACTCCCCCCCAAAGGGGTCGATGGGATCTTTCGTGGTGTTATTGTGTGCGCCACAGGTAGGGGCGCACACAATAACACCACGAAAGATCCCCTATACAACTGCACAAGAAGTAAATCGGTAACTGCCATAGTTCGTGAGATAGCGGCCTAATCACGAACTTTCCTTGTAACTCTGTAAAATATTTAAAAGGCTATAACGAAGTAAATTTCTCCGTCATTTTTGGTCTACGCCGGGATTCGAACCCGAGTCCGCTTATTCCGGAACAAGTCGCTCTACCAACTGAGCTACGCAGACGTTCATTTTGATTGCTGTCTGCCTTTATGTTGTGTGCGTCCTACTGGCAGGTACGTCACATCTCCCCCCACCCGAAAGAGGGCCGGGGGCATGGCACACGGGTCAGCCGTGACCATGAATCGTTGCAGGCAGCCATCCACTGTAGAACGCGCACTTGAGATCTCCCAGTCAATCTGGTGTGTGGAATGCAACGTCACACACATTTATTTTTCGAAGCGCTGGAGAAGAGATTCTCTGATTTTTCTTATCTCGCGGTGCGGAAATAACATCACACCATTGCGAGATTTTGAACGGTCGGGTCATCCGGATAGTTCGGGCGCCATTATAACGAAGTAAATTTCTCCGTCATTTTTGGGCTACGCCGGGATTCGAACCCGAGCCCGCTTATTCCGGAACAAGTCGCTCTACCAACTGAGCTACGCAGACGTTCGTTGTCGCTGCTATCTGCCTTTATGTCGTGTGCGTCCCGCTGGCAGGTACGTCACAAGGCCTTTTGGTATATTTCACCCATTGTTTTTTTTTTCCTTGACGAGGAAATTTAATTGAAAACTAGAAAAATATCAACGACTTATTACAGTTAAAACCTCCTTCAATGACACTCTTATATAGCGTATACCTCTATTTAGTGGACAGTTTGGGATATTCTTTAGTTTCTTTGGACCGAAGCAGGGCGATTTTTTGTCATCCAGTTCCTCATTACAAATCTTCTGGTCTGTAATTTCAATACCGCAGATCTATTTTTACAGGAATGGGTCGGTGTATCGAAGAGGCAACAAGCGATTTTCTTCTGATGTTTGCAGAGCACTGTAACGAAGGCGAAAGTTGATTGTAAACAAATGGGATACAGAGGAAACTGAAGAATTAAAAAAAAAATACGTATTGAAAAACAGGCCACGAATTACAAAAGAGAAAAAACAAACACTTTTGTCAGATTTTTGCAGCCAAAACTTGCCGCCTAATTTAATAATAAACGGCAAGTACCTACATTTTAAAGTTCAATGAGCAACATATCGAACTATACCTTATGACGAATTAATAAACTTCATCATTCTTATGCCAGGGGCTGAATTCGAACCCACAACACTAAGTTCCGAGTGCTATCCACTTTATACTACACTGGCATGTGCTATCATTCCTATCTGCCTTTATCTGATGTGCGTCCTGGGAGGCAGGCTCGTCACAACCTACATTATATTGCAACATATGAATTGAAATAGGAACAATGCATATACTGTAAATCTGAAATGAAAACGCTGCATATGTGCTGCATGTATACAAACACATTGTATTGTTATCCACTGTACATATGCACACCGAACAAAAAATTACATTGCCCAACATACAATTTGGTGTCTTAAAATTAGACTTATTCTTTGATATATTTGGGTCGCTGAAACCGAAAATTGCATCAGTTATGCCCTGTCTGCTGTAGTTTCGCAAATACGGCATAGCCACTTTGTATGCTGATTCAACCGGTCGTCCTTCAAAATTTGGAATCCTTAATCGCATAATCTGCTATTTTTTACGCTTTCCAACCGTAGGTTGAAGAAGCGTATATATGCTCCAGCTTTATCAGTCTGTCTCTCTGTCCGCGCGATAACTCGAGTGAAAATGGTTCGATTTCGATGAAATTTTAGTATGCGGTAGGGGATAACCTGAGGACGAACCCTATTGAAAATGGGCGAAAGGAGATCAAATTTCAGGACATAAGAGCGAGATTCATTCCATCGCCCTTATGCGTTATAACTTACGTAAAAATGCTTCGATTGCGACAAAACTTTAGTATGTGGTTCCGCAGTTATACCGAACTAATTCTCTTTAATATCATCGGAATGGGGTCAAAGGGCAGGGCACAGGAGCGAGATTTATTCCAGTCATTATCCTCATAACTTGAGTAATAAGTTGTGTAATGATTTCTGGTATGTTATGTTGGAAAGCGTATCATAATTAATGCATTGCATGATTTTACTAACTTGTTGATAATATTTTGACAAATATTGATGCTATTAATGTTACTTACTAATAAAACAACCACATGTTTCTAAATCAGTTTATCTCAGCTCATTGGGTTGAAATAAACATATTACTAAATCAGTTTGATAAATCCATTTACCAAAGGCCTTTGACATTATTGCAGAACACTAGGTCGTTGTCCTTAGAGGTGAAGAGCAGCAAATCCTTTTCTGTGCTACGATAGAAAGTAATGTTGGTTCCCGAGTGAAGTAAGTCCTTTTCTTTCTACCTGGAGGCAAACAATTAGAAGACTCCTTTGATCGGTTCAGATCTCCGATGAAGTCACTCAGTTCATTTTGGTTAAAGCAGTGAGCACTTGATGAAATTCGTACAAAATGACTGTCACTGTCTACACTTCAATTATCTTATACTTGTACGTCATCAGACATGCGTGCTTCATTATCGTCTGAGAGCTCTAGTCGGTAGTTGAAAGATAGAACAGGTAACTTATTTGAATGTGGATCATGTCATCTTGCTGAATCTAGGTCAGGATACGTCCACTAGCTTCGATTACAGTAGACTCTAGATAACTCGGCCTCCGTCTCCTTGCGTGATTTTTGGTTGCTGAAATCGTGTTAATATCAAACTGGATTGAATTATGCTTCATACACGAGTGAAGTTTTCAATTTTAACGTTATGTTTGGCTTTGAATTGGCACTAACGTTCATGTAATTCAATTTAAAATAAACGTAGGAAGGATCCTCAAAATAATTAACAAGTTAGTAAAATCATGCAATGCATTGATTATGACACGCTTTCCAACATACCAGAAATCATTACGCAAGTTATTATTCAAAATATCAGGATAATGGCTATGGAATAAATCTCACTCCTGTGCCCTGACCTTTAACCCCATTTTAATGATATCAAACAGAATTGGTTCAGTGTAGCACTGGAACAGCATACTAAAGTTTTGTCGCAATCGAATCATTTGTAAGCAAGTTATGACGCATAAGGGCAGTGGAATGGATCCCGCTCCTATGCCCTGACCTTTGACCCCATTTCGTCCATTTTCAATAGGGTTCGTCCCCAGTGGTCCCCTACCTCATACTTAAGTTTCATCGAAATCGAACCATTTTTACGCGAGTTATCGAGTGGGTGGACAGACAGACAGACGGACAAATCTGGAGCATATACGCTTCTTCAACCTACGGTTGGAAAGCGTAAATAATATTACAAAAAGAATGTTTATTAAAGCAGAAAAATCTGTAACATGTTTCGAAGTGACCACACTGAGTAGAAAATGCAAGATTTCATGTGTGCTGTATTGCAATTGTACGTTTCTTTTACTGTGTTTAGTACGTACACAAACATGTTCTGCTTTTCTCCACTGATAATATGAAAATATCATTTCGTTGTTGTAAATAAAACAATATAGTACGCACTCATCGTGTTTTTTTACTATTATCAAATGATTGTCTCTTCATCAAAGAAATACGGGATTACACCATATAATACAAATTTTGAAGATGACAATCCGATTTTTGGCGTAAATGTGACAAGGATAAATAAGAGACAATCAAAATTTGATTGTCCTTTATTTATGTTTTTTTTTCAAATACATACGCTGAAGAGCAATTGAATTAGACATACCTGTCTAGTAACGTGTAGCACCACCTTTCGCCCTGATGACGGCGACGATTCGTCTCGGCATGGACTCGACAAGACACCGGAAGCGTTGGGAAGCCATACGGATCCACGACCCCTGAACAAGCTCCCACAGTTCACGAAGATTTGATGGAGGGGGTCAGAGCCTCGAACATCTCTCTCGATGGCATCCGAGATGTGCTCGATGGGATTGAGGTCAGGTGACCTAGCTGGCCAAGGAAGCGAGGTCACATCGGTGGAGTGTTCATCCAACCATTCGGATACAATTCGGGAGCGATGGCACGGTGCATTGTCTTGTTGCAGGATGGGGTCCCCAGTGGGATGTTGAAGACGCACAAACGGGAGCAAATGGTCGTCCAAGATACCCGGTAACGTTGACCTGTGAGGGACGATGTCACTCGTACCAGGGGTCCCATTTCTGTCCACGTAAACAGTCCCCAGACGAGAATGCCACCCACCACCAGCTTGAAGAGTACCCTGCTGGCAAGAAGGATCCATCGCTTCATGTGGTTTGCGCCGTACTCGTGTCCTGCCATCCGCATGTACCAACGTGAATCTCGACTCATCAGTCCAGGCAACGTTTTCCCGCATGTCTAGGGTCCAGTGGCGATGTTCTCGTGCCCATGCTAATCTTTGCACCCTGTGATGTGCGGTCAGCAGCGGTACCCTCGTGGGACGATGGCTTCTGTACCCCATAGCGAGGAGATGGTTCTGGATGGTGTGGTTGCTTACATGTTTTTGTGCACCAGCGTTAAATTGCCGAGTGATTTCTTGCACTGTGGCCCGTCTATCCGCTGTTACAATGAGAGCTAGCCGACGATGACCCCGCTCATCCACACGCTGTTGTCCACGGCAGTTGGTCCTTGCAGGGATGGTTTTACCGGATTCGATGTACTCACGGTGCACCCGTGACACAGTGGCTCGTGAAAATCCTAGTGCCTGCACGACTTCCGAGATCGAGTGACCCATTTCGTTGGGCCCCGACAATTTTCCCACGATCAAATGCGCTAAGATCTTTCGTCTTACCCATACTGCGTCCGACTCTTACTGATTCCCGTCGCATCACTCTTTATATTGTCGGATCGCTGCATACGTCATGTCGTTTCCGTTTACAGGGCAGCCCACAGCGCCACATTTGCACAACGCTATTTGTCTCTAATTCAATTGCTCTTCAGTGTATGTGTTACATATAGTAAACTTGTAATATTAAATTTAATGAAGAATCAAACTGAATTTTTATGCATTCTCAGTAATACGGCGCCCCGCTGTGCAAAGAATGGCCGGATTAGCGAAAGTCTACTGTATTTCGCGATTCGTTCAACTATGAAAAACTTTTTGTGCCCAATTTGAGGATTTTCGGAACATATTTTCCAGTCGCTAGTGGGAGAAAAAAAGCTGCTTGTATTCCCAAATGTTTTATTTATTGCAGAAGTCCGGTTGATTTGTTTTTCCTTTTTGTAACGGTTTCCACTGACTATGAATAACTTTGAAATATTTCGTTCACACCGGAAAGGGTTCAGAAGACGCGCTCATTCCAACCGAAAATTCAGTGCCATCTTTCTTGTTTATATCTTATTCACCAGTGCACGTGCTAGGTTTCTTTACGACGAGACTCTTGCTTTGAGGTAGGTCTATTCTATTTTTCTGATTCCATCGATACATGTGAGTAAAAATGATAAAGTCTGAATGATAATATGATAACAATTACAATATCAACTTAAAATATAATTTTACGTTTGCAAAGTATACCTCTGCTTCAGACTTCATTTTGAGTTCCTCTGTTCTTACTTAAATTTGCTTTCTTTTTAAATATTTTTCCAAGCTTAACGCCATAGAGTTCCGTCCGATGAATTTAATGTTGGCATTCCTGGCATCAGGTTAGAAAGCTCTTATCTCAAGAGTTTACGTTGTTCAAGACTCTTGACATAAGAGCTGAGTGTGCAGTGTTGGTGAGATAATCTTAGAGCAGCGACTCATGTGCAATCTGTAAGACGTTTTGTGCAATCTTTTGCGAATGGTTTCTGGGAGATATTCAATGTTACAAGAGAGTAGATAGATAAGCTACTTGAATTAAGAGAGCTTTCTCGCATATTGTGATTGAAGTTCTATTTCCACGTGATTTGTTTTGTTACGAACAACTTGCGAATTTGTCACGAATGGTTTATGTGCGATATTCAATGTTATAAGAGAGTAAACAGATAATATTCTTGTATCGAGAGAGCTTTCTCGCGTATTGTGGTTGAAGCTCTATTTCAACGCGTCTTGTTTTGTTACGAACGACGTGTAGATGATAAAACCTCTATAATAGGCTACGTCTGTCCCTAACGTTCTGACCTTATTCAGTACTTGCAGCGCCATCTGCTTTTATCCGGTGGCCTAAATCGGAATTAAGCTCACCGCTATCGCACGATACGATAATTTAAGGAGAAATACCGAGAAATAAAATAATGCTAGTAAGACAAATGACTTCATCTGTGACAACACGCACGTGCGCAAACAAATGCCCGCGACGTTTGTTCTGTTACGTAGGTGCTATGTCGTGTTTTATTTCATTTCCTTCACACTGCAGAGTAATTTCATAAAAAGGAATCAACACTATTTTATTTCATAAAAAGGAACAAGTAAAATTGTAAGAAAGTAACTTCAGGCGTAGTTTTGATTCACTCTGATAGAAATTAAAAAAGATTACTGGTCCTGGAAAACACAATGAACTGCAAAGAAATCTTTTGAACAATCAAATGACACTAACACAAAACATTGAATACCAAGAAGTCTTTCATGACCCTTAATTAACAAAATTTTTATTACCTAAATTTTTACATTGTATGATTTTTAACGTACTGTGACCGTCGTAGGACGGGGTAAAATCTGTTAACCTATATAATGGGCTTCTGTCATGGAAATATTGAATGGAAATGTTACGAAAAGTTTGTTTTTGGGGACCAAGGACCCATTAATAAAGCAACCGTTTATTATAGTTATGAACATGTGTTATCGTAAAAGCCCGAACTTTAGTAAATCCTAGGTTTGACCGGTAAATTCTGGCATTTACCATACTAAGGCGGTAAAAGTCCGAAAATACTTGTAAGCGCTAGCATTTCGGGCTTTTACCAAACCATTTCGGTAAATGCCAGTATTTACCAACACCAGTTGGTAAAAGTCCGAAATAAGCGATGAGTCTGTCAAAGCCTGTAGTGCGCACATGCTAACGCAGGTGAACGTGTAGTGCGCACGTGCCAACGCAAGTGAACGTGTAGTGCGCACGTGTCAACGCAGATGAATGTGTAGTGCGCACGTGCCAACGCAGGTGAACGTGTAGTGCGCACGTGACAACGCAGGTGAACGTGTAGTGCGCACGTGCCAACGTTGCGTCCGTGCCAACCAACGCAGATGAACGTGTAGTGAGCACGTACCAACGCAGGTGAACGTGTAGTGCGCACGTGCCAACGCAGGAGAACGTGTATTGCGCAGGTCCCAACATGATCGAAACCAATTCACCTGGTGCAAAGAAATTTTTTAAGTAACGAAGAAGTCGAAAATGAAAAAATAAGTGTACGTGAAATGGTTAATAAGATTTCTTTCGTTGGTAGACAAGAATTCAAAAAATGCAACTGTTCAAAGATGTGTTTGCGGAAATCAGCCAATCTACTTTGCAACTCCACATGCCATAACAGTCGACCTTCCTGTGACAAGTAAGTTTAATTATACTGTAATTTGATAATGTTGAAGGAAACCTAATAAGATACTTTTATTTCATGAGCATTTTCTTATTATACATTAATTAAATGTAGTGAAATAATAAAGCAGTCATGTTTAAAGTTATTCTGGACATTATGTTTGAAATTTAAATTCACAAAGGCAAATTATTATAATTAATGCATTAGTCTAATAGTGCAAAATATAGAATTTCATCTCATAATATAAGGCTATTCTAATTTCTTATTCCAATTACACACTTTTTAAATAAACAATGATAATTAAAAATATTGGCCCAGTACAACAAATATCATATACAAAAATTATACAACATAAATGACTGCTTCAATATTTTTAGCACGTCTTTTGTGAAAAAAGATCGTGCTTCTGTTATCGGTTTGTCCGTCCGTCCGTCCGTCTGTACCCCAAATATCTCTGCAACTATTAGTCCGATTTGAAAAATTTTTCTTTGTTGGATAGTGTTTTTCGTGTGACATGTTTTTCATATAATTTCAAAATTTTCAAGTAATTCATAGACTTTCCGCTATGGGGCGTAGGTGTAAATTGCGTTTCCCCCTATGTCTCTGCTTCTAAATCTCCGCTTTGGAAAATTTTTTCTGCACCGGATACATCTCCTGATGGGAAATCGTTTGCATATAATTTCTGATTTTTGTAAAAAATGGTTTGACCACCAGGTGGCGTAAGTCTTAATTTCCGCTTCTGATGTATTTGCAGCAAATTATGAGCTTCTAAAATCTCGACTGAAAAAAAAGTCTTTTGTTGACCAATACTACTCATGTCGACAAACCTTTTAGGAAAATTTTCTTTTTGAAAAAATGCATGGTTTCTACGCCAGGGGCATAGATGTATCTAAGAGTACGAATTCAAAATTTTCAAGTAAATCATAGCCTTTACGCTAGGGGACACAAAGGTAAATTGCGTTTTCTGCGTTATTGCTGCTCCTAAAGCTCTGATTTGAAAACTTTTTCCTGTATCGCATACAAGACCTGATGGAAAATATTTTTCACATAATTTCTAATGTTTGGTAAAGAATGGTTTAGCCACCAGGGTCCATAACTGTTAATTTCAGCTTCTGAAGTATTTGCTGCAAAATCTGGGCTCTTGAAAACTCGACTAATTTTTTTTCTTCGACCGATACCGCTTATATGGATAAACCTTTTGAGAATACTTTCTTCCTAAAATAATGCATGGTTTTCACACCAGGGGACGTAAAGTCACATCTTATTTTTGTCGATAACTCTGTTTCTAAAAGTTCGTAAGCTCACGATTCCAATTTCAGCAATATCTGAGGGATTAAAAACCCGATTGAAAATCTTCTTTCTTTCGTCAGATCTATTGTTTTCCATACCGGCTCCATTGACTTTGAATAGCTTTGATATATTTAATTTGCGTCAGAAGGGATTCAAATGACGTGCTTATTACACCCAAAAATTTGGTGTCATCTTTCTCGTAAAACTTACAAACGAAACGCACGTTTACTAATCGGTGTTGGTAAATTTAATTTACCGAAATGGTTGGTAAAAGCCCGAAATGAAAGTGTTTACAAGTATTTTTCGGACTGTTACCACCTTAGTATGATAAATGCCAGGATATACCAGTCAAACCTGGGTTCGGGCTTTTACAGTAACTTATGTTATTTACGATTCGTGTTCTAAAACTTTCAGTCACAGCTTTTTAACCCATGCACGGCACGGGTTATGAGGTAGTTAATTAATGACGTACTGGCTGCTATAAATAAAGTGAAAACCTGTAGGTAGACTTTGTATTCACTGAGTTCCTTAACGTTAGGGGAATGTGCATGTTTTGTATAATTAAGTCTTTCAGATACAACCCAGTGAGAAGCAATCTGGGTTTGACGAAAAGTTAATTCGGTCAAATTTAAGTCAAATTACACGTAGTAGAACTTCAACTCTACAACCAGAAACATAACTTTTATGCTATACGTTTTAAAAGGTCAAATGACAGTCCTTGTATAGAATTTCTGACAGTCATTGTATAGAGTTTCTCAATCAAAAAGTAAAACTCAACAGGTCTTTTATATTGGAAAAAATAGACATATTTCTTGGTTTTTGCTTTATTTCCGTGACTTTGAGACCAGTTTTGTTTCTTGCCCAGACACTTTCGGTCTACAAGCACCGTGTCATCTCAGTTTTCCGTTTTTTTAATTTTTTTTTCCTGACAGTGAAACTACTTTTCTTTTCTTGTTTTCCGTGGTAACTGGAGTATCCTGAAGTAGTGAAAATTGTCTACGATATACTTTTCTGTATTTGCAAGAGCAATCTTTGCTTATTTTATCGACGTGTCATGGTTTCCATACCACACTGAATTTTCCATAGGTTTGTCTTTGGAATTCTGTCAGAGAGAAAAGAGAAACAAATGTTCTGGACAGGTGTAGTTTTAGAGCAACATCCAAAAGACTTCTGTGTAACATCTAAGTCCTTCCCAATTTGTCTTTCTTTGGTTTAAGTGTTTTACTGTGCATTTAGCAAATCAGTGAAGTTTAGTTATTGATTCGTACATAAAAAAAAAATAAACCCTCTTTTAAGGCATTTTATTTTGTTTATCTATGGATTGTAATACTTACAACAAAAGATTAGTCAGCGGACCCCGACTTCTAGACACATCGAAAATACACTGCTGGCCACCCAAAATGCAACACCAAGAAAGACACGAGATAGCAAAGCCAAACTTACTGGACACATAACAACAGATACAAAGATGAAACGATTGAGCTTACAGGCCCGTGCGACTTGCGGAACACGCAGACATCAGTAGTTCGTGTGGCCCCCATGGCTGGCAATAACGGTAGTTACACGCCGCGGCATCGAACGAAAGAGGCTTTGGATGTAGGCTTGGGGTATGTCGGTCCAGGCTGCTTCCACACGTTGGCACAGTTCATCAGGCGTAGCCATGGGTGGTACTTGCCGGACCACTCGGTTGCCGATCAGCGACCAGACATGTTCGATGGGCAACATATCGGGAAAACAGGCGGGCCACGGAAGCAGTGACACCTGGTGGACCGTAAAAAAAATGTTGCACAATGCGTGCCACGTTCGAGCGCGCAAAGTCCTGTTGAAACGTGGCCACTAGCAGGTCCTGCAGGAAAGGGAGGATTACAGGCTCCAAAGCGTCGGAGATGTAGCGGTGGCTGTTGAGTGTACTGGCGATGCGTACGCCATCGGCTTCGGGTATCATATCCAATTGTGCCCCAAAACATAACGCCATCGCACGGACCGGTATGGCGATGCATAATGCAGGCGTCATACAGTCTCTCGCAGCGGTGCCGCCACACGCGGATCCGACCATCGTGGTGTTGCAGGCAGAAGCGGGATTCGTCGCAGAAGACAATGTCGTGCCATTCCGTACAGCAGGTGCGGCGTTCAACGGCCCACTGCCGCCGCACTCGCCGGTGGTGTAACGTCAATGGTAATGGGAGCAATGGGCGCCGTGCGACAAGTCCCCGCTCCTGCAGACGACGTCGAATGGTACGTGCTGACACAGGTTGTTGCGCAACACACTCTAATTCCTGCGCTAACGTTCGTGATGTGGCGGTGCGAGCCGTCAATGCCCGCCGCACAACATGCCGGTCATCTCGTTTGGTGGTGTGCCGCAGCTGCGGCAATCGCTCACGTCGGTCAGTCTGTTCGTCCTGCACCCACCGAATCCCTACTGGCTTCACTGTGGCTGCATGTCATCCCAAACGGGCGCCGATGTCTCGGTACGATAAACCGCTGTCGCGATAAGCCACTATTCGTCCTCTGTCGAACTCCGAAGCGTGCTGGAATGACTACCGTATTCTGCGACGAGGCATCAGGAAGCTTTCTACGCACAGGTCCAGCAGCATAACACACTTCCACTACTTACATCCCGCCTTCCGTGCACCCTTCTTATAATGCTTCTCGGTGGCGTGCCGAGCGCACATGATTTGCATATTCCCTGCAATGGTGATCGTTTGCATGTCCTCTCGCGGGCGACGCATACTGCGAATTTCAGGCCAATCGGATGCTTCCTTCTTGGTGTTGCATTTTGGGTGGCCAGCAGTGTATTCCGAAACCTTTTTTTAAAATACTACCTGTAGTCAAAGCTAGCAAAACTCTGTTGAACACAATAAAACTACTAGTTTCCCAAAACTGTCTTTCGTATGAGTTCACCCAACCCTAGACATATTGAAAACTTACATAGATAATAACTTCAAACTGTCGAATGCACGATAAAAACCTGCTAAGTTTCACAGTTAAAAATGTCAATTTATTTACATATTAAAAAACACATAAGTTAAAAACCTAGTAGGAGAAGATCTATCAGAACTACCATAATTCCATCCTCAGGCCGCGAGTGTCGAATGTTACAGACAGAGTGATATGTATAGTCAGAAACAGTTCAGTATTTCAGTCACGGATAACATTAGTGTTGCCACATACAGCAGATGCAAACAAATACAAAATAAATAGTAAAAGTCTATTCTTCTGCTAAGTCAGTCGCTGTGGTATAAAGTTTCTTGAGAAGTGCAAGCCAGGAGCAGGGAACAAACATAGGTAAGTCTGCATTACAGCAACCCGATGAGGCTTTAATAATACAGAGACTTATAGCAAAGCAGCAAGGAATGTCGATCGGAAGCTGCAGTCAAGATAACCGTCTGGTTCTAATCCCGCTCATGATGACTATTAACAACGGAACGTGTCATATTGAGAACTGTTGTTCCACCACCACCTGCCCTTTGCATTTCAAACAGTTGTAATTTCATCTCTGAGCTCAGGAATCAAATGAAAACTGAAACAGCATGATTTCGTTCTTAGAATAGTATAGCTATAGTAATCCGAATTTCTTGGTGTATGATAGAAATCAAAGTTTCCAAGGTTCCTATATGTACATGATAGAAATCAAAGTTTCCAAGGTTCCTATATGTATGATAGAAATCAAAGTTTCCAAAGTTTCCTATATGTACATTTACCAGATGGCGTTTTTAAGGATATATACCTTCGTGAAAGCTTGGAAACTTTGATTCCTACTGTACGTCAAGAACTTCGGATTTCTAGTATAGTTATACTATTTTAAGTACAGTTGGTGTATAGTTCCTTCTTATAATTAATGCGATTTTGTTCTTTTCGTGCCAACCTATCGGCTTTTGTTCGTTGTCTCTTCTGCGGCGGAAGAATGTAAAACGTTAAAAAAAGTGACCAATTTCGAAGCGCCAATCACAGTGATGCACGGATGTTAATGCAAAAATGGCGACCGAGATGGTTGCATGTGTATTTTTTTCAGGACTAAATGACTGCCAACTTATAAGCAGTTACTCGCCCTAATTTGGGGCCGGTGACTCCAGAAAAGAGTGTACACTACGCATCTCTCATCCAGTTCACAGATCAGGGTCCAACACAAGACTATGCATCTGACGATTTGGTTACCAAGACGGCCGCTTTATGTTTCCCCTTACGATCGCTCTACGCTTACCATATGAACCACTTATCTGCGCAAGTGAGATTATTTTAAATACGAACACTTCAGTTAACAAAGATCATTCTCGTAACAGAAGCTGAACAATGAATTGACAATATCAGCAGATAACAAATGGTATGTTCTGCAAAGATGCAATCGTTATGATGTGTCGCGATAATGAGATGTAGTATAGTTTTGTTTCTCACAAAGAGACGAACCGTTTAAATGATTCAAAGACGGGACAAGTACGATCTCCTTAAATATTTATGTCAGAATTTCATGGAAACTTTCCGGATTCGGAGTAGGAAACTAAAGTAGTATTACGCTTATCAGTAATTAACTGCGATTACTTTAGCAGAGGATTACGAACATGTTAACCGGTGTCTCTCACTGTTAACATTTTCCTGAATAGAGGGCGTTGTTCTTCACAGGAGTTTGAATAAAAAGACATGTTGGAAAGCAGATTTAATTCAAAAGGACGGCCCGCCAAAAAACATGGACTCATTCGGAAGTACGCGAGGTGAAAAGGCTTCTCTGGGCACCGAAAACGGCGGCAGCGGAGATCCATCGTTAACTGCAAGAAGTCTATAACGAGAAGTACTCTATAGTAGAAGCCTTGCAAGAAGTCTATAGTAGAAGTCTATGTCTACTGCAAGAAGATAACGCGTTGGTCCACCTTTCTGTGCAATCACGGTTCCTATTCTCCTAGAAACATATTCTACAAAATATCGAACATCCTCCATACGTAACTTGACCCATGTCCGCAACAGCAGTTCCGTCAGTTCACGCTTATTATATGGGAAATAATCAGCAATTCTCACACCTTATTTTAGCTCATCCCTCAAATGTTATATTGGGTTACAGTTGGGGTAGTTTGGGAACAACCATGGCAATGTGGCGAATTCGTTGTAGTGTTCCTCCAACCACTCAATAGGTGTATCAGCCTGATGACACGGTGCGTTGTTCTGCTGAAAGACGGCACTGTGGTTCAGGTAAACCTCCTACATATATGGATGGAGCTGGTTGGCCAGTAGGTCATTGTAGTGTCGACCATTCAGTGTTTATGGGATGATAACCAACGAATCAAGAGCTTCTCAGGAAAACAGTCCCCAGACCGAAAGAGCATCTCCAGCTGTCTGTTGAACTGTGTAAGCAAGGAATTGGGTTTCATGCTGTCTACGCCATATGCAAATACAGCAATCAGCATGGTGTAGCAGGAAATGGGACTCATTACTCCAGACGACTTTCTTCCAATTGTCGTCGGTCCATTGTTTACGCCATATGCAAATCCAGCAATCAGCATGGCGCAGCAGGAGACGGGACTCATCACTACAGATGACTTTCTTCCATCTGTCTATGGTCCATTGTGTAAGCCATATGCAAATCCAGCAATCAGCATGGTGCAGCAGGAGACGAGACTCATCACTCCAGACGACTTTCTTCCACCTGTTGATGGTCCATTGTTTGCGCCATATGCAAATCCAGCAATCAGCATGCAGGAGACGGGACTCATCACTTCAGATGACTTTCTTCCACCTGTCGACGGTCCATTGTTTAAGCCATATATGCAAATCCAGCAATCAGCATGGGACAGCAGGAGACGGGACTCATCACTCCAGACGACTTTCTTCCACCTGTTGATGGTCCATTGTTTGCGTCATATACAAATCCAGCAATCAGCATGGTGCAGCAGAAGACGGGACTCATCACTCCAGACGACTTTCTTCCACCTGTTGATGGTCCATTGTTTGCGCTATATGCAAATCCAGCAATCAGCATGCAGGAGACGGGACTCATCACTTCAGATGACTTTCTTCCACCTGTCGACGGTCCATTGTTTGCACCATATGCAAATCCAGCAATCAGCATGGGGCAGCAGGAGACGGGACTCATCACTCAAGATGACTTTCTTCCATCTGTCGATGGTCCATTTTTTAAGCCATGTGCAAATCCAGCAATCAGCATGGTGTAGCAGCAGACGGGACCCATCACTCCTGAAGACCTTCTTCCGTCTGTCGAGAGGTCCATTGCCGACGTAACTTGGCCATGCAAGGCGTTATTTGCGATGTTTAGGCGTCATCATAGGTACCCTCACTGGTCTCCGACTGTGAAATCCCAGGAGAAACAGTGCAGGTCGTATGATGCATGGGGAAAGAGGTCAAACTGCACCGATGTTGCACTGTTGGGTGATTGTTGTACGTCGTTGCTGAGACACCAGTCGTGACACTTGACGTTCACCTCTCGGATCAGCCGCGCGTGGATGACCAATTTTAGCCCTTCTGCTGGATCGCTGTGAATGGTTAATTCAGTCTTGGTACACCCTTGATACAGTAGTACTATGCGGCTGTTTCTGAAATACTAGCACCTGCTATTTCTTGAACTTTATTTGAGTGACTCCTGTTTCACTTAAAATGAGTGGATAAGAAGAACTGACTGTACGTAGATTTGAATAAGCAATATATACACTTATCAAATATAATAAGAAGAACTCTACAGGTGCTGTGACGCTTTTGTTAGTTTTCATGGGCTTCGTATTAGAAAGATCTTTTTCCACGCACAAACTCGCAATGAAGACTCAGAACACTCGTTAAAATTCAACACAGAAATTTATTCGGCATAGTTATACAGCTCCAGAAGTAATTAATTCAGTGCACTCTACAGCCGCGCTTTAGTTCTTTAACGACCATAACGACAGAAACACCCTTACATGCAAATTACCTCCACCGCCGCCCTTAAACACCAGTCCAGAGTGAGTGATTTCCTGCCCCAACCAATTCTTTAAATTTACACGGCCTCTACGGGATTAGCAAAAGTCACCCCCCAGTCACAATTGTTGTCGTTAAACAAATAGGTAAATCAAGCGTTTGTAACCTCCGGGGCTATTTACTCTCATGACATCGCATGCCTTCGCTGTAGAAGAATGTAGTGTTCGTCTCCGAGAACCGTCTGAAGGTCAATGCGCATCAAGA
Source organism: Macrothele yani (assembly GCA_039090855.1). Taxonomy (NCBI): domain Eukaryota; kingdom Metazoa; phylum Arthropoda; class Arachnida; order Araneae; family Macrothelidae; genus Macrothele; species Macrothele yani. The sequence goes on from CM077001.1 coordinate 43,863,183, forward strand.
CCACAGATCGGAACTTTCGTGTGGTGACTAAGCACTAATCTTCTTTTTTTCACTTGTAAAGGGGAGGGGAGAAATTCTGAAGGGAGTGACAGACAGTTTCGGGCATTATGGTATTCTGAGGGACACAAGATTTCAGGGTCCTGATCCTCAAAGGATTAGCGCGCAATACACAAAGCTGATAACATATGAATAAGTCACAAAGTCCAACAGGGAGAGTGTTGGACATTAACACCTATCCATGTGTTACCTAAACCTTCGCCGTTAGGGGAGAACTACCGGTTTTGCTTCTCCGAGCGTGAAGAGAAGACGTCATTCGTCAACGTGCTGGTGTCGATGAAACGAGTCCTCGTGGAGGGAAAGACGAGCGTAAATTCCACCCGATCGTTACAATAATGTTCTTTTTTTTTCACTGAATATTTACTTCGGGTTTAATGCGTGCAAAATGAAAAAAAAATCAAAATATTTATTAATTAATACAGACATTTGACGTGGACCAGGAACATCAAACAAAGGTCTTCGCCCTTTCCACATTTATAAGTGAGTCAGGGTAAATTCTCATTGGCCGCCACCGGGAATCGAACCCAGGGTCTTCCAGTTACACGCCCTCCCCGTGGCGGCCAATGAGAATGTTTCCGTGAGTCACTTATAAACGTGGAAAGAGCGAAGACCTTTGTTTGATGTTCCTGGTCCACGTTAAATGTCTGTATTAATTATTCATTCGCCTTCTAATCATTTCTTCAGTTGCTGTTTACCATCTTTGGTAAATCCTCAGCATTGTGCGGGGCTCCAAGAAGCAACCTGCTAAATTGGCTTGGCAGTTAGCGCGTGTGTGAGTCTGGAGGAATTCGAGACCGCTGTGGTGTAGCGGAAGCATATCCGGCGCGTAACTGGAAGACCCGTGGTTCGATTCCCGGTTGCGGCTGATGAGAATTTTTCCGTGACTCACTTATAAACGTGGAAAGAACAAAGACTTTTGTTTGATGAAATATTTATTATAGAATTTCGAAAATATGTACTTACATACAAAATTTCCGAAAATATGTGTTTTTATGTGAAAATATTTATTTACATAAAGATTCGTTCCCTAGTGATGACAATGGGATTCATCTCGTATGTGCTTTAGTTTCTTTAAGTTCCTCACGCAGCGACAACTAATTCACCGTTGTTGTGGTTTTTTGGTTTGTTTGTTTCGGAGTTTAACGTCCACCAGGGGGAACTCTTAGTCTATAGCAATCGGTAGACCCTAATCAACGGCCAATCGTTCCTGATGGTAGCAGGCGGAATGTCTGTGCGATGGGCGCACCAACCCTGCGTCATTAGGTTCTCAGAAGACTATCCAGGAACCAGTCCTGACCACAAGGCCACCAGAGCGAGCATTCACGGCTTCACCATTACCGATGTAACGAAAGAAAGACAATGCTTGAGACTTCCACCCAGTGTGTGTTCACCTGAATATAACATATTTTGTTGGTTTTACCTAGTGTACTGAAGCTTTTTGTTCAGCGTCATCCTACTGTAATTATGTTGTCGGAAACGAAAACTTTTTTTGGTTCATTTTTACTCCCAAACATTATTTTTATTAAAACTCACGAGCTTGGGGGATCGTGGTTTGTACGAATATATAAAGTTTCATTTGGTTAATTATTAAACTAGCTACCGAATAGCAGGAGCCCTGGTTGAAATTCCTATTTTTGAACAAAATTCAGTCTGCTGTTTCGGGTATTTACAAATCTTTTAAGGCTGTCTTTGAATGAGTGTTAGGGTTCACCTTCCACCCTGTACCTACAATGTAGATTCTTTTGTACACATTTCCTCGAAGACTATTAATTTGCAGTGTTAGAAATTTTGAGCACAAATAAAAACGACCTATAGCTAAACAGTTTTTCTAATTATCTGAGCCAAATTGAACACAACGAATAGGGGCAAAAGTGAGATTGTAATCTTGTCTTCTACACATCATCTTAAATCCTACTGTATGTTCTATTTTTGAAGAGAAAATGTGTACATTACCTGAGAATCCCTGAATTTGAGCTATAGAAACTCCGCCTACTTACTGAGCTACACGTACTTATAACGTCATTGCTTAAAACGTAACAGCTCGTATTTTGTCTTTTCATTGTAAAGCCAATGAAAGACCGCTTCCATTCTGAATATTGTGAGGCCTACAGCTATTCGCTGATGCCAACTTCTAAGACAGTCACTCAAGAAGTAAACACCAAGCCTAAGGAGTGATTTTTGCGCCATCTATTGCAGAAGATGAACCTTAAAACTCATTCAAAGACAGCCTTTAATTGATTTCTAGACGTATCACGAAATCAATATACGTACTTCATCAAATGCTGTATCTTTCGATAACTACGTGCCCTTTCTTCAGTGGACAGAGTATTTATTACCAGAAGTAAGCCATTTTGGATTACGGTTAATTGTTTCTTCGGGCTTCAACGACTCCAAAGAGGATCTAAGGTCGTAAGAGGGTTATCCGTTCCCTAATTTACATTGTAAAAAATAAGTGGTGTGAATTCACATAAAATCACTGAAAATAACGTGCAGCAAAGTTGCCCATAAATATCCGTCTTTTGCCGAAATTTCCGTTTTAAAAGTTCTCATTTTTTCTAATTTCCGTGTTTTCACAGATTCTCCGTAGTCAGTAATTCCGTTTGTTTCAGAAAATTCCGTTTCACGTTTTCCCGTATTTATACAGAAATTTCGCAAAATCGAAGATGTTGAGTTTTTCAGCAGTTAGCCAGACAACCTTTCGCGCCGGTAGTGGGGATCAAACTGAGGTCGTTTGGGTTACAAACCGGGCATATTAACCACTGAGCCAGAATGTCTCCGAAATTGCATTTACATTCAGGGTAAAAATTAATTGCGCAATGATAAATTTTTTTCGTTTCACTAATGCGATTGATTTAGTCATTTTATTTTCTGTTAGAGCTTATTACTTCTTTGAATACGTTTGCAACAAGTTAATTTTTTCTGTAGGAGGTCTTATCACGAATTAAGTATTTTTTTCATTGTGATTTTTCGGAGCAACAGAATGCTTTGGAACTTGAGACCGCTTTTTTTAAATGGACATCAATTTTCGATATCTTTAAGAAAACGTGGCATGTACGATTTTATAATATTATTTCACGAAACTGCTAAATATAAAATTTACTCTGGATGGCTATAATAGCTTTTGTCTTAAGGACTCCACAGACTGATACATAGATATCGTACAATCAGTCACCTGTACAATAATTTAAATACCCGGTTTCTTACGGTATCACAATATATAAATAGCTAGTGCACAAAATGGGAAAGAGCAGAAATATCCTGAGCCACTATAACGGAAATTCATGCAATATGCTATCCACAATATCCGATCTTGCTACAGATCTTCAAAATCAAATTCTTTGACACACTATAGAAATTTAGCAATCAATCAAGTGTTTTCGCGAATCGCTTCTATTACCAAAACGTTTTGATCGTGTGGATACGGAGAAAGTGAGAACGCAGTTTTTCCGTTAATGTATGAAAGGAATTGCGGAAAGGCATCTGAAAATTTAGAATTTTTCGTTAAAACATCTGAAAAACGGAAATTTACCGTCAATATAAGAAAGAAATTGCGGAAAGGTTTCTGAAAATTCAGAATTTTCCGTTAACACATCTTGAAAACGGCAATTTACTGTCAATGTAAGAAAAAAGTGCAGGTTTCTGAAAATTCAGAATTTTTCCTGGCGTACGAAAAAATCTCCATGAAATTCAGGTTCCTTTCCATCATTTCACGGAAAATCAGAAATATGCTTCGTTAGTTTACGAAAGAAATGATGTAAAATGGCTTGTGAATTTCAGAAATATCTTTACAGTGTAGGGCTACTGTTTGTTTATTTTTTGAGGGGGAAAGGATTTAAAAAACACAAAGGGTTAATAGCGGTCGCTTCCCCTAAATTAGAGCCACTGGTTCCAAAGAAGAGATAGATCCAGGGCCTCAGACCATTCGGCCACAAAAGAGCCAAATTTTTTCTCTTTTTCTTTCTGTCTGTTTTGTGGTATTCAACGAACACTATGGGAAACTCAAAGGGCTGGAAACAACTGCCGTCCCTAATTTAGGGTCACTGGTTTCATGCAAGGGACAGAGCCAGATTCATTAGACGAAAGCACCATCCATACACGAACCTGGGACCATTTCGAACGAACGGTTAGAACGCAGTGCCTCAGACTACTCGAGCACCCACTCATCAAGGTTATGCTTAGAACCAGAGATGGAAATGGGTCACGGGTCAGTGGGTCAACGGATCATGGAATGGATCCCGCTCCTGTGTCCTGACCTTTGATCCCATTTCGCCTATTTTCAATAGGTTTCGTCCCCAGGTGGTTGCCTACCACATACTAAAGTTCCATCCAAATCGAATCATTTTTAACCAAGTTATGATGCACAAGGGCAATGAAATGGAACCCGCTCCTATATCCTGACCTTTGACCCCATTTCGTCCGTTTTCAATAGAGTTCGTTTCCAGGTGGTCTTGTAGCACATACTAAAATTTCATCGAAATCGAAACATTTTTACGCGAGTTGTCATGCGGAAGGACAGACTGACGGACAGACGAACAAAGCTGGAGCATATACGCTTCTTCAACCAACGGTTGAAAAGCACCAAAAATACATACAAAGACATGTGGAGATGCATGCTTGGTGTAACCGAGAAAGATAAAAAGGGGAACTCGTGATAAGGAAAACGACGAGAGTGGTAGACATCCTGATCAGAGTAAAATCCATGAAATGGCAATGGGCTGTACATATTGCCCGGAGAACGAACCACCGATGAACAACCGAAATTTTAGACTGGATTCCAAGTGACAGAAGAAGACCACGTATGAACAACTCAATGGGTTATAAGCAAGCGCCCGTCCTTAATTTAGGGTCACTGGTTCCAAGGAAGAGATAGAGCCAGTGTCGTAAGACAAACACAACAACCATGCCTGATGGGATTCGAAACCGGACTCTTCTCGGACGAATGGTCATAAGCCACCGTTTAGACCACTGCGCCACCAGGGCGGCCACGTGAGAGATGGGTGGATGGAAAAGATAATCCGTTTTGAAAGAAACTTGGGGAGACCTTCACCTAACAATGGATTGTTAATGACTGACAATCAGGATGATGACGCTATATTCGAATTTATAGCTCAAAGCAGATTTGTCCGTGTCAGGTACCGGTTGGGTCCAATTATGTGCCGGCCGGGCACGGGTTAAAAATTTTTGACACGTTTCCAACTCTGTTTAGAACAACACAAGTGAATCCCTTTGACCAGTAACTCAAACCATGAAGTTTTTTCTTACTTTATTATTTTCTGTCTTGCTTGTCGTGAGACAAAACACAGGTCTAAATTCCATTTTTAACACTAACAGGTTCCCCGCACCATTTTTCTTAACAAACGTAGGTACAGTGGTCAGCAGGGCACCAATGAAGGCACTTGTCACAACACTGTATTGACTGTAGCGACTGACTGTATGATTGCACTTGTTACAACACTGTATCGACTGTAGGGACTGACTGTATAATTGCGCTTGTTACAACACTGTAGCGACTGTAGCAACTGACTGTATGATTGCACTTGTTACAACACTGTAGCGACTGTAGCGACTGACTGTATGATTGCACTTGTTACAACACTGTATCGACTGTAGCGACTGACTGTATGATTGTACCCGTTACAACACTGTATCGAATGTAGTGACTGACTGTATGATTGCACTTGTTACAACACTGTATCGCCTGACTGTATGATTGCACGTGTTACAACACTGTATTGACTGTAGCGACTGACTGTATGATTGCACTTGTTACAACACTGCATCGACTGTAGCGACTGACTCTATGATTGCACTTGTTACAACACTGTATCGACTGTAGCGACTGACTGAATGATTGCACTTTTTACAACACTGTATCGACTGTAGCGACTGCCTGTATGATTGCACTTATTACAACACTGTAGCGACTGACTGTATGAATGCACTTGTTACAACACTGTAGCGACTGACTGTATGATTACACTTGTTACAACACTGTATCGACTGTAGCGACTGACTGTATGATTGCACTTGTTACAACACTGTATCGACTGTAGCGACTGACTGTATGATTGCACTTGTTACAACACTGTATCGACTGTAGCGACTGACTGTATGATTGCACTTTTTACAACACTGTATCGACTGTAGCGACTGTCTGTATGATTTCACTTGTTACAACACTGTAGCGACTGGCTGTATGATTGCACTTGTTACAACACTGTAGCGACTGACTGTATGATTGCACTTGTTACAACACTGTATCTACTGTAGCGACTGACTGTATGATTGCACTTGTTACAACACTGTATCGACTATAGCGACTGACTGCATGATTGTACTTGTTACAACACTGTATCGACTGTAGCGACTGACTATGTGATGGCACTTGTTACAACACGTAGATACTGTAGCGACTGATTGTATGATTGCACTTGTTATAACACTGTATCGACTGTAGCGACTGACTGTATGATTGTACTTGTTACAACACTGTATCGACTATTGCGACTGACTGTATGACTGCACTTGTTACAACACTGTAGCGACTGTAGCGACTGACTGTATGATCGCACTTGTTACAACCCTGTATCCACTGTAGCCACTGACTGTATGATTGCACTTGTCACAATACTGTAGCGACTGTAGCGACTGACTGTATGATTGCACTTGTTACAACACTGTATCGACTGTAGCGACTGACTGTATGATTGTACCCATTACAACACTGTATCGAATGTAGTGACTGACTGTATGATTGCACTTGTTACAACACTGTATCGCCTGACTGTATGATTGCACGTGTTACAACACTGTATTGACTGTAGCGACTGACTGTATGATTGCACTTTTTACAACACTGCATCGACTGTAGCGACTGACTCTATGATTGCACTTGTTACAACACTGTATCGACTGTAGCGACTGACTGTATGATTGCACTTTTTACAACACTGTATCGACTGTAGCGACTGCCTGTATGATTGCACTTATTACAACACTGTATCGACTGTAGCGACTGACTGTATGATTGCACTTGTTTCAACACTGTATCGACTGTAGCGACTGACTGTATGATTGCACTTGTTACAACACTGTATCGACTGTAGCGACTGACTGTATGATTACACTTGTTACAACACTGTATCGACTGTAGCGACTGACTGTATGATTGCACTTGTTACAACACTGTATCGACTGTAGTGACTGACTGTATGATTGCACTTGTTACAACACTGTATCTACTGTAGCGACTGACTGTAAGATTGCACTTGTTACAACACTGTATCGACTATAGCGACTGACTGCATGATTGTACTTGTTACAACACTGTATCGACTGTAGCGACTGACTATGTGATGGCACTTGTTACAACACTGTATCGACTGTAGCGACTGACTGTATGATTGCACTTGTTACAACACTGTATCGACTGTAGCGACTGACTGTATGATTGCACTTGTTACAACACTGTATCGACTGTAGCGACTGACTGTATGATTACACGTGTTACAACACTGTATCGACTGTAGCGACTGACTGTATGATTGCACTTTTTACAACACTGTATCGACTGTAGCGACTGTCTGTATGATTTCACTTGTTACAACACTGTAGCGACTGGCTGTATGATTGCACTTGTTACAACACTGTAGCGACTAACTGTATGATTGCACTTGTTACAACACTGTATCTACTGTAGCGACTGACTGTATGATTGCACTTGTTACAACACTGTATCGACTATAGCGACTGACTGCATGATTGTACTTGTTACAACACTGTATCGCCTGACTGTATGATTGCACGTGTTACAACACTGTATTGACTGTAGCGACTGACTGTATGATTGCACTTGTTACAACACTGCATCGACTGTAGCGACTGACTCTATGATTGCACTTGTTACAACACTGTATCGACTGTAGCGACTGACTGAATGATTGCACTTTTTACAACACTGTATCGACTGTAGCGACTGCCTGTATGATTGCACTTATTACAACACTGCATTGACTGTAGCGACTGACTGTATGATTGCACTTGTTACAACACTGTATCGACTGTAGCGACTGACTGTATGATTGCACTTGTTACAACACTGTATCGACTGTAGCGACTGACTGTATGATTGCACTTGTTACAACACTGTAGCGACTGACTGTATGATTACACTTGTTACAACACTGTATCGACTGTAGCGACTGACTGTATGATTGCACTTGTTACAACACTGTATCGACTGTAGCGACTGACTGTATGATTGCACTTGTTATAACACTGTATCGACTGTAGCGACTGACTGTATGATTGTACTTGTTACAACACTGCAGCGACTGTAGCGACTGACTGTATGATCGCACTTGTTACAACCCTGTATCCACTGTAGCGACTGACTGTATGATTGCACTTGTTACAATACTGTATCGACTGTAGCGACTGACTGTATGATTGCACTTGTTACAACACTGTATCGACTGTAGCGACTGACTGTATGATTGTACCCGTTACAACACTGTATCGAATGTAGTGACTGACTGTATGATTGCACTTGTTACAACACTGTATCGCCTGACTGTATGATTGCACGTGTTACAACACTGTATTGACTATAGCGACTGACTCTATGATTGCACTTGTTACAACACTGTATCGACTGTAGCGACTGACTGTATGATTGCACTTTTTACAACACTGTATCGACTGTAGCGACTGCCTGTATGATTGCACTTGTTACAACACTGCATCGACTGTAGCGACTGACTCTATGATTGCACTTGTTACAACACTGTATCGACTGTAGCGACTGACTGTATGATTGCACTTTTTACAACACTGTATCGACTGTAGCGACTGCCTGTATGATTGCACTTATTACAACACTGTAGCGACTGACTGTATGATTGCACTTGTTACAACACTGTATCGACTGTAGCGACTGACTGTATGATTGCACTTGTTACAACACTGTAGCGACTGACTGTATGATTACACTTGTTACAACACTGTATCGACTGTAGCGACTGACTGTATGATTGCACTTGTTACAACACTGTATCGACTGTAGCGACTGACTGTATGATTGCACTTGTTACAACACTGTATCTACTGTAGCGACTGACTGTAAGATTGCACTTGTTACAACACTGTATCGACTATAGCGACTGACTGCATAATTGTACTTGTTACAACACTGTATCGACTGTAGCGACTGACTATGTGATGACACTTGTTACAACACTGTATCGACTGTAGCGACTGCCTGTATGATTGCACTTATTACAACACTGTAGCGACTGACTGTATGATTGCACTTGTTACAACACTGTATCGACTGTAGCGACTGACTGTATGATTGCACTTGTTACAACACTGTAGCGACTGACTGTATGATTACACTTGTTACAACACTGTATCGACTGTAGCGACTGACTGTATGATTGCACTTGTTACAACACTGTATCGACTGTAGCGACTGACTGTATGATTGCACTTGTTACAACACTGTATCTACTGTAGCGACTGACTGTAAGATTGCACTTGTTACAACACTGTATCGACTATAGCGACTGACTGCATGATTGTACTTGTTACAACACTGTATCGACTGTAGCGACTGACTATGTGATGGCACTTGTTACAACACTGTATCGACTGTAGCGACTGACTGTATGATTGCACTTGTTACAACACTGTATCGACTGTAGCGACTGACTGTATGATTGCACTTGTTACAACACTGTATCGACTGTAGCGACTGACTGTATGATTACACGTGTTACAACACTGTATCGACTGTAGCGACTGACTGTATGATTGCACTTTTTACAACACTGTATCGACTGTAGCGACTGTCTGTATGATTTCACTTGTTACAACACTGTAGCGACTGGCTGTATGATTGCACTTGTTACAACACTGTAGCGACTAACTGTATGATTGCACTTGTTACAACACTGTATCTACTGTAGCGACTGACTGTATGATTGCACTTGTTACAACACTGTATCGACTATAGCGACTGACTGCATGATTGTACTTGTTACAACACTGTATCGACTGTAGCGACTGACTATGTGATGGCACTTGTTACAACACGTAGATACTGTAGCGACTGACTGTATGATTGCACTTGTTATAACACTGTATCGACTGTCGCGACTGACTGTATGATTGTACTTGTTACAACACTGTATCGACTATTGCGACTGACTGTATGACTGCAATTGTTACAATACTGTAGCGACTGTAGCGACTGACTGTATGATCGCACTTGTTACAACCCTGTATCCACTGTAGCGACTGACTGTATGATTGCACTTGTTACAATACTGTATCGACTGTAGCGACTGACTGTAAGATTGCACTTGTTACAACACTGTATCGACTCTAGCGACTGACTGTATGATTGCACTTGTTACAACACTGTGTCGACTGTAGCGACTGACTGTATGATTGCACTTTTTACAACACTGTATCGACTGTAGCGACTGCCTGTATGATTGCACTTGTTACAACACTGTACCGACTGACTGTATGATTGCACTTGTTACAACACTGTATCGACTGTAGCGACTGACTGTATGATTGCACTTGTTACAACACTGTATCGACTGTAGCGACTGACTGTATGATTGCACTTGTTACAACACTGTATCGACTGTAGCGACTGACTGTATGATTGCACTTGTTACAACACTGTATCTACTGTAGCGACTGACTGTAAGATTGCACTTGTTACAACACTGTATCGACTATAGCGACTGACTGCATGATTGTACTTGTTACAACACTGTATCGACTGTAGCGACTGACTATGTGATGGCACTTGTTACAACACTGTATCGACTGTAGCGACTGACTGTATGATTGCACTTGTTACAACACTGTATCGACTGTAGCGACTGACTGTATGATTGCACTTGTTACAACACTGTATCGACTGTAGCGACTGACTGTATGATTACACGTGTTACAACACTGTATCGACTGTAGCGACTGACTGTATGATTGCACTTTTTACAACACTGTATCGACTGTAGCGACTGTCTGTATGATTTCACTTGTTACAACACTGTAGCGACTGGCTGTATGATTGCACTTGTTACAACACTGTAGCGACTAACTGTATGATTGCACTTGTTACAACACTGTATCTACTGTAGCGACTGACTGTATGATTGCACTTGTTACAACACTGTATCGACTATAGCGACTGACTGCATGATTGTACTTGTTACAACACTGTATCGACTGTAGCGACTGACTATGTGATGGCACTTGTTACAACACTGTAGATACTGTAGCGACTGATTGTATGATTGCACTTGTTATAACACTGTATCGACTGTAGCGACTGACTGTATGATTGTACTTGTTACAACACTGTATCGACTATTGCGACTGACTGTATGACTGCACTTGTTACAACACTGTAGCGACTGTAGCGACTGACTGTATGATCGCACTTGTTACAACCCTGTATCCACTGTAGCCACTGACTGTATGATTGCACTTGTCACAATACTGTAGCGACTGTAGCGACTGACTGTATGATTGCACTTGTTACAACACTGTATCGACTGTAGCGACTGACTGTATGATTGTACCCATTACAACACTGTATCGAATGTAGTGACTGACTGTATGATTGCACTTGTTACAACACTGTATCGCCTGACTGTATGATTGCACGTGTTACAACACTGTATTGACTGTAGCGACTGACTGTATGATTGCACTTTTTACAACACTGCATCGACTGTAGCGACTGACTCTATGATTGCACTTGTTACAACACTGTATCGACTGTAGCGACTGACTGTATGATTGCACTTTTTACAACACTGTATCGACTGTAGCGACTGCCTGTATGATTGCACTTATTACAACACTGTAGCGACTGACTGTATGATTGCACTTGTTTCAACACTGTATCGACTGTAGCGACTGACTGTATGATTGCACTTGTTACAACACTGTAGCGACTGACTGTATGATTACACTTGTTACAACACTGTATCGACTGTAGCGACTGACTGTATGATTGCACTTGTTACAACACTGTATCGACTGTAGTGACTGACTGTATGATTGCACTTGTTACAACACTGTATCTACTGTAGCGACTGACTGTAAGATTGCACTTGTTACAACACTGTATCGACTATAGCGACTGACTGCATGATTGTACTTGTTACAACACTGTATCGACTGTAGCGACTGACTATGTGATGGCACTTGTTACAACACTGTATCGACTGTAGCGACTGACTGTATGATTGCACTTGTTACAACACTGTATCGACTGTAGCGACTGACTGTATGATTGCACTTGTTACAACACTGTATCGACTGTAGCGACTGACTGTATGATTACACGTGTTACAACACTGTATCGACTGTAGCGACTGACTGTATGATTGCACTTTTTACAACACTGTATCGACTGTAGCGACTGTCTGTATGATTTCACTTGTTACAACACTGTAGCGACTGGCTGTATGATTGCACTTGTTACAACACTGTAGCGACTAACTGTATGATTGCACTTGTTACAACACTGTATCTACTGTAGCGACTGACTGTATGATTGCACTTGTTACAACACTGTATCGACTATAGCGACTGACTGCATGATTGTACTTGTTACAACACTGTATCGCCTGACTGTATGATTGCACGTGTTACAACACTGTATTGACTGTAGCGACTGACTGTATGATTGCACTTGTTACAACACTGCATCGACTGTAGCGACTGACTCTATGATTGCACTTGTTACAACACTGTATCGACTGTAGCGACTGACTGAATGATTGCACTTTTTACAACACTGTATCGACTGTAGCGACTGCCTGTATGATTGCACTTATTACAACACTGTAGCGACTGACTGTATGATTGCACTTGTTACAACACTGTATCGACTGTAGCGACTGACTGTATGATTGCACTTGTTACAACACTGTATCGACTGTAGCGACTGACTGTATGATTGCACTTGTTACAACACTGTAGCGACTGACTGTATGATTACACTTGTTACAACACTGTATCGACTGTAGCGACTGACTGTATGATTGCACTTGTTACAACACTGTATCGACTGTAGCGACTGACTGTATGATTGCACTTGTTATAACACTGTATCGACTGTAGCGACTGACTGTATGATTGTACTTGTTACAACACTGCAGCGACTGTAGCGACTGACTGTATGATCGCACTTGTTACAACCCTGTATCCACTGTAGCGACTGACTGTATGATTGCACTTGTTACAATACTGTATCGACTGTAGCGACTGACTGTATGATTGCACTTGTTACAACACTGTATCGACTGTAGCGACTGACTGTATGATTGTACCCGTTACAACACTGTATCGAATGTAGTGACTGACTGTATGATTGCACTTGTTACAACACTGTATCGCCTGACTGTATGATTGCACGTGTTACAACACTGTATTGACTATAGCGACTGACTCTATGATTGCACTTGTTACAACACTGTATCGACTGTAGCGACTGACTGTATGATTGCACTTGTTACAACACTGTATCGACTGTAGCGACTGCCTGTATGATTGCACTTGTTACAACACTGCATCGACTGTAGCGACTGACTCTATGATTGCACTTGTTACAACACTGTATCGACTGTAGCGACTGACTGTATGATTGCACTTTTTACAACACTGTATCGACTGTAGCGACTGCCTGTATGATTGCACTTATTACAACACTGTAGCGACTGACTGTATGATTGCACTTGTTACAACACTGTATCGACTGTAGCGACTGACTGTATGATTGCACTTGTTACAACACTGTAGCGACTGACTGTATGATTACACTTGTTACAACACTGTATCGACTGTAGCGACTGACTGTATGATTGCACTTGTTACAACACTGTATCGACTGTAGCGACTGACTGTATGATTGCACTTGTTACAACACTGTATCTACTGTAGCGACTGACTGTAAGATTGCACTTGTTACAACACTGTATCGACTATAGCGACTGACTGCATAATTGTACTTGTTACAACACTGTATCGACTGTAGCGACTGACTATGTGATGACACTTGTTACAACACTGTATCGACTGTAGCGACTGCCTGTATGATTGCACTTATTACAACACTGTAGCGACTGACTGTATGATTGCACTTGTTACAACACTGTATCGACTGTAGCGACTGACTGTATGATTGCACTTGTTACAACACTGTAGCGACTGACTGTATGATTACACTTGTTACAACACTGTATCGACTGTAGCGACTGACTGTATGATTGCACTTGTTACAACACTGTATCGACTGTAGCGACTGACTGTATGATTGCACTTGTTACAACACTGTATCTACTGTAGCGACTGACTGTAAGATTGCACTTGTTACAACACTGTATCGACTATAGCGACTGACTGCATGATTGTACTTGTTACAACACTGTATCGACTGTAGCGACTGACTATGTGATGGCACTTGTTACAACACTGTATCGACTGTAGCGACTGACTGTATGATTGCACTTGTTACAACACTGTATCGACTGTAGCGACTGACTGTATGATTGCACTTGTTACAACACTGTATCGACTGTAGCGACTGACTGTATGATTACACGTGTTACAACACTGTATCGACTGTAGCGACTGACTGTATGATTGCACTTTTTACAACACTGTATCGACTGTAGCGACTGTCTGTATGATTTCACTTGTTACAACACTGTAGCGACTGGCTGTATGATTGCACTTGTTACAACACTGTAGCGACTAACTGTATGATTGCACTTGTTACAACACTGTATCTACTGTAGCGACTGACTGTATGATTGCACTTGTTACAACACTGTATCGACTATAGCGACTGACTGCATGATTGTACTTGTTACAACACTGTATCGACTGTAGCGACTGACTATGTGATGGCACTTGTTACAACACGTAGATACTGTAGCGACTGACTGTATGATTGCACTTGTTATAACACTGTATCGACTGTCGCGACTGACTGTATGATTGTACTTGTTACAACACTGTATCGACTATTGCGACTGACTGTATGACTGCAATTGTTACAATACTGTAGCGACTGTAGCGACTGACTGTATGATCGCACTTGTTACAACCCTGTATCCACTGTAGCGACTGACTGTATGATTGCACTTGTTACAATACTGTATCGACTGTAGCGACTGACTGTAAGATTGCACTTGTTACAACACTGTATCGACTCTAGCGACTGACTGTATGATTGCACTTGTTACAACACTGTGTCGACTGTAGCGACTGACTGTATGATTGCACTTTTTACAACACTGTATCGACTGTAGCGACTGCCTGTATGATTGCACTTGTTACAACACTGTATCGACTGTAGCGACTGACTGTATGATTGCACTTGTTACAACACTGTATCGACTGTAGCGACTGACTGTATGATTGCACTTGTTACAACACTGTATCGACTGTAGCGACTGACTGTATGATTGCACTTGTTACAACACTGTATCTACTGTAGCGACTGACTGTATGATTGCACTTGTTACAACACTGTATCGACTATAGCGACTGACTGCATGATTGTACTTGTTACAACACTGTATCGACTGTATCGACTGACTATGTGATGGCACTTGTTACAACACGTAGAGACTGTAGCGACTGACTGTATGATTGCACTTGTTATAACACTGTATCGACTGTAGCGACTGACTGTATGATTGTACTTGTTACAACACTGTATCGACTATTGCGACTGACTGTATGACTGCACTTGTTACAACACTGTAGCGACTGTAGCGACTGACTGTATGATCGCACTTGCTACAACCCTGTATCCACTGTAGCGACTGACTGTATGATTGCACTTGTTACAATACTGTATCGACTGTAGCGACTGACTGTAAGATTGCACTTGTTACAACACTGTATCGACTCTAGCGACTGACTGTATGATTGCACTTGTTACAACACTGTATCGACTGTAGCGACTGACTGTATGATGGCACTTGATACAACACTGTATCGACTGTAACGTTATCTCTTAAAAATGACTGTACTCAATCCTATTTGCAATTAGTCACAACGGCTGTTTTTAAAAGCAGAAAGCATTTAATAAATTTTTAAAAATATTGTGGTTTAGGATTGACATGTTCAGAAACCATCAGTACTAAAAACATCTGCCTACTTTTACAAGTTTGTAAAATTATGCAATGCATTGATTATAATAAGCTTTCCAACATACCAGTGATCATTACTCAAGTTATGAGAATAATGGCTGTGGAATAAATTTCGGTTCTGTGCTCTGACCCTTGATCCCATATCGATGATATTCGACAGAACCGGTTCGGTATACCTCCGAAATAACATGATAAAGTTTTGTCGCAGTCGAAGCATTTTTACGTAAGTTATGATAAACATAAGTGCTATGGAATAGATTCCGCTTCTGTGTCGTAACCTTTGACCCCATTTCGTCCATTTTCAATAGAATTTGTCCCCAGACAGGCCCTATACAACATACTAACATTTCATCCAAATCGAAGCACTTTTAAGTAAGTTATGACGCATAATGGCGATGGAATTGATTCCGCTCCTATGTCCTGACCTTTGACCCTATTTCTCCCATTTTCAATAGGGTTTGTGGCCAAGAGGTCCCCTACCACATACTAAAATTTCATCGAAATCGAACCTTTTTTACGTTAGTTATGACGCATAAAAGCAATGGAATTGATCCTGCTCCTATGTACTGACTTTTGACCCCATTTCGTTCACTTGAAACAGGGTTCCTTCCCAGGTGATCCCCTACCAGATACTAAAATTTCATCGAAATCGAACGATTGCTACGCGAGTTATCGTGCGGACGGGCGTACGCACACAGCGCGTGACGTAATGAAGCAGATGGGAATCGAGACCATCTGCTCGCAAAAGTATGACGTCATGAAACTTTAATAGGATCCACACACAACGCGTGACATAATGAGACAGATGGCGTGACTGCGCGCCAACATTCTCAAACGCGAGATAGTGACATCATAAGATTTCTAAGCATTGGAAACATTAATGGAACGACGCCATGACACTAAAAACGTTTTAATTCGGGGTGGTTATTTAACCCACTAAACGAATTCTCCTAAAGTCGAGATCAAGCTAAATCGATTTCTAGTACCAGAAAGCGGAAGGTTAGCCACTTTGATCAAAATTCTTAGAGCCATTTTCAAAATAAAATATACATACATACAAGAATTGCTACTTTAAGGTGGACGTCACGTAATTTTGCTTCCTATACTTCCAATGGAAAAACTTCTGTACACATTTTCTTCACAATTAATGCGTTCCCAAGAATGAAAATTTGAACATCGATTAAAATAGCTTCATTTCATAACTTGGAATACTTCATATTTTCTAAACCATAACTGTAGTAATATTTTTAAACCATAACCGCAATTATGCAATCCAACATTTATTTGTCCACTGACGTCATCAAAGTACAGGTCGCGCCATCTTTTTTGTGGTTTCAACACCACCAAAGGAAACGTTATTGTTTTTAATATAATTATGCTTATGTTTTAGAAAATGTTAAGTATTCCAAGTTATAGTATGAAGTTATTTTAATCGATGTTCAAATTTCTATCCTTGGGAACACACTAATTGAGAAGGAAATGTGTTCAAAAGGTTTTCCATTGAAAATATAGGAAGCAAAATTACTTGACGTCCACCTTAATAGTGTGGGATAAGGGCGATGGAATGGATCCCAATCCTATGTCCTGACCTTTGACTCCATTTGTCCCATTTTCAAAAGGGTTCCTCTCCAGGTGGTCCCCTACCACATACTAAAATTTCATCGAAATCAAACCATTTTTACATACCTTATGACGCATAAAGACAATGGAATGCATCCCGCTCCTCTGTCCTGACATTTGACTCCACTTCACCCATTTTCAATGGGGTTCGTCCCCAGGTGGTCCCATACCACATACTAAACTTTTATTGAAATCGAACCATATTTACGCAAGTTGTGACGTATAAGGGCAATTGAATGGATCCCGCTCTTATGGCGTGACCTTTGACCCCACTTCACCCATTTTCAATAGGATTCTTCCCCTGGTAGTCCCCTACCACATACTAAAATTTCATCGAAATCGAACCATTTTACGAGCGTTATCGCGCCGACAGACGGACGGAAAAAGCTGGAGCATATACGCTTCTTCAACCTACTGTTGGAAAGCGTAAAAAACGACTAAAACATAATTGAACTGCTACTACTTTTACGTGCTGCATGTCCGAGATCTGATACAAGTATATGCCAATCCGTAAATTACATTCATAAGATGGAATTTTGGGAAACGTCTTTGGGATATCTACGGCAACTTGTAGAAAACCTACAATTTCGGAAATTGGCCAATACTGTCCTTGTCGGTTTCTTCTGATACCACGCAGCAATTAGTGCTATTGAGCAGCGCAGATGATACCTGTGTTTAATGCAACAGTTTAACCATTTAACCGATTGGACCGAATTAACTTGGCGTAAGCAAATGGACTGAAACTCCCGGGAACAAATATATTCGGTGTCGTAGAATTGGACCGAAGAGTGAAACTGCTTATCAGAAATCGTCGCCTTTCTCTTAGCTATGTTATTCAAAGTGGTCATTTAGGAGGAAGATTTATACTACTCCTTTTTGACTTATTACTTGCTAAAAAGGCCCAAACAATAGGGACGAACATAAGAAAGGAGGGAAAAGATGTTTGAGACACTTGTTTCCACCCAGTGACATGATGTTCGCGTCAGAGTGACTGTTCCTTCGCCATCATGTCTTGACTCACGAAGCAGAGAACAAAAGACTAGAAGCGAGAACTCATCATCAGATATAGGCTTATGGTCAATAAGGTTCAGATGACAGGATGAAAGGAAATGTTTTCCCGCAGCTTTCGTAAAACCCGGTCGCTATCTGAACGTTTCTGCTTGGGTACCGGAAAATACTGGGCACTATTTGGTTCAGGTACATCGTAATTTAAAGAGTTAATAAACACATACAGAGTAAATAATTGTGCTAAATTATCGTACGCTACGCAAATGTTGTAGATGTGCAAACTGCATGCTCACGCTTTAATAGAGCTGCTATTTTGTTTTGAATGTTGATTCGTCTCTTCTTGAGGTGTTGAAGACCACTGCTGAAGCTCTGCGGAGCCGAATATGTTGAAGATCAGTCCAGTGATGAGATAAACGCCTGATGTTAGCAGAAAAACGATATGCCAGTTTCTTGTTGTGTGCTAAAATGGAAAAGGAAGTTCAGCAAAGAACGGCATTAGTATGAAAATAAATTTCAGATTTCTTGAAATACAACACAACACATACACACAGAATATTGTTGCAAACTCATGATTAGTTGGTTAAGTGTCACTTCGTGCTTTATTTGGCGAATGACCGAAATGCTGACTAGATTTATCTACTACATTACTGTATTCTTGACCCCCCCCCCCCCACCACAAAGTTTCAGATTTAATCAATTAGTTGTAATTTAATAAACAATCATGTTCTTTGGCACAATGACATTTACTACTAATAGTTTAAGAAACTTTTGAAATGATTATTTGATTTTAAAGTTAAGTGCAAGGCCTTTGTATTTACAATTTGACTATAAAATCCCACATATTTCACGTTTTTGATCTACTTTCAAAGTGCCTTGTGACATATTTGCAATTATTAAATGAAATAGAAGAGATAACAAGGAAATATCAGGTGTAAAGTATGTCTTTTAAATCAAATTAATACCTGATAATATAAAATGCAATAATAAGTGGACATTTATTGTTATATAACATTTTATAAGATAAGAATTTATTACAACTGGTAATCGGTTCGTCACAAAGAAACAATTAGATGAAAATTAAGTTTTCCATTGGTGTTTTAGAAGCAAAGAAATCAGTGTAAATAAAAATTGTGTCCTTACCGGGATACTGAACAACCGTAGCATAAAACTCACGTAAAATATTTCTCACAAGGAAATACGGCGTATCCGGTATATTTCTTAGGAATGTGCAACATTTAAATCAGTATCCTAACGTTTAAAAATGCTAACATCTCTCCTAACTGTTATCAACATCTTAAAATCTATCTTCACATTTTAAATCAACATCTGTAAGGCATATACAACATAACTGGAATGTAACTGTATTCTTCTTATACAACAGCTAAAGGTTTTCTGTAGATATCCGTTCTCATAGATCCCTACAACTTGTGAACACAGTGTCTAACAAAACTGATGTTCTCGGACGAAGCAAGATTCCATATCAGTGGCCATGATAATCAGCGCAATGTGCGGATCTGTGTTTCGGAGAATCCACACGTGAGCCAGAAAATCCTACGTGACAGTTTCTAGGTGAAGGTGTGGTGCGCACTAATAAGTAACAGTCATTGGTCCATTCTACATCCAATAGTTGCAACCCTACTGGGTGTTATAGAAAAAAAACAGAAACGTTTACCGTCACCCAAGCTTTCCAAAATTCGGTTATTTTACTGAGTAACTTTGAATTTTTCGTGTTGATTTTTTTCCTGGGCCTATTAGACAAAGTTGACATAGCAGAAACCCACGCTTACTGAGTTTATGTGGAAATGAGAAGGCTGTTATTTGTGTTGGTCCTCGAAAAAGCCATAATGGCAGCTTTCAAAATTTTCTGCAATCCTTCCATCTCACAGTAGACCGAATCTTACTCCAGAGCGATTTTTTTTTGACTAGATCCATGGTATTCAATTTTATTGTCTTTTTTTCTCCGAAATAACAATTATATAGCGGCAAAACTGGCCATTATTAAAAATTATGTAAAGCAGAAAAACTGGGCATTATTTGAAATGGATAAAGGACATAATCTTCATCATATAGAACGGCATCTACTGCGAAAGTAATTTATTCAATCGAAGTTTAGAAGAACAAATACAGTCGCAAATAGAAATGCACGTTTGAACCTAATGGCAGAAATACGCGATATGAATTATTAAAAGTTATACCAATGAGCCATTATGTTACGACCACCTACCTAATTAGATGTAGGATCCCCTTTAGCCAGCAAAATAGCGGCAACTCGGCGAGGCATCGACTTGATGAGGTGGCGATAGGTATCTTGGGGTATCTGGTACCATAATGTCAAAATCAACAGGTCCTCCAGTTCCCATACATTTCGGAGTGGTGTGATTTAGCGCGAATCCGCTTTTCCAAGTCAAACCTCAAATGTTCGATTGGGTTCATGTCAGGTGAATTTGGAGGCCAGGGCATTAACAGAAAGTCCCCAGCATGTTCCTCGAACCACTCCTTGCCGATTCTGGCAGTGTGGCATGACGCATTATCCTGTTGGTAATGGCCATCCCCAGCAGGGAACACAGTTGCCATGAATGGGAAAACTTGGGCCGCAACGATGTTCAAATACCTGACAGCTGCCCAGGGATTGTGCTATTGGGATAATGGGTCTTAATATGTTCCAAGAAAACATCGCCCACAGCATAAGGCAGCCAGCCTGCTTCCGCCCAACAGTGCATCCAGGTGCCATAGCATTCGTTGGTAATCGGCGTATTCGCGCTCGGCCGTTTATGTAATGCACTAGGAATCTTGATTTGTCAGACCAGACCACTTTCTGTCTGGCATCCCCGGTCCAATTTTGGTGATCTTAGGTCCATTTCGTTATTCGCGATGACGTACAGTGAACATGGGGACCAAGCTGGGTCTTCGGGTACGCGGGCCCATGCGCAGAAGGCTGCGATGAACTGTGTGCTGTAGCACATTGTCCTGTTCACCACTGTTGTAGCTGCTGGTGGTTTGTCGCACTGTGGCCCTGCGGTCACTGTAAACAATGCGCGACAGTCTCCGCTCCCTTCTGGCATCAATGAGCTGCGGACGACACAGGGCTGGACGATGGTACGTCGTTTGGTCATCTGTGCACCACTTTAGATACGTACTCACTACAGAGACACGCGAACAACCCACAAGCCGCGCCGTTTCCGAGATCGTAGTTCCGAGGCGCCATGCCATCGCAATTTGTCCTTTATCAAACTCCGATAAATCGGCAGCTTTTACCATTCTGACTCCGGACACTCTACTAAGCGAAAGCTGATCTTCGGGTTGTATATATACTGGTCTGTGAACTTCACCTGCGCCACCGTTCGGTATCCAGGCGCGCTCATTTCTCTAGGCTGTGGGTGGTCATAATGCACTGGCTCAATAGTGTATATTCGCCCATAAGTTTTTGAAAAACATTCTTTCTTTAGAGAAATGGGTTGGCTTATATGCAGGTCCTAAGGGAATAATTCCGGCTAATATGATCAGTGCGAAACCTAATCCCGCTTCAAAGTGAGATTTCGGAATTTCTTGCTGTCAAAAAGAAACTAATCCTCCTGCGGAACTTTGAGCATGTCATGCCACGTTTGGAGAGTTGCACAAATAACGAATTCTCGCTCCCGTGTTTTACATAGCACGCCTGCGCCTATGCTTGCTACTGCTCGAGGTGTCGTAGTTACGAAAGTGTAATGTCGTGATCTCCTAAAAAAATACTGCATAAGTACTGCTATGGATGGCACAGAAAGTGACTTGGTTTATGATTTAGATGAAGAAAATGGCCACGACGATTTTGCTAAGAAAAAATGCTTATATTGGTGCCGCAAATTTAAAGGAAACGAACTTAGGGAACTATTTAGAAACTTCGACAGCGAGTGGTGTATTTATGGTTTTTAAAGAAGATAATTTAAAAAAATTAATTTTATTTTGATAAATATCGTGCTTTCAAAACTCGTGAAATTGAAAGGCATCCTATATGCAAGTCCCAGGTTACTTGCGAATTTTTAGCGGTTGAACCGCTAAAAATTCATTTGACTGGTTGAACCTGACTGGTTGAACCTTAGTTCAACCAGTCAGCGTATACGCGAGTATATATAGTATTTAAAAGTATTCCTGCTGTGTTCGACACAAAGAGAAGCTTTAAAATCAGATGTTTAGAAGTAGAAATACAGAGGGTGATTCGAAAGTTTTGCAATATTTGGATCCCTTTTTGTCTTCATACGTACCTTTATGACGGCAGTTGACTACTATTCAAACTATAGGCCAACGTGTTGCACCTTCTTCAGCCATCTGTCTGCCAGTTCTTCGAATCCGCGGCGGTACCAGCTCTTTTCTTAGAGGCGAAGAACTCCTTCACCCCTGCTGTCACCTCCTCCTCAACGACTACCACTTTATATCCCTTTCGACTGACTGCAGTTCGCGACTTGAACTAGTTTAAACACGTGACATACCCGCCTCAGCACATGCGTTTATGCAAATATTGCAAAACTTCGAACTCACCCTCTGTAGTAGAGAAACGGAAATGAATAACATGGAATAAGATGCATTTTTAATTCGATTACATCCGTATTTATCAATGTACTCGTATTTTGGATTTCCAGTGTGAAAAGATTCTTTTAAAATCGGACAAAAGGGGTTCCGAGCAATGGTGCATGAAGGGAAGGACGGACGGACGGATAGACATAGCTATGTTACAAATATATATTTTTTCTTTTCTTTTTTTTTTTTTTTCAGAAAACATGCTAAAAACAGAGGCTATTTTCTGCCCAAAATGATGCACAGATTTCCCGCTAAGAAAAGTACAAGTAAATTTCATTTTTTCTTTGTTTGTCTTTCCTTTCAGGCTTCATATTTAAAGAACTAGTATATATTTCCTTCGCATAACTTTTTCTATGAAGAATATTTTGCGCATATTTTCTACATTCCTGCTATTCTCAATTATGCCACCTGGAGACGTCAGTGTATATTTCCAATTGAAATAATACTTCTGACTCTAAAAATTCCTTGGGGAAATCCTCTGTTAGTCCAATACGCATCGTTACGAAGACTATTTTGCACACATTTTCTCCTTTGTGTAAATCCAAATTTGGGACGTAAAGACACATCACAATTTTCCCCATATCTCTTCTTCTGATAGATCGATTTGAAAAATCTCTTCTGCCTAGGGTATCTCCCATTATGAGAAACATTTTGTGAACAATTTTTGTTCGGAGCACACATTTTAGTCGTTAATGGTCGAAAGGAGCTAATTATATTTGTGGATGTTTTACTGATTACAGAATTTTGATTCATGTTTAACAACACTGCTCACATTGCGTGTTCAAAGTTATGCACAGTTTCTCTTTTCTACGAGGTATAAAGGCTTTCTCATTTTCTGTCCTTTTTTTTTTCTTTAAAAAAATCTGCCTTGGAATACTTTCTTCCTTTCGGAAAAGATTCCAATGGCGTACCCATTACACCCGAGAATTCGGTGTCATCATTCTTGTTTTTTTCTGTGGTGAGAGGTATCTGACCGAAAAAAGAATATTTTTGATCGGAGTTTTGGGACCACAAGTTCGGTAGTAAAAGGAAAAAGGGTACTTACAATCCCTTATGAAAAATTGTGCATTATGAAAAATGAGAAATTAAAGGGTTTTTTTTTTTTTTTTGTTCACAGTGAAAACTATTCGGACCATTCGCGAGCGATTCGTTCACACCGAAGACTATTCATCGTGAATAGTGAATGAATTGCTGTCACCCCTGTGAATAGTAATTCAATTCCGCCATTATTGCGGCATACACTGAACTCGCAGTGCCGCCCCAGGGGGAGGGCGCAGCGTTCCAAACGATGGCTTTTGACCACTCGCCCGAGATGGGGCATGAATACTCTGTTTGTCTTACGGCACTGGCACGCTAACTTCCCTAAGGTCAGTGGCCCTAAATTAGGGACGGGTGACTGCTTATAGCCGATTGACTTGCTCACGATGGTCGTTAAACCTCCAATAGATTAAAAAAAAAAAAAAAAAAAAAAAAAAGGCCCTGCACACTTAATTTTATTCCACACCAGTGAAATCAGAAGTGAATTTCCAATAAGTAAAGTCAACAAACATCAAGAAACATGACATCGAATTTTCGGTTGTGATGAGCACGTATTTTGAGCATTTTTGGAAGTGAATAAAACTTATCAAAGTCATTCAAAGTCAATTGAACTAGTTAGAAAAAACCAACTGGATTTGTGCAAGCGATAAAACATCCAGAAATGGAAGCAATCGTAGACAATAGATTTTCAAAGAAGAAATACAGAAGGAAACATAATATAACTCTACGACTTCTAGCGGGAGAATTTTGCAAAATGGAAAAGATGAAAAAAGGCAAAAAGTATTCTTAATGGCAAAAGCTGTGCTAAGAAAAAACAACTTTTGAAATACGTCTCTCGGAAGCAGAGGTAGCCAAAAATAGGTTATGATCTTTAGCCCCGCTAGCGGTAAAGTTGTGTGTTATATAGAAAGGATAACGCTCCCATCTTTATTGTAGCGAATGGCATGCAGTGAATAAATAAATTTCTGAATGGAGCTTTTAGAGGTGGAGATACAGCTGCAAACAGAAGTACAGAAACACTACCTAGCGACAGAAGTGTGAACTACAAAACACCTCAAATGCAAAAAAAGAAAAACTCCTCAATACTAGCGTTCCACAAGGTAAACAGTGTTTGGTGTTAAAATAATTGTTTTTAAGTCTCACATTTAGAAGCAGAGATATCAGAAAAACTAATTAAATATGTCTGCCCCTAGCGGCAAAATTATGCATTGTTTGGGGGGGGGGGGGTATACAGAAAGAGTCTTCACAGTTAGTACTATCTGACTGAAAAGGAATGGGGATTTAGTCCTGTAGATATTGCTGTAAAGGGAAACGTGAGCTTGCGCCCTCTAGTTGCACATTTGTGCGTTGAGAAAAATTTCGAATCATGTGAGAAACATTTCGCACCAGAAACGCTCTCCAACAAAGAAAGAATGTTTCAAATCAGACTCTTAGAAGCAGAGATATCTACAGAAATATCATATACATCTACTTTCCCTGGCGGAAAATTATGTACTATTTTAAGCAGGAAGAATTCTCAAACGGTTTAGGTAAGACAAGCGCACCACCCTTGCTACATTCTGGGCACTCACCTGGTTCAAACTCGGACACATGGTCAAAAGCAATCCCCTCGAACCACTCCGCTACCGGTACGGCATTCGAGGCTATTCCTAAATCATTCTAGAAAAGTCCTTCTAACTATCTAACTCTCCGTCTGTGTCTTCTACTGCTTCTTCCAATTTTTCTAAATACAATAGATTTTCCTAATTTCGGTAAAGAACACGTATCAAAAATATATAGTTTTCGCTGGTTGATCATCGCCTGAAAGGATCAGTTGGCCTTGCTTTTGGTTACAATTAATCATTTTTTCTAATCCAAAGTGAGTGAACTTATGCTTGCTGATAATAATTTTTATCTAAAGCAGGAATTCGGAATTGATTTCATCTAAGGGAAATTAATTATTCTTATCCCTCATTAGTGAGCATTCATCACATGTCAAATATATGTGGGTTGCTACTTGCTAACCATTGCCTGAATGGAGCACAGTCGAGTTCAATTTCACCCTGAACATAATCTTTTTAATTATCCCTCGTCAGTCAGCACAAGTTCACATATCCAATGTATGTGAGATTTTGCCTGGTGGTCATTGTCTCGTAAGAAAAGTTGGGCTTGATTTCATCTAGCGCAAATTGATTTCTATGTTTGTAGTCCATTGGATTTCAAGTAATCTTTCACAATTCTATAATTCAAAAGCACCAATCTCTTATCACCTACCTATCTTCATCGCCCAGCTTGAACATCGTACATTATTATACGTAGAATTACTGATTTGGTCTTTTACGATTATCATCTTTGTTGCCATGGAGATGTCTTCCTCTTTCATAATCTTCTGGAACTTTATCGTTGCCATTTTCCCAAGGGATAATCTCCTCCTTATTTCTCCAGTACAAAACGGTGATTGTCTGTTCTAAATTCCAAAAGAAGAAAATTTTGACTTTAGCCCCCTCGACTGTAAAATACTTGATGATAGAAGCTGACATGACCTATCTGTTCTTAATACTCGTATTTAGAATTAAGCTTAATTTTGCACTCTCCCAGTTTACTCGCTTTATGAGATCCTCTAAGTCTCCTAGCGTCTCCGAAAAGAGTGGTGTCTTCTTCATATCTTAAATTATTCATTGTATGATTGATCTCCAGTATGTATAGCAGCTCTCATATCAATGTTAAGCTGCCCTTAACGGCGAATAACTTTCTGCCTTTTGCCATTAGAGCATTCATTTTACATTATCCTTGGCCCATGTTTCTACAACAAACGCGGACTTCATCACAATCTTTCCTATGAAGAATGTTCTGGAACAGAGGTTCTCTAATGGTGAAAATTTGATCTTAATTGTCTGCGTACGTGCGCGCGAGTGCTTGTTTGTGTTTGTGTGCGTGTGTGGAGAGAGAGAGAGAGAGAGAGAGCGCAAGTTCTGAAATATTAAATTTTGAGTATTTACAGTCCCGAAATATTAAATTTTGAGTACTTACAGTTCTGAAATATTAAATTTTGAGTACTTACATGACAGAAACCAAATCCCAACGACGAACACAAGGCTTTTAACTGATTAGTTAATCACACGGATAAATATTTGCATAAAAACCAAATTTATCAACATTTGAATTTTCTTTCAATTTTGGACGGTTAAAGCCATCTATAAGTAATTATTTCTGGTGCAGCGTTCTTACAATTTGAAAACGTGTATTTATGGCTAACTGAAAAAGTTTTTTCTTCACTTTAAGTGAAACATGATTGACTCAATTAAACTTCAAGGAAACGTTATATAACGTAGAAGTATTTTCGTACTTCCACGTTAATTTGAAACATCAATATACTAAGAAATAGTTCCTAAATAAAAGAAACCCTAACGGCCAGACGAAACATGTAAACAACAGAAGTCAAACTTACGGAAAAGATGCTTTATTCAAGGTTGTAGCACGTCCATAACAGAACGATATCAATATTTAAACACATCACCCAGCTTCACAGCTCTTAACACAACGTTCTCTTTACAACGCTCGCTTTACAATGCACTCTTTCAACGCTCGCTTTACAACGCACTCTTTCAACGCTCGCTTTACAACGCACTCTTTCAACGCTCTCTTTACAACGCACTCATTCAACGCTCTCCTTACAACGCTCTCTAAGCAACAGTTTAGTTGTCGTTTTTATCTCTCGTTCTTATCTTATCTCAGGCATACGTCACGTGCATTTAACATCAATTCTGTTGCCAAACGTATTCGTTTGAGAGAAAAGATATTACTTTAAGAGTGAAATACAACTGAGAATAAACTCAAGATTTACATAGGGAAAGAAACTGAAAAGGAAAGTTAGTTTAGAATATACGTCACAGTTACTTGCAGTTCGTCTTTATTCACGAACATTCCGTTGTCACTTTACTAATGCAGAGCTACAACTCACTTTTCAACAGCATTATTAACTTAATCTAATTAATGTGTGTAAGTTAGCAGAAAACTTGATTAGTGAAGACTCCAACACTAAATATATAACACCACCACTTGAATTCGCAGACGGCCGCCCCGGTGGCGCAGTGGTCTAAGGCGTTGGCCTCTGATCATTCGTCGGAAGGGGTCCGGGTTCGAATCCCGGTGAGGCATGGATGTTGTGTTTGTCTTACGGCACTGGCTCTCTCCCTTCCCTGGAACCAGTGACTCTAAATTAGGGACGGGCGACTGCCTATAGCCCATTGAGTTGCTCACGGTGGTCGTTAAACCTCAAAAAAAAAAAAAAAAAAAAAAAAAAAAAAATTCGCAGACGTCAAGTAAACACAACTTCAAGTAAACGTGGCTTTCAAGTAAATCAAACTTCAGCATAAGGCAGTTCCACAATTATAACAACACAGCACCACACCACTTTGGCTGCTGCTTCAATATTATATGCATATCTCTAGTTCTTATCAGTCAATATGCATATCTGAATTCAGAACTTTTGCCAACCTTATTCCGCGAGAGAGAAGATGTAACGTTAAAGTTGAAAACGGCAAATGGGAATGAACTCAAATTTACATAGAGAAAGCAACTAAAAGTTAAAGTTAATTAAGAGTATACGTCACACTGGTATAAACAGTCGCCTGTTCCTAATTTGAGACCATTAGTTCGAGGCAGGTAGTGCCTACGGGCAACGCCCATCTATATTTCATCCGGAGGCCGTGTGCAGTTCAAACTTCTGCTCAGAAATCAGCGCATCTGGCTACTTGATTAGCAAACCGCCATTCTAAATTTTCAGTAGAATCTATCATTCATGATTTCAAAATTCGTATGGGATTTGGGCATTTTTTGACGTTTGGTCAATTGGTTTTCAAGATGTTTGGCAATAGCTCTCAAAAAGATATAACAGATATATTAATTTTCGAAAAAAATGTTTTACGGACCCACACTTCAGCTCTACGTAAAGAAATATATGTTTGAGGATGTTACCATGTTTAAAAATATCAACGGAAAAATAATCGTATTACTTACCCCACTTTTAACAATCTGTCCAACTGCAGCAGGTGAAAGAAATCCACATAAGTTCGCGAAGGTGCAGCACAAACCAAGTAAAGTACCTGAAAAAATCATAGCATCACCCTAAGTTTAGATTTTCTGGTCTGCGTATTGTAAAATGGAATACAATGACGCACATATTATAGAGACTTAAGAAAACTGTTGAGTAAAAATTTAAATAAAGTTTCTACAGAGTTATTTAAAAAATTCTTAATTAACCTCCGAGCAAGCAGTCAGTGGTATTCTTTCTGAGGGCAGAAAGGATTGACAGTAGGTTGGAAGGTACGTCAACTGGAAAGGACATCGAGCTTACATTATGTAGAGACTCCACAGGCTCTGCTGCCACAGGTCACAGCTAATTTTTGGAGTGACGTCACATACAGGCAGCAAACTAAATTATACAGTTGGTAAACAGTGAGCTTGTACAATTGATAAAGATTATTAAATCCATCATTTTATTTGTCTGTACTCCGCGAATCTTTTGTACCATTGGTTTCAGTTGTTTCAAAGCAGCTTTTTGGCTGCGCAGTACCAGCGTATGACGTCACCTGCAGCATTGGCGGTGATTTATGTCGGCCAGTTCTGCGTGGATATGAGTGGTGACTCCATTTAATATGGCTCGATGGGAGAGGATTGTATAAGGTAACAGACAAGCTCCATTGCGTCATGTAACTGCGCAGTATGACAGCGATATCGATAGAACAATTTCAGCATATACAACCAGCCGCGCATTGGCGCTAATCAGCTATAACAGCGGATTCCACTTCGTGTACCTCCCGTCTCTGCTAAAATCGACAAATTCGTCTGCAGTGAGCACTATAACGAAGTAAATTTCTCCGTTATTTTTATCCGCGCCAGGATTCGAACCCGGGTCCCCTCATTCCGGAATAAGTTGCTCTACCAATTGAGCTACGCGGACGTTTCATTCTGATTCCTATCTGCCTTTATATGGTGTGCGTCATTCTGGCAGGTACGTCACATCTCCTGGTACGTTACAGCACGGGAGGAAAAACTGGACCCTTGAGGACTACATTGTGTATTGTCCATTTGCGTGTATTAATATTTTCAGTTGTTACACGCCGACGAACGCGCCAGAGTGTGACGGCAACCTCACGAACCGATAGATCTCATCTGCCTATAAAGTTAACTCTACAAGCTGGTAGGGAGGGTATAATGCATTGGGATCTGTTTTCGTGGTGGGCATGGGATTCGTTAATACCGCTGGAACAGCATTTGCACTCTACGAGGAATTTTAACGTCATTGCTGATCAGGTACACCAGCACATGTGCATGGTATTTTCTGATGAATTTTAACGTCATTGCTGATCAGGCACACCAGCACATGTGCATGGTATTTTCTGATGAATTTTAACGTCATTGCTGATCAGGCACACCAGCACATGTGCATGGTATTTTCTGATGAATTTTAACGTCATTGCTGATCAGGCACACCAGCACATGTGCATGGTATTTTCTGATGAATTTTAACGTCATTGCTGATCAGGCACACCAGCACATGTGTATGGTATTTTCTGATGAAAGGGCAACTTCCATCCAGGTCAGGGGTTCTCAACCTTTTTTGCCCCATGCACCCTTTTCACCATATGTCAGAAAGGTCATCCCCCCCCCCTTTCCAAAACTGCGGAAAATGTATTAACAAATTTAATGAATACACCAGTGAAAATCCTTTTTTGTCTATATTAGTACATATATATTTATTAAGATTATTTTTATAGCAGAGTTTTATAAACAGCAATAGAAAATGTTGATGAATTTTAGAACATTAATAAAATTAGATTTTTATATTCGTAAACTAAATACTTAAACCTGGCTTAATAAAATGACACATACCTCAATTAATAAAAAAATCAATAACATACCTTGGATATTATAATCCATTTTATATTCAATGAGAAACCTGTAATTGTTTTTTCTTTGCCAATTCTTGGATACGCGGAGTAATGTTTGAAAGAGCACAACGCAAGCCACTTTCAACCTCCAATCTACTTCGTTGTTTCGTTTTTCGTTTGCAACAGAGTTGAAAAGCCAGACTCGCAAAGATACGTCGACACAAATGGAAGCAATGCACGGATAGCTCTCGCAGCCACTATTGGGTAAGGGTCACACATCAGAGGCCAAAATTCTGTGACTGGTTTCTCATCAAACATGTATCTTGCTCGCAAATCAGTCGTCAGTTCCAGAAATTCATCTTGAAAAGCATCAGGAACTTTTTCAACCGATAATTTGAATGTATTTCGCTCTAAGTCCAACTCCTCATTACAAAGTTCAGGAAAATATCGGCTGAATTAATTTTCTAGTGCTCTTAAATGCTGCCAAATTTCCTTTTTTTTTCAAATTCTGGAAGTACTTCGTCATTACCACTAGTAACAAGAATTGATGACAATTTCTCAAACATTGCAACATTTTTCATGTTGACTTTTCTCTTCCAATTTTCTAGTTTACTCATAAAAGCTTTCAAAGAATCGATGAATTTTATGATGTTGGTATTTCATCCTTGCATCTGAAGATTCAATTTATTCAGCTGCTCAAATATATCAACCAAATAAGCAAGGCGCAAGATCCATTCCTCATCGTCTAACCAGGCAAAAAATTCCATCTTACCCTTAATTTCACAAAATATTTTAAGCTCATCTCTAAGCTCAAATACTCGCTCACTTACATTTCCTCTTGAAAGCCAACGAACATTTGTGTGCAAAAAGAAGCAAATGATGGCCTGCTTCCAGGTCTATACATAACTGCTTGAAAAGTCGGGAATTAAGAGCTCCTCCCTTGACAAATTTCACAATTTGAATTGTTTGATCCAAAACCATCAACAGTGGAGCCGGAAGTGTTTTTGAGGCCAGTGCTTGATGATGGATCATGCAATGAATGCCTTTCACTTTTGGAGACAACTTTTTCACATTAACTTGAAATCCAGATTTTGTCCCCAACATAGCTGGTGCTCCATCTGTACAACACCCACATACATTATACCACGAAAGATTTTCTGACTCAAAGAAAGATGAAACCTTTTTCAAAATATCTGAGGACGTGGTAGTTGTTTCTAGAGGAGAACAAAAGAGAAACTCTGCCACATCCGTCGATTCATCAAGTTGAATTGAAAAGAAGCTAAATGCTGCACCCTAATCTCCTGCATAACTTGATCCTTGATATCAATGGCCATGTCACTAATTCTCCTTTAAACAGTACTGTTTGATAGTAAAACTGCTGCAAGTTGTTTCTCCATTTCATTTGCCAACACAATTTCCACCATTTTGAGAGCGCAAATTTTGATCAAAATTTCCCCAATTGTATGTGGTCTTTTCTGCTTTGCTATCTCCAATGCTACGACGTAACAAACAAGCTTTGGTAACCTTGTGGTTCATTTCTTGAAATGTCCCTGTTGAACCCAGTTTCATCTTTTTGAGAGCATTCCCATGCCGCTCAAAAAAGCTTTTGTCCTTGTTCTTGTGTTGAGGATGAACATTCTGCAAATGTTGATTCAATTTGCTTGGTTTCAGGGAATCATTTGACAAAACTTTGCTACAAATAACACAATGAGGTCTGTCTTCTCCATTGACTTTAACGGATGTGAATCCATGTTAAATACATGAAATATCATACGCTCTTTTTTGACACTCATTCTGTTCTACTATTGATAAATAAAAAGTTCACGAGGAAATAGTATCACAAGCCCTTCGGCGACAAAAACCCACTCCCTCAACTACAACTTCTTTGCAAAGATTTAACGCGCAATAACAAGCTCCGACGTTACAGGGTGATATGAATACGTAAGAGTTCATAAAAACTTGCTTTTCCTTCTGTGCAACGAAAACGCTTCCAACCGGTTTCGAGCGAGCGGTGACTTTGGCAGCATGCCAGATTCATTTCTCGGTTCTTCGTATTTTTTTCTTCACTTGGGATGCAGCAGCGAATGCCGCGGTGAAGTCAGGGGACTGAAAAGACGATGTGCCAGACTTGCGCCGTATTCCCCCCTTGAAACTACTAAATTCCCCCCTAGGGGGAATTCCCCACCGGTTGAGAACCCCTGATCTAGGTAATGCGGCACAGCAAAAAGGCTCGGATCTTCACACAGTGGTTCCGGGAGAACGATAATGAATTCAAAATGCCAAAATGGCCATTCAAGTCCCTAGCTTTTTCTCTGTCATCTCTTTCTGGGTCTTTTCCTACTTCACCCTCTCCTAATGGCTCATTTGATCCTTCATTTTCCTCCTCTATTGACTTTACCGATTCTTCTTGCATTCCTTTTCCCTCTATATCGACTTGTCACCATTCTCGCCTTGAGGTATTCATAAACCCTGAATAAAAAAAAAATTTAAACGCAATTTATAGGAATCGACGGTAAGTTTTTTTTTTTTTTTTGAAATTAATAAACTCATATGAAACAACAAATATAAACTTTATTTGATTGACAAATTCATTGAACCACTTCAGTAAAGACAATAGTTCGGGTTCGTTTTTTTTTTCTTGTGACTGAAGATTTAACGACCACAGTGAGCAACTCAATGGGCTATAAGCAGTCGCCCGTCCCTTATTTAGGGTCACTGGTTATAGGGAAGGGACAGAGTCGGTGGCGTAAGACAAAAACAACATCCATGCCTCGCCGGGATTCGAACCCGGGCCCTTCACGAACGAATGATGATAAACCAATGCTTGGGCTATAAGCAGTCGCCCGTCTCAAATTTAGGGTCACTGGTTTCAGGGAAGGGAGAGGAGAGAGCCAATGCCGTAAGACAAACACAACATCCATGCCTCACCGGGATTCGTACCCGTTAGACTAAACCCGTCGTAATCGACGATTATTATTATTATTATTTTTTTTTTTTTGAAAAGAACAAACTCATATGAAACGTTTATTTACAACTTTACATGATGGGAAACGTCTTACCTACGTGAATAAACTGGATCGAATGAATGTTAAATTGTATAAATACATCACACAGTCTAATAGCACAACGCAATCAGGTCTTCGAGTGTTCGCTGTTCCGATAAGAACTTTCAAACAAATTCCTATTAGTGTTGTTTTGCACAACGGTTCGCTGAGAAGAGAGACTTCGGGATTTGGACTATCTAAGTCCCTCCATAGTTGCCTTCAACAGCGCGTGAGTCAACCACAGGCGATCGGATGTCAACCGCACGCTTCTCCCATTGACTTTACATGGGAACTTTGTCGCCCGACAACGGCCGAACCGTTGCCCCAATCTAATTTTTCTCTTCGACTGGCACATCTACATGGCAAGACCTTTATTTTGATACCTCAACGATACCTTTACGTTCAGCCGTTCTCTTACAACTGGTCTTACAGTAAAAAACCTTATAGAATTAATATAAATATGTTAAACGCGTATATATCATATTCATATGGGTTGTTAGAAAGAATTTATCAAGTGAAAAACGAAATTTAACACATAATTAGTTAAAAATTTATTAATTTCATGTTAATTAAGGACCTTATTGGAAACAAGATATCTTATTTTCAAATGATCAGAAAACAAAAATGTTAGTGACAAATAAGAACTCTTTTATATCTCTAGGGATTGTGCTAGAATCATAGGGTTCATATCATAAAATCATGGGGTTGTTTACAGTTTGCTGTTTTCTAGAATCATAGGGTTGTTTACAGTAAAATCAATGTGTGCGTATTGCAAAACATCATTTATTCGCTACCATTGTTGACTTTGATGGGCCCTACAATAACTTATTATTTATTCAATCTGGCAGATTTTAGTTCATTCCTTTAACACATTCCTTACCTTTCTAAATCACTTCACATTTTGAAATTTGGGCAGTTGTAACCAAAGTTATGATGTTTGCCGTCCTTTCTCATATAGAAAACATGAAGTATCTCAAACACAGATGTAAAGATTGAGAAGTATGTAAAATTAGTTTTTAGTCCGTCAATTCTTGAACTGCATTAGGAACAAGCACTAGAAAGCCCTTGCAGCATAGCTGGGCCTTTATTCACATTTGCACGGTCTTTGTTGTTTTTTTCCGCCCTCTGAGCCTCTTCCGCTTCTGCTTTACACATCCCGTACTTTGTTGTTGACTCGCTGTTGTACATCTCTATTCGTCACTTCTTCCATCATGTATTTCCCGGGATTTAGTCCTAATCTTTTAATGGGGGATTCTCTTTTTTTTTTTTTTTGTGAAAAAAATCGATTTTTTAAAATTATTTTATCATTTCAGGTCTTAAGAACATGTGTACCGAATTTCAAGTCGAAATTCACAAAATTGGCCAAGTTATAATCAATTATTGTCCAGCCGAAGCTGAGAAAACTCTGGACGAATTCAATCATGAACCGTCACTTCATAAAGACGTCGAAAATGCTATAAAACCGATTTACAACGATTTGTCATTAAGAGAGTTGCTAGAAAGGTGTTTGGGTGGTAACATTCAAAACAACAACGAAAGTTTCAATTCGACTGTTTGGCGGTTCGCGCCCAAACATCTTCACTGTGGCTCAAAAACCATCGAAACGACAGCTTATGTAGCAGCAGGCATTTTTAATGAAGGTTTTTCTGCCGTCCTGAAAATGATGACAACAATAGGAATCGTTATTGGCGAGCAAACAAAGATATTTGCAAACGCGCGGGACCAACACTGTCTGCACAGATCGTCGAGACGCAGCCTCGAGGCTACAAAAGAGGCTCGTACAAGGCGTAGAAGAGAGCAAATGTCGCTAAACGAGTTCTACAAAAGAGAGCAAGGAACACTGTATGGCACTGGTATAGCATATTAGCAGAAAAATATTGTAAGTACTCGATATGCCTCCGTAAACTGTACTTGAAACTTTAAACGCGTTTTTCTCGAAACAGCTTTTTCGCGAATGGTTTGGCATGATATTTCAAAAACTATTAGTCCGATCAACTTCAAATATAAAACTGCATGTTCAGCAAACATCCTTTTATCGTTTGATGAACCAGAAACGCGATACGTTATGTATATTTTTTAATAGCAAAAAACATTGTCAATTTTTTGAGCTAAATTGATAATTTGAATTTGGCAAGTCACCATTTCCTTAAATATATATATTTTTTTTTCTGATTCATCAAACGATAACTACTTGTACATAAAGTAAAACGCCATTCGAGTTTTTCGTTTCAGAACACCTGGAGTGGAGAAATCATGTCACCCAGCAACAGCGGATCTCCGCGCAGTGTCATGGTCGAGGGGGATTTGCTGGCTTGATTCTTCATGAAACTTGCAAAACATTGCTTTGTAAATACCTGAAAAGGCAATAAATAGATGTACCTACTTTGGAATCAATAGATTGTGCAGTTTAGTTAATAATCACACCAAAAAAAAAGCGGAAATTTTAGCGCAAAAAAATGAGAATCCCCCTTAATAATTTCAAATTCTACTTTTGCTCCAGCATTGAAGAAGTGGCATACAGCATCAAAAACAGAGAGTTTGAAAGTGTCCATTCGCACAAATGTCGCCTTCAGACAACGTCTCCAAATTAGGGAATGGAAACTCTGCTGTTCTGAGTTTTCCTATAAAGACACTTGCTGAGAAGTTCCGTGATGGTTAATCTCTCATATATAAGGTTGACTAAGTGCATGATGTAAAGTACCAAACGATGCAAGTGAAATAACAATCAAATACATTTAAATCCATTTCCTCCGTAGATAAAGGTTCATAAAAATTAATATGACTCGAAACTATCTCGAATCTGTGAAAAACAATTACGGATCCTGAAAGTAGAAAAAATGGTAAATAAAATAAGTCCATAAAATTGTTTTCGTACTTTTGACCATTTTAGGGTATATGAATAATTTGAAGCGTCCTGTGTGGTTGATTGTTCAGAGAGTTTTCTGATGTTTAATTCCTTCTTTCTTCTGCATAGATCTTTGCTCCAGATTGCTTTCTTGCTCTTCACTCTGATGATGACACGGCTCTTCCATTCGAAGGGTCAACCTGTCCCTGTTCCTATATCACTGATACAACATAGAGACGTTCCGATACTTTTACGCTTCCATCTATGCCCTGTACCAGTCTACAATGCTGGCTTTTCTTGACCAACAAAAATGTTTGCACTCCATTCTACTTGTTTCTTCAAATTCGGGTTCGTTTATACCATGAGGATAGACACTATTTTTAGCACGTCTTTTGTAAAAAAAAAACGTGCTTATGTTACCGGTTTGTCCGCCTGTGGACACCATATGTCTACAACTATTAGTCCGATTTGAAAAACTTTTTTTTCATTGGGAAGATTGAAATATCCGAGTGATGATCCTTGCATTTCGGTTTTTTTTACGATGCACAATTTCGCCGCTAGATGGCGTAAACGCAGTTGAAATAGTATTCAAAATACATTTTATTTCATATCTTTGCTTCTAAACATCCGATTGAATAAATTATTTTACCTTTCGATCCCATTTATGTCGAAGAGTCACTTTTCCAAATTACGCATAGATTACCTGCTAGGGGGCCGTAAAAGTAAAATGCGTTTTCCCCCGTTATCTGTGCTTCTAAAACTCCGATTTGAAAAATTCTTTCTGCACCGAATACAGCTCCTAATGGAAAATGTTCTTCATATAATTTCAAATTTTTTGTTTTTGTAAAAAACCGTTTGGCCACCAGGGGTTGTTTTTGTAAAAAACCGTTTGACCACCAGGGGATGTAAGTGTTAATTTTTACTTCTGATGTATTTGCAGCCAAATCTCAGCTGCTAAAATCTCGATTGAAATTTTTTTTTCGTGAACCAATACTACTCACGTCGATAAGCATTTTCGGAATATTTTCTTCTTAAAATAATGCATGGTTTTTCTGCCATGGGTGTAGAAGTATATCTTATTTTCGTCAATATCCCTGCTTCTAAGACTCCGATTTGAAAAATTCCTTTTTTGTAAAATAGCGTTTCCGGTGCAAAATGTTTCCAATAAAATTTTTGATTTTTCGAGTAAGACATGGACTTTTCGCTAGGGGGCGTAAAAGTAAATTGCTTTTTTTCGATACCTCTGCTTCTAAAACGCCGATTTGAAAAAGTCTTTCTACACATGGTACAGCTCCTGATGGGAGATGCTTTGCATGTAATTTCCAATATTTGGTAATGAAGGGTTTGGCCACCAGGGGACGTAAGGATGTATTTGCAGCTAATTCTGACTTCCTGAAAACTCGATTGAAAACGTTCTATCGTGGACCCATACCGCTTACCTCGAAAACTTTTTAAGAATACTTTTCTAATAAAATATTGCATAGTTTTTCCGCCAGGGGTCGTAGATGCATGTCTTATTTTTGTCGATATGTCTGCTTCTCAAAGTCTGATTCGAAAAACTCTTTCTTTGTTGGAGAGCGTTTCCATTGCAAAATGTTTCTCATATGATTTCAAATTTTTCTTAACGCACACGTCTGCCACCAGAGGACGTACGTTAATGTTTCCGTTTGCAACAATATCTGCGGGACTGAAAATCCAATTGAAAACCCTATTTCTTTTGTCAGATACTACTTGCACAATTTCGCCGTACGGGGGGGCGCACATGCTTAATGTGTTTTTCTCAATATTTCTGCTTGTACACGTGCGATTTAAAAAGTCCTATTAACTGGATGCCATTTACCTTGTAGAATACTTTAGATTAGTATTTGAGGAATTTTGTAGTTCCCAGTTCTGTCGATAGGGGGCGTTTGTGTACTTTAGTTTGCAGCTGTATCTCAGCTCCTAAAACCCTATTGAGAAATTTTTTCTTTACTGTATGTCATTCGCTACAGCAGAGATATGCAGCATTATCGTCTTTAAATAATATAAATATTTCCCGCTAGAGGCGCAAAGGTGGAAACCGTTTTTTTTTTTTTTTTTTTTTTTTTTTTTTTTGTTCGCTATCTCTGCTTCCGGGAGACGTATTTGAGAAATTATTTTTCCTTAGGAGAGCTTTTTCCATGAAGAATATTTTTCGCGTGTTTTCAACTTTTCCATTATGCAAAAATTCTTCCGCTGGAAGGCATAGACTTTTAGTATGTTTACTTCTGTATTTCTTCTTTTGACTGTTGGATTTGAAAATCTCTTTGTTTCTGACTCTTTCTTTTTTTTTTTTTTTTTTTTTTTTTTTTTATTGGAGGTTTAACGACCACCGTGAGCAACTCAATGGGCTATAAGCAGTCGCCCGTCCCTAATTTAGAGTCACTGGTTCCAGGGAAGGGAGAGAGCCAGTGCCGTAAGACAAACACAACATCCATGCCTGACCGGGATTCGAACCCGGACTCCTTACGGACGAATGATCAGAGGCCAGCGCCTTAGACCACTGCGCCACCGGGGCGGCTCTGACTCTTTCCTTGTGCTATGAGGAGCTTTTCGTGCGCCATTTGTCAACTTTCGTAACATACTTTTTAGCAGCTGGTGCAACTAAGTAGCTGTTTCTATTTCTGGATGTTTTATCAATTACTGAAACGGGTTAATTGTTTTCCTAACCGCTTCCATTTACTTTGAATAGCAATGACAAATTTTATTCAACTCTGAAAGGATTAAAAGAAAATTTGGTGTCATCTTTTTGTTTCACTTATCGTCATAGAAGGTCTTCGTTTAGGCGTCGATTTTGGCGCCAGGTTCTTTTTCATCAGGAGCTTCGTGCTCACCGAAGTGTTGTCTGCTACAGTCTCTCTAAGGCGTTTTTCTCACTTCAGCTCCCGATTTCTAATTTCAAGTTCAATACTAAACTTATAATGATCCTTGAGCTGAACTGTATGCATCAAAAGCAAGTGTACATTATTTTTATTATTATTACGTTTCCTAACATTGAATACGTATTGTACGTATGCAACACTTTTCATCATACGTATAGCATATGCCGATTTTGTAATCTGTTATTTCGGATGATCTTTCTCTCTGTATAAAGAATCTATGCATTCTGTTCTTTCTGTTTGGACGAACGAGCTATTTCCCTATGTCTACCTTATTAATATCCTTATTACATGAAGTCTTATGTATTATTTTATTAATCACTTTCATCTGGAAGTATATTCTAAGTATTCTGTTCACCTGTTGTCAATTTCTTTTTCCAGGCTTAATTAAGCATTCCCGGCGAATATCTTTGTATACAATGTCGTCCTTTCTGTTACTGCATATCTATGTCGTCCTTTCTGTTACTGATTTTTGTTTTCTTGCTTAAACTGGACCCGCACTGTGCCAACATAATTGAAACCCACATCTTAACCAATCGAGCACCCGAGGAATGATATTGAGAGACCTATTCGAAACAGATATCCTCTTCCAGTGAATATTCAGCAACTGATGGACGCCATCACATCCGCTTGGCTAAATATAGCTCCAGAACGATTTCAATACCTCGTTCAATCCATGCCACATTGAATAGAGTCTGTTTTGAAGGCCAAAGATGGCCGAGCAGGTTATTAGTTAAGTCACTGTTTCCCAAACGCTGGTCCACGAGGTTTTTTCTGCCGGACCGCGAGAAACGGGTAAATTTATTTATTTTTCTTTGAATCGAAATGGAGTCAAAGCAAGAGGGAATCTAGACTTAAATGTTTTTTATTACCTGTCGTGGAAGATTAATGGAAGCTTGGATCGCTAATCACTTCACAGAAGATCTGAACTCCTGCAGACTAACTCACCAGGAAAAGGAAAGTTTTGTTGAACTTTCTTCTGATGCCAGTCTGGTATCGATATTCAGATCCAAATCTCTAACTCAGTTTTGGGGTATCACGAGGAAAGAATATCCACGTCTGAGTGAGAAAGCTCAAAAATTATTGGTAACCTTTTTGACCACGTATTTTTTGCGAGAAAACCTTTTCAGCCGTTTCGGTAATCAAAACAAAGCGCAGGAACATAATGGACATTAAAGCAGCACTGAGCCTTGCAGACACGACGCTGAAACCACGGCTGGAGAAGATCTTTACGAAGCAGCAGCAACATTGATCCCCAAAAAATATTATAGTAACGGTAAGGAGAATATTGCCGTATATTGATTATGGATTACACTTATTAAAGAATATTGATAGTAGCTGTAAATAGATGGCATGGAATAATCCGGTATAAAAATTACGGATTGTACCCAGTGATCATTATCATGTATTATACACTGAGTGACCACTTTATTATGACCACCCCCTCAGTACTTCGTTGGGCCACCTTTTGTCTTTAATACTGCGTCGATTCTTCGTGGCATGGACTCCACGACATGTTGATAGGTGCATGGTTTGTGGAATCTGAGTTCATGCTTGATGAACAGCACTTTCCAGGAGTGTGAGATTGCAGGGCGGTCTGATGGCTCGTTCAACGTCATTCCACAAATTCTCAATGGGGTTGAGTTCTGGAGATTGTGGGGGGCCACCTAAGCAAAGTAAACTCACCGGCATGTTCCTAAAACCAATCCTGTACAATACGAGCACTATGGCAGGGCGCATTATCTTGTTGAAAGTAGCCATCGAATTTGAGATAAACCATCCACATAACAGGATGCCTTTGGTCCGCAAAGATGTTAGATATGATGTTGATCAACACGAATTAAAGGGCCCGCAAAGTATGCCAGGAAAACTTTCCCCAAACCATAACGTTGCCTCCATCAACTTGAAGGGTTGTAGCAATGCATTTGGGGTCCATGCTTTCGTGCTGTTCCCGCCAAATTCTCACTCGGCCATCGGCATGATGCAACTGAAAACGTGATTCATCGGACCACATAATTTGTTTCCAATTATCGATTGTCCAATCCTTGTGCTCATGTGCGAACTGGAGAAATTTTCTCTTGTTAACTGCAGACAGCAAAGGTGTTCGAACAGGCCTTCGACTGCCATATCCCATCCGATGCAGTGTACGGCGAACAGTGCGTACAGAGATCATTTGAGGGGATCCTTGATTAAGATGGTCTGCAATTTGCTGCACTGTTGCCCTTCTGTTGTCTGTTACCAGTATGGACACTCTCCGTTCCGCCCGAGCAGTCACTAGTCGATGACGACCACACGTTGCACGTAGAGACCCAGTTTTTTGGCTGACAGTCCAATCTTTAAACCCTTTAACAACAGCTGCTCTGGAACACTTCACTAATGCGGAGTTTCGGTGATACTCGCGCCATGACACCGAGCTCCTACAACCATCCCACGTTGAAAGTCCGTCAAATGGCATTTTTTTACCCATCTCGTCACCCAAAAATCACTTATACTACTGTCCGAAGCACTAAGCTTTCCCTTTTTATACTAGCCTCGCCCTCTGGCGGTAACAGCGTGCAGCCATAGCTCATTTACTTAAAACTGTCAAGTGGTCATAATAAAGTGGCCACTCAGTGTGTAATATTACGAGAGTAAATGTTCGAAAATATCCTAAAGGTTTTGTTTCGGTATCGCCGGTACGCGAAAGTTTTTACAACGTGTTGGCGATCCGCGAAAATTTTCCCAACGTTTTGCGGGTTCGCGAATGCAAAAAAGTACGGAACCACTGAGTTAGGTGTTTTTTTAGGTGTTCTAGTAAACAGGAAGCAGATGGTAAACTTCACTTGCCCCCATGGAAACTTCGGTATATATGCTGAATTTCATACTATGCAGGCTCGCTGCCATAACTTGGCGTCCTCCTCGTCCCGGTCGTTATGTAAGAAACTTCCGCAGAAGCTCAGTTGTCATGTATAGGAAAACTGCGGACTCTGTTGCAGAAAATATTTCTCACAGAAAAAGAGTTACGTCCTGCAAGGCATGCAAACCCACTGCCTAAAGTTAAATCCATTAGCTATTACAATTTAATGTTCAATTCAACATGAAATCTGTGTTCGGGTTAAATTGATCGACGTGGTTCTAGGAGAGTGGTGATAATTCAGTCTATTGAAAAATTTTATATTTTCACAAGAAGCTTAAGGAAAAAATCATGATATCTAGAATAACTGTATCAAAAGTTGTGACTGCGTACACGAAATCTGATAAAACAGCAATAGTTTGGACAAATCGTGTCAGAAAAGTGAAGCTGACTGAAAGAGACCTCTTGGTAGTGAAACGGATCTGAATACAATAAAGCTATTCTCGCGAAAATAGCAACAGGGATTGTGAGCTCAGTAATGCAATATGTATCAAAACAGTTCACCGAGAGTTAGGCAGTCTCCAAAAGTTAAGCACAGTTAAAAAAATAGAGACATTTTAAAACAAACGAAAGAAAGGCGATATGATAAAATATAGAGGACGTGGGAATGTGCAAATGTGGAAATTATGATGTTATACCATGTGACGAACAATAATTGGCATAAAAGGCGAAGCAGCACATTTG
The DNA here is from genome assembly GCA_039090855.1 of Macrothele yani. Classification (NCBI taxonomy): domain Eukaryota; kingdom Metazoa; phylum Arthropoda; class Arachnida; order Araneae; family Macrothelidae; genus Macrothele; species Macrothele yani. Next base: position 43,906,891 of record CM077001.1, read on the forward strand.
TGGAGTTGAGAAAGAGTTACAAAAAGTGATATTTCTTGTCGTCATCGCGTCCTGCTAGTAGTAAAATTTATCTTTTATTAAAACAGTACGTCAGAAAGAAGGCAAGTGGATATGTTAACACGTGGTCGGAATGTTGGAATCCGACCAGACGTAGAGTAGTATTTACAGAGCCACTAACCTGAATCAGTCCATTTTATCCATACTTTGGGGAAGGTACCAGGATACTGCAGATGTTAATCGTAAACCTGTGGCAGGTCGTCCAAAGATTACAACGACTCAGGATGATAGGTATGTAGCACCAACAGCGAGACATAAAAGGTAGATGTCAGAAAGAGTGCTTGCTTAGAGTTGTCTGCGGCTGGTGGATTAGTTGTTTCAAGACAAACAGTATACGGACGGCTCAACGAAAAAGGACTGTAAGCGAGAAGACTTGCAGTTTGCATCCCACATACTCTGTCAGCAAGAAATGCCAGTGTACTGTGGTGCAGAAAGTATCGAGACTGGAACGAAAGTTAATGGGTCGATATTCTCTTCTCCGATAAATCTAGGTTCAGTCACAAAAGTGCTAGTTTTCATTTGGAGAGAACCTACAAACTCTTATTGCCCCAAAAACACTCGAGAAATGCACATCGCAGAGGTGGCGGCGTACTTGTGTGAGGTGGCATTATGTCCAGCAGGCAGACACAGACAGCTCCATGTCTTTTTGGGTGGAACTTTAATAGATCAGAGATACAGAGACGAAATCTTTGATCCCTATGTGAGGCTTTTTGTGGGAGCTGTTGGCCCAGATCTCCCGTTCATGGACGATAACGCGAGACCTCAGAGAGCTGTCATTTTCGATTATTATCTGGAAAGTGAAGATATCCACCGTATGTCATGGACATCGCATTTCCCAGACCTCAACCTAATACAGAATGTATGGGATGTAATGGGTAACGTACTGAAGGTCGTCAACTTCTAGCCAGAACTCTCGAGGAACTCCACTCTGCTCTTATTAAGAAGCGGAATTTGCTGCCATAGTCTTCTTGTTTCTCTTGTCAACAGCATGCGACATCGGTGTGACCTCATATCGTTGTAAGACGTCACCTACACGCGTTACTAGACCGTTGCATAAAATCAGAAACGCCAGCGGAACATTCCTGCTGTTTTCACCCTTTTGGTCTATTGGTACGTTTTCCTGGTTCAAATATTATGTGTTTTGTACTGTGCATTTAGTTCCTCACTAAGATATTATCAAACAGCCTACTTCATTGCTCCTTCTGGTTTTTATAATTCAACGCTTTTTTTATTATGCTTAAATTTTAGACCCTTAGTGTACTTACAGATGAAATTTGCGGCGGAGTTGCAAGCCATGTCACTCACTACGGATGCAAGTGACGTCACTAATACAAAATCTGGACACTGGATGAGTGGAGTCATGTGATTTGGTCCGACGAATTATCACACACTCTTTTACCATCTTCGAAGACAGTTTACCTTTGGCGGCATCGCGTAATCTTGACTGTCTTGTGCCAACCATAAAACAGTGTGTATGATCAATAATGGTTTAGGCAGCAATCGGGTATTTTTTAGGTCCTATCATCATCTTGAAAGGAAGAGTGAAGTGGCAAGGCTCATTCCATGGTCTAAGCATTGTTCCATTGAAACGATGCCATCTTTTAGAATGATAATGCTCAAATACACGTAACTAAATGCGTCCAATCTTAATTTGAGGAGCTTGAAACTCAAGTTAAAAAAATAAATAAAAACAAGAACTGAAGTTCCCCATGGAATGCGCAATCACCAGGTATAAACAATATTGAGTCCATAGTCAGAATTGGAGAGAAGAGTTAAAAGCATATTTCTTCTAATGTCATCACACCAGGAACTTGAGACTTTCCCGCATGACGAATGTTCCCATTATTCCTCTGTTCCATATTGAATTCGAGCTGCTGCTGTAAAATCAATGGGTTTTGTCTCAACACCTTATTAAACTGTACCTGTAGCAAAGGATTTCTTTTTCTGGCGGATGGTATCGGAACGGAGTTCTGGCCCCGTTTAAGAAGTGAATAATTATTTAATTAAAATACCTCAATAGCCATAACATATAACAGCACGTGATTATCATAACATGCGAGGGAGAAAGATGGCAGGAAGTAACCCTTTGCGTTTAATTTTTTTTTCCAACTTGTACACAAAACGTTTCTTCCCTATACCTAAGGTACCACTGTACAACCTTTATACAGCGATACATTATACACTACCCGGCCAAATTAAAAGTCGTGCATGTTAATACCTCGTGGGACCACCTTTAGCACGAATTACAGCACGCATTTGGCGTGGCATGGTGTCTATAAGTTTATGCACTGTCGCCCCACTTATTTGTGGCCAGATTTGCATTAACATTTCGCCAAGATCCTTGGTTGGTGACGGAAGAGTGGAATTTCTTCTTAGATTTATCTCCAGTATATCCCACAGATCCTCAACGGGGTTGAGGTAAGGACTTTGTGCTGGTCAATTCAAATGTACGAATGATACATCGTACGCATCGAACCAATATTTCACAATTTTAGCTCGATGAATCGTGGCATTGTCGTCCTGGAATAGGCCTTAACCTTCAGGGAAGAAAAATTCCATTGATGGAATAAGGTAGTCATTCAGTATGATGAGATATTAAGGTGACTTCATTTTATTGCTCCCCCTAGACCTGCCAAACAGAAGCAATCCCAGATCATAACACTTCCTCCTGAGGCCTGTACAGTGGATACAGTACAGGAAGGGTCCAATACTTCACGCGGTTGCCTTCGAACCCTGATGCGTCCATCATGTTGGAACAGGGTGTATCTCGACTCATCAGATCACATGATCCTCCCCAATTGCTCAGCAGTCCAATCCATAGCGAATTGGTATTTTGTTTCCCAATTACTCTCACTAACCAGTGGTTTCCTTTTTGTAACACAGCTGTTTAATCCCTGTCTTTTAAGTTCCCAGCTCATCGTGCGAGTGGAAATTGTCTTGCTTCCACTATTGAAAATCGTTGTGAGTTCTAGTGTCGTTTTTTTGCGATGCGATTTCCCAGAGCGTTTTAATGATATTCGGTCACAATTCTTCAGGACTGTTTTCCGACCAAACATTTCCCGCGAAGTTGATGCTTCACCGCCATCATTCCATGATTTAATAATGCGTAGGACAGTTCGTAATCCGGTACCAGTTATTTCAGCAATTCCCTTGCAGGTCTTATGCCCTTGCTACAGGCCAATAACTTAGTCCTTTGTGAACTCTGTCACATCTTTTCCGCGGCGGCGTATAACGTCTTCCGCCATGATAGCTTAGAATTGACGAGCTGCATGCGCATCCCGTTCCATTAAAAGGTTGTATTGGCCGCAGCATTATGCAAATATTCGAAATGCTTCAGCAGTCATGCCCTCTTTGATATTTGGATGTTTCCATTCATATCGCGACTTTTCTTCTGGGGAGACAGTATACGTAAAGCGAAATATACTGTATCGTGAAAAAGCACTCAGTGGGTTGTATGATGAGTTTTAACTCGACGAAAGATGCACGATTCGTAGTTTTAGAGAATACCTTCAACTTCAAGGAAAAGAAAAACCAAAGCAACTTTTGGCTGAAGTGAACCATGCTATATATTCTAACTTAAAATTTACTTCTAGTTTTTACGTAAATTTTGAGTTCGTTCCCTTTTAGCGTTTTCAATCTTAACATTATATTTTCTCGCTCACAGAATTTTATGTGGCACTTTTCTTTTTTTTTTACTTTCGCTTATATTCAGTTTCTGGGATTTCATTTTTTCTCACGTCCAACAATAATCAGCTTGTAACGTATACTCTATATTCACTTTCCTTTTGATTTTACTATCTCTGGTTATTTTATTTTTCTATGTAAATTATCTTCTTACTGAACGAGATGTTATTTCACCCGCTGAATGAGATCTGGCAATGAGTGTAAGTCATGACGTGGAGGTAGCCAGTATAAATAGGCGTGTTCAACGATAGCCAAAGAGAGCGTTTGTTGTTGTACGGAGAGCGTTTGTTGTTGTACGGAGAGCGTTTGTTGTTGTACGGAGAGCGTTTGTTGTTGCACGGAGAGTGTTGGTTTATGTGAAAGAGAGCGTTTGTTTATGAGTATAGAGCTCCGTTCATGTGCAAGGAGCTACGTGTTATTTGAGTAGCTGTGTGTGATGATACCAGTAGAAGTTCATAATAAAAGGTTTTACGTAAGTACGTCTTTCTCAGTTCATAGTACTGTCAGACCTCTGTCTGGCTGTTAGGTTTATTTCAATTAATATTACTAGTAACAACCAGCATAAGACTTTATTCATCTTAATTACTGCTACAACATTACTACCAGTTATAAGTTTCTTCATTACTATTACTACACTACTAGCAGGCGACTTTATTCATGATCTTAATTAACTAGTAACAACAACCATTTGAATTCACTATTTGAAGCTTAGTACAAGCATATAATTCAGTAGCAGAAGCATTATACTTAGCTTAGTTGAAAGCTTTGTTCATTATAATTAGCTTAGCTGGTAAAAGAGTTTATTCATTATAAGCTAACATGGCGGAACTTCGTTTACAATTATACCTCTGTTCCGTCGCCGAGATGTCCTGATGTAAGCGCTCACCGAGCTCGTCATTAATTGCGCAACAGTTTGGTGGGAAGAAATCGACGTATGAATGAAAGAAGTGCAGTTTCAACATGTTGCGCCCCATTTCTTTATAAGAATTTATGCTATCTCCTACAAGCTGCTTAGCGTTTGCTGCTTTAGCATTTCCAGCAAAGGCCAGCTGAAACACATCGAAAGGATTTCCATCTTGTTTCCTCCCTTCTACTGGAAAAATATTCAAAATGATCATTGAAAAGTTGCCTTATTTGTGAGCCAATGAAAACGCCTTTAATCTTCTCTGCACTAAGTATTGGAAATTTCTCGCGCAAATGTGTGAACGCAGGACCATTCATATACAAAGCCTTAGCAAAGTTCCTCATTAGCTCCAATTTTATGTGTAGTGTAAGTAGCAACATTTTATTTGGTTCTATTAAGGGTTCAAATGCTACATTCTTAATTTTCTGTTATTGCCTCTGAAAGTAGGAAGGCACCGTTTTCCCTGCAAACCCTAAGAATACTTTTCATGGTGAAAACTGATCAAAAATGAAAATCTGGGAATGTTGAACGTAACTGGAGGTCCCATGGGTAGCAAAGGTTTCACAGCGGTAACAAAAATCTTAAAAAGCCATAGGATGAAAACTATTAATAGAAAACAAACTCCTTGTAAACTGGGTAGATATTTACATAGATTTCTTTTACACCGAGTGATCACTGAGTTATGACCATCCCTATCAAAACTGAAAGCGGCCCATTGACCACGTGATTTCCGAGACGACCGACGTAGAATATACACTGCTGGCCACCCAAAATGCAACACCAAGAAAGACACGAGATAGCAAAGCCAGATTTACTGGACACATGACAACAGATACAAAGATGAAACGATTGAGCTTACACATCCGTGCGACTTGCGGAACATGCAGACATCAATAGTTCGCGTGTCCCCCATGACTAGCAACAACGACCTCTACACGCCGCGGCATCGAACGAAAGAAGCTTTGGATTTGTGCTTGGGGTATGTCTGTCCAGGCTGCTTCCACACGTGGCCACAGTTCATCAAGCGTGGGCGCGGGTGGTGCTTGCCGGGCCACTCGGTTGCCGATCAGCGACCAGACGTATTCGATGGGCGACATATCGGGAGAACAGGCGAGCCACTGCAGCAGTGACACCTGGTGAGCCGTGAAAAATTGTTGCACGATACATGCCACGTGCGGGCGCGCATTGTCCTCTTGAAACGTGACCGCTGGCAGGTCCTGTAGGTAAGGGAGGACTACAGGCTCCAAAAATTCAGAGATGGTGCGGTGGCTGTTGAGTGTACCGGCGATGCGTACCAGAGGGATGCGGGTGTCATATCCAATTGCACCCCAAACCATAACGCTAGGCGATGGACCGGTATGGCGATGCATCATGCAGGCATCATACAGTTTCTCGCAGCGGTGCCGCCACACGCGGATCCGACCATCGTGGTGCTGCAGGCAGAAGCGGGATTCGTAGCAGAAGACAATGTCGTGCCATTCCGTAGAGCAGGTGCGGCGTTCAACGGCCCACTGCCGCCGCACTCGCCGGTGGTGTAACGTCGATGGTAATGGGAGCAATGGGCGCCGTGCGAGAAGTCCCCGCTCCTGCAGACGACGTCGAACGGTACGTGCTGACACAGGTTGTTGCGCAACACACCCTAATTCCTGCGCTGACGTTCGTGATGTGACGGTGCGAGCTGTCAATGCCCGCCGCACAACGTGCCGGTCTTCTTGTTTGGCGGTGTGCCGCGGCTGCGGCAATCGCTCACGTCGGTCCACCCGTCCCTCCTTCACCCACCGAATCCATACTCGTCTCACTGTGGCTGGATGTCGTTCCACACGAGCGCCGAGGTCTCTGTAGGATAAACCGCTGTCGCGGTAAGCCACTATTCGTCCTCTGTCGAACTTCAAAACGTACTGGAATGACTGCCGTATTCTGCGACGAGGCATCAGGAAGCTTCCCACGCACAGGTCCGGCAGCCTAACGCACTTCCACTACTTACACCCCGCCTTCTGTGCACCTTTCTTATAGTGCTTCTCGGTGGCGTGCCGGGCGCACATGATTTGCATATGCCCTGCAATGCTAATCGTTTGCATGTCCTCTCGCGGGCGATGCATGCGGCGAATTTCAGGCCAATCGGATGCTTCCTTCTTGGTGTTGCGTTTTGGGTGGCCAGCAGTGTATAAAGTGTTAGTGGAACAGTGGGTAGTAAAATTCGGAGCGTGATGGATAAACGAAAAGAATTATCAGACTTTGACGAAGGACAGATTGTGGGAGCTCGGAGAGTGAATGCATTGATTCCCCAAACGGCTGAACTTCTAGGTTATTCGTGAGCCCCTGTAATCAAAGTGCATCGGGACTGGTGTGAAAATGGTGAAACAACGACCCGGAAGCAAAACTACACAGAACATCGAAAGGTTAATGTGAGAGGTGCGCCCCGTGACCATTGACTCGTAAAGGTCAACAGACACAGCACTGTTCAACAGTTGACCACCCAATACTACAGAGGTCAACACGGAGGTCAGATACTACAGGGGTCAGTATCTGTCATGACCGTGCATCGCACGCTCGCATGTATGGGTAATAACAGCGGACAACCCCCGGGGACATGTTCTCCTAACCATGGTTTATCTGCGCAAAAGTCTTGTCTGGAGCAAAGATCATTTAGACTTCCAGCATACCGATTGGCTTCCGCACTCCCCCGATATCAATCCCATAGAGCACTTGTGAGACACTATGGAACGGCATATCAGTCATCTGGATACACCAATGCCCTCCATACCTGCATTGAAGTCCGCATTACACACAGCTTGGTTGGCCATACCTCCTAACTGCTTGCGGGATCTTATTGAATCGATGTCACATTGGATAGCTGCTGTATTGAGGACGAAAGTAGGACCTATTAGGTCGGTGATCATTATTCAGTGATGGCTCAGTGTATATTTTAAGATTAAACATAATATGTGTTTCTACTTACCCGCATACTCGGGGCTCATATCCACAGTAGTGGCGTAGAAACCTGAGTAATGGAATGCGTTGAGAGCCATTGATAAGACGAGAATCGCTACAATCAATTCAGGATCACATCCGACTAACACAACACCGCCAACGCACAAAGCTGGTCCAAAAAAACCTGAGAGAATGAAGCAAATTGCAGTGTTTTGATGATATTTTTAAAACTGTAGCACTTACGAAAGTATACCACAAAACCAGAATTGCAACTTGTAATGAAGCAGTGTATATTACAGTAGGTTGTTGCAAATGAAATGTTGGATTTTGTAGACGCGTGCAGTTAGCAGGAAACTTAGGAATTAACAAACCGCGAGATGTGACTTGTGATATGTAAATTGTATACTACAGACAGATCAATATAATGTAAAAGCAACTTGATTGCAGAGATATTGAGCTAAGCGTCTCGGCATTGAGAATAGTATCGTGCATTATTTCGCCCCAAGCCTCTTGCATTTGATCTACTGGGACATCATCGGTTAGTGATGGCTTCGGGCAGTCTGCTGGGATGTCAATGCATGGGGAACCGTTCAATGGCGCCTGGAGGAGAAAAAAGCTTGTGTACGTGACGAACGACGGTGGATTAGAAAGACCCCATCACAGCTGCCAATTGTCGTCTAATGATATCGGAATTAGCTGGCACAGCTTCGACCAAGGTGTGTGTTGGTGGTAGTTGGACGTCCTGACTTCGGCTCGTGTCCCAGATTGGTGTCCCCAGCACTGAAACGCCAGAAATATTTTCGTCCCGTGCTTCTGTCCACTGTTTCCTCGCCTTCAACTGCACAAAATTGTTTTCTAGATTGGTGTCCCAGCAGTGAAACGCCAGAAATATTTTCGTCCAGTGCTTCTGTCAACTGTTTCCTCGCCTTCAAGTGCACAAAATTGTCTTTTGGATGGGTGTCCTCACCATTAAAACTCCAGAAATACTTTCGTGCCGCGCTTTTCTCCACTGATTCTTCGCCTTCGAGTTTATTGAACTAGTTTCTTCGCTACTTTATTGAACTAGCGTCCTTGTCGCAAAATTGGTTTCTAGATTGGTGTCCCCAGCATTGAAACGCAGGAAATATTTTCTTCCCGTGCTTCTGTCCACTGTTTCTCGGCTTCAAGTGCACAAAATTGTCTTCTAGATTGGTGTCCCCAGCAGTGAAACGCCAGAAATATTTTCGTCCAGTGCTTCTGCCAACTGCTTCCTCGCCTCCAAGTACACAAAATTATCTTCTAGATTGGTGTCCCCAGCACTGAAACGCCAGAAATATTTTCGTCCTGTGCTTCTGTCAACTGTTTCCTCGCCTTCAAGTGCACAAAATTGTCTTTTGGATGGTTGTCTCCAGCATTGAAACGCCGGAAATACTTTCGTGTCGCGCTTTTGTCCACTGATTCTTCGCCTTCGAGTTTATTGAACTAGTTTCTTCGCTACTTTATTGAACTAGCGTCCTTGTCGCAAAATTGGTTTCTAGATTGGTGTCCCCAGCATTGAAACGCAGGAAATATTTTCTTCCCGTGCTTCTGTCCACTGTTTCTCGGCTTCAAGTGCACAAAATTGTCTTCTAGATTGGTGTCCCCAGCAGTGGAAACGCCAGAAATAGTTTCGTCCAGTGCTTCTGCCAACTGTTTCCTCGCCTTCAAGTGCACAAAATTGTCTTTTGGATGGGTGTCCTCACCATTAAAACTCCAGAAATACTTTCGTGCCGCGCTTTTCTCCACTGATTCTTCGCCTTCGAGTTTATTGAACTAGTTTCTTCGCTACTTTATTGAACTAGCGTCCTTGTCGCAAAATTGGTTTCTAGATTGGTGTCCCCAGCATTGAAACGCAGGAAATATTTTCTTCCCGTGCTTCTGTCCACTGTTTCTCGGCTTCAAGTGCACAAAATTGTCTTCTAGATTGGTGTCCCCAGCAGTGAAACGCCAGAAATATTTTCGTCCAGTGCTTCTGCCAACTGCTTCCTCGCCTCCAAGTACACAAAATTATCTTCTAGATTGGTGTCCCCAGCACTGAAACGCCAGAAATATTTTCGTCCTGTGCTTCTGTCAACTGTTTCCTCGCCTTCAAGTGCACAAAATTGTCTTTTGGATGGTTGTCTCCAGCATTGAAACGCCGGAAATACTTTCGTGTCGCGCTTTTGTCCACTGATTCTTCGCCTTCGAGTTTATTGAACTAGTTTCTTCGCTACTTTATTGAACTAGCGTCCTTGTCGCAAAATTGGTTTCTAGATTGGTGTCCCCAGCATTGAAACGCAGGAAATATTTTCTTCCCGTGCTTCTGTCCACTGTTTCTCGGCTTCAAGTGCACAAAATTGTCTTCTAGATTGGTGTCCCCAGCAGTGAAACGCCAGAAATATTTTCGTCCAGTGCTTCTGCCAACTGCTTCCTCGCCTCCAAGTACACAAAATTATCTTCTAGATTGGTGTCCCCAGCACTGAAACGCCAGAAATATTTTCGTCCTGTGCTTCTGTCAACTGTTTCCTCGCCTTCAAGTGCACAAAATTGTCTTTTGGATGGTTGTCTCCAGCATTGAAACGCCGGAAATACTTTCGTGTCGCGCTTTTGTCCACTGATTCTTCGCCTTCGAGTTTATTGAACTAGTTTCTTCGCTACTTTATTGAACTAGCGTCCTTGTCGCAAAATTGGTTTCTAGATTGGTGTCCCCAGCATTGAAACGCAGGAAATATTTTCTTCCCGTGCTTCTGTCCACTGTTTCTCGGCTTCAAGTGCACAAAATTGTCTTCTAGATTGGTGTCCCCAGCAGTGAAACGCCAGAAATAGTTTCGTCAGTGCTTCTGCCAACTGTTTCCTTGCCTCCAAGTACACAAAATTATCTTCTAGATTGGTGACCCCAGCACTGAAACGCCAGAAATATTTTCGTCCCGTGCTTCTGTCAACTGTTTCCTCGCCTTCAAGTGCACAAAATTGTCTTTTGGATGGTTGTCTCCAGCATTGAAACGCCAGAAATACTTTCGTGTCGCGCTTTTGTCCACTGATTCTTCACCTTCGAGTTTATTGAACTAGTTTCTTCGCTACTTTATTGAACTAGCGTCCTTGTCGCAAAATTGGTTTCTAGATTGGTGTCCCCAGCATTGAAACGCAGGAAATATTTTCTTCCCGTGCTTCTGTCCACTGTTTCTCGGCTTCAAGTGCACAAAATTGTCTTCTAGATTGGTGTCCGCAGCAGTGAAACGCCAGAAATATTTTCGTCCAGTGCTTCTGCCAACTGTTTCCTCGCCTTCAAGTGCACAAAATTGTCTTTTGGATGGGTGTCCTCACCATTAAAACGCCAGAAATACTTTCGTGCCGCGCTTTTGTCCACTGATTCTTCGCCTTCGAGTTTATTGAACTAGTTTCTTCGCTACTTTATTGAACTAGCGTCCTTGTCGCAAAATTGGTTTCTAGATTGGTGTCCCCAGCATTGAAACGCAGGAAATATTTTCTTCCCGTGCTTCTGTCCACTGTTTCTCGGCTTCAAGTGCACAAAATTGTCTTCTAGATTGGTGTCCCCAGCAGTGAAACGCCAGAAATAGTTTCGTCCAGTGCTTCTGCCAACTGTTTCCTCGCCTTCAAGTGCACAAAATTGTCTTTTGGATGGGTGTCCTCACCATTAAAACTCCAGAAATACTTTCGTGCCGCGCTTTTCTCCACTGATTCTTCGCCTTCGAGTTTATTGAACTAGTTTCTTCGCTACTTTATTGAACTAGCGTCCTTGTCGCAAAATTGGTTTCTAGATTGGTGTCCCCAGCATTGAAACGCAGGAAATATTTTCTTCCCGTGCTTCTGTCCACTGTTTCTCGGCTTCAAGTGCACAAAATTGTCTTCTAGATTGGTGTCCCCAGCAGTGAAACGCCAGAAATATTTTCGTCCAGTGCTTCTGCCAACTGCTTCCTCGCCTCCAAGTACACAAAATTATCTTCTAGATTGGTGTCCCCAGCACTGAAACGCCAGAAATATTTTCGTCCTGTGCTTCTGTCAACTGTTTCCTCGCCTTCAAGTGCACAAAATTGTCTTTTGGATGGTTGTCTCCAGCATTGAAACGCCGGAAATACTTTCGTGTCGCGCTTTTGTCCACTGATTCTTCGCCTTCGAGTTTATTGAACTAGTTTCTTCGCTACTTTATTGAACTAGCGTCCTTGTCGCAAAATTGGTTTCTAGATTGGTGTCCCCAGCATTGAAACGCAGGAAATATTTTCTTCCCGTGCTTCTGTCCACTGTTTCTCGGCTTCAAGTGCACAAAATTGTCTTCTAGATTGGTGTCCCCAGCAGTGAAACGCCAGAAATATTTTCGTCCAGTGCTTCTGCCAACTGCTTCCTCGCCTCCAAGTACACAAAATTATCTTCTAGATTGGTGTCCCCAGCACTGAAACGCCAGAAATATTTTCGTCCTGTGCTTCTGTCAACTGTTTCCTCGCCTTCAAGTGCACAAAATTGTCTTTTGGATGGTTGTCTCCAGCATTGAAACGCCGGAAATACTTTCGTGTCGCGCTTTTGTCCACTGATTCTTCGCCTTCGAGTTTATTGAACTAGTTTCTTCGCTACTTTATTGAACTAGCGTCCTTGTCGCAAAATTGGTTTCTAGATTGGTGTCCCCAGCATTGAAACGCAGGAAATATTTTCTTCCCGTGCTTCTGTCCACTGTTTCTCGGCTTCAAGTGCACAAAATTGTCTTCTAGATTGGTGTCCCCAGCAGTGAAACGCCAGAAATAGTTTCGTCCAGTGCTTCTGCCAACTGTTTCCTTGCCTCCAAGTACACAAAATTATCTTCTAGATTGGTGACCCCAGCACTGAAACGCCAGAAATATTTTCGTCCCGTGCTTCTGTCAACTGTTTCCTCGCCTTCAAGTGCACAAAATTGTCTTTTGGATGGTTGTCTCCAGCATTGAAACGCCAGAAATACTTTCGTGTCGCGCTTTTGTCCACTGATTCTTCACCTTCGAGTTTATTGAACTAGTTTCTTCGCTACTTTATTGAACTAGCGTCCTTGTCGCAAAATTGGTTTCTAGATTGGTGTCCCCAGCATTGAAACGCAGGAAATATTTTCTTCCCGTGCTTCTGTCCACTGTTTCTCGGCTTCAAGTGCACAAAATTGTCTTCTAGATTGGTGTCCGCAGCAGTGAAACGCCAGAAATATTTTCGTCCAGTGCTTCTGCCAACTGTTTCCTCGCCTTCAAGTGCACAAAATTGTCTTTTGGATGGGTGTCCTCACCATTAAAACGCCAGAAATACTTTCGTGCCGCGCTTTTCTCCACTGATTCTTCGCCTTCGAGTTTATTGAACTAGTTTCTTCGCTACTTTATTGAACTAGCGTCCTTGTCGCAAAATTGGTTTCTAGATTGGTGTCCCCAGCATTGAAACGCAGGAAATATTTTCTTCCCGTGCTTCTGTCCACTGTTTCTCGGCTTCAAGTGCACAAAATTGTCTTCTAGATTGGTGTCCGCAGCAGTGAAACGCCAGAAATATTTTCGTCCAGTGCTTCTGCCAACTGTTTCCTCGCCTTCAAGTGCACAAAATTGTCTTTTGGATGGGTGTCCTCACCATTAAAACGCCAGAAATACTTTCGTGCCGCGCTTTTCTCCACTGATTCTTCGCCTTCGAGTTTATTGAACTAGTTTCTTCGCTACTTTATTGAACTAGCGTCCTTGTCGCAAAATTGGTTTCTAGATTGGTGTCCCCAGCATTGAAACGCAGGAAATATTTTCTTCCCGTGCTTCTATCCACTGTTTCTCGGCTTCAAGTGCACAAAATTGTCTTCTAGATTGGTGTCCCCAGCAGTGAAACGCCAGAAATATTTTCGTCCAGTGCTTCTGCCAACTGTTTCCTCGCCTCCAAGTACACAAAATTATCTTCTAGATTGGTGTCCCCAGCACTGAAACGCCAGAAATATTTTCGTGTCGCGCTTTTGTCCACTGATTCTTCGCCTTCGAGTTTATTGAACTAGTTTCTTCGCTACTTTATTGAACTAGCGTCCTTGTCGCAAAATTGGTTTCTAGATTGGTGTCCCCAGCATTGAAACGCAGGAAATATTTTCTTCCCGTGCTTCTGTCCACTGTTTCTCGGCTTCAAGTGCACAAAATTGTCTTCTAGATTGGTGTCCGCAGCAGTGAAACGCCAGAAATATTTTCGTCCAGTGCTTCTGCCAACTGTTTCCCCGCCTCCAAGTACACAAAATTATCTTCTAGATTGGTGACCCCAGCTCTGAAACGCCAGAAATATTTTCGTCCCGTGCTTCTGTCAACTGTTTCCTCGCCTTCAAGTGCACAAAATTGTCTTCTAGATTGGTGTCCCCAGCATTGAAACACAGGAAATATTTTCTTCCCGTGCTTCTGTCCACTGTTTCCTCGCCTTTAACTGCATAAAAATTCTCTCTTTGCTATTGCCACATTAAACCCCTTTTTTTTTTCAATAATGGCGTAGAAGCACTCGGATAGCATGTTTATTGAACTAGCGCCTTTGGAGTCAGAAATTTCTGAATCAGTGTTTAGACCTGTATAAGATATTCATGGTTTCGTCTGACAGATCCTTCTGTAGTGACTGGAGTGAGAAAACCTGTAGGTATTAAGTCCTACAGCGAAACAACATTTTTTTGCCGGTGACAGGTGTGACGTGCCGCACCGCAGGGCATACATGAGATAAAGGCAGATAGCAGTGAGAGAACATGCCAGTGTAGTATAGTGCATAGCACTCGGAGCTCCGAGAGTCGTGGGTTCGAATCCCGTCCGTGGCATAAAAATGATGGAGAAATTTACTTCGTCATATTGGCGCCCGAACTTCCAGGATGGCCTGGCTGTTAGGTTTTTCGCAATGGTGTGATGTTCTTTCCCCGCGGTGAGACAGGAAAAAATTAGAATCCCTTCTTCAGTGCTTCAAAAAAATAAATCAGTGTGATGTTACTTTCCACACACCAAATTGTCTGGGATTTCTCAAATGCACGTTATTCATGGGATGACTCCCTACAGCGACACGCGGTCCCGCCTGACCCGTGGGTCATGCCCCCGGCCCTCTTTTGGGGGGGGGGGAGATTTAACGTGCCTGCCCGCAGGACGCCGATGAGATAAAGGCAGATAGCAGTGAGAGCACATGCCAGTGTAGTACAGTGGGTTCGATCCTTCCCCTGGCATAAAAATAATGGAGAAATTTACTTCGTCATACGGGTCAGAACGATATGGTTTTGGTGCACCGTCACAGGCAAAAAGTTGTTTCTTTATAGGCCCGTAAATGTAGTTGGAAACGCAGAAGTATCCAAGCAAGTGTGAACAATGTGTGCTGCCTTGCCCTTGCCACATGCTGTCCAGCGTGATGAAAAACACCTTTTTGATTCATTACAATGGGATGCTTAGACTTCAAGGTCTCTTTACTCTCTCGAGTTGCTAAGAATACACTCCTAGTGATTGTTTGGTTAGGTGCCAACAGCTCATCATGTGTTGTTTCGCTGCAATCCCACCAAATGTAGATGATGACCTTAGCGTGACCTTCTTCAGGTTCTGTAATGTTCTTAGGTATAAAAGGGTGTCTGTCAAGATGTGTGCAAAGTCAATTCAACCTAAAAAGGATTCATTGAAGCTTGTTCTTCTAATTAATTTACTTTAGGTAAAAAACTCTGGATAGCTGACCGCTCATAGAAGAGTTATTTCAAAACCTTCAAGGAATAACAACTTACTTTAACAGCACTAGACTTCTTCATCAAAGTTCGACTGATGGCACACGGTATTACTAATCACAAGGTGTTCCAATTGTATGAATTTCTCAGAAGAAAACATTAAAACTAATTCATATAACTCTTAGCCGAGAAGATGGGACATACAAATACGAACATTTATTAATCTACCCTCGTTTAACATTGCTTGCTGCACACTTTAGGTCCTGCGTTCTTTGCTTGTCAGACATGTACACGTCATTTACTCTTGACACTTAACATTCAGTGAGGAAGGAAATAAGGTAAACAATGGCAATTTCGTGATAATTTCAGAAATTTCCATTTTGCACACAAATACTTATCGCCCGTGTTTATCAAATCCCAGTACCCTATACGCAACACATTTGTACATAATATCAGTAACTTGGAGTACAGTAGGACTGTATGTTTGTGTTTCACAATAAATCTTTTTTCATAATGTTTACCAGTGGTTGTTCTATGATAACCTTGGCAACTTCGTCATAACACCTTGCTAAGTTCATGATAGTGAACAAGTTGTCCATTTATGCGCTCAACATAGTGTGAATGTAAAGAAATATAGAAATAATAGCATACATAGACAAAGTCATCACTCTTTCCACGTTCTTTTTAATTAACACACAGCAGCAACCGAAAAATTGTATTTCGACACCGCTGGGATCGAACCCCTGATCTCTCGATAACTAGCCGAGTGCGTTCGCCTTACGCATCCGTGCCAACAATCCACGGCGCTAAGTGTTTTTATCTGTCAGCATCTGACTTCACAAATCTGTAGGGATGGGCTCAGCAACTGAGACGTCTCCGTCTGGTAGAGCTTAACGGCACAAGCTATTTAATTATAGCTAACAAATCCAAAGGGCGATAGAAATGGTGAAAATCTTCCAAACACGTGGAGACAATGCAAATAGACAAAGTCATCGCTCTTTCCACGTTTTTTTTAATTAAAGCAATGACTTCGTCTATTTACATTGCCTACACGTATTTGGAAGATTTTCACAGCAGTGTACATGATATATTGCACAGTTTACTCTAGTCAAAGATGAAAGAAATGCATATTTTTTATAAATAAAGTGCTCTCTTTTTTTAAATTAAAGTGCCACTTGCGCATTTTAATTTCAGACATTATCAGCAGCTTTTTCAGGCGTCGCCCTAGAACTCATATTCATTTTCATCGTAAGAGTTTTGGCACTTCATGTAGTACCATATCATGCAAAAGCTACATTGAGCCCACTGAGCTCCACTATTTTTTAACATCCTCATTATACACTATCTACCAACAAGTAATTGGACACCTGTGATAGCAAAGGAAAACGAAGTTTATTCACCTTAAATAGTTGGTGGAGCCTCCACGAGAGGCGATTACAGCTGCGACCCTTCGGGGCATACTCTCAACCGGGCGTTGTACGACGGCTATCGGTATTTTCTTCCACTCGGCGTGGAGAAGACAGGTCAGTTCCTTCACCGATTTCGGACGGTGGGGGCATCCCTTAAGTCGACGCTCCAACTCGTCCCAGAGGTGCTCGATAGGGTTAAAGTCCTGACTCTGCAAAGACCCGTCCATTCGATTAACCCCATTGTCACCATACCAAGCCATGGTGGACCTCGCAACATGACAGGTTGACAGGTGGCATTGTCATCCTGAAAGTAACATGGGTCCACATCGTAAAACTGCCACAACGTAGGAAGCGCATGGTCATCCAAAATGGTGCAGTAGGTCTCGGGGTTGAGTCTACTAGGAATTCCGACCAAGGGTCCCCTGCCATACCAGGAAAAACACCCCCATAACATAATTCCATCGTCGCCGAACTTCACAGTTGGCACAATACATTCCGGCAGGACGCGTTCTCCAGGCAGACGCCAAACCCAGACCCTGCCATACGAACGGTAGAGGGTGAACCTTGATTCGTCGCTCCAGAGAACCTGTTTCCACTGTTCAGCGGTCAACTGTCGACGTTCTTTGCACCACGTTAACCGAGCAGCGCTATTGGACTTGGTGATCAAAGGCTTGCGGGCGGCAGCACGTCCATGATGACGAAGCAGAT
Source organism: Macrothele yani (assembly GCA_039090855.1). Classification (NCBI taxonomy): domain Eukaryota; kingdom Metazoa; phylum Arthropoda; class Arachnida; order Araneae; family Macrothelidae; genus Macrothele; species Macrothele yani. The sequence goes on from CM077001.1 coordinate 43,924,226, forward strand.
GGGCTTCCTTACGGATGGTATTCATCGAAAGAACACTCCCGGATGCCTGTTGAAACTCTTCGCGGATGTTGCCCATCGATTTGGTGCGGTTCTTCCGAATTTCTCTTGCCAGCACCCGTCGGTCTCTAACTCCCAGCTTTGTGGGTCTGCCGGGTCGGGGCACATTCCGATAGTCACCTCTCATCCTTCACTTGCCAATCACGTAAGCCACTGTCGATTTTGTGTACTTCAACTCGCTGGATATGTCACGTATGGATCGGCCATTTCTGTGATACCAGACGATTATACCTTTCTCGAAATCAGAGAGCTCCGAACTGCGTGGCATCTTGCATGCGACTGGTTGCGTTGTTGTTTCCCACACGATATTTAACGGCGGCGGCCGTGACGTGCATCAGGACCGCAGATATCGTCGATTGCAGGAGTGTCCAATTACTTCTTGGTAGATAGTGTAGTTATGTCCACAAAATTCGCCATCCTAGTTATCGTCTTCTCTTTGCATGCGGGCCTATTGATAAAAACGGTACATATGAGCTATATCTTGTCACATATCAATCACATCAACTGTTACGTATCAAGTAGTTACCATCTGTTGGTGATAAATTCGTGCTACCTTGGTTATTTCGTGACAGGCTAAAATTAATTAAAAACTATAAATAAAGAGTCTGTTTGAACCCCATCTATCATGATTACGATTCAGAAATCAGATATTATAATTGAAATTATGGGAAAATGTTATGTGTTAAATCCACGCTATAGAATCCGAATCCTGATAAATGACTTGCAACTGCAGTTTTAAATCTTTCCACGTTTATAAGTGAGTCACGGAAAAATTCTGATCGGTCGCCACCGGGAATCGAACCCAGGGTCTTCCAGTTACGCGCCGGACATGCTACCACAGCCACGTGGTTTGGCAGTTAGACGTATCTGAGTTTGAAGAATTCGAGGCCGCTTTGGTGCAGTGGAAGCATATCCGGCGCGTAATTGGGAGACCCTGGGTTCGATTCCCGGTGGCGGCCGATGAGAATTTTTCCCGTGACTCACTTATAAACGTGGAAAGAGCTATGACTTCTGTTTGATGAAATAAACTGATTTAGTAATGTGTGGTTGTTTTAAAATTATATAATATTAATTGCATCAATATCTGTCAAAATATTATCAAATGTAGCAGATAGGGGGATTAAGATCCTGAATTTTAACGAACCGGTTGAATTAGCATATTAGGTGGCTATGCCGTATCTGCAAAATTATAGCGAATAGGGCAAAACTGATGCCATTTTTTGGAATCAGCGCCCCAAATATAGGTAAGAATAGGTCTAACTTTTAAGGTAACAAAATTTGCGTTGGGTAGTGTAATTATCCTGTAGAACTTCTTTTGTGTGCACATCTGTGCAGAAAAGATAGGGAAAACGTTGGAAATTTCCCGTAGAAAAAGCGGAAATTTGTAGTAGAAAGTATTAATCAAATTTCCCATCGCATATTGGAGAACTGTGTACATACGTATAGTATAGGAAAGTATGAAATGCGAAGAAATGAAAAATATATCATCCTCTGCAGTATCTATTCACTACTGAACAAAGATCTTTCCAAAAAAATTGCCATGAGGGTATTTTTTTATTCATGATGACCAATTAAGTGAGCTCTATGGTTTCGTGCCGCATGTAACACAAGTGGCCAAATTGATATAAAGAACGAGAAAGAAATTTTCTTATCGATATGATATGCTGTCTAACTTCAATTATCCAACTTTGTTATGTAGCTTTTAGGTCTTCTAGCTTCCAATTAAATTTATTTATTGAGATTGTGACAAAAGTGGTTAGATAACAAGAAGACACAGTGGAAATTTGCATATGGTATTTGCATATTGACATGAGATTGGGCGACTGGAGTAATTAATCAACCGGGGGGGACGGGCTTAAAGTGGGTGATTATATTATGGTAATAATTTGATTAAGGATTTGGCCAATTACGTGTTTAATTAGGGAATTATTATGCTTCATTGAGGAGGACAGTTCATAGGCCCTTGAAAAAGTAGAACAATACGAGTTTGTGAGAGGCCCATCCACACCAAGGATGGGGACCACACGCAGCATGCGTCCATGGCATTGAAAGTCTAATAAATGCACTGACGGAAAAAAATCCCAACACCAAGAAGCGGTTGTGTTTGATAAACGACAGTTGGTAGGCTGTGAGAGTGCATCTGTAAGATGACGTCTATGGAAATTTCGCGCTCGGCGCATACGTGTGGCGCTAGTAGCGCCCCTCGGAACATGCAAAGCAGGTTTGCTGTAAATACGCGCTGTAACGTTCGTGAGCGTTAGTTATCGTTGAGATTCGACGTAGGGTGTTGATGTTAGTCAAGAATGCCTTTAAGAAGACGAAGAAGTCAATATCAACAGCTCACGGAGTGAGGACGAGGTCGTGTAATAGGGCTACAAGAAGGTGGATTTTCGTTCCGCAATATTGCAGAACGACTTGGCAGGAATGTAGCCACTGTGCATGATTGTTGGCAGCGGTTGTCAAGGGAAGGTACTGCCTCAAGAAGACCGGGTTCATGCCGGCCACGTGGCTATACTGAGAGGGAAGATCGCCATGTACGGCGTATGGCCGTGGCGCATCGTACCGCGTCTGCGGCAGCAATTCGAGCAGCAGTTGCCACCACAGTGACACAACGAACTGTTACAAATCGGTTACTTGAAGTACAGCTCCGAGCCAGACGCCCTGTAGCGTGCATTCCAGATACTCCAAACCACTGCCGTTGCGACGTCAGTGGTGTCAAGCTAGAGCTCATTGGAGGACGGAGTGGAGATCTGTTGTGTTTTCTGATGAAAGCCGGTTCTGCCTGGGTGCGAGTGATGACCGTGTGTTGGTTAGAAGGAGGCCAGGTGAGCGCCTGCAACCAACCTGTCTGCGGCTGAGACACACTGGATCTACACCTGGAGTTATGGTCTGGGGAGCGATTTCCTATGACAGCAGGAGCACTCTCGTGGTTATCCCACGCACCCTGACGGCACAGTTGTACGTCGGTCTGGTGATTCAACCTGTTGGGCTGTCATTCATGAACAGCATTCCAGGGGTGTTTTCCAACAGGATACCGCTAGCCCGAATGCCGCTGTTGTAACCCAACATGCTCTACAGAGTGTCGACATGTTGCCGTGGCCTGCTAGGTCACCAGATCTTTCACCAATCAAGCGCGTATGGGACATTATTGGACGACAACTCCAGCGTCAACCCCAACCAGCATTAACCGTCCCTGCATTGACCGACCAAGTGCAACAGGCATGGAACTCCATCCCACAAACTGACATCCAGCACCTGTACGACACAATGCATAAACGTTTGCATGCTTGCATTCAACATTCTGGCAGTTACACCGGTTATTAATGGGTCTGGTACGATTCGTCCAACGACGATTGGTCCAATGCCGATTCGTCCAATGCCGATTGGTCCAATGCCGATTGGTCCAATGCCGATTCGTCCAATGGACGATTGGTCCAATTCCTTCCTATCTGTCCGAAGTGCTACTCGTGCTATAAAAGTCTCATGTGTTCTGATTCTATCTCCGATGTTATACGAAAGTACCGGCAGTCCAAAGAATGTAAAATAATGTTACATTTCATGCGTAATATTGTGGTAACAGATTTCTTTTCTTTTTTTTTCTGGTGCACGTTTCTTTGTCATACTGTCCTTGCTGTCGTATGAAGTTACTGATGTACGAGTCGTTCTATCAACTTCAGTGTTTCTCTTTTGCATGAAATAATATAAAATACTAGTGTTCCGTTTCTGTTTGTAGAATGCAGTGGGGCTTTCCGCCAACTGCCCAATGGAAACAACTGGTCGGGGTTTGGACAGAGGCCTTTTCAACAGTTTTTATTCCAGCGATGTCATATTCATAACGTTTACATATTAAATCAAGTTAATAATATTGCGCTTTCACTTAAGCACAAAATATTAATTCATAGGCCTGCGGCCTAGGTGTCTTGCAAAGACCTCAGAAACGATACAATGAATGCCTTTTATAAAGTTTTATAAAATGTTTACAAATACCAATATCTAGGTTGTAACTTAAAATCTTCTAAAAATGCCCGTGGCCTAAGTGCCTGGTAGATAGCTGAGAAATGATTCGTTGAGTGCCTTTTATAAGTTTTTATAAGATGTTTACAAATTCCAAATATCTAGGTTGTGACTTAAAATCTTTTAAAAAGGCCCGCGGCCTAGGTGCCTTGTAAAGACCTGAGAAATGATACGATGAGTGCCTTTTATTAGGTTTTATGAAATGTTTACAAATACCAAATATCTAGGTTGTAACTTAAAATCTTCTAAAAAGGCCCGGGGCCTAGGTGCCTCGTAAAGACCTCAGGAATGATACGATGAGTGCCTTTTATAAGGTTTTATAGAATGTTTACAAATACCAAATATCTAGGTTGTAACTCAAAATCTCCTAAAAAGGCCGGGGGCCTAGGTTCTTCGTAAAGACCTGAGAAATGATAGGATGAGCGCTTTTTATTAGGTTTTATAACATATTTACACATACCAAATATCTAGGTTGTAAATTAAAATCTTCAAAAAATGCCCGCGGCCTAGGTGCTCCATTGAGTGCCTTTTACCAGATTTATGTAAAATGTTTACAATTACCAAATATACGGAAATTATCTTTCTAAAGGATATAAAGAGGAGAATAATTTAAATTATTATTCCTTTCTGGAAAATAAAGGTTCACCGTTGGTAAGATGATACCATTGGACGAATCGGCGTTGGACCAATCGTACCATTGGACGAATCGGCATTGGACCAATCGTCGTTGGACGAATCGTCCGGGACCGGTTATTAATGTACCAGCATTTCACATTTAAAATGGCTCTTCTCGCGCTTACAATAAGCTGTGATCTTGAAACCTTAATCGATTAAATATGTTACCTATACAAATGTATTGCCGCCATTTCATTCCTCTGCAACTATTTTTTCGTGGTGTTGGGATTTTTTTTTCCGTCAGTGTATATCTCTCTGGCGGGCATTAACGTCGAAAAGGCATTAGCTGGTGTCACAGCTTATGCTTCTTTGGGGTCGGAACAGCAAATTCGGCCTTTGAGTCCGCGGTAGACAAGCAAAGGGTGTCCTGTACAGAGAGATTTGACGAGGACCATAAGACTTCAATAATGCCTAGCAACAAACGCGAAGAAAAGTGTAATTAAAGTGGCTCCGAGAATCACAGAAAGCGGGGTTATGAAGGAAATAGGTATAAACATAGGGTTATAAAATAGAAGAGATTTTATGGTTGGTTTTTATCACAAATTTTGTGGAAATAAAAGATAATCGAGATGAATAAGAGGCGGTAATTTTGAAAGCAGTTGAATTTCAATTCTTCCAGCAGAAGTAAGACGGAATGTGTGGGGCTTTTTTGCTCCCGAAATGAAAAGTGAAAGTCTTTACCTATCCTGTGTCAGTCTATCGGAGTACGATTTGATGTGATAGAAACAGCCGCGGAGGCTGATAATCTGTGTAGCAGCTGTGAGTCTACAAAGAGGAGAGTTCCAAAAAGAGAATTTTAAAGCAAGAAATAACGTTCGGCTATTGCAAGACCGAGTCAGCTAGCGTCGTAGTGCCGAGACGGATGAAAACGTAACCCTAGATGTTTACCTAACAACGCATGATGCCATAGCAGAGTCAAGCAAAGAAGACGTGTCCCCCAACCAAAGACGTACAGAGGTTGCTCACGTGTCGCCACGAAGCTGCTTTAAGTGCGACGGAGGAGAGAGAGAGAGAAAGAGAGATATACAGCGACGGAGGAGAGAGAGAAAGAGAGATATACAGCGACGGAGGAGAGAGAGAGAGAAAGAGAGATATACAGCGACGGAGGAGAGAGAGAAAGAGAGATATACAGCGACGGAGGAGAGTGAGAGAGAGAGAGAGAGACCAAGAATAACGGAGAAGAGTGTTTGTGTGCGTGCTTGTGTGCGTATATTTCATCTCCATGAAACAGGGCCACCCAAGCGCCGGCCCAAGTGTACAATGTGTTAGCAAAGAATTATCATGGGGTCGGGTGATCGTTTATAAGTAATTTTACTATTATTATTCCGTTTGCTTTTGGAAGGGACTCATAGCGAACTCTAGAAGAAATGAACTGTTATTTGGCCAAAGACTACCTGATAACGCAGAACTTCAATCAGTCAAAGTATGCTGAACTGTGGAGAACGTACCTCTTGAACTGAAAAAAGGGAATAAGGACCTGACAGAAAAGGGAAATCCCCCCGCACTTATAAAGGGTATTGATTAACCTACTGGCCGACAGGTCTCACTATAAATTCACTGCTGGCCACCCAAACTGCAACACCAAGAAGGACACGAGATAGCAAAGCCAGATTTACTGGACACATAACAACAGATACAAAGATGAAACGATTGAGCTTACAGGACCGTGAGACTTGCGGAACACGCAGACATCAATAGTTCGTGTGGCCCCCATGGCTGGCAATAACGGCCGCTACACGCCGTGGCATCGAACGAAAGAGGCTTTGGATGTGGGCTTGGAGTATGTCGGTCCACGCTGCTTCCACACGTTGCCACAGTTCATCAGGCGTAGCCGCGGGTGGTGTTTGCCGGGCCACTCGGTTGCCAATCAGCGACCAGACGTAATCGATGGGCGACATATCGGGAGAACAGCCTGGCCACGGCAGCAGTGACACCTGGTGTGCCTTGAAGAATTGTTGCACGCTACGTGTCACGTGCGGGCGTGCATTTTCCTGTTGAAACGTGGCCACTGGCAGGTCCTGCAAGTAAGCAAGGACTACAAGCTCCAAAACGTCGGAGATGCAGCGATGGCTGTTGAGTGTACCGGCGATGCGTACCAAAGGGATGCGGGTGTCATATCCAATTGCGCCCTAAACCATAACGCCAGACGACGGATTGGTATGGCGATGCATAATGCAGGCGTCATACAGTCTCTCGCCGCGGTGCCGCCACACACCGATCCGACCTTCGTGGTGTTGCAGGCAGAAGCGGGATTCGTCGGATAAGACAATGTCGTGCCATTCCGTAGTCCAGGTGCGGCGTTCAACGGCCCACTGCCTCCGCACTCGCCGGTAGTGTAACGTCAATGGTAACCGGAGCAATGGGCGCCGTGCGACCAGTCCCCGATCCTACAGACGACGTCGAACGGTACGTGATGACACACGTTGTTGCGCAACACACCCAAATTCCTGCGCTGACGTTCGTGATGTGGCGGTGCGAGCCGTCAATGCCTGCCGCACAACATGCCGGTCCTCTCGTTCGGTATGCCGCTGCTGCGGCAATCGCTCACGTCAGTCCGTCCGTCCCTGCTGCACCCACCGAATCCATACTTGCCTCACTGTGGCTGGATGTCGTCCCACACGGACGCCGATGTCGCGGTAAGCCACTATTCGTCCTCTGTAGAACTCCGAAACGTGCTGGAATGACTGCCGTATTCTGCGACGAGACATCAGGAAGCTTCCCACGCACAGATCCGGCAGCACAACACACCTCCACTACTTACACCCCGCCTTCTGTGCACCCTTCTTATAGTGCTTCTCGGTGGCGTGCCGGGCACACATGATTTGCATATGCCCTGCAATGCTAATCGCTTTTATGTCCTCTTGCGGGCGACTCATGCTGCGAATTTCAAGCCAATCGGATGCTTCCTTCTTGGTGTTGCATTTTGGGAGGCCAGCAATGTAAATGTGCATATGTGTGTATAAACTGGCTCCCTCATCATTCGGCTCTGGTACTACATTCTTGCATTTTTAACTCATTAGCACATGTTTATGCTTCATATAACAGCTCCTGAATATAAAAATACTCTCGCTGAATAACTTGGAATGACCGCTCGGAAACGCAGCACTGGTAGCGAGCTGTGGAATTTTTCATCTCGCTCGGCATAACGTATCAATTCTTATTGCGCCCTGGGAAATTGACGCATCGATATATTACTTGTAGTTAGAATTTCTATAGAGACAAAGAGTTATACATATATTTATAATTTTTTTACCAATGGAGTTCGTGGTTTTACGAATAGTGGTGATGCTCATTCTTCCACTAGAACGAATCTTGTCCGTAATACAACCTCCTACGAAAGCGGTGACAAATAGAGCAAGATAAGGCAAAGCCGATGCTAGTCCATTCTATATACAATAAAAAGCAAACACAATTATTAGAATTATGATTTCAACAAGAGTGTTCTGAACAAAAACTAAAAGTTCAACTGAAAATGCAAACTTACTGTATAAAGCTTTTTTATGGTTTCATCGAGAATTTTTCTGTTCGGTCTCCAGGTAAACTTTGATGCACTCACGAAATGTCATGTGCCCTTGAACTTCAGAAGAAAGCATTTAATTATTGGAAACAAACGTTGATTACATGTTTTCATTTCAAAGTCCTCATACCTAACGATTGTTCCTTTAAAATATAAGACGTGTTAATAAAATTCGGTGAATGTTGTCGTAACGAGTAAATGAAAACATTGTGAAAGGTGTGGTAACTTGCACTACACAGTGCGAACATGGTCGTAATCATAAGCAAGTGATGAGAAAGTGGGTATCACAGTGTCGCGACAACTGGTGTTGGTGGACAAAAAATGAAGCAAAGAAGCAATATCGAATTTTACTTCAAATTGGGCCATGGCTGGGTTAAATCATCCATCGCATTCTCCTGATCTGGCACCGATTGACTTCTTTTTGTTTTCCCAACTGCCACTGGCGCTGAAAAGGAAGATTTGCGGATATTTCGGCCATTCAAGCCAACGTGACGACTCAGCTGAAAACGACAACGGAGGACTTTTCCCGTAGCTTCCAGTAGTTATACGAATTATGCCAAAAATATACTATATCTGAGGAATGATTGTTTTGTACACCAGTAAAGTAAGATTTCTTAAAAATTACCTGTTACCCATTTTTGCAGGGCATTCACTGAATTTTATTAATGCGCCTTGTTACAATCGCTGATGCCCGGTGGTCTTAGAACTTTTAATACGTCAGATGCGCAGTGAGTTTCAAATAAGTTTCGTTTCAGAATATGATGTAATAATGCACAGGTAGCAGGTAAGAAACTACAAGGTAACAACAAGACATCAGGTGCTGATCTTCAGCAAGTTAGTCATCTGCGCCAGTCATCTGCGGCAGTTATTAATGGCAAGTAATGTTATTTAAGTGATGGAAACAAATGCTATGTGTTCTGCGGACGCAACCGCATAAATCCGCACTTTACCATGAAAGCAAGAGCTGGAAAACTTTGTGTTTATGTTTCTTGAGAAGACTTGACGTCGTCACATCTACAAAGCATGTCATTAAAGATCGGTACATGCCCGGTGAAAATCAGCAATAGGTAATACAGTATTTAAGAAACCTTACTTTACTGCCTTCAAAATAATACCCCTGGATAGAATGCACTTTTGACATCGTTCATACAATTGCTTGTAGCTATGAGAAAAGATCTTCATTGTTATCGTCTGAAGATGGGTTGTCATGTTCCCTTAAATGTCAAAAAGGTCACAAATCTTTACTCTCACATCTTTGAAACTGTACGCCAATCACTCCTCCGACGCTGCCACGTATGTATTACTGTTGGTGGACGCAGTTTTGAGCAATTATTGTAAACATTGCTGTAAAGAAGCACTTGTCAACGATGCTGCAAGTACACAATTTATGTTTCTTTTCATGTCTATTTCTTGTGTTTGTGCCTCAACGCGTCACTTGCGCCTATACATTCCTATACAAAAAATATTTGTTGCAGTGTGCTCTACCACCCCTTAAAGTTTGTCCCATGAGTTATGAATCACCCTATATATTTACAGCAATGCCAAAACCAGCAGTAATGATGATTCACCTAAATTTATTCCACTACCATGGAAACCTCTATTTGGGCATTCTGAGGGTCAGGTGAAGTACTATTCACCTACCCAAACATGGCTTAGCTTATTATGAATTGTTGAACTATATCATATCGTCTCTGTGAAGATGCACACGACCCAACACTTACGTCACTAACATTCACCACTTGCCTATTTAAGGCATGTACTGTCTGTAATATGTTTTGGTATTCCTACCTGAAGATGAACCAGCTGCTGATTTGAAAGATCTCGTATAAATATTTTAACTAGGGTTTTTAATGAATTAAGGTTTTTAACTAGAATAGGTTTTATTAAGTGGAATAGTTATTCAACCTGCAGTGACGGCGATATTTATTCAATGGGGTGATTAGCACGACGTCTTTTACCTAGAGAGCAATCTAACTTTCCAAGTTACCAGGGGGGTTCAAACATCATTTCCGTTTTGTGACAGTTGAGGAAAACGTGTATAAATGTGAAAGTGTTATCTTCGAAATAAATTCTGTCGTGCTCGTTGGTCCCACACCAGGGTGATACCATGTCTTGAATACCCCGGCAAAAAAATTCCCTTGATATGGAGGCAAAGAAGCTTTGGGCTCCAAATTCAACATCGTGGAAGTTTTAGAAGTATTTCTTGTAGTAGATGTGCTATAAACTGGAATAAGTTGTAGTCCGGAGGCACAGAATCCGGACTATAGGCAGGATTCTGTGACACTAACTCAAATCCCTCCAGTTCCTGTATTTTTTCCTTAGTTGACCGGGCACAATGAGCAGGAGCATTATCTTGTTGGAAGATAACTCGTTTATGGTTCACCAAAACAGGGAACTTTCGGCTTAAAGCGGCATACATCTGTTCCATCTGGTCGCTGTACAGGTAGGTATTAATGCTTTGGCCATATGAACTAATGTCCAATAAATAGGGCCCTCCAAGTTCCACCATAAGCATTGCATAACTTTGTGCTCAATTTGTCCCCTCTTTGGGACTGGCTCTGATGGCTTTTTGGGATCTAACCACTGTTTTCTTATGTCCGGATTCCGGAAAAATATCAACTTTTTGTCACATATCACAATTCGCCGACGGAAACGGTCGCATTGGGGATCTTCCATCAATTGGCGAAACACATTCACACTTCGCTGAGCATGAGCAGCAGTTAGTTTGCGGGATATCTTCTTAGATATCTTTTGTGCTTTCTACCGAGCTTGTACAGTTTGCGAACAATTTTGGGCTAAGGTATTTCCAGCTTATTTGACTAGTGCTTGTTCACGGAATCGACTCTAAAGCTTGGCGTACAGCTTCAGAATTCACGGTCGAGAGTCTTTCAGCACATCCTTTGTCTTCAAGGCTGCAGTCCCCATTTCTAAATTGCTCAAAATCAAAATCTTGTCGTACTTTCAGACACTGCTCCTTCACGTTTCGCAACACAAATTTCCCTCGCTGCAGCTGCAACGGTCAACTTTTTGTTAAATACAACCTGCAACAGCACTCGTGTCGTGTACTTCTCATACATACCATTTGACAACAGAAACTTTTCCAATAAATCACGGCAACGTGTGCTCCTATTTATACCAACTTGACGATACCGGTTTTCCGGTCATGCGTTGTTCTTATCGGAATAACGAATGCGCACCGAGTAATTGCCTCACATTAGACACTCTTCAAAACGGCAATGACTTTTGAATCGCCCTAATAGAAATGGTATATCAAACATGCTTTGATAGAGGATTCCAGAACGATATGTGAAGAAATCTGTTTTGGCTGAAACTATTACTCCTTGATCAAAAATTAAAATTCTTATTAGACCACATCATACACATACTAGTCTTCATAAATTAAGGAAACAAAAACAGAAAATTCGCGATAACTCAAAAACATATATGATGAAATATCATTAAATTTGGTGAAAATCTGTAACATACAGTGCGTTAAAGAAAGATTCTAAAACATTTCATCAGAAACACTTCATCATGACAAAAATGACCACATACAAAACCAGGTGAAAAATAAGGTATCAAAATTAATTACCACCGGTATGGCTCAGCTGGTTAAGTCGATATGCACTGTGTGGGAAGTGGACGTTTCTGACGGGTGGTCGATTCCGGTCCTGCAAGCCATGTAGTCTGCGGTTTTTCCGGGGTTTTCAGCAGACTCCCCGTGTTGGGGACGCGAATGAGTGTAGGTGGTTCCCTCTTGAAGTCGTCTCCGGACGCGTTTTGTCCCTGGATCCCCTTTCCCAGGATGTCTGGGTTTACCAGATGAGTGTCGATGCGCTGGTAGTAAAACGATGTAAGATGAATGAAATCTGATGCCCCATGGCAACCGGCACCTACGGGGATATTAATTACCCTTGGTTGTTGTTGACGATGATAATGATGAATTAGCTACAGTGCTTCAACAGGGAGTATGCTCACCCCTCGTAGCAATGCAGGCCTTGCAGCTATGTCTCACGCTGTGATGATGGTGGCCAACAGCTCAGTAGGTAGCAACGAACATTGTTCGTGTAAATCCTGTCTAAGCCTCTCCACATCTTTCGGAGGGAGTTGAGGACAGCGATATGTCTCCCTAGAGCATTCCAGACATGGTCGATAGAATCACAGCCGGGAGAGTTGGCTGGCCAATCCATACGGAAATGGTCTCTTCTTGAAGATAATATTCTACCAGCCTCGCTCGGTGGGGACGATCATTATCGTTTTGTAGAAGAATTAAAATGCCTTGTCATCTACATGAGAACAAACATAAGGTCCAGAATACCATCCTTATAGCGTCGAGCATTTATGGTTCCTCCTGGAAACACATAGATGATGTGTGTCCACCTAACGAGATGCCATTCCAAACTAACACGTTACCACTACGTAAGTGACCCTGTCACTAGTCATAAAGAGATGATAGCGTGTATCTTGTTCGTTCCGTATCGGAGGACGCCTGGAATCGCTCTGGGAAGCACATCTGGACTCATCTGTGAAGAGTACTGACCTCCATCGGTTTTCAGTTCAATTGACGAAAGGTCTTGCTCAATTCAACCGCTCCTCTCCCCCTCCCCCCATTCCATGATGGGGTAAAGGCTACGCGAAGTGCTGTACGACTTCATTCGTAAAATAAAAGATGGTAAAGCAATAACCAGCAAAAATACCGCAGGCAATACCGTCCAGTCACGTTTTAACCCATCTTTTGCTCACAGTAGAAGAGATTTTACTGTTTCTGCAGCCGCAGCATGGGAAGATTGTAACAGCGTTGGGGTATCCGCCCTGTTCCCATCTGCACAGTTGATCAGAGATCATAGTTGATTGGAGATATTGTCATCCGTAGATGTTGTAACCCTGGGCTTTCCTTTGCTGTACCTATAGGAAGCTTAATGCGCATTTTGAAATTGTTTCCACAGCACATGGACTACAGAAGAATTAACACGCAGTCATCTTGTAACTTTCTACCTGACTTTGGCCTGCTTCCAATCTTCCGATCGCTCTCCACTTTAGTTCACCTGTTAAATCGGCCTCACACGTGTACCGGCGACTGTTTGGTTAAATTCAAAATAGGAATTCATCGCTACACCACGCGACGCCATTCTCCTCCCTAAGTTGTTCGGGAACGACACCACTGACTCCTAGCGCTAATGATATTGGGTAGAGTTAAGTGGTAGTCAAAGCTATGGAAACCGTACATAAAAGCCAGCTCCCACAGTCGTTTTCAATTTTTTTTTGCCTTACTTTTGGTGGCTAATGCGCTGTATCGTAGCTCTTCCAACGACTGAGAGCGAGATGTCGGATTTGTAAGAGCTCGTCACCAGATCAGATGGTTTTCTAGCCCTGAAATCGCTTTAGCCCACCATTTCCAAAGCAGCATCCGAGAACTCGTGCATGTGTTCTCTTACCCAATGTGTACGGCAACGATCGACTGTTGTTATTGTGGGGGCCAATATGCGACTGGTGGAAACCCAAATTTGCCGCTGGTGGTGCTTTTCGAATCTGCATCCTTCTGCTCCGGAACCTAATGCTTTCCTTATTAAGCTGCACCGACAAAGGCTTATCACTGCTACTTGCCGTCTTTACATGTGCGTCAACTCTGTAGTATGCCACAGACTCAATACGGAGAGTCGATCAGTTGGCTTCATACAAGATGAAAATTAGTCCTCTTTCAAAGTCTGTTAGCCCAAGATAATCACGGCGATAACGGGCTTTAGGCATTCTACCAGTAATGGTTTCCTTCCAGGAATGACTGTTGAACAATTTGTGGCATTGTTTCTCGGAAATGCGAATCGGTCTTTTACTCACAGATCACCACATTCAGACTGTTATAATAGCCTCAGCTTTTATCAGTTTAATTACATGGTGGAATAATTCGCATATCTTCTCATTGTAAACACGTCTGCCAATTTGCATAAAGATTACATCAACACATATTGGTGTTTCAATTTTTCTTTTTTGGACGGGGTGTAATTGCCAAACTGCTGCTGTAGCATAATTTGCGGAAAGAAATTCACGTTTCAAATGAAACCAGATTTAAAGGAAAAGAAGTATGTTCTATTTAACTTTCCTTTTCCAAATAAAGGACTTTTGTCCCAAAAACTCGCGTTGGCGGGCGATCTCCCGGCCACGAGATGGGATATTTTTGAAAAGTTGCTTGCCCCACCTGCCCATAGCACGTCGCACACACGGGTTGTGACAGAAGGGTGTAAGGTACCGGTCCCGTGGGGGAGGCAGATCCCCATAGGTCTCTAGACCGAATCTGTCCGAGTGGAAGACTGTGGTTTCCGGTGACTGACGGGCTAGCTGGTGGAACGCCGTCAGGGATCCTATTAATCCCAAACTATTCGAGAGAGTTCCGCATTTCCCTGCGAGGTCTACACTAAGACGGTGCAGGTAAAGTCATCAGCCTAGGTTAACTTTCCTTTTGAGTTTCTTTTTCAATGTAAATTTGAGTTCGTTCTCTCAGACATTTTCAAACCTTAACCTTAGGTTTTTCCCCCTCAAACGAGAATGAAGTTGGCAACACAATGAGGTCGTAACAAGAGTGGCGTATGTGTGGCCGGATAAGAACGACAGATAAAACGGCAATGCAGTGGTTGTTTAGGGGGATTGATGTTATTGATGATAGACGTGTTGTTATACTGGAATCGGATGTTAAATCACTGATACTGTATTGATTACGTAATAAGCCGGATGCGAGTGTGGTGTACAAACCATGCAAGCAAAATAAACGTATTTGTAAGTACTACAATTGACCTCTTTCTTGTAATGCGCATGGATACCTTCTAATATTACACTGACGTTAGCTCACATAACGTAATTACTGAAGTAAGGAACTAAGTTACAGCGGAAAGACTAATTACGTTATAGAAGCCAAGTTTTCGTTAGAACGACGTCACTGGATTTCAACGAAGAGTTTCACCTGGTTTTATGAATCGGACTGCATATAATAGTCATCAAAATTATTGAAAAGTTTCTTCTTGTTTCGTTGTCCATATCAATCGTTGTCCATATGAAGTAAGTACTCACCTTTCCCATGCTAAAGTGTAGAATGTTATGTAAGTAAGTTGGGAGCTCTGTTAGCATCATATAAAATCCCCAGGATTGTCCAACAAAGGCAATAACCAAGCTCCATACCGGTGCTGACGTCAGCATTGCTTTCCACGGGGCTGAACTTTTCTGAAAAAAAAAATAACATTAAAAAGTTCGATACCAACAAATTGAAAATCGATAGCATTTAGAGACAGCATGATAACCAAAGATACATATTTAGTTCCTGTAAATAAGGGCCGATCTGTTGGGGAAGATATGAAACCTCAGTTAAAAGAAAGATTATCAGTTTAAAATACAGGGTTACTAGGAATGGAATAAACACTCTCAGCATTTCATAAAACCAAAACTATTTAAGATACTGACACTTACGTTGCACCGTTTCACAGGGGGAATTCTATTAGTTTGTTACAGCAACTTACAGATTGTCCGATGTGTGCGTATCTAGTCACAGCGGTAGTCGAATTCTTTCCGAACACACGTTAACATATCTTCATCAACTCCAGCAATAGCTGTTGTAATATGTTGCTTCAGATCAACAAAATTAACAGGAATGGGAGGGACGAAGACCTCTTTGGCATAACCCCATAAAAAAGTGTCACAGGGTGTTAGCTTCGGACTTCGTAGTGGCTAACATATGATTGACGCAAAAACATTTTTCGGCGACACAACTTGGACTTTGGACTAAGAACAACTAACACGTTTCAATTATTAAATACGACTGTGATTGTGCTGATGAGCACAATAAACACGGGATGTACAGTATTCCCCTAAAAGCAGTACACGAGGACCATACAGACCAATGTTATATAGGATCAACTACTCGTTCATTAAAGCTTGGACGGCGGAGCACAAATACAATGTCAAAACCGACGTCATGACCGCTGCTTTGTCTCGTTTAGTTAATGGGGGGTACACATTTCCCTATTTGGGACAATGCAACTATTTTCGCTAACTCTCCATTAAAATCACGAATGTTATTAACTGAAAGCATTTTTATACATACATTCGCACATACATGTCGTAATGATGATAGCCCAGTGTGCATTCCTGATCCTTGGAAATTATTACTTAGTTGTGACTAATTTGATGAGTCCTCAGTAACTTTATTGTTCAACCATATTCTCTTACCAATCCCGGGGCGTGCCGGGGGCTGCGCATGGGAGTTGGTGAGCATGTGCATTAACAGGATGTATATCATTTCCTTTGATGTGTTGTATATAATTGTAAACTACTTCTTCTCGCAGACACTGTTTCTGAAGAAGGGGTTATTGTGGACCCGAATGGTCTTAAACCTTTTTATTACCTTCTATTATTCAGTTATTCAATGTTCTTGACTTAGTGTGTTTTGATCCCAAGTTTAAATCGTGCAAAGACGGTTTTATGCCAGGTGTATTGATTTATATGGGTGACGTGTGATGCGCGGCCAGTCCAGCGCTGTGGAATATTTTTATCCAACTTCCCGATGCCAGTGGGGTGGTGCCCCATCCTTTTGAAAAATAAAGTTGTCACTGTCTTCTTGCAGCTGAGACATCAACCAAATAATTAGCACATCGTGATAAGAACTTCCAGTTACAGCGTTTTCTTGAAAAGAAAAAGGGCCATACACTTTTTTACGAGATATAGCAAAGAAAACATTAACCTTTGGAGAATCCCCCGTGACGGTGAAAACCTACATTCGTTTAGTGAAGCCATCTATATAATAAAAACGTTGCCACTAGACATAGTTTTGGTTTTATAAAATGTTGAGATCATGCATTCTCCTAACATATTCCACAATGAATTGTTCGTGTTCGACGTCATTCTAAATTGCAAAACTGATCACAATATGTTTGACTACACCCGAAAGAACAAAGTTTTTCGCAGAGAAAACTTGACCACAAGCTTAAAGAAATATCAACCTATGTGGTTAATTTGGTGGATCAGGAAGAACTCTCCTTCAGTTTTGACAGTTTGAGCTGCGAGATTGGCCGTTCTTATGAACAAAACCCTGTGCTATCAGATTCTCTAAGAGATCACGTTTAGCGGCTTCTACTGCGCAAATACGTTGTCCCTACTCCATTCGTTTTAGTATTTTCTGTCAAACTCATGACCTGCAAATTGTCAGCGAGTGATCGTGACATACACTATCACATCAAAAGTATCCGGACACTTGCCTATTTACATCTCAGCAAAAGTATTCGGTGACTTGCCTGTATACATCTCATCAAAAGAATCCGGACGCTTGAATGCCTATATACATCTCATCAAAAGTATCCGGACACTTGCCTATGTACATCTCAACAAAAGTATCCGAACACTTGTCTATATAAAACTCAGCAAAAGTATCCGGACACTTGCCTATATACATCTCAGCAAAACTATTCGGACACTTGCCTATATACATTTCATCAAAAGTGTCCGGGCACTTGCCTATATGCATCTCATCAAAAGTATCCGGACACTTGCCTATGTACATCTCATCCAAAGTATCGGAACACTTGTCTATATACATCTCAGAAAATATATGCGGAAACTTGCCTATATACATCTCATCAAAAGTATCCGGACACTTGCCTATATACATCTCATCAAAAGTATGGGGACACTTGTCTATATCCATCTCTTTGTAATAAGAAGAGTTAAAATCCAGTTGGTCCACCCTTTGCTACTATCACAGTCTCCACTCTGCTGGAAAAGCTTCCCATTCTATTTTAGTACTTTGCTGCGAGAATTTCCTTCCGTTCTGCCATAAGACCATTAGTCAGGTCGGTCATCAATGTCCGGCGGTTTGGCCAAGCTTGAAGTCGGAGTTCCAATTGATCCGAATGGTGTTCCACGGGATTGGGATCGAGCATCTGTGCAGGTCCGACAAGTTCTTCCACACCCATCTCATCAAGTCATTACTGCATGGACTCGATCGAACTTTGTGGACGCGGGCACTGTTCTTCTGGTAAAGGCGAAAGACCTTCGTCGAACTGTCAGTATAAGTTCGAGAATGTCATTATAGGCCGCAGTGTTAAGATTTCCAGGCTCTAGAACTAGAAGTAAGAGCGCAGACCATGGAAAACAGCCCCAGAGCAAGATGCCTCCTCCAACAAACCTCCATGTTGGCACAACGAAATCTGGCAGGTAGCGTTCACTTGGAATTCTTCACACCCAGACTCATCCGTCTGGCTACTAGATTGTGAAGACGATTCCTCACTCCAGGGAACGCATATCCCCTGCTCCACAGTTCACTAGCACAGAACTTTACATCACTCCAACTGACGCTTGGAGTTTATCTTGCTAATGTTAGGCTTGTGTGCGGCTGCTTGCCTATGGAGGCACATTTCCTTCAGCTCGCGAAAAATTGAGGTGATGCTGCCGTTGCTTCCGGAGGCACTTTGAAATTCGGTGGTAAGTGTTGTTATCGAAGATAGGTGATTTACTTGCACCAGCAGCACTGGTCGGCACAGCTGTATCATTTTACGTGGGTAAAGGGTCACGTGGCCCATCAGGTCGCGATTGCACTGCTGTTGTTTCTAGGCTTTTCCACTTCACAATACCAGGGTGATTCAAAAGTCATTGCGGTTTTTTAACAGTTGATGAAAACGTGTATAATATAAATGCATAAGCGTAAGAATTTAGTCTTCAAAATACAGTCCATTGTCTTCGATGGTCCTACACCATCGGGATGCCATGTCTTGAATCCCCCTTGCGAAAACATTCCTTTGGTTTCGAGGCAAATAAGTCTTACACACCAACTTCAACATTATGGATATTTTGGGAATGTTTCTCACTTAGGAAACGCGCCAGGAATGGAATTGGGTGTTGCGAGTCGTCAGCCCATTCCGAAAGCATTTGTCTCAAAGAAGAAGTAGTAAAATCTGCTTACTGTCGTATAGGCAACGTCGTGAATGGACTTGGGTCTTGCGAGTCATCAGCCCATTCTGAAGCCAATTGTCTCAGCAAAGAAGTAGTAACATCCACTTATTGTCGTATAGGCAACGTCGTGAATGGAATTGGGTCTTGCGAGTCGTCAGCCAATTCCGAAGCCATTTGTCTTAGCTAAGAAGTAGTAAAATCTCCTTACTGTCGTATAGGCAAGGTCGTGAATGGAATTGGATCTTGCGAGTCGTCAGCCCATTCCGAAGCCATTTGTCTTAGCTAAGAAGTAGTAAAATCTGCTTACTGTCGTATAGGCAAGGTCGTGAATGCAATTGGGTCTTATGAGTCATTAGCCCATTCCGAAGCCATTTGTCTCAGCAAAGAAGTAGTAAAATCTGCTTACTGTCGTATAGGCAAGGTCGTGAATGGAATTAGGTCTTGCGAGTCGTCAGCCCATTCTGCAGCCATTTGTCTCAGCAAATGAGTAGTAAAATCAGCTTACTGTCGTATAGGCAAGGTCGTGAATGGAATTGGGTCTTGCGAGTCGTCAGCCCATTCTACAGCCATTTGTCTCAGCAAAGTAGTAGTAAAATCTGCTTACTGTCGTATAGGCATCGTCGTGAATGGAAATGGGTCTTACGAGTCATTAGCCCATTCCGAAGCCATTTGTCTCAGCAAAGAAGTAGTAAAATCTGCTTATTGTCGTATAGGCAACGTCGTGAATGGAAATGGGTCTTGCGAGTCGTCAGCCCATTCCGAAGCCATTTGTCTCAGCTCAGAAGTAGTAAAATCTGCTTGCTGTCGTATAGGCAAGGTCGTGAATGGAATTGGGTCTTACGAGTCATCAGCCCATTCCGAAGCCATTTGTCTCAGCAAAGAAGTAGTAAAATCTGCTTATTGTCGTATAGGCAACGTCGTGAATGGAAATGGGTCTTACGAGTCATTAGCCCATTCCGAAGCCATTTGTCTCAGCAAAGAAGTAGTAAAATCTGCTTATTGTCGTATAGGCAACGTCGTGAATGGAAATGGGTCTTACGAGTCATTAGCCCATTCCGAAGCCATTTGTCTTAGCTAAGAAGTAGTAAAACCTGCTTACTGTCGTATAGGCAAGGTCGTGAATGGAATTGGGTCTTACGAGTCATAAGCCCATTCCAAAGCCATTTGTCTCAGCTAAGAAGTAGTAAAATCTGCTTACTGTCGTATAGGCATCGTCGTGAATGGAAATGGGTCTTGTGAGTCGTCAGCCTATTCGAAGCCATTGTCTCAGCGAAGAGGGAGTATAATCCACTTACTGTCGTATCGGTAACGACGTAAATGGACAACTGTAAAAAGCCATTTTTGCCGGAGCCGGAAATTGAACCGGCATTCATCTGCTCCGGAGCCGAATGCTTTTTCAATTAAGCTAAACCGACGAAGTTTATCGCTACAACTCTGCCGTCTTGACATCTTCGTAACCTCTGTGGCAGGTACGTCACATATGCCTCCCCCCTTCTCCTTCAGAAACGGCTGAAACGGAATCGTAGGTTTTCCTGTTAACTAACTACGCTTGAAGCAGAGCTCACTGTAAAAAGAGAAACTCTGACTCATTCCACATGATGTGTGAAATGAACATCACACATTTTTCGCCCAACTGCCAGGACATTCATTTTACATTCGGCCGACAATATAGCGTGACACAAATTTGCTTATGACAAGAATCAAATCTCCACCCTTCGTCTCCGGAGACGAATGTTTTCCCAATTAAGCTACACCGTTGAAGTTCGTCGATGTAAATTTGTCGTCTTGGCATGTGCGTCACCTCTGATGCATGTGCGTCACATATATCCCCCTTGCCCTTGAGAAATGGCTGAGACGCGAATGTACGTTTCCGGGTCAGCCGGGAAACCACGCTTGAAGGAGGTCACTACCGAAGAAGAAATTCTTATTAATTGCAGATGATTTGTGATACAAACAACACACATTTTCGAAGACGCCAACAGCCACGAGATCCGTTTTACGTTCGGGCCCCAATATAGAGTTAAAGCCATTTACCAGGGGCGATAATTGAACCCCGCATCCTTCTCTCCGGAGTCGAATGTTTTCCCAATTAATGAACACCGACGAAGTTTGTCGTGGCAATTTTTCCGTCTTGACATGTGCGTTACCTTTGAGGAAGGTACGTCACAAGATCAGTTTAATGTTACGTACCGATCTATAGTATTTGTGTATTCATATGTGTTTTCGAAATGTTATCGCTTTGATTGAGTAAGTGATGCATAGATGGACAACACTACGAGTACGCAGGAGGAACCATTACGCTGCGCACTTGAAATCGAAGTGTTCAAAATTTGCGCACTACGTCACAGTGGAAGAACAAATCTGAAACATAACCTTGGCCAACATGAAGGATGTTCGAAGACGCTCGCTTATGCAAGACAAGATGAGACACGTTGCTGTCTGTTCGCTGCAGACAATTCGTGGGGAACCCACTTAGGCAATTTGTATGCCTTACCTATTGCATGCAGATGCCTTCGTACGGTTTCATCACTAACACCAAGTGACTGGGCCTTGTTCACGTGCTTTTCAAAATTATAAAACTTGTCTC
Source organism: Macrothele yani (assembly GCA_039090855.1). NCBI lineage: Eukaryota > Metazoa > Arthropoda > Arachnida > Araneae > Macrothelidae > Macrothele > Macrothele yani. The sequence continues at coordinate 43,946,002 of CM077001.1, forward strand.
ACTTCGTTCCTGAATGTTACCAGTATTGAAGTTGAATCCTTTACCATTCTTTTTCTATAAATTCTTCAATAACGATCGTTTTTTACGCTTTCCAACCGTAGGTTAAAGAAGCGTATATGCTCCAGCTTTGTCCGTCTGTGCGCACGATAACTCGCGTAAAAATGGTTCGATTTCGAGGAAATTTTAGTATGTGGTAGGGGACCCCTGGGAACGAACTCTAATGAAAATGGGACAAATGGGTTCAAAGGTCACGACATAAAAGCGGGAATCCATTCCATCGCCCTTATACGTCACAACTTCCGTAAATATCGTTCGATTTCTATGAAATTTTAGTATGTGGTAGGGGACCACCAGGGGACGAACCCTATTGAACATGGACGAAATGGGGTCAAAGGTCAGGACATGGGATCGGGATCCATTCCATCGCCCTCATGCGTTATAACTTACGTAAAAATGCTCCGATTGAGACAAAAGTTTATCATGTTGTTCGAAGTATACCTTACCAGTTCTGTTGTATATCATCGAAATGGGGTCAAAGGTCAGGTCATAGGAGCGAGATTTATTCTACAGCCATTATCCTCATAACTTGAGTAATGATTTCTGGTATGTTGGAAAGCGTATCATAATCAATGCATTGCATGATTTTACTATCTTTTTTAATATTATCCTGAATTGTGGCAGCGTTATTTACTAAGCCTCGAATGCGCACTAGCATTCTGGCTATAGACCAAAGGCTGGGAAATTACTTGCTATAGACTTCTTAAAGATTCTGAGTTGCTAAAAATTTGGATATTGAAATTCAAACGGAAAATTGATTTTATAGTTCAAAAGCGTAAGGATTTGCTCTACGAATTTTTCTAACAACAGTTATATGCACGACTTCCCCTTGATTAGGGATTCGTAGCACTGAGTCTAAGTATTCCTTTCTGTCGACTAAATGGTACCTACCATTGCAAAAGTATGAAACAGACTTTGATATTATTTCGTATTCGCCGCCCCGGTGGCGCAGTGGTCTCAGCGATGGCTTCTGATCATTCGTCCGAGAGGGGTCCGATTTCGAAAGCGAATGCGGGTGAGGCATGGATGTTGTGTTTGTCTAACGCCACTGGCTCTCTCGCTTCCCTGGAACCAGTGGCCCAATTAGGGACGGGAGACGGCTTATAACCCATTGAGTTGATCACGGTGGTCCTTAAATCTCCAATGAAAAATAAATTTGCATTCAAAGAGTTTTGGCGCAAATTGAAATCACTTTAAAATTAAAAATTAATGCAGAACACAAATACATATTATTTAGAACAATTTTTAAAACGTGAAATAGTAAAACCTAGGTTTTAAAAACCCTCCTTGTACATATCACCAGTGATTGGTTATCTTATGTAAAATAATTCTTCAGCCCATTTTTATAGATTTAAGTATATTATAAAAATTATATATCAATTTCAAATAATTTTTTCTTTTTTAAGCTTTCCAACCGTAAGTTGAAAAAGCGTATATGCTCATGCTTTGCCCGTCTGTCTGTTTGTCTGCCCGTCCGCACTATAGCTCACTTAAAAATGGTTCGATTTCGATGAAATTTTAGTATGTGGTAGGGGACAACCTGGAGTAGGATCCTATTGAAAATGGGCGAAATGGGGTCAAAGGTCAGGACATAGGAGTGGGATCCATTCCATCGCCCTCATGCGTCATAACGTACGTAAAAATGCTTTGATTGCGACGAAACTTTATCATGTTGTTCTGGAGGAACACTGAAACAGTTTTGTTGAAAATCATTGAAATGGGGGCAAAGGTCAGGGCAGAGGAGCGAGATATATTCCATAGCCATTATCCTCATAATTTGACTAAAAATGCTTCTATTGCGACAAAACTTTAGCATGTTGTTCCGGAGGTATACTGAACCAATTCTGTTTAATATCATCGAAATGGGATCAAAGGTCGTGTCACAGGAGCGGGATTTATTCCACAGCCATTATCCTCATAACTTAAGTAATGATTTCTGGTATGTTGGAAAGCGTATCATAATCAACGCATTGCATGATTTTACTAGCTTGTTTATGCTTTGCAGCTGCTACTTTTACTTGGGCTGAATTACCGAAAAAATAATTTCTTGTGAACTAAGACCAGCAATTAATTTCTTTATATTGTAGTAATAAACATACATTTTTTTTATTAACATGCTGTTTGCTTACTTATTTTGTTGCTTCTAAAATTAATTATTGATCCATAAAAAGGGGGAAACGTGACGGCTGATAAACATTCTACTATTTAAACTTTGAAATTCCGAGGCTTCTAAAATTAATATTAACAAAACATTTTCTAATCGATTTTCTATTCAAAAACATTTTCTATTCTATTTGTTGTTGTTTTTTATATTTCTTGTATAAAAGACCGCTGTGTGGCGCAGTTGCCTTAGCGCTGGTTAATGACCATTCCTCTGAGACGGGGCCGGGTTCGAATCTCGAGGTGGCATGGATGCTGTATTTTTTGTCTTACAGCTCTGTGCCTCTCCCTTCCATGGAACCAGTGATTCTGATCACGGGCGACAGCTTATGATCCATCGAATTGCTCACAGTGCTCGTTAAACTTTCAAACAAAAAAAAAATAGCAGACAGCCCTGTTGAGCAGTTCCTGTCTCAGACTTCCGTACGTGCCATTTTACGTACAAATGGAATTTTGTCCCATTTCCGTACATAGCAGGTCGCTTAGTGACATTTCCGTACAGTTTCACCTAGCCTGGCAACAGACGTGGTTCCACCAAAATGCCTGCGACATTCGCCGGTCTGTTTTTTTTTTTTTTTTATTGGAGGTTTAACGACCACCGTGAGCAACTCAATGGGATATAAGCAGTCGCCCGTCTCTAATTTAGGGTCACTGGTTCCAGGGAAGGAGAGAGCCAGTGCCGTAAGACAAACACAACATCCATGCCTCACCGGGATTCGAACCCGGACCCCTTTCGGACGAATGATCAGAGGCCATCGCTTAGACCGCTGCGCCACCGGGGCGGCTCTGTTTGGTTTACCTTCCAAAGATGTTCCACGCCCCGCAGTTAGAGTCCCAGTTTTTGACAGAATTCATGCTTCTGAAAATTTCTCCTGTCTCCACAAAGCCTGCCAGACAATTCAGGGCAAACTCCCTCCAGTAGGAAACTCATTGGGGGTGGCTCAGTGGCACGAGCCCTCCCCATTGGGTGTCACATAGGTCCTTCGTTCTTTGTTGTTGGCAGCCTATTTTAAAATATATTTGTACAAACTTTCAAATGAATGTTTTACAAATAATTGAAAACACACTTTGATAAGGCAGAGATATTTTCATCGTTTCCCAGTATCTTGAAAGATGTTTCCTCTGGGGTGTTTTTATTTGTATATTCAATATTTTAGGGCTCTCACCTAACTAAATCCAGAGTGCGCCACTGTCATGACTACAAGAACTGTATGCATAGAAAGTATGATCCCTTGTCATATGTTTTCTCTGTATTTCACTTTAAGTAAAAGAAGGACAGGCAAAGAGAGAAATAGTAGCTTGTCGGGAAGATGGATGGGAAGGTGACTTGGTAGAGAGGGAAACAAAAGGAGTAGAGTTAAAAGGTGAATAAAAAGCTGATACACATTTCATTCCCGAATCTCGTAGTTGAAGTTTGGTAATATCCACAGGGGTACTAATGCAGAAAGAAATGCCGATCCCCTGTCACCACTCATTATTTTCGTCACACAATTAGCGCTCATGGTGGGGTCAGAGGAAACAGCAATAAAAACTAAAGGGCAAACAAGATGCCCACTAATGCCATCTTTACGATCTTCAGCATTCGTCGCAGATATTTAATTTCATATGTGATTTTTTGCGTTTTTTACGCTTTCCAACTGTAGGTTGAAGAAGCGTATATGCTCCAGCTTTCTCCGTCCGTCCGTCCTCACGATAATCACGTGAAAATCGTTCGATTTCGACGAAAGTTTAGTATGTGGTAGAGGACCACCTGGGGACGAACCCTGTTCAAAATGGGCTAAGCAGGGTCATAGGTCAGGACATAGGAGCGGGATCCATTCCATTGCTCTTATGCGTCATAACTTGCGTAAAAATGGTTCGATTTCGATGAAATTCTAGTATGTGATAGGGAACCACCTGCAAACATATCCTGTTGAAAATGGGGAAAATAGGGTCGAAGGTCAGGACATAGGAGCTGGATCCATTCCATTGTCTTTATGCGTCATAACTTGCGTAAAAATGGTTCGATTTCGATGAAATTTTAGTATGTGGTAGGGAACCACTGGGGGCCGCCCCGGTGGCGCAGTGGTCTAAGGCGCTGGCCTCTGATCATTCGTCCGTAAGGGGTCCGGGTTCGAATCCCGGTCAGGCATGGATGTTGTGCTTGTCTTACGGCACTGGCTCTCTCCCTTCCCTGGAACCAGTGACCCTAAATTAGGGACGGGCGACTGCTTATAGCCCATTGAGTTGCTCACGGTGGTCGTTAAACCTCCAATCCAAAAAAAAAAAAAACCACTGGGGACGAACCCTATTGAAAATGGGCGAAATGGGGTCAAAGGTCAGGATACTGGACTGAGATCCATTCCATTGCCCCTGTGCATCATAACTTACCTAAAATTCTTGGATTACGACAAAACTTTATCATGTTGTTCCGGATGTATAGTGAACCGGTTCTGTTGAATATCAACGAAATGGGGTTAAAGGTAATTGCACAAAAGCCAGATTTATTCCACAGCCATTATTTTTTTTATTGTAGGTTTAACGACCACCGTGAGCAACTCAATGGGCTATAAGCAGTCGCCCGTCCCTAATTTAGGGTCACTGGTTCCAGGGAAGGGAGAGAGCCAGTGCCGTAAGACAAACACAACATCCATGCCTGACCGGTGTTTGAATCCGGACCCCTTTCGGACGAATGATCAGAGGCCATCGCTTAGACCACTGCGCCACCGGGGCGGCACAGCCATTATTCTCATAACTTGCGTAAAACTGCTTCTATTGCAACAAAACTTTATCATGTCGTTCCGGAGGTATAGTGAACCGATTCTGTTGAATATCATCGAATGCCGCCCCGGTTGCGCAGTGGTCTAAGCGATGGCCTCTGATCATTCGTCCGTAAGGGGCCCGGGTTCGAATCCCGGTAAGGCATGGATGTTGTGTTTGTCTTACGACACTGGCTCTCTCCTTCTCTGTAACCAGTGACCCTGAATTAGGGACGTGCGACTGCTTATAGCCCATTGAGTTGCTCACGGTGGTCGTTAAAACCTCCAATAGAAAAAAATAAAATAAAGAATATCATCGAAATGGGGTCAAAAGTCAGGACACAAGAGCGAGATTTATTCCACAGTCATTATCCATATAACTTGAGTAATAATTTCTGGTATGTTTGAAAGCGTATCATAATCAATGCATTGCATGATTTTACTAACTTTTTTATTTTAAATGTAAATCATACAGAGGTCTGAAACAAACCCCCTGCCATATACGAAGGGCATCAGCTGCGAGCCCTCCCCCAGTGAAGAGGGGGCTTGCGGGGTTTATCAGTACGACCCTGTTCCTCTGTCTTCCTTCACGCATATCTCACTCACATCTGTGTACGGATATTGCACTAGATGATCTGGATGTGCACGGAAATGGGACACAAATTTATTTGTACGGAAATGGCACGTACGGATGTGGGACGACACCGTTGCTGGGTTACTGTCGCGTGCTACCTTGATTTTCACTGAGGTCATTTCGCCAGCCAATAGCAGCTCGTATCCAACATGTGGGCAAAACCTTATCGTCTAATCTTCTAAGAATTTGTTAAGACATATATACTCTTTTTCAGCATTGTATATATTTTTTTATTGATTAGAGGTTTAACGACCACCGTGAGCAACTCAACGGGCTATAATCAGTCTCCCGTCCCTAATTTAGGGTAACTGGTTTCAGGGAAGGGACAGAGCCAGTGCCGTATGTCAAACACAACATCCATGCCTTACAGAGATTTGAACCCGGACCCCTTTAGTAGGAATGATCAGAGGCCATCGCTTAGACCACTGCGCCACAGCGGTGGCGCCTTCTGTTGGAAAGCAGCAAAAAGGGAATAATTATTAAGTCCATGAAGCATATGAAAACATGTGAATTCAGCTTTTTCTTTTTAAATTAGTGCAATGCCACGTCAACAAATGAAGAAAGGAAAACATAACGTACTTACTTTTTTTGCCCTTTTTTCTTGATTTTGTTGGATCAGAAACAGCTCTGCTTCAGTTATTCGGGGATGATCGATGGGATTTTCGTAAACTAAAACCACCCAAAAGAGTAACCATATGCTTCCCAGACATCCTGCAAAATAAAAGCGGCTTTGAAAAGCACTGTCTTGAAACAGCAGCAACAATAATTTAGTCTAAATTTCTGAGAGTTTGAATAAACTGATTTTAAAAATCAAATGAAACAAACAAAAGTTTATATATATATTTTTCGGTCTTGCAGTGTTCCGTTCAATAATAATCAATAGCTAATATTTTCCGATTAGAATGCTGGGAACTAATGTAGCGAATAAAACGCGTAGTCCAAGGCGAAAGTGAGTGAGGAGTCATCGCCCTTGAACTGTCCGTAACTGGAAATGCAAACTTCACTTCACTCTCTCCTGTGGTGCAAAGCAAGCGTAACTTGGATTCGTGATCAATTGAAATCTGTTTTGTGAAGTGATTGGTCATGAAAATTTTCCTTTCAGGTTGATGGGCGTGTTTGGGTTTATATAAAGACGAGTGTAAGGATCTTAGTGAAAAGGATACCTCATTTTATATTCTGATCGTATTTATATTGATTTTCTTTCACATGCTATTCAATTTTGGCTGTAGTGATGACTATGTTGTGGACCTTTTTTTATATGTTTAAGTCACAATTACATTGGGCATGCGTTGAAAAGGGCAATTCTGTATCTTTGAAAAACTGTATTGCCATAGTTGGAAAACTGCTTTTTAGGATGTCACGTTGTGCCGTACTTTCCAAGAAAGCTGTCTTCAACTTATGCAGGATTTAATTAATAACAAGGAATTGCATACCAACTGTACTTAAAATACACTGCTGGACAATTGCTAAGGACGGATCATAAACGGCTATATTGCGCATAAAAAAGTAAGTGTGGTTGGATGCCAAGTGAAATAATATAATGTCAGAATGCCAGGACATTACAAGAAAGACAATTTATTGTGCTCTGAAATTCAGAAGGCTTTGGAACGTGTTCAAGGGACAAACAGACCATTTTGTGCAGAATACGTAAACGTGAAAAAAATGCAATTACCGTCCGCAGGCGTTCCGGCGTAAGATGTCAATACGGGATATGGCCACCATGTAGGGCGATGCAAGATTCCACACGTCGTGTCATGCTTTGCACAACATTCAAGCAGTTGTTAGGGTAATTTATCCCATTCCTCTGTCAGTGCACGGATGAAGTTGACCTTGTTTTTTGGAGGGCATTGGCGACCAGCAAGACTCCTCCCCAAAGCATCCCACACATTTTCAATGGGATTCAGATCTGGAGAACGTGCTGGCCATAAGAGGCGTTGAATATCCTCGCTCTTAAGACACAACTGGACAGCGACTGTTCGATGACATGTTGCGTTGTCGTCCATGAAAATGAATCTATCACCGACATCACCACAGAACATGCGAACATGAGGTAGCAGATCATCCTTAACGTATCGTTCGCCCGTCATAGTCCCAGTTGGAAGCACATAGAAGGATGTACGGACATTGATTATGATGCCAGCCCATACCATGACACTACATGTCGGATATCGGTCCCTTTCCTGTATGTTTGCTGGACAATATGCAGTACCACTATCACGCCAGATCAGTTGTCGTCGACAATCAGACTATAGACTGTATCTACTCTCATCTGAGAAGAGGACAGCAGACCAGTCGTTATAAGTCCAATTGCGATGTTGATGGCACCATTGCAAACGGGCGGTACAGTGACGTCTGGACAATGGGATTCACACAACAGGACGGCGGGCGTATAGTGCTCCTTCATGCAAACGTCTGGCGACAGTTTTCTGGGAGATCCGCTTGCCAGTGGCAGCCATAAACTGATTTGCTACCTCACTAGCTGTGCTGCGGCGGTGTCTTTTTGTTGATAGCACTATGTACCGATCTTCTGCAGGTGTCGTACTGCGAACACGACCTCCCACGTGACGTTTGCTACACTCTCCATTTGTTAGAAATGATTTCCAAAGCCTTGAAACAACACTGTGGCTGACGTCGAACTCCCTGGCAACATCTTTTATTTTTCGCCCTTCTTCAATCTTGCCAATAATACGGCCACGCGTAAAATCATCTAGGTGATGTCGGGAAGACATACTGAAAATTGCAAGTTTGTCAATTGATTGTTTCCTTTTCAACTTTGCGTTTGAACAAAAACGGTCAATACGCGTCAAATCCTTTATATCCCTTATCAGCGCTATGACGTCACGAACAAGTTCGGCAATCCAAAATTTGCATACGCACAACACGTCTTACTGTATCCCGCACTTATGCTAGTTTCCACATTTTCCTGCCTTCCATTTTATGGTTGCTATCGTTGCTATTGTCATATGTCCTTAGCAATTGTCCGGCAGTGTAGTATAACTATACTAGTAATCCGAATTTCTTGGCGTAAAAAAGGAATTGTCGTAGCGCTGTTCCTGACCGGCTACATAAGGTCATCCCGTTGCTTCCGCTTTGGCATTCTGACTCGTGCTGTTGTGTTGGTTGTATCCTTTGCAAGTGAAGTATGCCTCGGAGAAAAGTTCGGAAGCAATTTGAGCAGTTGGAGGAGTTTGAGAGGAGCCGCATCGTCCGGCTCCGGGAAGCCGGATGGCCTTATCGCCGTACTGCGCGCCATGTCGGTCGTGCGGATATCCCTATAGCACGCTGTTGGCGGTAGTGGATAGAACAAGTCACGCAGCAGCGACAGGAAGGATCTGCGAGACAGACCTGGTGGGCCGACGGGTTGTCCGACATGCGCAGAATGACCCAACAACCATGATTGCGGATGTTCAGCGAGCAGTGGTGCCCTTTATGCATTGTCCGATTAGTGCCAGCACCATTGGCCGACGGCTGCACGACGTAGGACTGCACGCACGCAGACCGTTACGACGACTGCCCTTAACACCATTGCCTCGTCGCCAAAGACTGCATTGGTGTCGTTCCAGACTATAAAGGAGCCACTCAGAATGGCAGCGGGTGATCTTCAGGGGTGAGTTACACTTTTTCTTGGCGGAGACGGTCAACGAACACGTGTGTGGAGGCACCGTGGTCAGCGGCAGGAAGAACGGTTTGTTGTCGAGCGTCACACGTCCAGAAGGCCTGGTGTCATGGTGTGGGGTGCAATTGCCTAAGATGCCAGATCACCTTTGGTGTTCATTACAGGCACTGTAACAGCCCAAAGTTACGTTAATGAGGTCCTGCAACCAGTTGCCCTACCTTTTCTGAACGCTCACTCCGGTGCGATTTTCCAAAATTATAACGCTCTTCCGCATACTGCTGCTGTCTCTAGAGCTTATCATCAAGGCACTAACACTCTGCCGTGGCCAACTGCATCGCCAGACCTATCGCCGATTGAAAATGTGTAGGATGCTATTGGACGCCCTATCCACACTCCACCCTTACCGTACAATCTGCAGGAATTGCGTGAGAAGATTCAAACTGCATGCAATGGCTTATCGCGGGACACCATTAGGAACCTGTACAACTCCATGACGAGACGTCTGGCATGCTGTGTGAGCAAACATGGCGGCCCTACGCTATACTGAGAGACGCTGCTTATGGGCGTGTAGCTCAATAAATATTGCCTGTTAATGTTTAATCATTTTATTGTTCCTGGTAACCTTTATCTTCCTCCCGAATAGCATTGCAAATCCGACACGTCCTTCTAGGTGGAACTAGTTTTTTGACCATGAGTGTATATACAATGCAAGATGTACACATTACAGCTTCACATTGTAATGTATTACAACATTTATGTGCCTTATGAGATATACAATCAGTGTACAGAGTATAAATTCCATATTCATATATCACTGCATATGAGACAGCAAAAGAAAAAAGAAATACAGTAAACAATAGTAATATAAATGTAAATGTATAAACTCATACTCGTATACCTGTACAAGTAGTTGATTTTTTTCTCTTAAGTGTCGTGTTGTCATCCTTCCTCCATCGTTCGGATATCTTGTTGGTGGCTTTCTCCTTGTTCATCGCTTTCTGTTCCTAGGTTGTCAGGAAAGAGGTTCAGAAGCGAATGGAGGAAATGTATTTTTAAGGACATCCGGCACTCAAGGCTTTAATAGTTCTAGAGAAGTTTGTGAATTAGCCGATTGTAGTTGCCCTCTTTGTGGTTACCCAGAAATCCCTTGACAACAGATGTGAAAGACTGCCGTGCGGCGAGCTCTGTGTTATGTAGCTTTTCAGTAAAAACAGAACCACGCAGTAGTTTCCGTATCTGAGGACCAACGAAGGTGCCTTATTTGAGTTTTGCATTACTTAATTACGGAAATGTTTTCTTTAAGCGCAGGAAACCTGGGCCAGATTTGTCCATTGCCTTTACAAAGTTTTTCATCAGCCCCAGTTTAATATGAAGTGGTGGAATCAGCATATCAAGGGGATTAACCAGGAGTTGTGAAGAACATTATTTTCTCCAGGAATGAAAACATCTCATTTAGGCCAATTTGTCCGTTCGTAGTGTTCTGCTGTGGCCCTGCCTCCCACATGCAAAGAAAACAACAAAATTTGGTGAAACCACTTTGAAGCCCGAGCAAGAGTGATTTAACTTTATAGCATATTGACCACTTAAACTGGTCATATTGTATTGCAATGAATTTTGTCCATGATTTCGTTCATTTCCTTCATTCCTACAGCATGTGTTACTGGAATGGAAGGCTTCTTGGTTTCCGTTGGACAAAAGGACAGCTTTTAAACTAACCTTGGATGAGTCGATAAATAGACACCATTCCGTAGGATCGTGAGATATTCCTAATTCCGTCATTAGCACCGGAATATCTGAACAAAAGCACATGCCATCCTGTATTTCACAGAAAGAACATAGACCCAAATTTGTATTTCTGAACACAGAGACACGTGTACTCTTCGCTAGCAGGTTCCACTCTTGCAGTTGGGAACCAAAAAGTTCAGCTTGTTGTTCGGAAAGATGTAGAACGAGATCATTCAGTTCATTTTTCTCAATCAAGTGGGGCTTGTCTAAGGGTTTAGGGATATATGTAGAATCCGGATCTTTATGTGCGCCCATGTCTTCATTGGATGAATTTCAATCATTCTCTTCACAGTTCAATGGAGGTTTTGGTATAAGAAGATTTTCCTCAAGCGAAGTAAGCCTTAAGTCTGATGGAAAATTTGAATACTGTATTTTACTTTTATGTTTCCTTGAGAAGCCACTCACTTTGGTTAAACAGAAATAACAATATTCCATGTGATCAGTTGGCTCATGCTAAATCATCGGAACTGTGAAATGCATGGATTTCAGCTTACCTTTCAACCATTAACTCAGGTTAACAAAGGAGGAAATGCAGCATACATGTGGAGCCCATGATTTATTTTGATCTCCAACACGACACCGAAAGTACAAAGAGTAGGCTTTCCTCACAGTCTTTGTCAATGGGGGACTCTGCAATTTTATAATATACTTTCCCTACATATAGCAAAACTTATCCAGAACATTAATACATCCGCGACGGTCACTTTTCTCCTAAACATGCAGCACGTTTTTCTCCTTCAATGTAACAAACAGCAATGGCGGTTCGGCTGCAGTTACATATTCTCTGCCTATGAGAAAATCAGTGTTGCCACCCATATCGTGTCCGGTGGCGAAAAATGACAATAAAAAGATCTAGTGTCCTTTTGCATGCCTACAAGCGTTAATGTGGAACAATAGCACATATTTAATGCCCCATTATAATGAATAAACTCTTTCTACCAGCTAAGCTAATTATAATGAATAAAGCTTTCAACTAAGCTAAGTATAATGCTTCTGCTACTGAATTATATGCTTGTACTAAGCTTCGAATAGTGAATTTAAATGGTTGTTGTCACTAGTTAATTAAGATCATGAATAAAGTCTCCTGATAGTAGTGTAGTAATAGTATTGAACAAACTTATAACTGGTAGTAATGTTGTAGCAGTAATTATTTTTTTTTTTTTTTGATTGGAGGTTTAACGACCACCGTGAGCAACTCAATGGGCTATAAGCAGTCGCCCGTCCCTAATTTAGGGTCACTGGTTCCAGGGAAGGGAGAGAGCCAGTGCCGTAAGACAAACACAACATCCATGCCTGACCGGGATTCGAACCCGGACCCCTTACGGACGAATGATCAGAGGCCAGCGCCTTAGACCACTGCGCCACCTGGGCGGCGTAGCAGTAATTAAGATGAATAAAGTCTTATGCTGGTTGTTACTAGTAATATTAATTGAAATAAACCTAACAGCCAGACAGAGGTCTGACAGTACTATGAACTGAGAAAGACGTGCTTACGTAAAACCTTTTATTATGAACTTCTACTGGTATCATCACACACAGCTACTCAAATAACACGTAGCTCCTTGCACATGAACGGAGCTCTATACTCATAAACAAACGCTCTCTTTCACATAAACCAACACTCTACGTACAACAACAAACGCTCTCCGTACAACAACAAACGCTCTCCGTACAACAACAAACGCTCTCCTTGGGTATCGTTGAACGCGCCTATTTATACTGGCTACCACCACGTCATGACTTACACTCATTGCCAGATCTCATTCAGCGGGTGAAATAACATCTCGTTCAGTAAGAAGATAATTTACATAGTAAAATAAAATAACCAGAGATAGTAAAATCAAAAGGAAAGTGAATATAGAGTATACTTTACACCATAAAAACAAACGTGACGTATTGGCCATTTTTTAAGGTCAGATCTGAAACTAGCACCCAAAAATTAGTTAAAGACAGCTACATTTTTTTATGTTATAAAAACCTTGTAGACCAGTGTTATTTGCGATATTTGTCCTTTAAAACCGAGAAACCTGCTTTAGGGCGTGATTTCCCCAGTCGCCCGCACTGAATCCACTAGTAGAAGGGGTCAGGGAAAACTGAAAAGCGAGAGAGGTTGCACAGAGAGAGAAAGAGAGAGAGGTTGCACAGAGAGAGAGAGAGAGAGAGAGAGAGAGAGAGAGAGAGGTTGCACAGAGATAAAGAGAGGTTGCATAGAGATAGAGAGAAGTTGCACAGAGATAGAGAGGGGTTGCACAGAGATATAGAGAGAGAGGTTGCACAGAGAGAGAGAGAGATAGAGAGAGAGAGAGAGAGAGAGATAAGGAAACTGCTTTTACGTTCTATGGTGTGTATAAGCCTTATGACCCACAAACTAACGTGTAAATATGTACACCAAAATACAGCGTACATTGCATGATAAGTATTGTTAATAAATGATTGAACATCCTGCTAACCGCATTCGGATGAACCTTCCGTAAGGCCATGCATTCTAAACGCGAAACGCCAAACAACTAGGCCTGAAAATGGGAGTTATTGAATTCAGCGCCTGGAGACTCACGACGATGCGTTTGGGTATGAAGTCCTATTGAAAGGGTTTATTAGATAAATGCATTTCCTCAACCAAGAAATTTAAAGGTAGGAGTAACACGTCAATCTGGTGGTAGACATCTCAACGGCTATAAAAGAAGAATGGAGTAAAGTACCAGCATCTTTTGAATACACAGGTTTCCCCCGCTATCCGAAAGCAGACCGTTCTTATGAGACCTTTCGCAAGCCAAAATGGCGTTAAGCGAGGAAGCAATTACCACAAATTTATATGGAAAACTTTTTTGAGCTTTCCAAACCCAAAAATAACCTACCGAATAACACATAAAACCTGAAATAACACAAAAGTTATAGTGAAAGCAGGAATGATATAATAAATACACAGCATATTGTGACGTACTACAGAGGTGAAAACATGTGTCAAGACGACAAATCTGCAGCGAGACATTCTGTTTGCGTAGCTCAGTTGGGAGAGCGTTTTACTCCGGAGTGAGGGAACCCGGTTTCGATTTCCGGCGCGGACAAACTTGTGCGTTATACTATATAAAGTAGAAATAATATATGGACAGTATAGTTTCGCTTACCAAAATCGGGAAGACAGTGAGCCCACTGGAAGACTGAGAGGTGATGAGGAGTTACTCTTGGTTTCTGAAGTTACTATTGCTTTTTCTACTAGCAGAACCAATGGTAACCTTGGCAGCTTTAAATATTCTTTCTCTCTGAGTATAAATAGTACGAATGGTGGACGCAGGCAACTTCAGCCCCTGCGCAATTACTTTATTTCGTTCTCCATGATCCAAACGCTGTTGCGGATGATCAAGTCATCTTGGTAGAAAATAAAGATGACGTAGTTTATATGTTCCGTGAACTGATCTCTGAATATGACCGTTGGGAACTTGAAATTAACGAACATAAAACTGAGCACTTGTCCTATGATCCTAGAGACTTCATTGAAATATCTGATAATATTACGCTGAGAACAGTTGAGGAATTTAAATACCTCGGATCCATAATACATCCGAATGGTACATGACATTGATCGGAGAATTACGAAGGGGAGGAAAGCTATTTCTGTTTTGAATGCTGTTCTTTGGAGCAGCAATGCATTTCCAAGAGCAAAAAGACACATTTTTTCTGCGATTGTACAGAGCATCATTTTACGGGGAGACGTGGACACTGAATAAATGGCATCAACAAAGATTATTGGCTACAAAGATGGACTTTTGAAGGCGGTTAAATCCAGATGTGAAAAAGTGCGCAATACAAAAATTCGAGATATTATAAGATGTGGAGATTGCAATGATTGGCCACGTAAGGAAAATGTCGTCAGAAAGACTTCCAGAAATTCTGATGGAGTGGGAGGCTCCAGGAAAAGGGGAAGAGGAAGACTAAGGAGAACGTGGATAGAAGAGATTAAATCAAGTTTAAAAAATAATAGACTGGATGAAGTGATGGCCTCGGATAGAGAGAAGTGGAGGAATACCCTGGCTGAACTACAGTATATGGTCAAGGAAATCCACTTGGTAGTGGAAACTCCTAATGATGATGATGGTCCAAACGCTAAATTACGTCCAGTTTTACGCTAAGCCTAAGACCCTTACGAGCTCTCTTAGGCTTTTCTGATACCTTAGAACACATTTTGCTAACGGATGCACAAATGCTCACATAGTTCAAAGCTTTTGGCGGCTTGCTGCTGAGTGTAGTTCTCGGGGAAGGAGATTGGCGGCGCCACTCTCGCTGCAAAACAAATGTTGAATGCCATTTTCGTTGTTCGCCTCTTTTTGTAAATCGAAAATCCACTTTGGATTTCTTTCGGTTAGCGAAAACAGGTATTAATGTAGGTCTTTCATAAAAACGAAATGACGTAAAGCGAACTTTCGAAAAGCGGGGAATACCCGTAATTAAAAAAAATTATTCCAGGCATCGCAGTTTCTGTGAGTGTTCATTCTACGCCATACTGATTTCTTTTCGATGAACATATCTACTTCTGACAGCGTGTGTCCCTCTATTTTTGGCAGAATAGTGTCTGTGATTTTGTTTCACATGTATCTCAAGAGGAAATACGAGATTCCTTCAGTGATTAGAGTACACACATTTTCGCTCTTAACTTCATGAGTGAATGGACCACCTGAAACGACGACGATTTGTTCTTTTCCAAACGCATTATGCAACTTCAGATTAGAGCATGCGTTATCTTTTTATAATACGTAAGGCTCTATGGTGTTTCTATAACGAAGTGAATTTCTCCGTCATTTTTATCCGCGCCAGGATTCGAACCCGGGTCCCCTCATTCCGGAATAAGTTGCTCTACCAATTGAGCTACGCGGACCTTTTATTCTGATTCCTATCTGCCTCAATGTCGTGTGCGTCCTTCTGGCAGGTACGTCACATCTCCTGGTACGTTACATTTCTTTAATGCACGTAAGGCAAGATTAAAATTATAATGCATGATTTGGCCTTATAATATACATGGTTTCGACAAGACAAAATTTCAAGTTAGTCAGAATGATAACATTGTTCACCAAAAAAGTCGGAACAGCAAGTACGTATTTCTGCTGGTGATAGTGCAGGATTATAAGAAAAAGCTTAGGCGATTTATTATAGTTGTAATCAGTGACGCATTGTGGGTGCGAGACCTAGGCTATCTCATCCGTCCCCCTCCCCCGCCCCAAGTACTGATTTTTAAGAAATTTCGAAGTTTATTTTCAGTTATTAAGTATAATAGAAGTAATGTTTCTAAATTTTAGGTACATGCTAACAGAATTCGAAATAATTATGAGGATTAGGATTTTAACACTTTATCTTTTGTACACTTTATTTGTACATGAACTTCAATCTTTTGTGTTAACTTAAGTGTTACGTTTTCATAAAAACTTTCTTCCGAGTACTTTTTCATATTCAAAAAGAACGTTTTTCTGTATTGACGAAACAGCCAAGTTTCTCAAGTGTACATGTCCTTGTGTGGCTCTACGATATGTCTTGATTCTTTTTAATGCAGAAAAGCTTCTTTCGGCATTTGCAATTGTTGAAGGAAACTTTAAAATTAGGTCTGCTAATTCGTACACCTCACTAAACACAATGTCCAATTTATTCAATTTCATGTAACAAGTAATATCTCTTACTGATTTCTTTTTGTATTCATCAAGGGAATAAAACACGTTCAGTTCATTTTTAAGTCGGACTGCATCAAAATTTGAACCATAGGTTCTATTAAGTTCTGACAGTAGATGTTCAGGAAAGCTTTCACAAAATTTATCAAAACAGTTCGAATTCAACAAAGCTACGAATTCAAGATATACTATCACTGATTTTAATTCATTGACACTTCACACAAACAGAAACAACTTTCGCGAAACACCTGCTGTTACGGGCGGGAGCATGCGAGTAACTAATATGGTCCTAAGCCTTCTCTTTTCTGAGCGAACTGTTGCCCAAAGCAATTACCCATTCACCCTTCACCCTCTCATTCCTGTTGTCATGAAAACGGTACCTGACGATCGTATCGAAAGTCTTCAAATCACACAGCGAAGACTTGTACACTGTACACCTGGTTGCGTTACTATGGCACCAACTTCCACTAGGATCCCTGTTGGCCTTCGCTCGCCAGATTAACTCTCTTAGTCAAAAGAAGAGAAAGCGAAAGCATCGACAATTTTTGATACCACTTATAATTGACTTTTATTTGTGTATATTTAATTTACTTTTATTTGCTTATATTTAATTGACTTTTATTTGTGTACATTTAATTGACTTTTATTTGTGTATATTTAATTGACTTTTATTTGCGTATATTTAATTGACCTTTAATTTGCGTATATTTAATTGACTTTTATTTGTGTATATTTAATTGACCTTTTATTTTCGTATATTTAATTGACTTTTATTTGTGTACATTTAATTGACTTTTATTTGCGTACATTTAATTGGCTTTCATTTGCGTACATTTAATTGGCTTTCATTTGCGTACATTTAATTGGCTTTTATTTGCGTATATTTAATTGACTTTTATTTGTGTATATTTAATTGACCTTTTACTTGCGTACATTTAATTGACCTTTTATTTGTGTATATTTAATTGACTTTTATTTGTGTATATTTAATTGACTTTTATTTGTGTATATTTAATTGACTTTTATTTGTGTATATTTAATTGACTTTTATTTGTGTATATTTAATTGACTTTTATTTGTATATATTTAATTGACTTTTACTTGCGTATATTTAATTGACTTTTATTTGCGTATATTTAATTGACTTTTATTTGTGTACATTTAATTGACTTTTATTTGCGTATATTTAATTGACTTTTATTTGTGTATATCTAACTGACTTTTATTTGTGTATATTTAATTGACTTTTATTGGGTATATTTAATTGACTTTTATTTGTGTGTATTTAATTGACTTTTATTTGCGTATATTTAATTGACTTTTATTTGTGTACATTTAATTGACTTTTATTTGTGTATATTTAATTGACTTTTATTTGTGTATATTTAATTGACTTTTATTTGTGTATATTTAATTGACTTTTATTTGTGTATATTTAATTGACTTTTATTGGGTATATTTAATTGACTTTTATTTGTGTATATTTAATTGACTTTTATTTGCGTATATTTAATTGACTTTTATTTGTGTACATTCAATTGACTTTTATTTGCGTATATTTAATTGACTTTTATTTGTGTATATCTAACTGACTTTTATTTGTGTATATTTAATTGACTTTTATTGGGTATATTTAATTGACTTTTATTTGTGTATATTTAATTGACTTTTATTTGCGTATATTTAATTGAATTTTATTTGTGTACATTTAATTGACTTTTATTTGTGTATATTTAATTGACTTTTATTTGTGTATATTTAATTGACTTTTATTTGTGTATATTTAATTGACTTTTACTTGCGTATATTTAATTGACTTTTATTTGTGTATATTTAATTCAATTTTATTTGCGTACATTTAATTGACTTTTATTTGCGTACATTTAATTGACTTTTATTTGTGTACATTTAATTGACTTTTATTTGTGTATATTTAATTGACTTTTATTTGTGTATATCTAACTGACTTTTATTTGTGTATATTTAATTGACTTTTATTGGGTATATTTAATTGACTTTTATTTGCGTATATTTAATTGACTTTTATTTGTGCATTCTCTAGGTTTCGCAGCTAGCCTAGCTGGCCTCAAATATAGACGCCACTGGTTGTAATCGTAACTGATATCTAGAAAAATTCTAAAGTTCGATATGCCGGGTGTTTTCCATTTTAGGCCAGTGATCCCGATTCACAGTAGCAAAATTTTGCCTGTTTCTTGTTTCGTTTGCTACACCTTATAAGACACGAATGGTCCAACAGGAGATCTGCCTAATAAATGTGTAATGTCAATCTAATGTCATGTGAAACTTAAGAATGATCAAAAATTGAGCACTTACCGAATAAGTAGAACGCAGATGGCCAACCTCCGAAGACACTTGAGCTGCAAAGTAAGCCAGTTATCAGAAGTGAAGCAACAGTTCCAATGGAAACGCCGGAGTGAGAGAATGCAATCATACGACTGCGCTCTGTGACAGGGCTCCACTTGGCAATGAGAAAGACCATTGCAGGAAATGTCACACCCTTCAGAGAAAAACAAAATGTGTGAAAAGAAAGCAATTTATAAAACGATTGTCTCCCACTTCCGCACGTGCCATTTCCCTACAAAATTAATTTTGTCCCATTTCCGTACATAGCAGATCGGTTAGTGCCATTTCCATACAGTTTCACTGCATCTGGTATCAGACGTGATACCAGGTGCAGAACCTATGCTTCAAATTTTGATGAGTGCTAAGAGAGAAAGTAAATGCTGATTCCCTGTCGAATTCCTCTGACGTCACAGAGAACACCATTCATTGTTTTCGTCAACCAATAGGCGCTCATGGTACGGTAAGCGTGAACAGCAATAAAAACTGAAGGGCAAACAGGCTATCTATCCATTAAGGCCATCTTTACGGTATTCAGTATTCGTCGCAGATGTTTAATTTCAAAACCGCGGGAAAAAAATTGCTTTTTTTTTTATAATATTACGTTCAAAGGTGACGTCAAAAATTCTGTGCTATTTTTTTAACCAGTTACGCATGAAGTTTCCACGAAAGATTTTGTAAAATATTTTTCCTGTGGCTAGAATCTCTGATGGCCGTAAACTCTCCCATAGTGGGGAGGGGGAGGATTGCGAGTGCTATCAGTACGCCCTCTATCCTTTGTCTTCCCTCACGCATATCTCATTGCTTACGGATCACCACATCTGTGTACGGAAATTGCACTAGATTATCTGGATGTGTACGGAAATGGGACAAAAAATTCAGTTGTACGGAAATGGCACTTACGGAAGTGCGACGACATGCTGTAAAGCTTATCCGAATAGCTTTAACATTGATTGAACGAAATTTTTGAATTCTTTACTGGATTCTTAATAAGTGAACAACTGATATACAGCATATGCAACATGCGCTCGAGCATTTTAAAGCAAAATGATGGGTGGGTTCTGCAAAAAGTGTATCCTCTTCTTCGTCAAAGCTGGTCGCAGACTTTATTCTAAAAAAGTAGGGTAATACTGCTCAGTGACGGTCTGGAGTTGGGGTACGGCATGCCTCAGGATAACACTATCGCCGTCATACGGATAACCATAGCCTTCACCCGTAATGACGCCACTCGTTAGACTAGCGTTTCATATCTGGCTCATATGATCTAGCCCATGTCTCATCCAGCGTTGTGATGCGGAGAAGGAAAGCTTCTTCTTCGCGCTCGTAGCGTTCCAAGTGCATACGAACAGCCTCGTATCGTCGCCATTTCTCGATCTCAGTCAGGGTGTGCGGAACCCAGCGCGATGCAATTTTTTTCATTCCCAGGCGTTCCTTTAGAATGTGTAGCGCAGTTCTATGCGACACTCCGGTCTGATTGGCTAAAGCTGACGAATCGTAAAGCGCCGATCTGTCTCCAGTAACGCGGAAACAGCACTCACTTGTTCTTCACTTGCACTGAGACCTCCTGGCCGAGGCACATATTTTAAATTTTGGCGTTCATCATTGAAGGCTTTTACCCATCTTCAAACAGTTCTGTATGGTAATGCAGATTCCCCACAAGCCTCTAAAAGTCCTTGATGACATTGTCGTGTAGTTTTTATTAAACACCACTGCTCCAATTTCGAAAACATCGTGACTAGACCGCCGGGTAGCTCATGTTCTCGTTACTGCGCAAGCGCGAGCAGTTGGGTAGGCGAGTCCATTTCACATTGAGGTGTGCTAGGTATACAACCAACGTGTGGCGTAAGCAGCCTAAACTTGTTGAGTTCGCTTCGATTATACAGATGTGTTGCTATTACTAAAATTCCAACTCTCGTATGGGATGCTAGAACACCAAATTCACCGACCATATCGCCAGCTGAGTGCATTTAAGAGGGAAAAGATTACCGGTCCCCAAGAGTGTGGATGTTCGATATACCGTATTGCTTAGCGATTGGGCCATGAGAAATCAATTTTTTTTTGATTGAAGTTTAACGACCACCGTGAGCAACTCAACGGGCTATAGATAGTCGACCGTCCCTAATTAAGGGTCACTAGGTTCTAGGGAATGGAGAGAGCCAGTGGCGTAAGACAAACACAACATCCATGCCTCACCGGGACGAATGATCAGAGGCCATCGCTTATACTACTGCGTCACCGGAGCGGCAGAAATCAATAATGCCCAAATACCTGATAGCAGTGCTTGAGAGAAAGTACGACCTTTCGTCTCCCTGGAACTAAAGCACGTAGGATGAAAGCACCACTAAAAGGCTTTTTGGTGCAGAGACAAGATTCCTTTTCTCCTATAGCCTCTTCCCCCTCCTCCATCAGAAAAGCGGTAAAGGTTTTTTTAACTCGAACCGTTACAAAACAGTCTAGCAAAGGTTAAACTTCACGCACGAGGTCCATTGCGTCGCTTACCCCTCTAACGATCATCGTCGCCATCGTCTGAAGTGATCTTCACCGACGAATCTCAGTTTTGTTTTGTGTCCCATGATTTCCGCGTTCATCAGACACCCATAAAACACCGAGATTTGACGGGGTTTTTCTTACAGTTGTTTCCAAAACGGTATGATTATCAATTATTGCAACTGATGCACCGCTCTGAATGTCCAAATAGCATCCCAAGGTAGAACTTGCTCCTAATTTAGTATTTAATTGGTTTCGAATGACAGATTTTGCTCGAAATACAAGTCCCATTTACACTTAGTAGGCAAAACATTAGATATAGGGATGATGAGAAGTTGACATGGGCATCCCCCGCGTGGAGTGGAACAGACCCAAACTGAGCTAAGGCGCTAAATGGACACCAGTGCTTCCCAACTGTAATATGGGTAAGCGCTGTGATCTGAGTGACTTTGATGGTGAACGCATTCTTGGCTCAAGACAAATGGATTATCCTATCGCCCAAGTCGTAAGAACCTTTGGGTTCCCGAGGGCAACTGTATCAAGAACGTACACCGAGTATACCCTCGACTGACGTACCAGCCCCCAGAGAGCAAGTGGTGGCAGATCCAACGCCAATGATGACAAGTGTCGACGTAGACTATCCGTGCTTGTTCAGACCGACCCCTTGGTAACGACGGCGCAAATAACATCCATTTTAAATGTCGTATGCCGAAGTTGTGTCGTCGAGCGGACGGTATGGCGCACGTTACATTCCCTGGGCTACGGAAGCCGATGCCCTTCTCGTGTGCAACTGCTGACTACGGGTCATCGGACATTATGCCTCATCTGGTGCCGAGAATATCAAAACTGGACTTCTGTAGAGGGACGCCCCCTTGTGTATTCAGATGAACCCCGTTTTCAGCTGTACCCAGCTGATGGGAAGGTGCGTGTGTGGCGTCGACAGCATGATGCCCTGGCCCCGTCATGCCAGATTGGCTCTGTTCAAGGTAGTGGTGGCTCTGTGATGGTTTGAGAAGCCTTTTCAAGGGACACATTAGGTCCCTTAGTGGAATCCTTGAGAAGGATTCCTTAGGACCCCTTAAGGGACAGATTAGGTCCCTTAGTGTGTCCGGAGAGGTCTTTAACCTCTCCAGACACACTAATGGACCTGTGGAAAGTCTTTAGGGTGTCTGGAAAGTTGCTTAACCCCTGCGCGGTACCAGAATGTGCTAGATGATCACCTACACACTTTCATGGCCTTCGGGCATCTTTCAGCCGATGGTATGATTCATCAGAACAATGCACCCCCTCAGCGGGCCTCAACTATCCAGGCATGGCTCGCGGAACACTGATCTAAGTTTGGAACCATCCAGTGGCCCCCAAGGTTCTTGGATTTATACCCTGTAGGAGCTCTTTGGGATGCGGTGAAGCAGAACATCAGATTCGTTGAACCTGGACAGACGTCTCTGGCGGAGTTGTGGACAATCCTACAATAGGAGTGGCTGGCATTATCTGGTGTACTGGATGCCTCAGCGTGTACAGGTTGTTATTCGCGCTAGAGGAAGACCAACATGGCATTAGGTATGTATCTCTAATTTTTTGCCCATTGAGTATATTTCTGAGTAAGATTATTCTTCGAGGTAAATCTGCAATAGCAATATTCCCAAACCACTTGAACGAAATATTCGGACCGAGAATAAAGTGGAAGCCCACTTCATAAAACATTTACCTACAAGAAGTTGAGATACAATGAGAGAAAATCATGGGATACTTGCTTCTTGGACAAGGTGACGCTGTTACTCCTCTCGCAACTAGACACTTGGAATATAGGTAGGAAAACATTACTGCATTCACGTAGACAGCAAATTGATGTCTGTATGATTAAACGTCGTGAGTCAACTGAGTTTGAAAGAGGGATGACGATGGGTGCATAACGCACAGGTCACTATCAGAGATAGAAACGTGTCAGGGTTCAACGGATCATCGGGTCGATAATATTTTGCGAGTCAAACGGGTCGGGTCAACGTGTTGCGGACCCGATTTTGACCCGGTTTTATTTCCGTTTTATTTTTGGAAAAAAAATAATGTTATCAAAAAACCCTTCAGAGGTCCTTGAAACAATAGTTCAGAGCTGCAGAGTGTTATCCAAGAACTTGCTGAGGAGGGTAAATAAATGTGATTAAAAATGAAATTTCATAAGACAAAACTGGTGTACCATGCTTTTACAAGGAATATAGTTTTATCAGTCGATGGGGAAAAGCTGGAGATAACCAATTCCTACATTTACTTTGGGCACCAGATATCAAGCGAGGATCACATTGACGGTCACAAGAAATTAATTGAGGTCACAAGTAAATGAGATAGAATTAATTGAGGTCACAAGAAATTGAGGTCAAAAGAAATTAATTGAGGTCACAAAAAATTAATTGAGGTTACAAGAAATTAATTGAGGTCACAAGTAAATGAGATAGAATTAATTGAGGTCACAAGAAATTGAGGTCAAAAGAAATTAATTGAGGTCACAAAAAATTAATTGAGGTTACAAGAAATTAATTGAGGTCACAATTAATTAATTGAGGTCACAAGAAATTGAGGGTCGCAATTAATTAATTGAGGGTCACAAGAAATTAATTGAAGGTCACAAGAAATTAATTGAGGGTCACAAGAAATTACTTGGCGTATGAAACTTGGATGGAGAGCTTTTGCAAGAAACAGTACAATTTTTAAGAGCAATATGCCATTATGTCTTAAAAGAAAAGTGTTTAATCAATGCATCCTTCCAGTGCTTACGTACGGAGCAGAGACGTAGACCTTAACTAAAAAAAGACATACAAAGACTGCAAACAGCTGAAGGAAGCATGGAGAGATTAATATTAGGTACCCCCGGGAAATACAAGGTGAAGAACTCGTGGATAAAGCAAATGACAAGAGTGAAAGAAATCATGATCAGAATGAAATCCCTGAAATGGCAATGGGCTAGACATATTTCCAGGAGAACGGACCACGGATGAACAACCGAAGTTTTAGACTGGATTCCAAGGGTTAGGAAAATACCCAGAAGACCACGTGGGAAATGGGGGGATGGAAGAGACTGGCCCAAGACAGTCCATTGTGGAAGAAACTTGGGGGGACCTTTATCCAGCAGTGGATTGATAATGATTGACAGTGATGATTATGATATATGTATATTCCAATTAATAGTTCGAAGCAGATTTCTCTGGGTCAGGTCCTGGTCCAAAATTTTTGACCCGTTTCCAGCTCTGGCCACTCTCATGGAGGTAGTGCAGGAACTGCTGCATACCCGTTTGGCAATATCAAGATTGTATCTGAAATATGCCATTTCTGGAATAACATCGCATAATGGACAACACTATAGACGAAGGAAGGTGGAAGATAAATGTGTCCGGAAACGTCTGTCTCGCATAGTTACAACTTACCAGAGAGAGAGAGAGAGAGACAGAGCCATAAATCACCGCCAGCTTCAACGAGGGAGCTGCCAGAAACCTCTCCACCAAGACTAAATAGAGATCATTAGCCACAATACGTTATGGGAGCCACGGACACACCAGAGTCCCATTGCTAGCACCACATCACCAGAATGTAAGCCAGCTTGCTTATGGTCTGGGACTAGTTCAAATTTTGGGAACACTGGTACTTCTCGATGCGTCTCTGAACTGCCCATCTTTGCAGATCCTATGCATTCGTTCATGGTCATGATGCACTCACAAGGCAATGAACTCTCTTCCAGCAGGACAATGAACCACAGAGACATGGTGACTAAAACACGGTTAGAAGAGCATTCCGCAGAGGTTACCACCCTGGAATGCCCTCCCAGTTCACCTGTTCACCAGATATGAACCCAGTGAGGAACCTTTGAAATGCTATCGAAAGATTCTTTCGAGCTTTGGATGCTCAACCCACGGAATTATAGACAGCGGTGCATTAAATATGGGTGGAGATGCTTGTGCTTTCTTGACTTAGTGGACTCAATGCCCCGCGGTGTGACCGCCCATGTCCGGGAGAAAGATAGGTAGGCATCCCATGATTATGCCCACTCAGTGTATATCTCATCTGCGACTAATAAAAAACACACTCGTTTTCGCAAAACTTAAACTCAATAACATTATCCTCATATCCCCGAAATTTTTGCATCTTGGTTTAAGGACCACCCCTAGCAATACTGTGGGTTATATGCAGTCTTCCGTCCCTAATTTAGGGCCACTATTTCCAGGGAACGGAAAGAGAGTCAGCGCCGTAATTGAAGGACATTACCCATGTTTCATCCGGGATGCAAGCCCAGCTTGAACGACCAGCCAGAACCTACGCTTCTGACCACTCGGCCACCAGACCGCCAACGCATTGCTAAATGGCCTCAAAAGATCGTTGTTGAAAACATAGATAATACTGCATATTAACAAGGTTCACATGAGTAGTTTGCAGCATAAAGGTACGAAGAGTACTTTCAGCGAAACTGTGGGCTGTTTTAGCTTTAATTGAAAAAAAAAGCTTATTTATGTACTAAAGGAAGTTAATAGGCGCCATAAACGTACTATACATCTTATTTCTTTTGTTTTCACAAGGGCGAAATGCCGCCCCGGTGGCGCAATGGCCTCTTAACCTTCGTCCGAAAGGGATCCGGGTTCGAATCCCGGTGAGGCATGGATGTCGTATTTGTCTTACGGTACTGGCTCTCTCCCTTAACTGGAGCCAGTGACCCTAAATTAGGGACGGGTGACTGCTTATAGCTCATGGTGGTTGTTAAACCTCCACTAAAAAAAAAGTGTGAAACACTGTGCACACAGCACATCGTGTCCGTAATTGCCTGTTAACCAAGTTTTTATGGTTGTTGTTTTTCCTTTTGTGTTCACAAGTGTGAAGCATTGTATCACACAGCGTACATAACGTTCCTATCCTAAAATTCATTACCTGTTTTGTTATCGTCTCTAAACTAGGTTTTTTTTTTTTGAATGGAGGTTTAACGACCACCGTGAGCAACTCAATGGTCTATAAGCAGTCGCCCGTCCCTAATTTAGGGTCACTGGTTCCAGGGAAGGGAGGGAGCCAGTGCCGTAAGACAAACACAACATCCATGCCTGACCGGGATTCGAACCCGGACCCCTTATGGACAAATGATCAGAGACCAGCGCCTTAGACCACTGCGCCACCGGGGCGGCCTAGGTTTTTGTGGTCGTTGCTTTCTGAGTGATACCGTTATTACATTTTTCATTTCAAGGAATCACTCTGAGTTGGACCAATTATAAACCAGTGGAGCTCTTTGTCAAAGTAGAGCTGCCTGAAACCCGAAAATAAATTTAAAAAACCCCATGGAAATTCCAACATTCATGCAAAAGGATAAATAAAATTGACAATAAATACCTCTGCTAGTCCTTCAACGCTACGTAGAGCTATAAGCGCGCCTGCGCCACCGTGCCTAGCAACCAATGGCGTAAGTAATGTGAGGAGTGACGTCATACCAAGGCCAATGGCACAAATCCACTTGCTACCGTACTTCTCCGCCAAGACTCCTCCTGGCAGCTGAGAGATGAAGTAGCCATAAAAAAGGAACCTAAAATGTTGGCTTGAGTTTCTGCATCCCAGCTGAACTCTGAACCCTATAAAGAAATAAAAACAAAGAGAAACGTAACAGACGTTGTCGCTATTTTGCAATGTGTAATTCTCTTATGTCACAAATGGTATCCACTGTTGCTGAGTGGTCTGAAGCAATGGCTTCTAAGCATTCGTTCGAGATCGGTCCAGCTTCGAATCCCGGGCGGGGGTACTGTACTTTAGAATACCTATAAAGTTATCATTTAGTGAAAAATTCTAGGCTCAGGTTGAGCCGGAACTGTACTGGAAGGTTTTAGCATTTTGGATTAAAGGAAAACGTTTCGCTCACAAACCGAAAACTGACATGTAACTTATCGGATGACGCGAAGATCTCTGAGTTAACCCTAAGACATGGAACTGCATCTGTCATCGGATGCGTTGATTAATTACAGCTAAATTTGACAAGCCGAGTTGTAAAATAATAAACAAGAAAGATGACACCGAATTTTTGGGTGTAATGAGCACATCTTTTGGATCCGTTCTGACGCGAATCAAATTTATCAAAGCTATTCAAAGTCAATGGAACCGGTATGGTAAATAGTAATATATGACCAAAGAAAGAAAGTTTTCAAACGGTTTTTTAATCCCGCAGATATTGCTGTAAACGGAATCATGCACTTACATCCTCTGGTTGCAGACATGTGCGTAAAGAAAAATTTTAAATTGCATGAGAAACATTTAGCAGCGGAAACACTCTCCAACAAAGAAGGAATTTCTCAAATCGGACTCATAGAAATAGGGACATTTACAAACACATGATATACATCTACGCCCTCTGGCGGAGAAACCATGCGTTATTTTAAGAAGAAAATATTCCGTAAAGGTTTATCGACATGAGTACTATCGGTGCACAAACGATTTTTTTTAAATCTAGATTTTAGAAGTTCAGGTTTTATGGTAAACACATCAGAAGAAAAGTTAACAATTGCGCACCCTGGTGGCCAAGCCATTCTTTACCAAAAATTAGAAATTATACGCAAAAGATTTCCCATCAGGAGCTGTATCGGCTGAAGAAAAAAAATTTCAAATCGGAGTTTCAGAAACAGAGATATCAGGAAAAACGCAATTTACTTTTACACCCCTAGCGGAAAATTTATGCGTAACTTGAAAAACGTTACTACACTTAAAATACTCTTCGACATAAATGGAATCGAAAGGTGAAAGATTTTTTTCAATCGGATGCCTAGAAGCAAACATATGGAATAAAATGTATTTTGAATTCGATATCATCTGCATTTACGCCCTCTGGCGGCGAAATTGGACATCGTAAAAAAACGAAATAAAGGACCATTATTCGCATATTTCAAGCTTCCCAATGCAAAAAAGTTTTTTTTCAAATCGGATTAATAGTTGCAGAGATATGGTGCTCACAGACGGACGGACAAGCCGATAACAAAAGCACGATCTTTTTTTGCAAAAGACGTGCTGAAAGGAGTTCTGAAATGAGCTGCAAGAAAATAAAACAACTCTGAAGTGAGCTGTAAGAAAATAAAACTGCTCTGAAATGAGCTGTAAGAAAATAAAAGAGCTCTGAAATGAGCTGTAAGAAAATAAAACAGCTCTGGAATGAGCTGTAAGAAAATAAAACAGCTCTGAAATGAGCTGTAAGAAAATAAAACAGCTCTGAAATGAGCTGTAAGAAAATAAAACAGCTCTGAAATGAGCTGTAAGAAAATAAAACAGCTCTGAAATGAGCTGTAAGAAAATAAAACAGCTCTGAAATGAGTTGGTTTATTTTTAAGTTTAAAAACAACTTTTGTTTTCACTTTATTAGCTTTCATTTCATGTAACACTATGATCTCGGCAGCGGTCGGGATTTGAGTAACTACCCTACGCACGATTTTTACGTATGATGAAGTTGTTTTATGACTTTATGGAATTTTTTTAATACATATTTAGAAATAGGAAACTCAGATATGACCACTTATACCTACAACTGCGAAGACTGCATGTAAAATGCGGTAACTGAAGATTTGACATTAGTCAAGGTCTTTAGATATCATACAACTCCTGACTCGTTTCAAAGCGATATTTGCGTACAAGATGTCAGCGTTAGCAAATAAAACGTCACTTTTTTTATTTCGAGAAATGTTTGCACAAACAGGTTTCTAAGCTGCACGAAACTAGATGACCGAACTAACGGAGCGATTCGTTGATACAACGGAGATGAGGAAGTTCGGAAGAGGAAGATGCATTTATGTTTGTAACAAAAGTAGGTAGTCAGTTCTAAACCTCGTCTGCGGAACGAATTCTTGAGAGAAATGGCACGTCTCTCTATGGTGCATTCCATTCTACTGAGGTAGTTTAGTCCAGTAAAGCAGCTTTGATTTTCCAGAGGAATCATTGCGTTGTTTGCAATAAGTAGGCAAGAACGCTGTATGAAGACTGAAACTGAGGGCCACAAACTGGAACGTCTGAGCCGAGCTGGGCACAAGCTCAGACGTGCTCAGCCGGGTTTTGCAAATTAGAGCCCGTGGAGACCTGTAATGTACTTGTCCACTGGCGCTGGCTATGTCTTTGCACTAAGACCAACTGCCCTAAATTAGGGACTGGAGACTGGTTCGTGGTCGTTGAACTCGGAAATCAAAAAACCAACCGCCCTAAATTAGGGACTGAAGACAAGTTCGTGATCGTTAAACCCGGAAACCGAAAAGCAAACGCCCTAAATTAGGGACAGGAGACTGGTTCGTGGTCATTAAACTTGGAAACCAAAAAGCCAAATGCTCTAAATTAAGGACTGAAAACTGGTTCGTGGTCGTTGATCTCGGAAACAAAACAACTGTCACAGTACAAATTAAAGGACTAATACTTCAATGAAACATGCATGGGGTGCTGGTAAATTTTGAGAAGGGTACAAAGAAGTTGTGAATGAAAAAATTTAAAATAAGCAGGTAAGATTCCTGTATTCAGTTACGCCCCAGTGTATGAATGAAGAGGATTTTCGGATGGGAGTATTTGACCCTAGGTCTGAAACAGCCCTTTCGTAAAGGAAAGTAGCAAATTTGGATTGATCGCCTTATAGGACAGAAACACAAACGTATTACTCCAAGAGAGTAAAAGCGGAAGGCCCCGTAAGTACCACAGATCGACCGCATCCCTAGAGAAACTTGCACTACACCAACACCATCACTCTATAGTCCCCCAAATTAATTAAAAACTCCAGTGCTCTCCACGATTTCTTACCTTTCGTAGTCACCGTTCTTCCAATTCACAAAACGAAGCACACTCGACAAAACAAAAGAAAACATGAATGGCTTTGCTAATTTCTAAATGATAATTGTATCATATGTCGTGTAAGTCATGCCAGTATAATGCAACTCCTGCAGAGCATTTGTCTATGTATTACTGCTTGACATTGTTGCCAGCCTTGGGCATCCCTCTTGGAGGGTTAGGAGACGCAGTAACTGCCTCCCTGGGCTTGGTATGACTAAAGACTGAATTAGGATCATAACAGTTTCTCTGACCAGTCTGTTTGAGCCCACTCAAGAGAAGAACTTTTATCAAACAGAAATGAGTTCATTTGCCTTTTTGATGTAAAGGGGGAGGGTCCCTCAGGCATCGGTGGGAGTCAAGCTTTGAGCTCCAGTGATCACCCTAGAGACATTAATTCTTCACTTGGATCTCTCCCTTCTGGTACGCACCTACGCCACCCAACAACCGAACCGCGTAAGTAATGAAACCCTCTCGATCTGTTTTTTATTTGTATGGTAATCAAAATTACCAACATTCCTGAAATGAATGTTGACATCTTTATTGCCAGATTATGGAAATTACATTACTTTTTGTCCTTAGTAGCGTAATGTCGCCGAAATGAGAAATTACTTTACACATTAAAGCAGTGACATTGAGCGGAGATGAGCACACGAGAGAACTGTCTTCGCTTTCACCAAACTCAGAGTGAAACAAATCACAGTCATGTCACAACTAACCTCTTCTGAAGGAATTTTTCAGAACTTTACGAAGCCCCGGTGATCGATGAATAAGTAACTTCTTCCAATCGCCTTTTACGGTTGATGAACTGCAGGTAAGTAGGTGCTTCTCGACATCATTGCACTCTCCTAAATAGAGATACGTTGGTTGCTAAGGAGTTTGATTAAAAAGACAAAGCACTGAACAAATTCTAGGACAAATGATGATTGGTTTAGAAACATGATCTAACTTGGAGGTACGCGCGGTCATTAAGTTTTTATGCGCCCGCAAAACTGGCAGCGGAAATCTATCGTTGACTGCAACTCTATGTTTCTTAAGTCACGTGCGTTCGGAGTACGTCAGAATGCCGTTCAAAATTCTAACCAGGGCTCTATGTGTTGCGAGATGCCTTTAACGTCAAACAAAAAGTAATATGGCGTGCTTGGAGGGTCTGGTACAAGAAGACAGAACGGCTACTTTGTGTCAGATTGCTGCAAAGAACTGTGAAGGAAGATATTTATGGAGTGAATCCTAAGTGGTAGTTGAGGACCAATCGAACAAGAACTCCTAAACCAACCAATCGAACACGAACTCCTAAACTGACCAATCGAACAGGAACTCCTAAACCAACCAGTCGAACAAAAACTCCTAGACCGACCAATCCAACAAGAACTCCTAAACCAACCAATCGAACAAGAACTCCTAAACCAACCAGTCGTACAAGAAAAGAACTACTAAACCAACCAATCCAACAAGAACTCCTAAACTAACCAATCGAACAAGAACTCCTAAACCAACCAATCGAACAAGAACGCCTAAACCTACCAATCGAACACGAACTCCTAAACCAACCAATCGAACAAGAACTCCTAAACCGACCAATCGAACAAGAACTCCTAAACCTACCAATCGAACAAAAGCTCCTAAATCGACGAATCGAACAAGAACTCCTAAACTAACCAATCGAATAAGAACTGCTAAACCAACCAATCGAACAAAAACTCCTAAACCAACCAATCGAACAAGAACTCCTAAACCGACCAATCGAACAAGAACTCCTAAACCTACCAATCGAACAAAAGCTCCTAAATCGACGAATCGAACAAGAACTCCTAAACTAACCAATCGAATAAGAACTGCTAAACCAACCAATCGAACAAAAACTCCTAAACCAACCAATCGAACAAGAACTCCTAAACCGACCAATCGAACAAGAACTCCTAAACCTACCAATCGAACAAAAGCTCCTAAATCGACGAATCGAACAAGAACTCCTAAACTAACCAATCGAATAAGAACTGCTAAACCAACCAATCGAACAAAAACTCCTAAACCAACCAATCGAACAAGAACTCCTAAACCAACCAATCGAACAGAACTCCTAAACCGACCAATCGAACAAGAACTACTAAACTTACCATTAGAACATGCGTTCGTCTTCCAAGAACGCATGTTCGATTGGTTTGAGATCAGGATATGCATGACATACCGCTGCTAAACAGGCATTGTGGTGTTAGGTAAAAACATCCCCTAATGAGAACTATGTCTTGTCATCTATTTCAGCATTGCTGATGGAAGTGTCATCGAGCGACAGGTGAGCCAATATCTCTTTTGTAGCATTCTGTTCTGTTTCTATCTGTATTGCATATCTCTTAAACTTAGAGATATGCAATACAGATCGATGATACAACGGTCTTAACTGATGCGATTAATACACTGACGGGAAAAAAATCCCAACACCAAGAAGGGGTTGTGTTAGATAAACGACAGTTTGTAGGCGGTGAGAGTACATGTGTAAGATGACATCTATGCAAATTTCGCGCTAGGCACATACGTGTGGCGCTAGTAGCGCCCCTCGGAACATACAAAGCAGGTTTGCTGTAAATACGCGCTGTAACGTTCGTGAGCGTTAGTTATCGTCGAGATTCGACGTAGGGTGTTGATGTTAGTCAAGAATGCCTTTAAGAAGACAAAGAAGCCATTATCAACAGCTCACGGAGTTTGAACGAAGTCGTGTAATAGGGCTACGAGAAGGTGGATTTTCGTTCCGCAATATTGCAGAACGACTTGGCAGGAATGTAGACACTGTGCATGATTGTTGGCAGCGGTGATCAAAGGAAGGTACTGCCTCAAGAAGACCAGGTTCCGGCCGGCCACGTGGCACTACTGAGAGGGAAGACCGCCGTGTACGGCGTACGGCCGTGGCGCATCGCTACGCGTCTCCGGCAGCAATTCGAGCTGCAGTTGCCACCACAGTGACACAACGAACTGTTACAAATCGGTTACTGGAAGGACAGCTCCAAGTCAGACGCCCTGTAGCGTGCATTACACTTACTCCGAACCACTGCCGTTTGCGACGTCAGTGGTGTCAAGTTAGAGCTCATTGGAGGACGGAGTGGAGATCTATTGTGTTTTCTGATGAAAGCCGGTTCTGCCTGGGTGCCAGTGATGGCCGTGTGTTGGTTAGAAGGAGGCTAGGTGAGCGCCTGCAACCAACCTGTCTGCGGCCGAGACACACTGGACCTACACCTGGAGTTATGGTCTGAGGAGCAATTTCCTATGACAGCAGGAGCACTCTCGTGGTTATCCCACGCACCCTGACGGCACAGTTGTACGTCGGTCTGGTGATTTAACCTGTCTTGCTGCCATTCATGAACAGCATTACAGGGGGTGTTGTCCAAAAGGATAACGCTCGCCCGCATACCGCTGTTGTAACCCAACATGCTCAACAGAGTGTCGACATGTTGCCGTGGCCTGCTAGATCACCAGATCTTTCACCAATCGAGCACGTAAGGGACATCATTGGACGACAACTCCAGCGTCACCCCCAACCAGCATTAACCGTCCCTTTATTGACCGACCAAGTGCAACAGGCATGGAACTCCATCCCACAAACTGACATCCAGCACCTGTACGACACAATGCATGAACGTTTGCGTGCTTGCATTTAACATTCTGGCGGTTACACCGGTTATTAATGTACCAGCATTTCACATTTAAAATGGCTCTTCTCGCGCTTACATTAAGCTGTGATCTTGAAACCTTAATCGATTGAATATGTTACCTATACAAATGTATTGCCGCCATTTCATTCCTGTACAACTATTTTTTTGTGGTGTTGGGATTTTTTTCCGTCAGTGTATGTGGAAAAGTAAGATTTCTGTTTTATATTTATTGCCATAACTCATTTGTAAGTGGCTATAATACATTTTTTGTAACTTAGCATTGGAAGGTACTTGTTGATTGGTCCTCGTATTACAAGTATTTTACCTTGTACACAACGGTAAATTTTAAACATGCATATTAATATGTTATAAATATATAAAAAGTAGAAGCATGAAAGATAAGCGGAAATGATGGATCAAGAAAGTGACAAGAGTGGAAGACCTCAAGATTAAAGCAAAATCCTTGAAATGAGAATGGGCTGGACATACTGCTAGAAGAACTGACCATAGATGAACAACTGAAATGTTAGACTAGATACAACGGACAGAAAAAGACACAGCAGACCACGTGATAGATGGGGAAATTAAATTCGAAAGCGTGCTGGAGTGACATGGAGGTGACTGACTCAAGACACACTGTTGACGAAGAAACGTGGGAGGCATTCATCCAGAAGTGAGTTGCTAATTGTTGATGATGAATTAATAAATTTGTAACATATTTAACGATTTCAAAAATGTTCCTTTTGTTTACTTTGTAAAGTGATGTTAGATGCAAAAAGGAGAGTTTTCACTATGATTAAAACGGTTTTTGTAAAACACCCAGTCAAGAATAACTGTAGACACTATAATTCGTGCATGAATACTAGTATTAAAAGAAATCCGTCTTGTTGCACGATGATATTTATTCAGCTAAAAAATGAAATCTATATACAGTTTAAAAACACATGAACACTTTCGGTGTCACATTCAGCATAAAATTTTCTGCTCTGCACTTCCTATTTAGAAGAGCATATTCACATTCTTCTAGCCATTTCGCCAGAGCTCAAGAACTACAATGGATATCATCCCTCGCTAAAAACCATGGTTACCCGGACAACGTTGTTAAGGGGTGCACAATAAAGTACGGTTTTCTATGTCAACTGCTTTAATTAGTGAGCAAGTACCTAAAAAGTATGTTGGATCTGTTGATTTTAATCCACATATTGTAAACCTCCTTACCAACATATGTTCTCGTCATAAAATACAATTTGGAATACGATCATGCAATCTATATACCATTATCCGCAATGATCGTGACAAAATTGACAAAGGGAAAAAATGGGGTGTGTATGTTATTCCTATGCTCGACACTATCTCTGGTGAACTAAACAATCATTATGTGGGTTCTACCAAAAGAAATTTGGATTTGAGATTAAATGAACACAGATATGATCTAAAAATGAATCACCAAAGCACCTCTTTTGCAAGAACCATAAGTGCTGGAAATTCCATCCCAGACTGGGACAACGCTAAGATCATAAACACACCTAACTCTGTTTATTCCTTGTTATTTGCAGAAAGCCTCTATATTTCGGCTTATAATACACGTTGCAGTAATGACTATTATCCTTGTGTTTTGCCTGAACCTTGGATCAATCTTGTTGGGAAGGACAGCACAATAGCAATTGCTTCTGTTAAGTGATCATTGGCTAATTATGCCTTTTTTTGATTGTCTTGTTATCTGGTATATCATGTGACATTGACATTACCTTTCCCATGATGCATCTACTCCACGTACTTAAGACCAGCATGTAACCACATGGTGAAATCACATCTGATGAAGGTGTCAATGTGACGCCGAAAGTGCTCATGTGTTTTTAAACTGTATATAGATTTCATTTTTTAGCTGAATAAATATCATCGTGCAACAAGACGGATTTCTTTTAATACAAGAATAACTGACTGCTTCACAAGATCCAGCAGCCATATTTTTTTTTTTTTTTTTTTTTGCTTTTACGCTAAAATTGTATGTTTGCAGTAACATTTCAAAAAATTCAAAGATTCCGGTTTTCACGATCCCTGTCAGCAGCAAAATAATTTGGAAAACCTTTTTATGGAGATTCAACGTGTACTGATAGTCTGTCGGACTAACGGACAAACAAAGCGATTACAACAGAACTCGCACAGCACCGCTCTCCACCCACCAAAGCAAACGCACTGAGAAGTGCTTCATGGGTCAAATGGCCGTTTACTTAGTGAACCTTTTTAAGAGATTATCATCCCATTGCCATAAGAGTTTTGAGATTATCGTTAATTACTGATCAAACAGAAGAAAATTATACAGAGCGAAACCAATCTTCAGCGTTAACTCATTACTCGTGATATGCACACTGAAGTGCAAGAAAAACTTGTACAGACGATCTTATGCAAAGTACATAGCAACGTCACCTATGCGCGTACTCGGTTGCGTCCGCCAGTGCGCATATAAAGCGATAGACATCCTTGCTAGCTGTCAGAGCTGTTTTCGGCATGAGAATGACAAGTAATAACGATTTAAGCGATTTTCAACGCGGTGTCACAGATGGCGCTCGTGAGATGGGCCATAGTATTTTTCCGAGGTAGAAACGAAGTTCGGATTTTCACGGTCGACCATTGCAAGGGTGAACCGTGTCTACAAAAATTCTGGCAAAACCTCCAACCTACGATACCCGTGTGGCCGTAAAAAGACATTGGGTTAACCTGACCATCGTCGGCTGTCAAGAATCGTTTCACGCGATAGGCATGCAACACTCTCGCAGGTATCATCGGAATTCAATGCTGGAGCCTCAACAAGCATCAGCGTTCGGACTGTGCAACGTACTCTGCACGATATGAGCTTTGGGAGCCGACACCCGACTCGAGTCCCCTTGATGGGTGCACGACACAGAGCTATGCACCTCGCTTGGGCACGGCAACACCGCCACTGGACACTTGATGACTGGAAATAAGTAGCCTGGTCTGACGAGTCGCATTTCCAACTGTATCGAGCTAATGGAAGAATTCGAGTGTGGCGCAAACCCATTGAAGTCATAGATCCCTCCTGTCAACAGAGAACTGTGCCGGCTGGTGGAGGGTCCGTAATGGTATGGGATGTGTTTAGCTGGACTTCACTGGGACCTCTGGTACGTCTACAAACGTCTGTGACCGGCCAACGCTATGTGCGCATCCTTTCTGACGAGGTAAATCCGTTCATGTCCTGCATTCATGCTGATGTGTTGGGCCTGTTCCAACAGGACAATGCACCTCCACACAAGTGTCGGGACGCCACATTATGGTTAGAGGAGCATTAATCTGAGTTTGGAATGTTTGCCATTCCCACCCAAGTCCCCAGATCTGAACGTGATAGAGCACATTTGGGATGCCATGTAAC
Organism: Macrothele yani; assembly: GCA_039090855.1. Lineage (NCBI taxonomy): Eukaryota > Metazoa > Arthropoda > Arachnida > Araneae > Macrothelidae > Macrothele > Macrothele yani. The sequence continues at coordinate 43,983,319 of CM077001.1, forward strand.
GCGCTATCGAACACAGGAATCCGAGACCTCGGAATACACCCGAATTGTGGAACGCTCTGCAGGAAGTATGGTGTGCATTGCCTACAGCATATTTCCAGAAACTAGTGGAGTCCATGCCCCGTCCTATTTCTGCAGTCCTGCGCGCCCGTGGTGACCAACCAAGTATTAGACTGATGTACCAATTTTTCTTACACTTAAGGGTACACTAGGTATATGAGGATTTTTAAACGTGTCATACAACGCTTCACATTCTCGAATTCGCCCAATCGACATCAAGCCAGCGTTAGACAACTCGTACACTTACGCTGCTCTTACGTGACACCCGGCTTTTGTCGGCGCTAAAACGTAGCGAGGGTAACTCATCAGGTTCCCCTTTCTTCCAAGACCAGAGAGAGAGAGGGAGAGGAGATTTTGCGTGAGAGAGATAGAGGGGGGGGGGTGAACATGACTCACATGGACAAACTCTAAAAGAATCTGCCCAAGGGCATTTATTCTGGAAAAGTAACCATTCATCCAAGATGGATCCGGACGAATGGCCTTGGATGGTGTACATTTGTCTTATGGCACTCCCTTCCCTGGAACCAGTGGACCTGAATTAGGGATAGGAGATTGTTTACAGCCCATTGAGTTGCTCACGGTGGTCGTTAAGATGGATGTGTAGGGCTTGCGAAGGGTCCGAAAAAGTTTTAGCCCCTATTTCCTCAGCAAAGAAAGATTCCGCATGTATTAAATTTAGTCCGCTGAAAAAAAAAACATTCTACCTTAGATTGTACAATCGGTGTTTATTGCAAATAAGCTTTCCTTTACTACATTAAAATCCAACTTTTTTCGATGTAGGGGGGTTACTTGCTTACAGGTGGCACCACTCTTCCTTACCACTGACTAAATATGATCCATACTTCGATTCATCCTAAGATGACACTGCAGTTTAAGGTACAAAACCCTACGCACTCACTGAACCTTCGGGGACGGCCGAGTGTTATATGCATCCTCGTCACTCCCCATTGTGTCCAGCTGTTAGCATATTTCAATCACTTCCCCTATCAACTCATTGGCATTCTTGTCTCCCAAACACTGCATATCTACGCATGCTTGTGATGGTCTAATTTTAAAACTTAATTTCTGAAAATATATAATTTTTAGATTTGTCTAAAATAACTACACTGGCAGAAAGTAAAAAAAGAACACCAAGAAGGAGACGTCTGATACCAACGAAATTTATACAGCATAGTGACGGAATACAGGGGATAACGTGATCAAAACATTATGGCAAAATACAGCTGTATTTGCTGGTAGACTGAAAAATAACATTTCCATGTACCATGGTTAGTACTAGGTTGAACCGCCATGAACTGCGTCGCACTGTGCAATTCTGGCATGGAGTCTGTCGTACAGATATTGGATGTAAGTTTGGGGTATTGAGTTCCAAGCATCCTCAACCTGGACGCGTAAATCGGGAATGGTCGTGGCTGGCCGTGGAGACCGGATAAGTCGTTGTCCCATAAAATCCCACACGTGATCCATGGGGGACAAATCCGGTGAACGTGCAGGCCATGGAAGTTGTCTCACACCCTGAAGTGCATGTTGCGTTGCACGTGCCGTGTGTGGGCGTGCGTTATCTTGCTGGAAATCACCGCGATGGACCGACTTTGCAAATGGCACAACAACGGGCTGAATGATGTTGTTGATGTAGGAGGTGCTGTTTAACGTACCCGGTAAAACACTAGTTGTGTTCGGGAGCGATAGCTGATCGCTCCCCACACCAGGAGACCAGGTGTAGGCCCTGTGTGTCGCTGGCGGATGGAAGAAGGGTGGAGACGCTTCCCTGTGCGTCTGCGAACACGCATACGGCCATCGGAGGCTCCCAAGCAGAATCTGATTTCATCGCTGAACCAGACTGATCGCCATTGCGTTCTCCAGTGCAGACGTTGGCGACACCACTGCAGCCGTTCCTGACGGTGGGCTGGAGTCAGAGGTACACATGCCAGAGGCACACGTGCACGTAGTCCTGCATCCAGT